>OY759263.1:38084594-38647890 GCA_963662155.1 Lamellibrachia columna | reverse complement strand
ATCTACCATAAAAAAACCCACTAAGAACCCTTGATATACGGGGTATTTTGAAAAATAAAGGCGTCACGTTTCAATTGTGGGGTTGTAGATTAATCCCTGAAAGTTTGGCGCCCCATGTGCAAGCCGTCTATGAGGAAAACGTTAACATACCAACATACAAACATACGCTAGCTCGATTACAGTTAGATTCAAACTTGCGCAGTGTTGTGTAGTAGCAAGAAATAAAATAAGACGCCAATCAATATAGTGCTCTGGTATGAATAAAATATATAATAATTAAATAAAGCAGAGTGTTGGGAAATAGTTTGGGCGGTTAGCAAAATAATAGTTACTTGGCGGACAAAATATCCAAATGTTTCACGTGGCTTCTTGGAGTCTTGCTTATTGATTCTAGAAGGGGAGCCACGCAAACTATATGTTAGTAGGCCTACAGTCACTGCTTCTGCAGGGTTCATCAAAGTTGACTATTTTCTAAAGCAAAAATCCGTAATGCCAATGATGTTTACTTTTCATACTATTTTAGTCAGGGCGGTTAAGTCACTTTTTGTCGATCATAGTTAGGCTACTTGGCGGACAAAAGCACACATTTCTTAAATGGCTTCTTCGGGTCACACTTGTTGATTTTAGAAAGGGAGCCACGCAAAATAAATATTTTCCGACCCCACGGGGCGCTCAAATGTTGGCGAAATTGAGCCGATGACATATGACCCCCAGGTTTTTCCGTGAAAGTTGTTACCATAACAATTGTTTTTAGCTTTGCTTTGCGCAGGTGTTCCAGGAATGCTTACACTTTTTTTAAATAACCATATCATAGTAGGTTGATTTTGACAATTTAAGAACGATCGAATTATAGTTAAAGTTCTGTGCACATTTCCTATACGCGGGTTCTGATGTGCGCGGGCGATTTCGGAGTCCCGATTTTTATCACCAGGCACCTCTTGAGTGTCAAACAAAAATTAATAAAGGTATTTTAATTATGTTTGTCATTAGTTTGTCATTAGAAAAATAATATTTTGAGTTTGTGTGTTAAAAGTTTCAGTAATACACGATGGTGAAAATTACTATTTATTGGTCACGCTAGTATATAACACCATACACAATTTGCAGCACCACGTAATATGAATTGAAGTTTATATATGGTGAATATGCATGTATTATTTATTTGCATGTATTATTTATTTATTTTTGTAGCAGTGAAGAAAACAATATTTTGGATTCACAACACACATCATCTGGTATTTTATTTTTGTAAGCAATACATGTTCTCTGAAGGTAGTTCCTTCAGAGAACATGTATTTAGTTTTCATGGTCATGGCAAGCAAGAACGTTTTGGTAACGTTCTAAGAACGTTTTGTTGCTAGCGCGGAGCAGCCAATTAATGCATGTTTCCTGTGTACTCGATTGAAGTGGGTGATTTTGGTTATACACGTGTGTGTGTGTGTGTGTGTGTGCGTGCGTGCGTGCGTGCGTGCGTGCGTGCGTGCGTGCGTATATATATATATATATATAGAGAGAGAGAGAGAGAGAGAGAGAGAGAGAGAGAGAGAGAGAGAGAGAGAGAGAGAGAGAGAGAGAGAGAGAGAGAGAGAGAGAGAGAGAGAGAGAGAAGAGAGAGAGAGAGAGAGAGAGAGAGAGAGAGAGAGAGAGGAGAGAGAGAGAGAGGAGAGAGAGAGAGGAGAGAGAGAGCAGAGAGAGAGAGAGAGACTGGATGCGACGTGAACAGATCCGGATAGTCGGTGATTTCACGTACGAACTTTGTGCAGCTCGGCGATGTTAGCAACGAAGTGATAGTACGAAATGCACTTTGAATGTCAACGTCTTGACGTCTTTATGTTCACGTGTCCTGTGGTTCGGAGCTGTCCGACGAAGGTGCCGTAATACTAATCTTTGGGATGGTGTGGGTACCCTTCGGTCTACTTCGCAACAATTTACGTATTTCGTGATTGCTTCTTGTATGTCTATTCTTTCACGAATTGCTGCAAAAGATCATGTTAACATTATAGGTACAATCATAAATAACTGTTACATGTAAGTTATTTCGGAATACGTAGGCCTACGGCAGATATTTTTCTGTTTTAAAGCGAAACAAAAGTCATGGTTTGGGAGGCATTGCCCGTAAAAGAGTTTAAAAAATTAACTATTTACAACTACAATCAAGAATATCACGCTAATGGCTTTCTCAGAATATGCGTAAGTTAATGCCTGGCTGGGAGATGGTGACCTGCGAATTAACAGCGTACGGGGTCCAAGCCCATAAAGTGTGGGTGAATGACACGCCTAGTCAGGTGATGTATCTAATTGGGCCTATCGTCATCTCCTGGTTACCATGACCACCAGATAAATCATGTTTTTTATTTTCATTTCTTTTGTTGGATATATTTTTACTGATCCTCCTTGTTTTTGATATCGCTTTTAGTGCAATGTTGTTAAGCTTATGTTTGGGCCACTTTTCATCTTTTTCATCGAGGTCCCTGAATTTCAGTATAAAAAGCTGTCAAATTTCTGTTTTCCTGGTGGCTGACATGTTTATTGGGCGAACAATAATTCACACAGTAAAATAAAGCAAAATTAATATTAATACTGTGTTAGCTTAGTAAACGCCGCCACCGTCTTTCGCGTGTCGGCGCCACTGGCAAGAAGTGGAAGCTCGTCTCAAACGAACGGGCCTGCATCAGTCTACTGACTGTCCGTCAAGTAAATGCCCGTTCACACGAGCGATTAGTAGCCCAAGAGGTCGGGTGACATCGTGTCGCATCACAAAGCGCAGCTACATTATGTGCACGTTCACACGAGCAACGTGTGTAGACACTGCAAGTGCGACCTATTTATGGGCACCAATCTCTAATTTAGTTCAGATTAAAGTTCACGAAGTCTACACCTGAGCCATTTAGTCACGTTACTATATATTTTGGCTGTTATAAGTTAGGAAGAAGTTATTAACAATCTGCAGTAATATACTGATATCAGGGAAATATTTGTATAGACTTTGTGCAAACAGGTTTTGCTTTGTTTAAATAAAAAGAACATGTTTGGATGGGCTATAAAATAAGTAGTTTTATAGTCAGGCTGAACTAGATGATGTTATACGTCCACGTCGTCGTTTATAACTGGGGACATTTTAACGTAGACGGAAACAACAACATACAAGAAAATAGAGCGTAACATAGATACAGACCGTACAAGTTGTCGTGAACAAACAAAGAGGAACATATACTTTCCACCCAAATACTTTCCACCAAATTAGTTCTAAAGATGTGATCACGCGAATAATCAAATCAGATTGTACATGTGTTGAAGTTTCTGAAACACTAATGAACTGTTTGTGCGTTTTGACTGCACAGAAGTCAGACAAAATCTTGTCAAGATTAATGCGACGCATGATGCCCCATTCCGTACTGAGGATTTTCAGATGAACCAGTCTGTTCTGGTTTATTGTGTATCGGTGCTTATCCTAGATCAGTTTAAATGTATAAACATATCTCTTTCTCAGCAGCTTGTCGCATCTGTCGTGGTTCCATGGTTTCCATCTACGTCAAGTTGGAGAGAACCCTCAGAATCACCGGCGTATTTACGGGACGGAGAGAGCTTTTTATACATGGGTGATAATGGTAATTATAGTGATCCATCCCTACTAAAAACGTCGTCTGTCAGAACAAAAATAGAGATACATGTATATAGCCACCTGGTGGCGAAGTGTAGCATTTATTGTATGTTTGTTTTGGAAACACCGTTTAAAATCATATAGGGTGTTACTTCTGATTCCTCGATGTTTCTTCTCAACGTTGGTTCTACTGGGGCGTTCGAGCACTTGGTATGTGTTGGTACGTAAAGCCTGGCGTATTTACGGGACGGAGAGAGCTTTTTATACATGGGTGATAATGGTAATTATAGTGATCCATCCCTACTAAAAACGTCGTCTGTCAGAACAAAAATAGAGATACATGTATATAGCCACCTGGTGGCGAAGTGTAGCATTTATTGTATGTTTGTTTTGGAAACACCGTTTAAAATCATATAGGGTGTTACTTCTGATTCCTCGATGTTTCTTCTCAACGTTGGTTCTACTGGGGCGTTCGAGCACTTGGTATGTGTTGGTACGTAAAGCCTGTTTACATGAGCTGGTATCGTCGCAACAACGAGCCGATGCCGTTGCAGGCGCCATATAATATTGCAGTTTGATCGTCCGGTGTAAACAGTGCGTCGCTGCGGCGCATCGCGGCGACGTCGTATGAAATGCAGCGAACTTGTGCAGCGCACTTTTTTTTAAATGGTATGAAAATTTGCTTTAAAATAGGATCACTTGGACATTATTACGTACAACGTCGCCGCGAAAATGTCAAAATTATCCTATTTTTAAGCTAATTTTCATACCATTTTCCAAAAAGTGTTCGCTGCACAAGTTCGTTGCCACGAAACAAAAAGTGCTCCCTCCCCCGAGGAAAAGTTCTGGATATGCCCCTGCTCAGAGTAAGTTTTCGCTTGCTCATCCATGTCCGAAGACCATGGAACAAGAACGACAGTGAAGGTGCCAATAAAAACATTTTCGCATGATTTAAATGTTTTTTTCATAATCTAGAGAACTAAATGTGATATTCCTCTTGTGGATGCTGACATTTTCGGCACACTTCGTCATCCTGCAGGAAAGCTCGTCAGTTAAGATGGGCGAAGACGAAAGTTCCAGCCCTATGGCTCCTTCCTCCCAGGCTTTTGTTGTTGACACTTCCTGTATGATTTGGAACTCGAGTTATAGCGGCAGGGCCTCTCCTGTCAAAATTAATGAGCCTTTCCTCTTTTTGGTTTTCGACGCTCCGTGTACTCTCCGCCATTTTCTCTGTTTGTACGGACAGTAACATGACTGTGTGGAGGCTGTTGACTGATCACGGGCCTCAAAACATTTCAGGAGGCGGAAAACCTGTACCGACGAGTCGCCGACGAGGGTGTACCGGTATACACGTCACAACACGACTCGTTGGGGAAGATTTGTCTCTGACAACTTGTCTTTAATGTGACAGAGCACAGCTTTGCTTTATTTGCCCATCACAAGATGGCAGCACCCATGGTCATTTTAATTATACCGTTTTGTTGTTTCTTAGGAAATATTTCCATTATTTTGGTGGCCTAGCTAGGTAAATAACTAAACATAATAAATTGCATGCTGTTTAAATTAACTACTAGATGACTGAATCTCCCATGTGGCAGTGGTCACGTGAGATGCTGGTAACTGTCTTTGACATGCGATCTCTGACCTGCACAGCATCTAATCAGATGGTGAATGTCACATAATGTATTAACCAAAATTGCATTTCTTTCTTATAATTTTAGCATGATGCGGAATATAAAGAATTAGTCTATCATTTGGTGTAATTTTAATCAGAAGTGTAAATAAATATTCACAGTTATGACAAGTTATATGTTCTGGAGCATTGACCTTGTGTCCTTAGGGATGGAGGCATGCTAGACTCATCCTTCACTAATGGGACTGGAAGCAGTAGTAAGAGTGATTTGTGACTGAAACCAGATATGTGACTGAAACTCATCCCTAGTAAATGGTGGATGCGAACCTTCAGTATATAATATGCGTATTACAAAAACTAGTTTTAATGTGCTAGGATTTTGCAGTTTATTAAGGTTGTTTACATGCTTCAATGAACCGTATACTACGTAACAGCACAACTAGTTACAACAGCTGTCGTGGTATAAGGTACTGGGCCACGTAATGATTCTTAGCTACTAATAGACATGTGTCCATTTCCTGCAGCAATTGATCTACGAACATCATATACACTGGCCTCGTCCAAATAGTGCAAACTAGTTTCAGGAAATTCTAAATTAACTATTGGATTAGTTTACCGAAGTTCAAACATAAACGAAGAGGATAACACGTAAATACAAAACGCTAAAAAAGAAGTTAGTAAAGAGGAATGTATCATAATGGGAGATTTTAACCATGGACACATACAATGGAAATCTCTAGCGAGTTCAGGGGATGAGGACCAACAATTTATATTTTTAATTCAGGATAACTTCCTTACTCAGCACATGCTAGAACCAACCAGGGGAGATCATGTATTATAACGGTCTAGAAAGAAACACTTGTCAAAAGAAGCTATTAGAAAAATAGTGTTCAAATAAACTATATGGAGGGTTTATAGGCGTATCAGAAAGGATGAAGACTATGTAAATTACAAGGAGGCACTTAATGCAGCTACAACTGAAATTAGACAATCTAAAAGAAGCTGTGATCAAAAACTAGCATGTAGCATAACAAAGGACAGCACGAGTTTTTATGCATATGTCAGGAGTAAACAAAATGTACAAGACAAGGTTGGACCTCTAGAAAACTGCTAGAAATATAATATCACAGGGGTTTTTAATGGCGGAAGACCTAACATGGTTACTTAAGTTCAATGTGTACCAGAGAGGATATTAGTTCATTACCAGTTCAGTTAAATTTCAGGATGCTAAATCTGACTATTTAGGACCGTTAATTGTAACTCCAGAAATAGTAGCTAAGAAAATAAAGGCAATGAAGGATAATAAATCACCGGGAGTGGATGGAATTCCTCCAAAACTACTAATGGAAACAGTAGAACACATCAGTATACCACTTGCAAGAGTGTTCAACTTGTCATTAAAAGAGGGAGTTGTTCCTTTTGAATGGAAAGAGGCAAACATCATACCATTATTTCAAAAGGGTTCGAGAAATAAATCAGAGAATTACAGACCAGTGAGTTTAACGTCAGTTATTTGTAAATTATTAGAAAGATTAATTAAAGACCATGGTAGACTTCCGTGTTAGGCATAAATGATTAAATTAATATCAACATGGATTCCTAAAAGCAAGGTCATGCTTAACAATTATGTTATGTTTTTTAGAAGAAATCACTAAATGGATAGACGAGGATCGACTACTTAGATATTCATATAGCTTTTGACAAAGTGACACATCAAAGATTGCTACTTAAAAGGTATCGGGGATGGCACAATTGAATGGATAGAACAATGGCTGACTGACAGAAGACAGCGCGTTGTAGTAGATGGAGAAGTTTCAAATTGGAAATCAGTCTTGGGTGGGGTACCACAAGGATCAGTATTAGGACCTTTATTATTCTTAACATATTTCAATGACTTGAACGGCAATATAACAAGTAACGTACTGACATTTGCGGCTGACACAACATTGTTTAGAAAAGTTAACACTGATGGTGATAAACAACATTTACAAAACGATCTAGATAGATTAGTGAAATGGTCTGAGAAATGGCAGATGTTAAATTTTGTGAAACGTAAATGCCTACATACAGGACATGGGAACTTGAATGTAAACTATAAAATGGGAGATACTGTTCTGGGTACTACTGTAAAAGAAAAGGACTCAGGAGTTACAATAAGCGCTGATATGAAGTTTCAGAGCAGTGTGGTATTGCAGCTTCAAAGAGTAATCAAATTCTTGGGTTGATTGGGAGAAATATAACATACAAGGAGAAAAGCTAATTATACCTTTGTATGAAGTTAGGCCTCATTTAGAGTACTGTATACAAGCTTGGAGACCATATCGTAAGAAGGATATAGATCCGTTTGAACGCATACAGAGGAGAGCAATTAAAATGATTCCAGAACTGAGAGACCTTAGTTTTAAAAAACGCATGAAAGAATGTGGTTTAACAACTATAGAGACAAGGAGGTTAAGAGGAGATCAGATTGAAGTTTTTAAGATATTGAATGGGTATAAAATATGTTTTTCTCACTCAAGAAAGATAGCAGAACTAGAGGACATAAAGTAAAATTAGTAAACTATTTGTGTAGATTGGATATCAGGAAGTACTCGTTCTCACAAAGGACAATAAATGATTGCAACACATTGTCTACGGGTTGCATAACTGCTAGCAGCGTGGATATGTTTAAAAACAAGGTTGACACATATCTTAGGAGGGCGGGTTACACGTAGATGAACATTGTTGGACTCTCGATAAGCCAATGGCTCCTTGTCCACTTGCTATCTGGGCCTTTGGCTTGGATGGCAAATCTTGTTCAATATTGGCTGGGTGTGTCAATTATGTCAGCGGGCACTTTCTCACTGATGAGGCCTACCATCGTTGTGCGACTTGTTAGCCTGAATCTCAAATATTCCCGATACCTATCCAGTAATGCATTTCATACTCGGCCCTCTTGTGCTGCAGATGGACGATTGTAGTTGTTGTCTCTTTGACAGAGGTTTCACTGTTTGGAATGTAGGAATGTGGTCATGATCAATGGTCACTAGATGTAGTCAACATGTTTGATGGACAACAAGTAGCGTCTGGCTTTGCCATTCCCATCTTCTTCCCACAAATGGACAATTTTATCTCACATAACGAGTGTAGATTAGTTCTGCTGTTCATACCAGCTTGTGCATCCTCCTCCAACCCGAGCTCAGCCTGAAAGACACGTAACCACTGGGCTGACATGTTGAAGGAGAAGGCGATCTGCTGCACTGTGCCCATCATGCTTCTAACTAGTGGCTCTTTGCTGGCATGCACAATTGTCAAGTTAACACTGTGTAGACCCCATCAGCTGTCTGATTCATGCTTGTACTTTACGATGGATACCAGCCAGACTAAGGATAGACTATTTAATTTATGGGGGCGGGTTGGATTAGGAAAATATATGTTTGCCATATTTATGTGGAAACACGTGCATACGGCTATCTACGCGAGTAGATGTGTATTCCATGTTGTTATTACCATGCACATTTGTAAGTAGGTAACTTAGTAACTTTGAAGGGAAAGTGTGGAATAACTTGCATAGTCATGTGCTACTGGTTTGAGACATGTCAGATGGCCAGGCCAAGCCAGGAGAGGGAACGGCTGATCTACTTGTCTAGATGGTGGACAGCCAGTGTTAACGGTTTTTTTATCTGTCACCGAACAGCTCACTGTGGAGAAGTGTAGTTGTTTTGCTGGAGTATTACGATTAACTTGATGTCTATCAATGATAATATTGTATTGATTTGTATATTTAGCTTAGTAGTACGTATCTTGTATAGAATCGGGTAAATTAGTGTAATTCAGTTTAACTCGGTGTGTTCCATTGTAAACACAATGCGTGGTGGTTGGTTCTAGGAGCATGCTAATAGAATGCATATCTTATGTAAGGAGTAAACAGAACGTTCGAGATAAGGTCGGACCACTGGAAAACAACAGGGGAAAAATAATTTCAGAGGGGTTTCAAATGGCAGAGGTCCTGAATGAGTATTTCAGCTCAGTATTTACCACAGAAGATATCAGCTCACTTCCAGTTCCATTTACTAAATTTGAGGGAAATAAATCAGAACATTTAGGGCAGTTATTTGTAACTCCTGTAATGATAGCAAACAAAATTAAGAAGATGAAAGATAATAAATCACCTGGAGTTGATGGGATACCACCAAAACTGCTTAAGGAAATTGCTGAGAAAATTAGTACACCACTTGCAAAATTGTTTAACTTGTCACTAGAAGAAGGAATAGTTCCATCAGAATGGAAAGAAGCAAACACTACGCCACTATTTAAGAAGGGATCGAGGAACAAGCCAGAAAATTACAGACCAGTGAGTTTAACATCAGTTATATGTAAATTACTCGAAACATTAATTAGAGACCACATGGTGGAATTCCTTGTAAAACATAATTTAATAAATACATCTCAACATGGGTTCCTAAAAGCAAGGTCATGTCTAACCAATCTCTTGTGTTTTTTTTAAGAAATTACAAACTGGGTAGATGACGGGTCACCAGTGGATGTTGTCTACTTAGATTTTCAGAAAGCTTTCGATAAAGTGCCACACCAAAGATTGATACTTAAACTAAAAGCCCATGGTATAGGTAATGATGTAATCAACTGGATAGAAAAGTGGCTTACATACAGAAGACAGAGAGTAATAGTAGACGGTGAGATTTCAAACTGAAAATCGGTTTGTACCACAGGTGGTGTACCACAGGGATCAGTATTAAGCCCTATACTGTTTTTAATATATATAAATGATCTAGAAGATGACATATCTAGCAAAGTACTCAAATTTGCAGATGACACAACAGTATTCAGAAAGGTTACAAATGATACAGATAAACAAAGTTTACAGGATGATCTAGATAAATTAGTTAAATGGTCAGAAAAACGGCAAATGTTATTCAATTTTGGGAAGTGCAAATGTATACACATAGGGCATGGAAACATGGACGAAGAATATAAAATGGGGGATGCTGTATTAGGTAGAACCACACAAGAAAAAGACTTAGGAGTAACATTTACTGCTGACATGAAAGTTTCAGAGCAATGTGGGATTGCTGCTTCAAAAGGAAATCAAATTATATGGCTAATTAGGAGAACTATCATGTATAAGGAGAAACAGCTAATTGTACCCCTGTACAAAGCAATAGTTAGACCACATTTGGAATATTGTATTCAAGCATGGAGGCCGTATCGTAAAAAGGACATAGACAAGCTAGAAAGAATACAACGAAGAGCAACCAAAATGATTCCAGAATTGAGAGACCTTAGTTATGAAAGTCGCTTATTACAGTGTGGTTTGACAACACTAGAGACCAGGAGACTAAGAGGAGACCAAATAGAAGTATTTAAAATAGTGAACAAACTGCCAAATGATTGTGTTAATGCTAGTAGTGTGAATATGTTTAAAAATAGAATTGACAGATATTTGATAAGGGTGGGCTACACATAGATGAGAAAATTGTTGGACTCTCGATAAGTCAATGGCTTCCTTGTCCACTTTGCCATCTGGAACTTGTTGTTTGGGATGGCAATCTTGTTAAATCTTGTTATTGATATTCAGGTACTGGCATATATGGTGAGACCGGAAGACACTGGTGCAGCTGTGGTGGGGTAAGCTTCAGTGCATTATGGCCATAGAGTGTTCGTTGAATTATCACTGGATAATCATTGCACTTACTCTTTTGTCTGCTACTGGAGGACAGTATATGTGAGGTACGTGCATTTTATACTGTATGTTTTATCATTAATGTCAAAATGGAAACAAGAGTAAATGTCTTTGTCTTTAAATGTATTTGTACTACCTAGTTTATAATATTATAATAAATGTGAAGCTTCATAGTATAGTTGTCTTTCTAGTACCTCATTCATGATTCGCAGATACACGTTACCTACCAGAGGGACAATCTGCATAACCCCTTTGATTATACCTAAACAAAAAAGTTCAAAACTTCATGTTCATGACCGTAACGTACTGGACTAAGCTATATTACATTGGACAAAGAGTAAACAGTCTGGGTCGCAGTGCGAGACGCGGTGTGCTTCAATAAACATAACCACGTTCGTTTGTAATGAATCTATGACTTCGGTATGTACTTTAATTAAGATTGCATTCTGAACTACGACTCGAGTAGAGATAATGCTTTTTAGAATAGTGATAGCGTATAGTGGGTATTTAAAAAAAAATGATGCTTACGCTGCTTTTCGTGCGTCCTTTTTAGCATGGCCATAATGATGACGGCGAAGACCACCGCAACTGTCAAACAACCTGCCACCACCAGAACGCTAACTACAATCATGACGTTTTTCGGAGCTTCGTTCTTTTTGTCCATATGTCCAAATCGGTTGAAGATCTATCTGCGTTATCCTGAATCAAACAAAACTACCATCCTGCACACCACGCCGACTGAGCGAACTTGCGACTGATACTACGTGATCAATGACTTTCTAGTTAATTATTATTTCAGATGTTACATATTGTGGCAGAACAGGTTTATATATTGTTGATGCAATACGTTTCCTTGGAAATGGTGCGTATACCACAGGCGAGATGTGTCGGAAACAGGCATTTGAATATTGCGCATTCGAATTCAAATGCAGTATATATATATGTATATATATATATATATATATATATATATACATACATACATACATACATACATACATACATATATATATATATACTGGCGTATATGGTGAGACCGGAAGACACTGGTGCAGCTGTGGTGGGGTAAGCTTCAGTGCATTATGGCCATAGAGTGTTCGTTGAATTATCACTGGATAATCATTGCACTTACTCTTTATTAATGTATATTGCTCTTACAGTGTATAACTCGCATAGTATATAGCTATAAAAGTACATAGCTCTCATAGTATCAGGATATATTGTTACTGAAGGTATTACATATATAATCAACATTGTATATATATATATATATATATATTTATATATATATAATTATATATATTTATATATATATATAATTATATATATATATATATATATATATATATATATATATATATATATATATATATATATATATATACATACATACACCTGTCGGTTGTTTCTATAATATCATCTTTAAATTTAATTTGTTTGACTTTAGCGTAACTGTTGAACATGACGTTTCTTTTTTGATGTTGATTCTTAATCCAATATTGTCACTTTCTTTGTTGACGTCATTTAACTCATTTCCTCTAGTTATTCTGCTGCATTGTTTGTGATAAGAACAATAAATTATATATATATATATATTATATACATATATATATATACATATATATAATATATATATATATATATATATATATATATATATATATATATATATATATATATATATACACACACACACAATGCTACCAGCTTGGGGAGGCCTTCGCCCTGCAGTGGGATGACAATGGCTGAGATGAGTGCAGCAAGTGGGTGAATTCCTATTGGAAACAAAGGCTATTTATTCAAACATACCAATTATAGTGGGAAAATGTTGACGAGCATTGCAGCAAGACTCTACAATAGACTGTTGCTGAACATAATCCGGTCCCTCGTTTTATCCACTCCTTCGCTGAAATCAAAATGGTTTTAGACAAGCAACATCCACTGTGATATATTACTATTGCGCTGTGACGCATCAATGAGGGCATCAGAGCAGATCACCTACCTTTTGGCAATCGTTTTTTTCAAAAGCCTACTACTGAAATACCTTTGGCTTACACTCCATTGTAGATGCTATCAGAATGGTTAGACCACACAATTACAAATGCAAGCTGGGGTAATACAAGGAGACACGTCTATGGCCCCGTTTCCATTCATCGCTATGCGTGGCATTTACCATCAACACAGGTGTTCTACTCAAACCAGTAGAAAGTAGACGTTACACAAAGCTTCACATGCATGACCTGGACTTTGCAGATGACATTGCTCTGTTGGCCACTTCAATTATTGCAGTAGAAAAAAATTGTTTTAAAATATAGTTGGGGCCTCTGTGTGAGGCTCCATCGCAATGCCAAGTCAAATCAACTAAAAAATGTGAAGGAATTCAAATAACTTGGATCGATAGCCCCTGACTCAACGTAGGGCTTCAACTCAGGAAAGTCCAAGCCTGGACTGCCTACAACAGACTGGAGACAGTTTGGAAGTCTGTCTACTTGGTTGTGACACCAAAATGTCTTTCTCCAAAGCATTGGTTGAGAGTATGTTACTGTACGGATCAGACGAATGGGCTGTCATCCGCAACTCTGAAGACTGGTTTTAATGGATGCTACACCCAGGTTGTTGTGTTTTTTTGTAATATTAAATTGCATATGGCTCTAGGGTTGATGGACTTGGAGAAGTGACATAGTTCCGAGAGAGATGGCCATGGCCACTTTCAGGTGGATGGGTGTTCCAGAGGCGGAGGTGAGGATTGTGGAAGGTATGAGAGACAAAAAATAGAGTACTGTGCGAACCGCGAATATCGGAGGAATGCAGGGTGAGCGTAGGCTTGAGACACGGGAGTGCCCTAAGCCCACTGTTGTTCACTGCAGTAGTGTAGGTGATCAGCAAGGAAACCAGTGCGAAGGACATTCTCCGCACGTTGTTATACGCAAACGACCTGGCAGTAGTAGTAAACCAATAAGACAGACCTTACAAACGCAAACGATTGGTGGAATCGAAGGTAATCTTTAGCAGACATGTACTAAAAACCCATCTGTTTAAACTTGTTTATCCTCCATAGCTCCCAAGCGTACCAATCCAACTGTTTACAACTGCAACTGCTTATCGATTATGAACTGCTTAACCACTTTTGTTTTGGTGCGCTGCCGAGCTTGGGTCTCCCAAAAAATTTACGCAATATGAGTATTTTTATATGACTATTATTATTATAATTAAGACTGGAAGGGACGAAACTTTTTCTGTCCCTGGGTGGAGCGGTTTGAGGGGACGGACACGGCACATAAATTCGCAGGAAAATACAAGCTGGAGTGAATGCATGGAGGAAGGTGGAAGGGGTGATGTGAGAGACATAGCTCGTGCGTAACACAAGTCTGCCCGAACGGCTTAGAGACTACGGCGATGACAAAAAACAAGAGAAATGGAAGTTTGCGATAATAGCTCGATGAGAAGAATTGCGGGAGTGAAAAGTGGAGGAGCTGAGAGAAGAAGTTGGTGTGAAAAAGAGTTTCAGGAGGAAGCTAGTGAGGAGCCGGATAAAGTGGGCTGAACATGTTGAAATAATGGAAGGGGAACGGTTGACGAAGAGAGCGGAGAATAGACTTTATTCTAATTACATGGGATACTCACTGGATATATATGCAGGATCTGCTGTCCGATTCCGTTGTTACGAATAGCCTCGCTACAACAACTCTGAAAGGAAGAACCATCTAGATGAACATACGGATTTTATAATATATTGTTGACAAATGTAGCACCATGTTGCTAAGTGGGAGAAATACAACGTACCTGTGCATACCTGTAGACGTTGTCAACAAGGTTACAACCATTGTTGCTACATATTTAGTTATGCATACAATACTATATCAACAGCTATGAATTGGCAATTCCGTTATGGTAAGGTGAAATACAAAGTTGCAGATAAGTGTTGCATAATTATTTATATATATATAAACGTTACTCTCATTATCGCCACAAATATTACCGGCACAGTACCGTAACTTTTGCGAGGCCCATCGTGACGTAGACGGAAATTACGTAAATGGATGTGGGGTCAACACGTATAATAAATGTCGCGCAGCAGTAGAAACAGGAAGTCAGGTGGCGGCGGAGGCGGAGGCGGCGGCGGCGGCGGCGGCGGAAACTGGCCAATGGTGATGGTAAGCGCGTTTGCTACAGGATTAAGAGAGTTGGAAATAAGTATTTTTTTACCGAACTTGTTTAGCACATAGTGCCTGTGGGTGTAATGAGTTTAAAAATTGTTGATTGTTTAATTTTTTACAACTATGCAAAACGCATGAACTACAAAATCAACTGTGGTCTGCCGCGGTCCACAACGGCATTACAATATTGATATTCTTATGTGTTGGTAGTTGCTTTGTTGCTTAATTATGGAAATAATAGTAACTTGGATGGCGTTCTTAGTTTATAATAACACATCTCTTGGATTTTTCAATAACGTACTGAGAGGTAAGTTCTTTAAACCGATTGCTAAACTATATTAATTATGTGTTTGGCTTACAAAATTGTCAGTGCCAAGCTAATTAATGTTATGTTTGATTGATTCCATATAGACATTTGCGTGTTAAGCGCCGTTAGTATTTTAACTTTCTTACCTTCTCCCTTTAAGCTCTTTAATATGTGCTCTATAACTGGAGTAGTATAGTTCACAATGATTCAAAGTCGTCAAGGCAATGTACATTAGAGCTTTGTACTAATGTTTGTTATTCATGATCTGATTTTTAGGTGATTTATTATTTAATTTCATATTTATTTTTACAGTTACTAAACACTAGGATTATTGATATTTTGCATACAGTAAATTTGCTTGAAAAAAACGTTTGGTTAAAGTTAAAAGCATAGCATAAGCATTTGTCAGTAATGTAATGTTAGCAAATTTATCATAAAATAATGTTTGCCTTTCTGAATTGTCATTTTCATCACGCACCAAAACCCACACAACTGTTCTCAAAGGCGCGTTGATAGGAAAAGTGAACAGTTTATTGGAAAATGACAGGCAGCAGTTAGATTCAGGAATAACATCTAGTTAACTTTAAGAAGTATAAAAAACAGTGTACGGGGGAGCACCTAGAGCATTTCTACATTAGAACTATTATTTGTTATTTGACACAGTGCATTGGTCATGTGATACTTGTTAAAGGTCCGCAGTCATAGCTTTTATCATAAATTAGTGTAAATCGTAAATTAGTATAAACTAAATCGGGATGGGATGCTGAGAAAGAATTCTTTGGTTATATATCATCTGTATATTCTAATATATAAAAATCTAGAAAAAATAAGCAATTTAAGCGGAGGTCCTATTGTGAGACATGAAGCCCACCCATTGGCATTTGCAATATTTTATTTGAATATGTTTTCATATATCGCCCGAAACCAATACATATGTTCCATTACTACAATCCTATTTGCATATGTTATGCATTCACTTGTTTTTTTCTTCTGAATTTAGTGTTGTAGTGTGAACAGCATACGGCGTTTTTTGCTTCTGCTGCAACCGGATGGACATGCTGTTATGCGGATCCATCTGGCTATTTCGTAATTCTTATTGTCGATTCTTACTGTTAAATACGGTGGGAGGGCATTTCGCCCCTTGTTATATTCAACACTAATACCTTTCTAATACGTTGGCAACCCCATACTTTCGTTGTTGGTACTGCCACCCCGCTGAATAAATGTGTGTTTTGAAAGCGGCATTGTTTTTAAATTTCACCTGTTGGTCAACGACCAACAGCGAACACAATCCTATATGGGCGTTTTATCCCATCATAATATATATATATATATTAACGTATTGACCGCCCAAATGTGTTTTAATGAACCACCGTTTTTAAATATAATTTAACCGTTTTCTGTCTATGGATACCGACCTTGCCGTTCAACATACGATGTCGAAACATTGAAATAAACATGGTTACATGTAGGTGCGTCTTTGGTGATAGTCTTGAAATGGCACTTCCTATTATAAAATGCACACATTTAGAAACAAATGACAATGTATATATTACTTTGTAGAACATTGTGTGAGAAACTGATTTATTTAATACAAATTCACCTCAAAGCGATATACAAATAATTGAATATTTAGGTGGAATCTGGTAACCAGGGCTCCCCAAGAGACCAACAAATATACCAGGGTTAACAATGAGTACAGCGTGTATACCTGGGCTATCAGTGAGACCAGCAGGTATATCAGGGCTACCAGTGCGACCAGATATACTAAGGTTACTAGAGAGACCAGCACGTGTGCCAGGGCTACCAGTGAGACAAGCAGATATACCAGGGTTACCAGTGAAACCAGCAGATATACCAGGGTTACCAGTGCGACGAGCAGATATACCATGAATACTAGTGAGATCAGTAGATATACCAAGGCTACCAGTGACAACAGTATATACGCCATGGTTACCAGTGAGACCAGCAGATATACCAGGGTTATTGGTGAGACCAGCATGCAGACCAGGGCTACCAGGTAACCATAGTATACATACCAGTATGTATATTAGGGTTACCTGTGAGACCAGCTTGTATACCAGGGCTACCAATGATACCAGCAGATATACAAGGGTTATTGGTGAGATCACCATGCATACCAGGGCTACCAGTCACGCCAGCTTGTGTAACAGGGCTACCAGCGAGGCCAGCTTGTATACCAGGGTAACCAATGAGACCAGCATGTATACCATTCATACCTGTGAGACCAGCTTGTATACCAAGGGCTATCGTTGAGGCCAGCAGATATGACAGGGAGACGAGTGACACCAGCATATACATCAAGGTTATTAGTGAAACTAGTATGTATACTAGGGTTATCAGTGAGACCAGCATATATACCATGGTTACCAGTGAGAACAGCAGATATACTAGGACTACCAATGAGACCAGCAGATATGCCAGGGTAACCAGTGAGACCAGCAGATATACCAACTTGTAAAGAAAACTATTTTTCATTTGCATAAAGGAACATTTATTATATATTTCTTGTTTAACCACTTACACACAAGAACGGTGTTGCATTAATAACATAACTTGACCGGTAAAGTTAAACATAACTTTACCGGTACACACTACCACGTGATATGCTTATCACTAGATAGTAATAAGATGAATTGCCGTATCACAGCTATCCTTATCACCGCAGTATAGTATAATCTATTAATACGGCTAATCAAATAAGCCCACTGATGCGATCGATCGTATTACTGATGTCGTGTATACATACAGCGACTGGCACAAACGGTGAATGCATTGTAAGAGTGTTGCAGTGAACAGTCGACTCACGCAGTACAGCCTCTGTTGGTCGCGTAAATAGCATCCATGGCGCAACCGGCTTTTAGATATTGGCTTCAATTGTCAATATGTATGTTCGCACTCACTTCTCTGCCAGTCGATTCGTGGCAGTACAGCAGAGAATCTAATAGGGACACACTGTCCCTCGCTGCTTTCAACATCCAAGTGTTTGGGCCAGCCAAGATGAACAACCCAAGTGCCGTCAAAGTTTTGGTGAAGGTAGTTGTTGCTTTCCCTTTTGTTCTTGAAGACCGGGGTGACGCTGTCATCGATATTGGTCAAATATTGTAGACTACAATACTAATAATTATTATCAATGTCACTAAACTATAAAGCGCTTTACACTTTACCTCCACCAGACCCGTTCGTTTCAACACCAACTCGACTTCGCTGGAAAGCAATAAGCCAAGCTGCAATTACTGCCCGAAGACTATTGGTACAAATGTATGTATGTATGTATGTATGTATGTATGTATGTATGTATGTATGTATGTATGTATGTATGTATATATATATATATATATATATATATATATATATATATATATATATATATACTAATATTATTTTGAGGCGCATAGACGGTGCCCAGAGATATGCAGACATGACGACCCCTTCATATGATATATACATGACCTTCTCATATCTTCTCACATTTCATGTGAATAGATTTCTCAAAAGATTTATCAAATTAATTATGTGTTGCACACGCTTGTGCCTTTTCCCGTCCAGTATTCCTTAACATTTAAAGCGTGATGAGTTTAAGACTAAGCCTATATAGAGTGTGCCCTTTTGCAAAGTCATGCGGTCCTGTCATTTAAAATGTACAAAGCACATATTTCCTTTCTACTTACATAGGCATGTGATAAACCATTGTTTTAGTAATGATTGTAGATTACTGTGGTGTGTGCTTTTTGCATGTTTTTTTATAAAAAAGGAGTGTGGCTTGAAAGATGAGGAAATGCACTTTTTGTTTGTAGTACGTTACACAGCTATTTTCATACAAGGTTTCACAATGTGTGTATGTTGATAAAGTTTAGTATTTAGCTGAGAATGTCTTGGTTGGTGTTTGATAGTATATGGAAACACAATGCCATGTTGATATAATTTCATATAAAAATGTGAAGTTTACTTGCTCTCCTGAAAACATTTATCCAGTGCAGTTGGGCCCTATTTGAATTCACTGAAACATTAATGTCAATGCTTCAACAAAATTCACACCTGGTGTCTTTTCTAGCTGCTCTCTAGATGTCTAAATTGTCCAAAATACCCGGTGTTTTTCACATGGCCTAAATGAGCATTATTTTCTACTTCGTTTCATGTATTGTAGCTGGTATAGTTTTTATCATACCCACCTTTTTGAGAGAATTTGGTTTAACTGTAACATTTTCAGAAATTATCCCAGAAACCCCCGGCAGATTCTATTCGCCTGAATCCCCCTTTTCAAAACGCCGATGAATTGTGAATTGTCATATGTCAGACAGACAGACATGGGTCCGAGCACATTTTCATGAGTACGAGTAGACTGGTGATGGCTGAGTACAAGTACAAGTACATTACTAAAAGCTCAGTACGAGTACGTTCACTTAAGAACGAGCACGAGTACATATTGTATGATATAATGGTTAGGTCAGAACGTAAAAGATCGCCCTTGTGAAGTTTGCCCTATATATTGTATACACGGAATACATAAGTATTATGTAGCATGTGTTAGTGCTGGTTGTATGTCTGAAGGTAGGTCCAGACGGAGATTGTATTGCTTTGTATATACTTGTACATTTACAGTAATTTCGTTACAACCAGCTACGCTCTAACCACTATAGCTGTGTGAGCGTCCGACAATCCAATCAATTTATTCATGGATTGCCATGTTAACAACCTACTGCTGTCTGCTTTGTTGACGTAAATTGAACCAGGCACATCATTTATAATTATACTCAATTCACAATGGGGATCCTATAGACAGCAGCGCAGGAAAGTAAATACTATTACATATTGGTGTTATACCGTAAAGTGCTGTCACCTATTGACTACGTCAAGTAAAGAACCTTTGCATCGGTGTCACTATAATGCTGTCGTGTAACACTGTTTTGCTAGATGATTAAAAGTGTGCTTCCCGCAGAGTTCGTGACTTGTATTACGCCTGACGTTTCAACATATAGTAACGGCCACCAAGATACTACAATTGGCGACGAGAATACGGCAGTGTGTGACACGAATCATGGCTACATACATCGAACATATAGGCGAGTTTAATAAAACCGCAGACGACTTCGAAAGTTATGTCGATCAATGGGTAGAATTAAATGGCGTCGTGGAAGAAAAGAAGCTGGTATGTTGCTATCATTGGTAGGAACAAATGCATATCGACTGTTAAAAGACATTCTTACACCAGAGAAACCGAAGGATAAGACATACGCCGAATTAAGAGAAACGTTATTAAGCCATTATTCGCCCAAGCCACTAACACTCGCAGAACGACTAAATTTTACAAAAGGGGTCAAAAAGAGTGAGAATCTATGGATGACTACGTCATTACGCTGAAAAGGTTCAGTGCAATCTGGGATTTTGGCGACAAGACACAAGCATTAAGAGATAAGCTTGTCTGTTGTCTCAGAGATGAGAATATTCAGCGCAGATTGCTCTCTATGGCATGAAAAAACTAAAGTTTCAAGTTGTCAGTGACAGTGTTGCCATGCCCATGAAGATGGACTGTCAAAGTGAATTGGTATTTCGCGCCCCTCCCACTACAGCCACGCCCATCACCTGTGACTCGGTGCACAGGGTCACTGCGTCGAAGCAAGGTGGAAGGAAGAGATTTACAAGACGGAGAGAAGAGAATCCCTTAAGAAATGTTATCGCTGTGGTAATGACCATGAAGCACAAAGTTGTCCTTACAAGAAGAGTGTGTGCCACAAGTGCAAAAAAGTGGGGTATTTGGCAAGAAAATGTCACAGCGCGCAGAAAAACCAACAACATCAACGAAAACAACCGGTGATATTTGTAGGCGCAGAACCGGAAATGGGAGTTTACACAACTGGTGCCGGTGGTGCGAAGCCCGTATACGTCACTGTGGAACTTTGTGGAAAACATGTGGTAATGCAACTGGATACAGGATCAGCAAAGTCGCTTATCCGAAAGTCGCTATGCTAGGAACATATGGTTCATGGAACAGTAAACAAAAGTGACGTCATGTTACGTACCAACAACCACGAACCTATCCCTGATATTGAATGTGAAATATGATGATCAGACAGCTCAGTTGTTAGCGTTTGTTGTCAAGGGCGACAAAACACCTCTACTTGGAAGAGACTTAATGTACTGAAGTGGACCAACATCTTCGCTGTTAGAAGAAGTGAGGGAAATTCGGTAAAGGCAATGTTGGAGAAACACAAAGAAGTGTTCCATGAAGGAACGGGTACAATCCAAACCTACAAGGAGCACATCCACACGAAGGAGAAGGCACAACCGAAATTCCACAAGGTAAGGCGGAGCTTACCAGATTACAAGGGGAAAACATCATTAGGAAGGTAGAACACAACGATTGGTCTGCTCATATAGTGTTGGTGCCGAAAACGAACAAAACAGTGAGAATCTGTTGAGACTTCAAAGTAACCATCAATCCGAATGTTCAACTGGAACATTACCCGCTACCCAACGTAGAAGATCTCTGCGTCAATAGTCGTCCGTAAAGTGGATCTATCGCACGCATACCAGCAGTTGGAGCTGGATGCCGAGTCACAACACTATGTAATTATGAACACTCACAAGGGAATCTATCGCTACCTGCGTGTGCCATACGGGATAAGCAGTGCCCCAAGTATCTTCCGGTCGATTATGCATCAGATCCTGCAGGGTATGGATCATGTCATATGCTTCCTAGATGACATCTTGATAACGGCTGAGTCGGAGCAGGAACATCTCAATGTTCTGGATGAAGTACTCACACGCTTGGAACAGTGTGTAGTTCGCGTGAATCAGGCAAAGTGTTCGTTTGCTCAGAAATCCGTGGAGTATCTGGGTCATTGGTTTGATGCGGAGGGTGTTCATCCGACATCCGAGAAGCTGAAAGCGTTCATAGAGGCTCAGAAACCATGCGACGTCACGTAATTGCGTTCCTACTTGCGGTTGATCAACTGCTGTGCTAAGTTTGTACCCCGGATGTCTACTGTGTTTCGTCCACTACACCTACTGCTGATGAAGGACCGTAAGTGGAAGTGGTATCCAGAATGTGACAAGGCCATAGAACAGTGCATCAAGCTTGTTCACTACGGCCGTAAGCCATTACTGTTGGCTACAGATGCTTTACCAGTTGGAGTCGGTGCATGTTGTCGCACATCATGGAGAACGGAGATGAAAAGCCGATCGCGTTTGCGTCAAGGACACTATCGTCGAGCGAGTGTAACAACACGCAAATAGAGAAGGAGACGTTGTCGATCATCTATGGAATTAAGAAATTTCATAAGTACCTGTACGGAAGAACGTTCACCTTGCTCATGGATCATAAGCCGTTGGTGACGACCCTAGGTCCCAAGACAGTTGGCCAACATTAGCAAGACTACGGATGCAACGTTGGGCACTCATGTTACAAGCGTACACCTATGAGATCGAGTACCGGAAGTCGGAGGATCACGAGAACACCAATGCATTGTCGCGCTTGCCACCGAATGAGGAGCCTGGAAGCTTCCAAGTGTCGTATGTTCAAGATTTACCTGTCGACGCTTTGGACATTGCAGAGAAAACTGGGTGGCCAAATCGTGGATAAAGATCTACAAATGTATTTCACCAATTTCACCAAAATGATGAGTTGTCAACAGAACAAGGATGTCTGCTGTGGAGGTCACGAGTGGTAATTCCATCTACTTATCATCAAGTGATATTAGAGGAACTACATGCAGAACCAAAGCGTTTGCAAGAAGTTACATCTGGTGGCCTGGAATGGATGCTTCTATCGAGAATATTGTGCAGAAATGTGATGTATGTCAGTCAATGAAGAATCAACCAGCTGTGGCACAACTACGCCCATGGCCATGGCCCACACGTATATGGCAATATTGACTTTGCAGAAAAGGACGATGTGAACTACCTGATCGTTGTTGGCAGCCATTTCAAGTAGTTGGAAGTTGTACCAATGAGGTCTACTACAGCGAGCACAACCATTGATGTTCTGGGGGGGGGGTTGGTTGCCTCTCGTGGTCTTCAGGAGGAGGTTGTATCCGACAAAGGACCTCAGTTCACGGCGCACGAATTGAAGACATACTTGGATGTACAGAATCAAGCATACGCGAGTTGCTCCGTATCACCCAACATCAAACGGTGCTGCAGAATGTTGTTCAGACGGTGAAGCAAGGTTTTCGAAAACACTCTTCAAGAATCCACATCCACAAAACCACAACGTGATAGCGACGTCGCAGTTAGGTAAAATCGAGACGTCACCTAACTAGAACGTGATTGCGGCGTTGCATTTTGGTAACGTCCAGACCGCTCAATACAAGAACGTGATTGCAAAATTGCAATTAGGAGCACTCTCGGGCTCACCCAACGAAAACCGTAACATCTTCCATTCTCATACGATCACTATATATGACAAGTACATTTGTTGGGGAAGTTGGGGAATATCCGCACGCTGAGGAATGTCCACACACCTCATCATTGACCAAACTGCATAGTATTGCGTTTCAAAACGGTGGTAGCATCTCCTTCGTACATCAAGCAATTGAACTCATTTGTGTCGGTAATTTTGTTTATACTAAGATGTTATTTGTGCAGAATGCAGTAATGTTATACACATAAGGTCCATTACGATTGACTGTTGTGGACTGTGGCTCCTGAAGCCACGTGACATCCAGTGTAGCTACTTCCGGTGAAGCCCGGATCTAATTCATGGGGTTCAGCCTACTGTTACATTTCCCATTGACGACCATGTTAACGTTTTGCAAGATTATAAGAAAACGGGATCATCAAAAATTCTGAAACTTCTTACCTGCCGTTGTCATCATCTCATTGACATGCTGATCGAGTTTAGTCAAAGTCTCATTTCAAATGCCTGAACGTGCCAAACCCGTCAATATTTACAAATTTCTGCATGAATTACTACTCACACGTGCCTTGTGGCCAAAAAATTGCCAAAAATCCTTCCGCCTATTGAAATCATCTAAAAATCCACAGTTACATTGCCAACATGTTCTACCAGCAAACTTGCCATTGTGCCTGGCTCAAATGGAATTATGTCAGATGATTTTTTTTTTTTTTAAATAAGACATCTAAAATTACTGTGCCCTACATTCGTCTAACTGAGGCATGAACCCATGTGGAGCCCGGATTCATTAAGTCCCATGGTGGATAGTGTAGGAACTACATTAACACACTGGTGGATAATTTTGGTATTAGTGGTACCCTGGCGCATAACGTATGAATTAATGTTCGTATTAAAGCGCCCAAGCGGATAATGTACGAACTAATGTGCATACTATGACGTATATTATCGCCCTGCGCTTATTTCCGCATGCACCGGCCCACTTGCGGTGGCGGCGTCATTTAGGGGATAGCATATGAACTAATGTATGTACGTGCGACCAGAAACTTAAATTGCATTACCAACCAGAGGTTACAATTTTCTGGTAATAATTTTCCGATGCATTAACGCTAACTTAATTTTCGAATATAAACCTAATTAGTTTTCTCCCACCAGAGGGCTCCATTAAAACCACAACTGATTATTTTCGTATGTCCGTTAGGTGGCGCCTTTCTAACCCTAATTAGTTGTTCCACCGGTGGGAGCCATCCTAAAACTAACTGATTCATTCTGTATTCATTAGGCGACGTCATTGCAAACTTAGCTAGTTTTTTTCACATCAGAAAGCGCCATCCCAACTGATTTATTCCATATACGAGCGGTGTCATATGTCGTATGGAAGCGCGTGGCTGTCATGGCCGCACCCCTTGTAGTGCCATGCGCGAAAGTAGAATGTGATCCCAAGCCCGGCCCGCAATTAGCAGTTAGAGGCCAGGCCCGCAATAATTTTTCAAGCCCGGCCCGGCCCAGGCCCGCAAACTAGAATTTAGGCCCAGGCCCGGCCCAGGCCCGACCCAGACCTTGAATGTTTGGCCCAGGCCCGGCCCGGCCCGGCCCGCAAGTTTCAGGCCCAGGCCCAGGCCCGGCCCATACCCGTGGGCCAAAGATGGGTAAGCCCGCGGCCCGCAAGCCCATGGCCCGCTAAGTTTAGAGAAGATAAACCTATAATCTTATAACAAAGACGAAAAACAAATAAACTGTAAAACAGACTTATTGTTTTATTAAATAAAAAAGGTCCATAGTGTGCTGGATGAGTTCTAAAAATCCAGCACCACTAACTTCTTCAAACTTACGAATATCCTGAAGAAAAATAAAGAAAAACTTATTAGTGTCATTACTATTAAATATGATAACATTTGTTATATTTGGCTTTAATGTATTGGTTTATGGTTAGGGTAGGATATTTGTTTATCTAACCCTGACTTAACCCATATGCAAGCCATAATCCCAATTTATATTGTTAATTGAATTAGCTCAACTAAGTTAACATAATTTAATATGATATTTCAATTAAATGTCACCCAGTGGCATTTCCAGCAGGCCTGCAGTCACTAGCCTGAGACAGACAGGTTCAGACATGTGTGAATTAGTACAAGTGTGAATGAATTAGGACTGGTGAGAAATGCCAATTACCAACTGGGTTGGGTACTGGGTAGTGGACTAGTGACCTAGTGGGCACTTAGCAGTGGGCAGGTCTTTCAAGTGGGTAATGTTTGGAGGGAAGACCTAGACAATAGAATGTCCACTGGTAGGTCAAAGGGTGATAAGTTGATGGTTAATCATGGTAGGGTCAAAGGGTGATAAGTTGATGGTTAATCATGGCTTGATTGCCTCTGCAAATATTTCTAAAGTAAACATTTGGGGCTGGCTACTTCCAGCCAAGTGAACTTATGGGGCCATTAGATTCCATGCAAGGTCTCAATTTGCAACTATATAATACTAAAGAAATAATTTTAAGCATTCATTAAACGGAATTACAATTTATAATCAGTTTTTATTAAAAAAATAAAGTAATAATCGGTGTTTTGTATGAATATTTTTATTATGTTCAGGCCCAGCCCAGGCCCGGCCCGCTCACAACAGGCCCAGGCCCGGCCCAAGCCCGATGTGTTTAAATTGTTTTCAGCCCGGCCAAAATGGATCCAAAGCCGGGCCCGCGCAGGGCACTAATCCCTTGGTCCCACTCGGAAGTGTTATGGCCATCTGGAATTGAGCCTTCGTAAAGGAGGCCGCTGCACAGTGCCTTCTCTTTACGTGTAATTTTACTTAGATGATTTGGACTCAGTCGTTTTTCCAGCATTACATTTTGTGACAAAATATAGACGAGTCATTGCTGGTTTCAGCGTACTGTTACGTTGCCCATTGGTGACCATGTTAACGTTTTGCACGATTATATGAAAACGGGACCATAAAAAATTATGAAACTTCTTTCCTGTCGTTGTCATCATCTCAACGACATGCTGGTCGAGTTTTTTCAAAATCACATATTTCTAACTCTTTTAAAACGGCTGAACGTGCCATGCCCGTCAATATTTACCAATTTCTGCATAAATTACTACGCACACGTGCCTTGTGGCGAAAAAATTGCCAAAAATCCTTCCGCCTATTTAAATCATCTAAAAATCCACTGTTACACTTCTAACATGTTCTACCAGCAAACTTGCCAATGTGTCTGCTCAAATGCAAATGTCAGATGATGTTTTTTTTTTTAAATTACACATATCTAAAATTACCGTGCCCCACATTCGTCTGTAACACACCAGGAAGTCTAACTGAGGCATGATCCCAAATAGGGAAGCTTTTTTCTGTGAAAGTGTCCAATTGTATATCATGTTGCGGCACAATGTATATGTAAACCCATTATGGAACACTCCTGCTTGTCACGTCATTATTATTTGTTTCACAGCCAAATCAAAACAATGCCCTGCCCATAATAATAATAGCTGAAAACCAATCAGATAATTTAATTATAGTTAAAATTTGACACTTGATAAATCATAGACCATGTACACTAGATTTCTAGAGCATTTCAAACCAATGAAACCTACTTACTGTCTCTTTAAATATACCAACTACTTATTTTCAAATTCATATTTCTATAATTGCTTGATTTTTTTTACCAAATATGGCGCAACTTTGTCCAAAAAATGACAATTTGTCACATTTAACAGGATTTTGAGTGAATTCCAGTGTCAGAATTCTTAAATTTTATTGTTTATGTGACTGTTTTCGTGCATCTACTTGATAGGGTACATGGCGTACTGCTTGATTTGGATACGCCACCATAAAGGGGTGTCACATGACCTGAATTCTGATCTACGCGATGCTTCCAGGGCTGTGACACAACCAACATACAACTATTCTGTCCAAATTTGTTACATAATATTACCAATGCACTGGGCCACATAACAAATATAACTGTGATGTATTGAAACGTATTTATTACAACCGCATGGTTTGGTCATGGCGCCGGCACAATACAAGTTATTGAACTCCGAACTCTGACAGTGAAACCGGGAGCATAGGTTTCTTCATCCACTACATCCCTCCCAACTTTAGTGAGAAAAACACGTTCAATCGAGACGTAGCAAATTGTCCTGTAAAAAGAAATAATAATAGTTTTTGATTACTGTGTGTAAAGTCCAAACGAGAGCGTTACAAAAAACTAATTACTGTTATCAACAAGCAAAAACACTGCAAGTAAAGAACTAATAAAATTACAAATTCGAACGTTCAGGGTGTTTCCTGATACGTGCCGAACGTCTAGGCTCTGCTACAGATGCTGCAGCAGGCACAATGTCAGTTTGTTGACTTGCTGCGGGCGGTTTCGCTGGTGAGCGAAGCTGCGCCTGTTGATCTGCCTCAGACTTTTCACCAGACTCGGTCACATCCTCTGGGAATGTCTCCAACGGCGTAGGCCGGACCGATGGCGTCACCTGATGACTCGACAGTCTTCCTTGCAGCTGATCGCTGTGATGTCGCGCAATAGTGCCATCTTCTAGACGGACGGTGTACGATACCGGCCCAGTCTGACGATGAATCGTGCCCGGTACCCAACTTGCAGTGTTACCGTGGTACCGTAGAGCATACACCAATTCACCAGGTTGGAAAGTTCGAACTTTGGCATGACGGTCATGTTTCGCCTTCTGTTTGGTCTGTTCAGCTACGACCTTTACACCTACGTCTGGTCTGATCAGGTGAAGTCGGGTTTTCAGCTGTCGATGCATTAATAGTTCAGCAGAGTCTATGCCCGTCGTGGAGTGAGGTGTGATGCAGTAATCGAAGAGGAAGCGTGCTAGCTTGGTTTCCAAGTCACCTCCATGCATGCGCTTTACTCCTTCTTTTACAATTCCAACGGTTCGTTCGGCTAGGCCATTAGAGGCAGGGTGGTGTGGAGCACTCGTAATGTGCTTGATGCCATTGTGTCGGCAGAAATCTTGAAACTCTTCACTGACGAAACCAGTGGCTTTGTCACTGACGATGACATCAGGGATGCCATGAGTGCTAAACGACTATCGCAGTTTGCTGATAGTAATAGCTGATGTTGAGCCTGACGTAAGGTGAGCGTCTATCCACTTCGAATGGGCGTCAATTACCACCAGCATCATTCTGCCCATGAATGGACCTGCATAGTCGATATGCAGTCGCGACCAAGGTCTATCGGGGAATGACCATGGTAGGGGAGCTTCCGCAGGTCTGGACCGGCTACGCATGCAGATGTCGCAGGTTTTGGCCGTTTTCTCAATGTCTTGATCGATACCAGACCACCACACCAGACTGCGGCCTACGGCTTTCATGCGGACGATCCTAGAGTGTGCGTTGTGCAGTTCTTCCAACAGTGCTTGGCGGTGGGCACTTGGAATAATCACTCGTGTGCCCCACATGAGACAAACATCATGGATGCTGAGTTCATCTCTTCTTTGAGTGTACGGCTTCAGGAGTTCGTTATCGTCATGATCTGGAAATCCATCCCTCGTCCTGATGAAGACTTGTGACAACACCGGGTCACGCGATGTTTCACGACATATATCACTTGCAGTGACATGAGACATGTCCAAATACTGCATCGTCAGTATCGTGTCCGCTGGCACTGGTACATGTCTCTGAGCGCCACCTACCGGAAGGCGGCTAAGAGCGTCTGCTTGTGGGATGCTTTGGCCCGGCCTGTGGATAATCTGGTATTCGTAGGCATCCAGTGTTAGGGCCCATTGCTGCATCCGTGGCGACAGCATCTGTGGAACGGCTTTCGTTTCTCCAAACAATCCAAGAAGCGGCTTACGATGGTAAACTTGTGACCTCACAAGTACTGGTGAAACTTCTTCAGTCCCACTCTGACGGACAGACCCTCTTTGTCAATCTGAGCAGTTTTTCTCAGCATGCGAGAGACTTCTGGAGTTATTCGCTATGGGTTTCTCTGCACCATCTTCCATGACGTGAGCAAGAACGTGAGAGGCATCACATGTGAGTACCAACGGTTTGGAGGAGTCCAAGTGAGTCATGACCTGTGGGGAACTCAGCATCTCTTTCGTCTTATTGAAGCCTCTTGTTGTGTCTTTCTCCAGTACCACTTGGTGTCTTTCTTCAGCAACTGATGCATCGTCGCAAGGTTTGGCAAGAAACGGCCATAGTGATTCACCATCCCAAGGAATGAGCGTAACTCGGTTATGTTGGTGGGCGCTGGAGCATCACGGACTGCTGACAGTGTCTCACCGGACGGGTGTATGCCTTCGGCATCGGTCCGTGTTTTCAGATGGGACATAATCGACCTCGTCACTCAAGAATTGACACTTAGATTCTTTCAGGCGGAACCCAGCTTGAACCAGTCGTTCAAGCACGCGATCAAGTGTCTGCAAATGTTCATCTTCTGTTGGTCCTGTCATAAAACACATCATCCAAATACACTATTGTGTTCGGTATGCCCTTCAAGAGCGAGTTGATAACACGTTGGAATATACCAGGTGCTGATGACACTCCGTACGGTAGTCGCTTGTATGTGAAAAGACCTCGCGGCGTGTTGATGGTGACGTACTTCCGACTGTCAGGATGTAGCTGGATCTGTTCATACGCGTGACGCATGTCGAGCTTCGTGTACGTGGTACCGTTCCCAAGCTGTGCATACAAATCCTCTATTCGGGGAATAGGATATCTGTCCAGTTTGGCTACTTGGTTCACTGTGAGTTTGTAGTCACCACAGAGACGTACACTCTTGTCTGCCTTCATTACTGGTACCACAGGGGCGGCCCAGTACGAGTACTGGACGGGCTCTATGATATCCTCAGCCAGGAGTCGATCAATTTCTTTGTACACCATGTCTCGCATTACATAGGGCAGTGGTCGCGACTTGTAGTACTTGGGGATTGCCTCATTGTCTACGTAGATCTTGGCAGCGTCTGTTTTAACTGCTTGGTGCGAGTCTGTAAACCCGATGGCGTACTTGTCCAGTACAGCCTGCAACTGAGGTTGCTGCTTCCGTGTTGAGTGTGATGTATTCAACTGATGAACCACACCCCAGTCCAGTTTGAGTTTACTCAGCCAGTTCCTGACAAGAAAACTTGGACCGTTGCCAGGCACGACCATGAGCGGAAGCTGATGTTGGTCGCCAGTTGTAGCTTCTACCATGACGTTGATGACACCCATGATCTTCACACACTGTCCTGTATATGTGCGAAGCGTGTCCTTTGTGGATCTCATGTTAGGCCGTGCCGAGTTTCGCCAGTGTTTGTGTAACGTTTCTTCGCTGATGATCGAGAGAGTGGAACCTGTATCTACTTCCATCGGAAGCGTCTTCACATCTACTTGTATTTGGGTAACGATCGGATCTGGACGTGGTCCCGACATGTTGTATGTTGCTCCCGTGTTTTCAGATGGGACATAGTCTTGTATCGGTGCAGTCAGCTGACGAGTGCGCTTTCTTTTCCCTTTTCAGCTTTCTGCTTTGCGAAACAGTTGCTCATGATGTGTCCATCTTTGTGACAATATCGGCATTGAGCATCCTTGTAGTGACACTCGTCCGCCGAATGAGACGTTTTGCCACATCTGAAACATGGTTTCTGACGATTCTGAGCGGGTGGTTTCTTCTCCCACTTTCTCGTTGAATGCTTGCGGGCGGTCACTTTGTTTACACACGGAGTACTGTCGTGTGCAGCAGCGTTTTACTGAGCAGTGTTAACAGCAGCTGATTCCATGGCAAGTGCCATTTGTAGAGCCTTTTTGAAATCAAGGTCGGCTTCTCCCAACAATCGTCGTTGAATGGCCGAATCTGCTACACCACAAACTAACCGGTCACTCAGATTGTCTTCCAAGGTCAACTGAGCAGTCAGCTGCGCACCAGCCTTCGTTTGACCAAAATCACAGTTTCTGGCCAGATTTTTCAGTTCGGCTACAAAGTCACATATTGATTGTTCCTTCTTCCTGTACGCAGAATAGAAGTTGTACCGTTGCAAAATTGTGTTTGGTTTCGGTTCAAAATGCGTTTGAAGCAATTGGCATAGACATAGTTCAACGTACGTCAGGTCAGCCGGCGTACATGGCGATGCCAGGCTGCGGAGCAAAGTATAAGTTTCGGCACCCACGGCTGTTAAAAGTATTGGGCGATGCTTCCTTGCGGCGGCGTCGTCAATGTCACTGGCCTCAAAATAAACCCCTAACCTGTCCTGGTAGGAAGACCAATCCTTCCCGGCAAATTGCCGTGCCGTGACGTGTTTTGAATGCTGCACCTGTTGTTGTTTTTCGTTAAACCGATTTGACGCGTTGTAGTTTTCCGTGAATTTTGCGGGAAAACTGTGATTACAGTCAGTCTCAGCGTAGCTTTGGGTTCCTTTTTTTCTAACCTTCTACGTGCAGTGATGACCACTGATAATCAGAGTATACTTCCTGACATGAAGTTTTCATCCTCGTCGCCAAATGTGATGTATTGAAACGTATTTATTACGACCACATGGTTTGGTCATGGCGCCGGCACAAGACAAGTTATTGAACTCCGAACTCTGACAGTGAAACCGGGAGCATAGATTTCTTCATCCACTACAATCACCAATGACTATTATGTTGCAAAATAGCTACCTACCTACCAAACTGGTGCCATACCCCCTAATTTTGAGCAAATTTCCATTTTGGCATCCGGTCTGTCCCATGCTATTCGTGATCGTTACTGCTGTCTGCCTTTTCCAAGCCAACTATTCACTTTTCCTATCAATATGTGCCTTTAGGAATGGCTATATCTTCTGTAAACCACTTCGTAGTTAGGGTTAGCTAGAAAAGGGGTTAGCTAGAGATGGGGTTAGCTAGGGATGGGGTTAGCTACGGTTAGGCTTGCATACCTTCAACTCCATGTGTTCGTTCACTTACAAAGAACTGCACACAACATGACATGTGTATTGGGACGTGGTGAATAGACATTTATGAAAATTAACGTTGATTTCCCATGCAAAAATGTGCTTATTTTATGCTTTTAGCTTACCATAAACTCTTTCGGGCAATTTTAGCAGATGAAAAAAAAATGGTGTTTATCGACAATTAAATATCTTATTAACCATCAAATAGCTTAACATGTCAGCTGATGCACACCTAACGTTATAGCACAACATTAAAATGTACATTTATTTGATTTTTTATATATATAATAGATTAGTTATAGGATACCTCCTAAAGGAGACGGTTACAAAATTTAAACAATAGCGGCGCTTTTTGAAATCAAGGTCGGCTTCTCCCAACAATCGTCGTTGAATGGCCGAATCTGCTACACCACAAACTAGATTGTTGACTAGATGGAATTAATAAAATTTATATAATAATATAATATTAACTAGCCTGACGTAGACAATGTTCTAAGTCAAACGCATGCAACATGAGGCACGTTAGCAGCCGTTTTGATTTATCCGTGTGATTCTATGCTGGAGCATGTAATTGAGCTTATACACTGTCACTACACGACTGTAGCCACATCTGAGTCGGCAATTAATAGCGCCATATTTAACAATTCTTCCTTTTATGCAATTTGTCCACACTACACACTCATTGTTTGGTGACATACACACGTTTTTATCAGTATATTTTTGATAAAAAAATATTCCTCCATGACAGTTAGATGGCTACCGCTTTTCCGTTGCCAGGGTGCCTATTTGGGTTCAGCCTACTGTTACGTTTCCCATTGGTGACCATGTTAACGTTTTGCACGATTATAAGAAAACGGGACCATCAAAACTTCTTTCCTGCTGTTGTCATCATCATCTCAGTGACATGCTGGTCGAGTTTTGTCAAAATCACATATTTCTAACTCTTTTAAAACGGCTGAACGTGCCATGCCTGTCAATATTTACTAATTTCTGCATAAATTACTACGCACACGTGCCTTGTGGCGAAAAAATTGCCAAAAATCCTTCCGCCTATTTAAATCATCTAAAAATCCACGGTTACACTTCTAACATGTTCTACCAGCAAACTTGCCAATGTGTCTGCTCAAATGCAGTTACGTCAGACTGTGCCCCACATTTGTCTGTAACACACCAGGAAGTCTAACTGAGGCATGATCCCTGCTTAAGTAAAGTATTTGGACTTTTTACATTTTTCGAGAATTTGTCATTAAGTTTTTCGAGAATTGTTCGACATAGCCATTTTTAGAGAATTTATGTATTATGAAAGTTTGTGTTTTGAAAGTTTGTGTTTTGAAGTTAACGTTTTGAAAGTAGGTGTTTTGAAATGTTTATGATTTGAAATTTTCTGTTTTGAAAAGTTTATGATTTGAAGTTTGTTATGAAAAAAATTTTGTTTTTAAAAGTTTGTTTTGAGAAAAAAGTGTTTAAAATTTTTTTTTTTTAAGTTTGTGTTTTGAAAAGTTTATGATTTGAAAGATTGTTTTGAAAAGAAGGTTGTGTTTTTAAAAGTTTACGATTTGAAAGTTTTGAAGTTACAAGGAAGTTTGTGACATGAAAAAGTTTGTCACAAGAAAATAGGTCAAATTATTGCACATTTGGGCGATGGGGTAGTTCTAGGGAATAACATAACTCAAGTTATTAAATATTTGGTCACTATGAGCCGCTTAATTTATTTAATATAAGTCAAATTGTTACGTTTATTGTCGTTAGGGACAAACAATGGCTGAACTTGACGGGTGCACGTATACAACAACACCGTAATGTTAGTTGAAACATATGTAGGTGTGACACCAACAAACCTGAAAGCACTACAGACATACCTAAGTGCAACAGCTACAAAACTAAATATGTTATATACTTAGCTAAATGCAACACATATAGAGCTAAAAAGTGTGACGTCATAGCTAAAATGATACACGAGTAACTGAACACGTCACATAAAAAAACAAAAAACAATACATACATACATACCTAAAAGCGCAACATGCATAGCTAAAAGCGTTAATATATAGCTAAGAGCGTTACAAGCATAGAGAGAAAGCATTACTATGTAGAAAAAGTGGTAAATACAAAGCAGACAAAATAGATGAAAGCATTACTTCATAACTAAAATTGATACACGCATAGCTAAAAATCGCTACCACGTAGCAAAATTAGTACACATAGCTAGGTGCGACACCTACAAACCTGTTGCCTCTACATACATACAAAGCTAAGTGCGATAACTATAAAACTAAATACCTTACATACATACCGAAAAGCAATACATAGATAGCTAAAAGCGTTACCACATAGCAAGTAAGTGCATAGCTATGTTGGATACATACATTACTGAAAACAATATATACACAGCTAAGTGCTAAATATACACGGCTAAAAGCTCTACATGCATAGCTAAAAAGTAATAAAAATATGTGTAAAAGCGCTAGGTACATAACTAAAACTGATACACGCATAGAGAGAAAGCGCTAACACATAGCAAAAAAGTGCTACACACATAGCTACGTTCGACACATACATAGCTAAAAGCAGTATATACATAGCTAAGTGTGGCACTTACAAAGTTAAAAAAAAAAGCTAAGATCGATACCTACACGGCTAAGCATAGCTAAAAGCGTTACTTCATAGCTGAAAGCGTTGAATACTTAGTTGAATGATATATAAACGTATTAATATATAACTATAAGTGGTGCACGCATAGCGAGAAAGTATTACTACATAATTACATACAGGCAACACATGCATAACTAAAAGTATTACACACATAGCTGAACGCTTCACTACACAGGTAAAACTGGTACATACCTAGCAAAAACGCATTACATACGTAGATAAGTGCGACAAATACATAGTTCTAATGCGTACATACATAACTAAAAGCGTTACTACATAGCTAAACTGTTACATACTTAGCAAAACGCAAAACATATGTAGCTAAGTGCGACACCTACACAGCTAAATGGGCTACTTACGTAGATAAAGCGGTACATACTTAGCAAAACGCATAACGACATAGCTAAAATTGGCATAGTTAATATGCTATCCCCTAGATGAGGCCGTCCTCAGAAGTCGTGTGACCGGTAGTGGTGCTAGGTACCACCAACCACCTGAGGCACTTTTAATACATATCTTAGTTCATTTTTGATCGCTAGAGACACTTTTTAGTACATTAAATAGTTAATTTTTTACCGCTACAGGCACTTTTTAGCACATTCAATATTTCAGACGCTATCCCCTAGATGACGTCGCCATACGAAAATGAATTTATACGTTATCCGCCAGCGGAGTCAATAGTATCAAAACTATCCACTAGAGGGCGTTACACGAAAGTCTACACTATCCGCCATGTGGAGTCATCATCAGACCTAATGGCTCCGGGCTCCACCGGAAGTCACGTGATTGAAAGTGGCGCTGGCCTTCATCGGAAATGGCTCCGGGCTCCACCGTAAGTCACGCGACCGGAAGTAGTGCAAGACACAATCCAGACCTGTCAATAATAATGGACATTTCTACTACCCACATATTGACACGTAATGCCTACAATAATATATGTATATCGGTGTGCTTATGCATTTTTGGAATGTGTTTTATTATTGTTGTCGTTGCACAAATAATGTGTGTGTGTGTGTGTGTGTGCGTGCGCGTGCGCGTGCGCGTGCGCGTGCGCGTGCGCGTGCGCGTGCGCGTGCGCGTGCGCGTGCGCGTGTGCGTGTGTCCCTTTCTGTGTTCTTTATATAGAAATGTACCATAACTTTATATAGAAATGTACCATATATAAAGAACAAAAAAGGAACATTTATTCAAACTAGACTGCAAGAAAGAAATTGTATGCTACATACAGAGCATCAGAAACATTTATGGTAAATTGAAGGAGGAAAGAAATACGTACTTCCTAAATTTTGGTTGAAGAAAACTAAATTATCAGTTTGTCATCAATAATCTAAAAAGCTGTTGTGTCATTATAACTATTTCAAAGTGAAACCCTGTTTTGGTATGTCCACAAATTGAAATAGACCGTCACTACGCTGGGTATAAAAAAAATTTAATATCTAATCTTCCAAATATTTTCAGGAATTATGTATGAAATGCCACTCTATCGAATGCCATAATTCAATTTGACTTTCTCCAAAATTAGTTTGTTCAACCTATGTTACACATTTTGGCACGAACGCTGTAGGTTTAGTTTTAACTAGGGAGCGTTGTAACACATGCATCCCGACGAAATCGAACATGTTACGGTATATAGCGAATTACCAATAGTGTTTTGTTTACTGCACAGATTATTGGTCGTTACGACGTCATACTGATTCAAGAAATTAGAGATCGAACTGGCGAAGCTATCTATGCCTTGCTCGAACAACTGAACAAGTGAGTATGGGTTCCTGTGCATACACCATCTTAGTAGTTAGTAGGAGGTTTAGCTGCGATGGAATGTGGAATTTGCGGTGGACCGGTGGAGATGACATCATGGTTCACGTGACTTCATGTATGACGTCACTTCTGGTCACGGTGTACTTGGTGGTGAATAGTTTGAGAACTACAGGGTCCCCATATCGGATATAGTTTGCATTAAAATATAGGTTATGATAGATGATTTAAAATGTTTGCAGGAATGTTTGGTATTACGTCATGCATTGGCGTCTTTGGTTGATAGTGGTGAACTATGGAGTACAGTGATGCATACTAGCGGGTAGTTGGTGAATAAATTTTTAGAGAACTGTGCTATTTTAATCCCCCCATTTTTTTGGGTATAAAATCGTCATGAAATGTGGTCTGGCGTGTTATTATGCGAGACACCGTTACATGTACTGACATGAACTTACTGGCACGTACTTACGCGTGCGCTTGAATCTACCTACGTCATGTGACTTGCGCGTGCGCATTAACGAGGTTATATAGGGCGTCGGTGCAACTGTCGATGTAAGAGTAGTTAACATGTTTAGTAGATGCGGGGGTGAAATCTGGTCACAACTGGTACGTCAAAAAAACCATTGCATGACGACTGGCATTCAGAGTCGTGGCATAATTTTATGAAAGAACTGGTGCCAATGGCCTTGGGAGAAGATCTGTGAAACGAAATATAGTAATTACTGCTGTTAATATATTTTGGTTATGCACGAGGGATGGATGTTATCCAACTAGTTTTTTCTTCGTGATGTCAGAACGAAATTGTTACTAGTAGTAGTCAATTACGTGATATGCTGAAGGAGTGTGGCGCCTGGCGCCACTTCTAGTCACGTGATTTATGTGGTGGCGTCACATGTCTGAACTGTTTTTGGCACCCTGGTGGATACCATTGGTACTAGTTGCACCCTAGCCGATAACATATGAACTAATTTCCGTACTAAAGCGCCCCTAAACTGATAGTTAACGAAAAAATTTATATATTAAGAAAAAGTATTGCCCATCACTTATTTCTGGTTGCGCATGCGCAACGACCCGCCTCCAAAAGACGTCGTCACCTAAGGGATAACATATGAACAAATTTACGTACTAAAAAGTGCCTCTAGCGACCAAATATTAAAAAAATGTGTACCAAAAAGCACATCTACCGGACACAATTAAACCCTACTTCCAGGCTTGTTTTCTGGCAATTAGCACCCTGTGGTGGATGTTTGTTGTATTGCAGACCTTTTCCAATGGCGTCATCTAGCGGGTACTTGATGTTAACGTAATCGTGGTTGGTATTGCTGTAGCATCAGGTATGTTGGTCGCGGAGCCAATGACATCATTTCCGGTACAACACATTATGACCCAGCTAGTGAACGTATTTCGTTGTAATTGACCAGATGGGAAATTGGTAAATTAGCGTACAATACATCAGTGCTGGTGGTGGACTTCGACTATTTAATAATCCATAATTCTTGTTTAATAATCCGTAAGTCTTGGGTATGGACTTATTAAGCGCCTCTAACGAGCAGTACCTCATAAAATGAACTGGAAGTTTTTAAGAACCTTCTTTGCTCTGAACGCACACACACTGTGCAGGTATCACACTTAGCTACGTATGTAACGCTTTTTGCTAAGTATGTACCAGTTTTAGCTGTGTAGTTGCGCTTTTTGTTTGGTATGTACCAGACATGGGGCAATTAAGTTGAAAAATTAATTAATTAAATTACAATTAACTCACAAATTCTCCAATTAAATTAAATTAAACTAACCTCCCACATTCTTCAGTTAAATTAAATTAACAATTACTTTTAATTCAATAAACAAATAAATAATGTGTTTAAAGAAATGTTTGCACATCTAAGACAGTTCTCAAATCACAAGACTTACAACAGAAATGTGCTTTCGTAAATTTGTTGGAAAGAGATTTGTTCATACAATATTTGCATGCCAAAATCTTTCATGTTTTGAAAGTTTATGATTTTAAAGTTTGTGTTTTGTAAAGTTTATGATTTGAAATGTTATGTTCTGAAAGTTTGACACATAAAATTTTGACAAATATAAGTTTGCGACATGAAAGTTTGTGATATAAAACCTACAAACCTAAAGCTGCTACATACATACATAGCTAAGTGCGATAATTAATACTAATAATAATACATAGCGAAATGCAATCCGTAGATAGCTAAAAAGCGCTGCTATATATCTAAAGCAACACATACATAACTGAAAATGCTGCATGCATACCTAAAGCTACATGCGTTATTCCGTAGTTGAAACCGTTACATGCTTAGCTAAACGAGACACGTGCACAGATTAAAAAACTAATATATAGCTCAAAGTAGTGCACCTATAGCGAGATAGCATTACTACGTAGCCAAGAATGGTAAATACATAACTATGTTCGACACAAACATATCTAAAAACAATGTATACATAGGTAAGTGCAATACCTACCGGGCTAAAACAACATACACACCTACACGGCTAAAAGCACTACATACTGAGCCAAAACACTGCCTGATGCTACATATCTAAACAAATTCTATACTCGCTTCAACAGCAATGACTTTACATCCAAGTACACAGAGCTTCTGGCAAATTATCCCCTCCCTCTCTCCTCCCCCTCCCCCCTCGCCCTCCCCTTCCCGGGAAAGATCATCATCTCCGAAGAGAACCGCATAAGGAAAACTTCCGGGCCTGACAACATCTCAGGCCACCTTCTCCATACCTGTGCCAATGAATTGGCGCCTATGTTCTCACAACTGTTCCAGGAGTCTGTAGACACCGGCATTATTCCCAACCTCACATTCAGGAGAAACTGGATCTCATGCAGATCGCCTACAAGCGTGGGCGTAGTATTGATAATGCTGTGACAACCCTGATACACAATGTCACCAAACATCTAGAGAAGGCAGGCAACTACATCCGCATACTCTTCATAGATTTTAGTTCGGCATTTAATACTATACAGCGCCACAAAATGATTGAAAAGCTTCAAGCCCTGCAAATACCCCCCTACTTCATTCAATAGATGCATAACTTTCTCAGCAACAGACCCCAACATCATCACGAATACTGGGCTGCCCCAAGGGTGTGTCGGGAATTCGATTCTCTACTCCCTGTACACCAATGACTTCAAATGCGAATGTGACTCTAATGTCCTGATTAAATACTCAGATGACGCAACAGTAGTTGCGCGCCTGAACGAATCAGACTCATTCCTCGCTTATGGGCATTGGGAAAACTGTCTCTGTGATATCAGTGTGGTGCAAGGAAAATTTCCTAGAACTGAAGATGTGCAAGACAAAGGAACTCTGCATTAAATTCGGCTTCAGCGGCCAGTCAGATGGACCACTATTTGGTGATGATGAGGCTGTGGCGGTAACGGACACCTTTAAATATCTTGGTGTAACACTTCATAACAAGATGACATTTGGTCCCCATGTTCAAGGTGTGTACAAAAAGTGCCAGCAAAGACTGTCCCTAAACTAAGATCGTTTCATGTTGACCCCAAACTTCTACTATTGTTGTACATGAATATTATAGTCAGTGTTGACATGTTGTAGTATCTGTTTTTTCCCTGCTATGTCTGTCTCACACAAAAATATGCTTCTCCTCATCTTCAAAAGTGCTTCCAAGGTCATAGGCCTCCCCATACAGCCTGTATATCAGCTGACTGAACGCGCAATGGCCAAAAAAGCACATGCAGTTGCCAATGACCTCGCCCACCCACTGAACACCGAGTTTGACCTTCTTCCGTCTCAGACACGATATCGGTGTCAAAAATGCAGAAAAAACAGGTTCAAAAACAGTTTCGTTCCCCAGGCGATAAGTCGTCTCAACAAACTCTGATTTAAGTGTTCATCACGTGCAAGCCAATCGCTGTACAATGTATATATGTGTGTCTGTTTAGTTGAATATCTTAAGAATTGATTCTTATCATCCAACTTACAGCAATTTAATACTAATGTATGTGATCGCATGTCTTAAATTACACTAACTTATGTATGTAAAGGCAGAACAATTATATTGTAAAGACTACTTTCATGTATGTACTACTATTATTACTTTTATTAACTCATTTCATGTATATATTACTTTTATTAACCATGTTTACTTAACATTTTATCCTCTTTACCCATGATGCTCAACTAGAAGACAATGATCCAATGCTTTATTGGACAATAAACTCGTATCGTATCGTGTCGCAAAAGCGGTATTTACATACCTAAAACCGTTGCATACTTAGCTAAATGAGACAAGTACATATATAAATGTGTTAATACATAGCTAAAAGTGGTACACACATAGCGAGAAAACGTAGCTACGTAGCCAAAAGTGGTAAATACACAGCTAAAAACAACATATAGGGAATGTAAGTCTCATGACCTAGTTTTAGCTATGGAGTCCACTGGCGACCTCGGTTTTTTCAATTCAGGCAGAACATCAACTACATCTGGTTTTGAAATGACAACTTTTCAGCCTGCATAGTAGTCCTTAAAACAAATTTCAGTTATTGTAGCGAAGAACAGCATCAGGAATATTCAATCAATCATTATTCATATGTATTTACAGAAACATTGACACAATTTATGGTGCGAGAGATACTATTGTACTGTGTCATCTGTAAAAATAATATAAAGGAAAATAAATGAGAATGCATCGAAAATAACAATCTTCAACTCCTTTTTTCCACAGTACTATGTGACTTACCATGTTACTTAAATTAATCAATAACTTTGTAATAAATGGTATATATGTATATTATGAATTGGCATTCTTGATATGGTGAGTGCGAGGTGTGTGCACGTACACGCACACACCCACGCACGCACGCACGCACGCACGCACGCACGCACGCACGCACGCACGCACGCACGCACGCACGCACGCACGCACGCACGCACACACACACACACACACACACACACACACACACATTGTAAGCGATTAGACAAATAACACAGTGGAAGGTATAGTTATGACTTTTTCCTCCAACAGTTCACTCCAAGTAGCATGTTCTTAGCAACCAGATATGTAATAATTTTGCCCTATTAAGTACATATTACTACCTGCTTTCCTCCAACAACAAGTCATGCTGACCAGACGAGATCCCAACGGAGACCTTGAGGATTGTAGACAAGCTATCTCAGGACACCTTTTGCCAAATCATGAACAAAGCCTTTCAGGGGGAATACTATCGGTATGGAGAACCAGCTACACAACAATCATCTTCAAAGGGAAAGGAACCGCCATGGAATGCAATAACCACAGGGGCATTAAGTGAAGAATGCACTGGTATCGCCATGTACGACGGCGATGTACCAATGATGCAACCAATATATCCCTAAACCAGACTGTTCCTGGGGCACGGCTCAGAGGCGGACCAAAACTTCGGTACATGGACATTTTGAAGCGACATGTGACGTCTATGAGCAGCTTCCGTGGCCTCGGCGACCCACCTCGGTGGACAAGCCGGGAGGTGAGAAAGGTGAGAAAGACTACATACTTTCCTCCCAACGATGTGCTCAGGCGTACACTTTCGCGGACCCTATTCACCTCAAATCATTACGTGTCCACATTATTACCTTTTGCAGAACATGTTACATAATTTACAGAAAACAGCATTGAAACTATATATTTAATTATTTTCTATTCACTGTCTTTGGTGCTGTAATATACTATGAACTCTAATAATGGTGGTCTCCATTTTTAGCTATAACCCACTAGATTCAGTCATAGCAGAAGCTTCGTAATTCATGTAATACAAATGTTTCAGTATCAATTTTAATATTATTGTAAATAATGACACAGTAAAATACTTAAAGTTTCTACAATCATAAGAACTTATAAATAGGCAATATTATTATAATCACAAGTTTTGTTGGTCAGAAGGAACAACTGCGTCAGACATCCTTAGAGTCAGAAATGTAACTTCCTAATCAATTGTCCCAGAAATAATTATTTAAATATGGGATCTCGCTTCAGATATTAAAAACATACTACGGATTATCACCAAAATTGATAATTTAAACGTGTGGAATCAGTCGAAAATCTTTAGTAAATATTTATGCTTAACAAGGTGTCTAAATGCACATGAGCCCACAAAGCTTATGCCACCAAACGGACTGTTTTGCGTAAACAGATTTGCTATACATATAGATTTTACTATGCTGACAGTGCGCAAGCAATAATCCATGGTATCCTATGGAAATTATGAATCTCTCTTGTATTTCGCTTTCTGTCTCTCGTACTTGTAGGTTCGCTGATCGCAGTCGAAAAATATACCTGAAATTATAACGCCGACGTAATTTATATACTCGTTGCTCCACGATGGCCGGTCGACCAGCGAACATTACGCACATTGTGCCACCGAATGGAGGAGTTGGGTCCGCTTCAGCTCGGCTTGATGCTCCAGGGCAACACCAAGCTTCAGGTGGAGTGGCTGGCTCGACGACGGCTGCTGCGCAACACTCACCAATGTATTCGTTGCGGGATCGCCTGCACTCTCGTCGCGCAGCGAGATGTCGCCGATGGGTTCCGATGGAAGTGTCGACTTTGCGGGGAGAAGCTGAACATTTAGCTCCACTCTTTCTTCAAAAGCAACCTTCCACTCGGGAAACTTGTGTGGCTGTTGTTCAGCTGGGCGACGGAGATCGCCATGCAGGACGAGACGTGGCACTTGAACATCTCGAAATACACGGTCATCGACTGGTATAATTTTGTGCGTGATGTATGCGCCATCGACGTCAGGAACCACCCGCAGCCACTTGGTGGTTTCGACAACAATGGAAGCCCGATTGTTGTAGAAATCGACGAAAGCTACTTCTACCATCGGAAGTATCACCGCGGCAGGGTTAACGTCGGTGAATGGGTTTTCGGCGCAGTGGAGAGAGAGAGCGGCCCATCATCCAGCAGTGGCTACTACCCAGCACCCACATCATGTCGGATGGGTGGCCGGCATACCATAACCTGGACCAACTCAACGGCGGCGTCTATCTCCACGACGTGGTGATCCACGAGCAGAATTTCATTGATCCTCTACATCCCGAGATCCATACTCAGAATGTAGAAAACATGTGGATGAGAGCTAAGAGAAAACTCCGGAGACAGTTCGGCACGGCGCGACCTCTGTTCATCACGTACCTGGAAGAATTCTTGTGGATGCAGCAGCACAGGAACCGCCAACGACGTCTCTCGTCACTGCTGGTGTGCATTCGCGACCAATACCCATGAACAAATTCATACTAGCAGTGAACTTCGCCCAGCAGTCGCCAGAAGACACAAAACGGCTCTTTTCAGAGCCAACCACACTTTCACCAAAGAGTTGCTACATTATGTGTAAACGATGTCTAGGTTTGAATAATTCTCTTGTAGATATAAATTTAACGAAAATATCTCGATAAATTTGGTCCTTGAAAGTCACCATGGTTGCAGTTTCCAACATATTTTTGTAGTGAAATGTCCAATTTTCCCCACGATACGGTCCAAACATTGGTAATGTAAAAAATAAACACTTCAATGTCCCCTGAAGAAAAATATTATATTTTTGTCGAGATATTTGTCGGTGGATTTTTTTGGGATTTTCAAAATTAAATTGAACTCTACTTTTTTCCCCTTAGACTACGTACAAAATATTTGTCAGTGAAATAACCTGTTCGGTTCGATTTTTGGGGGCTTTTTAACGTTAAATTGTCGATTTTTAGAGTTTTTCGTAACATTAAATTGCACTTTTTCTTCTATTTTTCGTATTTTCTTATACTGCGGTACGAAATATTTGACAGCGAAATCGCCTTTCCGGTTCTGATGCCACCGTGATATTGTTACAGCACATTTCGGATGATCGCCATATTAAGAACACCGGCTATTGCCGGTATAGCGTTGTTTTGGGCACTAAAAGTGCGCTAAAACACAATATTTTTGGCAAATATACGTTCGTTTTGTACCTGATCCGATGGGGAGTGATGCAAAGAACACATTAGCATCGAAAAAATTAGGTAAAACACTTCGGCCAGGTTAATACACCTTTACCTTCAACTTTTAGACATTTTTACATTCGAATTAGTTCGGTTACTAATCGTTAGGGGCGATGTTTGACGAAAAGTAGTTTATAGACTGGTCGTTAAGGGCGCTGCTATCGTCGGCCGGACAGCGAACTGAACACAGAGAAACAGGTGAACGCAATTTCAGGCAATACATCACTGACGACTCCTGCAAGATTCTGATCCAGGCACTAGTAACATCTCGCCTGGATTATGAAAATGACCTGTTGCAAGGTTCTCTGCAAAAAAAAAAAATTGAACGTTTGCAGAGTGTGCAGAACTGAGCTGCTCGCTTGTCCACACGTACATGCAAGGCCAAGGTCGAACACATAACGCCTGTGTTACGTGAACTGCACTAGCTTCCAGTAACGTAGGCAACAATTTTCGCTTCGTCTCTGGGGCGAAAGACCTGACGTGCATTTGCTAAAGTGCCATTTTGGCAGTTCCGTAGCCATTTGGCTACGGAAGTAGAAGTTTTAAAACCGATACGCACTAACCGTTTCACATGTGTATTCTGTGACATACAACCGACAATTGGGCGTCAAGAAACTGAAGAAATGTGCTCCAAATAATTACTTATGAGTACTTTTATCGGTGACATAGAAAACATTTCACAATTAGCCGCCATACTGTGCACGTGATGTTGCCTTTGGGTCACATGATCAAACGCGATTTCGTGTAGAATGAGGCCAGAATGGGCCAGCAGCACAGACATAAATAAAACACCCGTTAGTAAGTTAGTAGTTTATAGGGGCATTATTAATGATGTAACTCTATGGCCAGCAGACGACAATTCTTAGCGTGACCTTATATAGATCTATGGAAATCCCGCGTGCTATTCTCGCTCACAACAACATCCGGTTATATACAAACCTTGACAAGCACATGCGTTCTGACAAAATACTATGGAACGATCTGCCTGAAAACATCAAATAACCGAAGACTCAGCTCTTTAAGGAAAATGTTTTTTTAATTAGCCTATGCTATGTGTAACAATTTGAACATGTCAATCAATTTCGTTGTGTTTTTTTTATGACATATATTAATAATTTAAATGTTATATATATATGCATATATATATTCATATATATATTATATGTATGTATATATATATATTAAAATTTTAATGTCATCCTTTTTGGTGTAAATTTTGAATGTGTTTTAACCAGCTTGTCTGTTTTACAGTTTCTTTTCTTAGTTACATATACATATGTAACTTATGCAATTTTATGTAAAGCGCCCGTGAGCATTTTATTTTAAGTGGATTCAGGCGCTATATAAATTCATAGTATTATTACCGGTATTCATATTTAAGAATGTCAATCATTATTGATTATATGATATGCTTGTTGCATCGCATACAGCTCAATAGAGTTTTGGAAGCCACAACTCGAGCTGGGACGAAGCTATATGTCAACTTTCATTTAACAGTAATAATTATGGTTATTATTTCAGAGTCAATGAACATTCACCTTATGAAATGGTATTGAGTCAACGTTTGGGTCGCACGTCGTCAAAGGAACAATATGCTTATTTCTTCCGGTCAGTATCATGTAGGGGAAGGTTGGGTGCGCCCGCATGCTGGGGAATGTCCGCACACCTCATTATTGACCAAACCGCACAGTATTTACTTTTAAAAATGTGTTGTACGGTAGCATCTAACTCAATGGTTCTCAAACTGGGGATCGTGACACCCTGGGAGGTCGTTTGGCAGTTTCATGGGGGTCGTCTTACCATCCCTTGAAAATTTAATTTTCAAGTATGAATAATCGCGCAAGATCTACAAAACGTGCAAGTCATGTCACCTTGCCGGTGCAGTTCCTACGAGATACCGCTTTCGCTGCCGCGCTGAGTGGACAATTCAAAATCCGCACCAGAAATCATCATCATGATTTATTTTCGATCAATTAGAACATTCGTTTGTCTTCAGATGTTGCACGAAGTCACGGCGGTAAGTGGAATGGAAGCTAAGATGAGGTGTTTTTTAGTGATGTTATCGCCTTAAATACAATTTCCTATGTAAATGAAGCCATTTATCAGTTTCCCACTATTATGTATGATGTGTGATACTTGAATATGATTTAGAGGTACCGATAGTACATTTGTGAGATCATTTTGTGTCATTCTTCGGGACGTAACCGTAAATGAATGGCGTGGCAGGCGTTAAAAATAATGACAAAAACAGCCCCCCGTTCGTTGTGTGGTTGTCCGCTAGGCGCATCATGGTTGAAAAATTTTTGAAAAATGTAAAAAGAAAGTAGTACGTTTTTACAATAAAGTACAAATACCTTACCTTGATGAGAGCATTGATGAAATGGAATATTTTATGATATGTGCTAAATAATAATATTAAGATTGTACTTTGACACCCTATCTTGTAGCATTTTTATATGCAAACTAGTGGCCAGAAATAAATGTGGAAGGGGTGTGATTTGTTGCCATATTAAGTATGTGACAGTATATAACCAATTTCCGTTGTTAAACTTAATCATAGTTTATTTGTTCATTGAACATAGTAAATTACATTATTTGAATTACAATTCTACAAATTTTACTTTGCCATTAGTTGTCCAATTTAAATGGAATAACATTTAATTCAGAATAAGGAGCTGCTTGTAGCATAAGAAGAAATGTTTATTTAATATGAAATCAAGTCAAATATAATATTGCTTGGCACCTTGCAATTATTTCACAGGTAATTTCTTCAGCATTACATAATTGATAGCAACGTGTTATTGTTTTTTTTTCTGAACAGGATCGTGGCTTCATCAATCAGGAATTATTGGAGCTTCACCAGGATAGAGACTGCTGGAACACACCAAAGCACCATTAGGGGCAACACATGTGACTGCTTTAACTGTATACTGGCTGTAACAGTCTGACTGCTTGTTCAAGTTGCTAGGGGTGTCTTGGGTTAATTCTGTAACATCTATCACAGCACGGGTTGTAACAAACTCCTTAAAAGACTTAGGAAGGCATCCTTGGCACTTCAGCTGAGATGGAATGCCTTGTACCAAGATGCCTTCAAACAACAACTTGTGTAAAACATGCACAAATGTGTATATAATGTTGCCCCCTGCAGATCTGCTGATATTGAATCTTTCAGCTAAATCAAGGTATTTTAAGTTTATTCGAAGCTTCATTAAAGTAATGAGTAATTGGTCTTCCAAACTCAAACTTCTGATTTTCCAACCACAATAGCAATTTAAGTTGAATCTTTGTAGAACACTTGCCAGAATGGAAAACACATTTATACACAATGATGCGTACATCAGCATCTGTAACAAATAGGATAACTACATACAGGTGTATATAGACGACAAGTGGTAGAGTAATGTGTGTAGTATACTTCACTGAAAGGTTGATCACTATTCTGAATACTAGTATATCTCAAACTATTTATAGGGTACAAATATGGTTAAAAAAAAAAGATTTAGTGGAGCTAAATTAATTGTTGTCTCGGTATAAAATATGATAAATTATCCACTGATTTTTAAATGGCAGTTTACGATCTGACAAATGAATCGATACAATGTCATGTGAAACAGATCTGCCACTACCAAAGTCACTGCATGAAATGTCTCACTACATGAAAACACCCAGAAAATGGCAACCACTATAACCCTCCCTATAATGTAGTACTTTTTAAGGTCATCATGCTATATTGCTTTGTAAAAAATCATGAATCTTTATATACACATACATTATCATCATCATCATTGCAGATGTCAGCAAGCATTTTTCAGCAGAGTGATGTTGTGATGCATATCTCGTAGTTGTTGCTGGCAAAGACTGGAGGGGCAGGAGTAGCTGTAGTTGTAGCTGGCAAAGACTGGAGGGCAGGAGTAGCTGTAGTTGTTGCTGACAAAGATTGGAGGGGCAGGAGTAGCTGTAGTTGTTGCTGGCAAAGACTGGAGGGGCAGGAGTAGCTGTAGTTGTGATCGTCTGTTGCAGTGTTTGCAGAGTTTCGTTGGACCTAAAGTATACAGAGAAAATGTCATGCATATTGTTATGTGGGGGCGGGAGGGAGCAGAGGTCATCCATCTGTTTTGGCGGTGAACATCACACTTGAACAGCGTGTGACAGGAGTCTTAACATCACACCTGTGTTCATGGTCCACCTCCAGCTTAATGCCACACCCCTGTAGTAATGTAATATGTAAAAACTATGAAATGTATATAATAAAATGTTTTCTTAAATACATTTATAAATGTGTTTTTCGTGTTTAGCACATACATACTCTCTATGTATAAATTAACATAAAGGATAATAACTATATATTGTATGACAACAATTATATTTTTATTGACACCCTTTATTCCTTTATAAAATACAGTTGATTTTGCATATCTGGTTAAGTAAATAAAATTCCACACAATAAATAAACAGCAAGCCATACAGATAATAAATATTATTGTATCGGACGTTGTCAGTGACACTTGGTATATCGTTGAATATCCTAACGTTAGGCATCACCCAATTCCATGGTAACCTGGTGTCATTTTTCAACTTCGTCCCAATCCGTGAGTCAGAGTTTATGCTGAATTAGCAACTATAATTGTTCATTTAATGTAAACGGACGTCTTAGATTTATGCCTTTTGTAATATATGCACTATATCATCGTAACTGACAAGGTGAACGAAGTTAGTCTTTACTTTAGACAACTCAACTATATTAGGCCTGTATACATGGGCGTCCGCATGGAGGTCAAGGGGGGCGCTTGCAACCCTCTGGTGGATCTGGTATTTTCGTGAGCTCAAAGTATATGTTAACTTTACATCTATATATATGTATATATATATTATGGTGGGGGTCGGTCACAGAGGGTGACCTAGTGGCGAAGTGACCCCCACCGATACCATGTGAATTGTATATAAATCAGTAGTGGTAGCGGGTAGCTGATAGGCATGATTTACTAATTATGTGTAAACACCTTTTGGGGGCCGGCATGCTTGCCGAGATTATTTGATGTATCTTATTTTGATGGTGTATGCTTGCCTAATTTCCTGCTCCTTAATTAATAAATCTAAATGTAATTCTTTGGCCTGTTTCAATCTATGCTGGACTTGTGTTGTTATTTTGCATATATACACACACACACACACACACACACACACACACACACACACACACACACACACACACACACACACACACACACACACACATATTTAATATATATATTTATATATATATGTCTTCTTTCTTGCCCCTCCATGGAAAAATTCCTGTGGATGCCCCTGCCTATATAGTAGGCCTATAGTCTATATATAATGACAATGAAGTTTCTTCGTGAATTTCGGTGCTTGTTGAATTTCAGATTTCAACAAGCTATTGCTATATGTAGTATAACACATTAACTTTATAACGTGGTAAATAATCGATGCGTACGCAGTGAAAGGGTTTTTCTTCAGAATAAACAGTCGTAGGGCCCTATTCCTTAACAGGCAGTGCTCGAATGTTTACGCGAAGTAACACTGAAAAACCTACGCGGCGCTTCAGTCGCACGATAACAGGAATCGCATTGGACTGAGCGAAATAAAGCCTCTTATCTTCTAAGCTCTTTGACCTTGCAAGTCAACTTGCAAGTTGTATAGGCAGCCAAACCTTTCCGTGGTCTACGTGAGTTGTGTATGCACTAAAATGATGGGTTGATTTATTATGAGACGACGACTGTTATGAATTGCGTTGTGAATCGATAAATTGTTTCCGAGACATGGAAATGTGAAGCAATGTTTGTTCGAACAGAATACATTCACCAAGTAAGGTAATGTGATTATACCCATGTCTCGTGTTGGGGGTTCCGTCGTCGATTATGCATCGGTGAACCTTAATACACTGATTGCCTCTTTGAGAACTATTCATTGTTCGGACTGGGTAACAATTGCAACTGGGGAGCAGCTGATTGTACCTTGTACAAAGACCATGGTCAAACTTGTTTTGGGGGAGAAGAGTGCGGACAAACTTTGTGTAATTTCCCTTTCGAATGATGCTGTCCGCCACAGAATGTGTGAGCCTTCTCTGTATATCAAAGAACAGGTGATACAGGGAAAAAATGCAGGTTTGCTCAACATCCAACTTGATGAATCTACCGATGTTCAGTCCTGCTCTCAACTGATGGTGTTCGTCAGATATGTTCACATTGGCGACTTGGGAGAAGGGAAAAAAGCTTGATCATCGATTTTGTTGAGAAGATAAAAAGCCTTCGTTCGCAAGTTGGAAAATTGGAGGCACAAAATTAGCTTGGATAACTTTGCTATGTTGGAAACAGTATCAGAAGTTACAGAGAAATGCGATGGCGCAACGCAAACTTTGATAACCGAGCACCTGGCAGCCTGGGAACTGGAGTTCACAAGATACTTCCCAGAAATATCGAGGTCAGACATCTCTTCTAGTAAGGGACCCATTCGCTGCCCCAGTTGCATCTATGCCTAATGACAATGATGCTGCTCAGACAGAGCTCTTGGGAGTTCAATAAAATTCAGCCAACAAGATAAGTTCAGCACTTAAATTCTCACAGTGTTCTGGTCAACGATGGCAGCTACCTACCCTAACTTGTGTGATCTTACCTTCTGTCACCTCCTGTCATTCGCCTCAACCTACCGTTCTGAGGCTGCATTCTCCAATCTCTTACACATCAAGACAAATTTATGAAACAGGTTGCAGGTGGAGCGTGACCTCCGATGTGCTCTCGCAGTAACAAAACCCAGAATTTATGCAGCATCACTCATATAATTGAATTCACAAAAATTTACATTTCTTTGAGCAACGTCTGTAAATATGACTTCAAGTAACTAAGAATCAAGAAGTTTCCATGTTTTGTAGCATCACCCATCTCATTAAATTGATAAAAACTGACATTTCTTTGGGCAACATCTGTAAAAGTATGACTACAAATAAAGACGCAAAAAAAAATAAATAGTGGTTTGAGAACCAATGATCTAACTCATTTAAACCCTCTTTTGTGTCGGTAAGAAATTATAAACTAAAATGTTGTTTATGCATAATCTCGTGTAATGTTACACTTATATTGATATTGAACTCACACTCTCAATAATATATGAATATTGGAATGTATATGCATTTTTGGAATGTGCGTTATTAGTGTTGCCGTTGCACAAATAAACTTTACCGCCACAGACCATGTGTGCGGGAAAATTAAAATCTTCCCCCACTCATCGTTTGGGGCATATCCCCATAGGTGTGTGTGGATATGCCCCAGTGCAGGAAGTTAATTTACATAACGTGACAGCATGATGTAGATGTTATTATAATGAATACTTAATTTGGTCCGTTACTTACGGATGCATTAGTCATTATGTGATATATGACTTATGCCTATGTGGATACTCATCAGCTAACCCGTTTCATAATGGATGGGTTGTGACAGGAAACCATGGGGTACTCAAAACATTGCCAGTATACAATCCTTGATAATTTCTGTAACTGAACCTCCCTAAACACATTTTAGACTTCTGTCAAAAAGATAGCCTTTTCAAGTTCAGTGTTTTCAAATATACACAAATGAACTAAACTATGCACTGTTCCATAATATAGACATAACAGATTAATTCACTAACCTCTTCACGGAATTTGTCTCAAGGATGTGATTTTGAGGTGGGATGTTTTAAAGACAGTACACTTATAACATGATAGTTTATGTGGGTTAAGTGTTCATGTATCGTGAAGTGTAATGATAATGTTTTTATTCTGTGTCCTTTTGGTTTTCTTGTCGCATGACTTTCCGTGTGTGCTGCAGTTGAGACAGACCAATGTCATGCACCCACTTCACAAACATTAGGCCATTGTGTTATATAAACTAGGGCTGGTCACGTTTATATTATTTGTATGGGCGCATTTCACGTTTATATTATTTGTTTGGGTGCATTTTATCCCCAAATATGCCTCAGTAACCTGGGTCATATCAGTACTCCAGTGATCAATACATATTGATAACATATACATTTTTCTTAGTGGAGTTGAAGTTGATAATTGGTAGTTTTAAACTACGAAATATACATATTAACAAGGCAAACGTTTACCTTTCTGGCATAAACAGTTCATTAGTTATGACACATTATATCTTAGATGTGCGGACATGCCCACCTTCCCCTACCTCTTTTAGAAGGGTACTTCGTAATACCACAGACTGTTACTAATTATTAATGCAATAAAATGCTGCCACTTGGCTAACAATGTTCATGAGCAGATTCATGTTTAATATAAAAGTAATATCAGGGAACAAATATAAATTCCAATGGAGGAGACACTTTCACAAAAGCAACTACAAAAAGTCCATTAGCCAAGCCAAGAAATATTAAAGTTGAGTCTCAAATTTTGGGACTGCCATTTTCAAGCATAAATAATGCTATTCAAAACAAATGCTCTATAAAATTTTTTTTTTATTTGGATCTTGGAGTTGAATTGATGAAAGTTGTTCAGCATAAAATATGTGCTTCCAAGTTTGGATCTTAGAGTTGTATTGGTGAAAGTTGTTCAGCGTAAAATATGTGCTTCCAAGTTTCATATGTACCGCTGCAGTATTAATCGGTAGATCAAGTCAAATGTTTTTTTTAAGAGACCCATTTTTTAGGATAAAAAATTGGAGGTCAAAGTGGGCCCCTTACAAAAATGACACATCACTCAGTCAATGGCATAAATCCTGCACGTAAACGAACCACACTGCAGATGTGACCACTGGCCACACCACCATATTGCACTCATCCTTTATAGTTCCTCCTGTCTGAATATATCTCCGCACAGTACAAGGACCTACATAATATATTAATCATTGCGTTGATTATACTAATCTGCTGTAATAAGTATTATTAAAAAGTTGACTATAGTTTGTGATTAAAACAGTAGGTACAATTATACATATTCACAATATCCGTAATTAATGTTCGTGCATTATAACAATGCTTACGGCTTAACCACATTATCCATTGCATGCAAAACATCTGCGGCCATGGGAACCACTTGGTCGAGTTGCAGTGAGTCTTTAAATGCTACTACCGTTGGTTTGCTGCAGTGCTTATCAGAATAGCCATAATAGCGGGGGCCACTTTGGCCGAGGGGCCCACTTTACCCTCCTTTCCCCTATGTCTAATTAGAGGGAGAAGATACAGTTTTGAGTGGGGTATTAAGGGAGGACACACCCTCATGTGCATATGCACCCGCACTTACATATGCACGCATGCACGCAAACACACACATACACAAATGCATATTCACTGTTTGTTTGTTATTATGTTGAAAGAAAGTACACATGCTCCTGTTTAAGTTGTATTATCATGTTTCACTTTATACCTGACCAATTGTGACACCTTGTTGATATTACAGAATAAGCAAAGTGACAGTATTGAAGGAATACCAGACGCCAGATTACGATGATGTCTTTGAGAGGCCGCCTTTTGCAGTGTTATTCTCGACAACCATTCACAGTAAAGAGGCTTACTTTGTCGATATCAAGCTGTTATTACAAGAAAATGTTGTCTTATTAAATTTTAACTTAACAGTCAACCATATATATCGTTGTATATATATATATATGTATATATATACATTCGCATAATGACTGACATGTTTAGGCATTACACGAAATGTCTGTTTCACTCAGGCATTTTGTGAAATAACTGAAAATTTCAGTAATTACTCGAAATGACTGGAAATAAGGCACTGTTATTACACAGTTTGACTGGTGGCCATTTCAATCATACTGTGTAATAACAATTTGTGTACTTATGTCATTTTATATTGTTCCAATGTTAATTGTGCATTAATGTCAGCTTTCATAATTCTCCAGACATTCACATTACTCAAGTAAATAAACAAAGTGAATGATAAATATTTACTATATATTTGCAAATGGCAACATATTGCTAATAATTTATCCCTCTCTGGGTAAAAGACTCTAACCCTCCCCTGACAGTTTGATTAAAGGGGGGGTGAAGCACTTGAACAACCATAGCCCAAACATAATAACATACCATTTACAGTATATATCACCCTTATATGATGGGCGCAAAGCCACGGTAATCTTGTAATATCCTTTTTAACTTTGCCATTATCTTCGCTGGGCGGCGCCATATTGCTCTGCGGGGGGCTCAGCGGCAGAGTGGTTTGAGTACGAGCTCCTGGCACCGCGTTCACACAGTAAAAACCTCTCGGAAAAACGGCCGAAACGCATGGAAAATCGAATAAAAAGAAAACTGGTGTGCACTGGATGGCTCCTGGATATATCAACTAGTACTACAAATGCAAGGAAAAAACTTTTGATCGACTTCCCAGGAAGAATTTGCAGCGGAAAATGTGGTTGCAAATGCGGAAATTGCCGTGTCCGCCAGCCGCAGGCTCTGCGAATGAGCACTTGTCCGATGCAGATAACAAGACAAAAGACTATGTGATGAGCATGGACAGACGGTGAGCATCAAGATGTCATTCTTAGTCAAAGATACCGTTCCATCTTATATCTTTTTTTTCGCATATGACCATGCATCTACAGACTATTCTGCGACAAGGAAACGTCAGATATCAGACGGCAGAGCGATGCGTAGGAAGCGACGAGCCGAAACCAGGTTAGTAAATTGGATTACCGTTACCATTGTGACTTATCACTACGATTACAATATAGTTCCACCCCAATAAGCACAGCTGTGCTTCAACGTCAGCATATATATGACCCACAGTAAATCGAAATGTATGAATACAATAAAGTGCGAGTAAGTGTTAATAGTTTGATATAATTACGAGTGTTTTCCAATCCGCCGATTTATATTCGACGTGATCATACGACTGATACGTACCGTCAATACGTGGCCGTACTCAGAACAATAACAATAACTCAGTAAGTGCTACAGGATATACTGCAGCCTTATAACATGGGCCATGGCGTATGTACTAGGCAAAATTATTCAAGAAAATAATTTGATATTATTTATTGACAGTCTAAGTCTGACATAATAAGTCTCATACTCATGTGTTCTAAATGCCTAGAGAGCAAGCAGCAAGCGTAAGGCTAAGCCTGGGGGGGGGGTTAGATGCATGGGAGAAACACGACCAAAAGACAGTATAGACTATAGTGCAACAGAAGCCTACTGTTGCTGTTTACATTTCAAATTCTTTATGGAAATATTTAAAATATACAAATACTTTCATTGTGATTAAGTGCAAATGCAGTTACAAAAACTGTTTAAAAGTATTTAAATATTTAAGTAAAATGCATTTCACCCATGCAATGTCTAGCTAGCTGGAAAGGAAACTTACTAAGGCATCGTCATCTACCCAGTTGAACACTGTCAGATTACATGTCTGCTTTCTATAATGACACTTTACAATTTCTGTCTGAATTCTTGTGACTTGACAATAAGGCAAAATTATATAAAATTAATTTTCTTTATTGATCAGATTAAACCCCACATGTAATAACCGGAAGTTCATAGAGATGTATTAATTACATTTTATTCTAAGTCGACTGATAACACTGTAATGAATACCGTGGGTGGAGGGGGCAACTGTCGGCAACCCACAATAGTATTAGTACAAGCTATACATATGAAGGAAGTATATCAGGCATGGGGTCAATTCTGTTTTGTCCATTCCAAAAAATCAGTTCTAATTCCGCCTTGCAAAAAATCAATTCCAAAACGTTAAAATCCTAGGCTAAAGAAAAATTCAAATCCAATTCGTTATAACACAGTTTTATTTGTCACATGTGCACAATCATATTTAATTACATATGATTAAAAAATTATTGTTCGTTAAATGCACACACACACACACACACATATATATATATATCAAGTTTGCCATATAAAAAACTTTAAAATGGCATCCAGCCATTTCATATGTACATTCTGCTGCGACACCTCTCCTGGATTTTTGCTAACAAAACCAGACATTTTGGACAGCCCTGGACAGTTGGGTCATTAATCTGAGTTTTGAACAGTTTCCCCTGTTTATATCGGGTCCAGGTCATTTGCCCCCCTTCCGGACATTTGCCCCTTTGTCACTTGCCCCCCAGACATTAGCCCCTTGCCTTATTCAAAATCTGGACATTTGCCCCCTGTCTATAGCTTCTGGATTATTTGTAAGTTTTTTTAAGACATTTTTTTTTACCTTATTTTTTTATTTCTGAACATGAATTCAATATATATATTACCCTAATTGCAATTAATGTTCTTTGTGCAAGATCAGCCAAGTAAATTACTTTATGTAGTTGGAGATGATCCTGTAATCAAAGGATTATCTTTATTGCAATTGTGGAAGAAGCCAGTGACATTAGGACCTGGACATGTTAGGACAATTGAGGATATTTGAAAGAAGCCATCTCAACAAGGTTTCTTTTGAATTGCATTTACCATGGAGAGTTGGGAGTGAATCCATTTTCCTATAAAACTGGATGCACAAGCCAGAGTTGTCAGAATTCACTTATAACTTCACCATGGAAATTACTACTAGCATTTGAGGTCATGTTTTGAGTGTCATTCCTACACCAAGAAGGGGGACCAACAAGATTACTCTTCATTGGGAGTGAAGCCAGCGTCGATCCTGATCATGCAAGGGTGCTGTGGTCACTGATCTGATCTCCAGATCCAGAATGTGATCAACAAGACTGCCTGCAATCATGATGGTGACACGGCACAGATAGAAGCTGCCAAGGTCCGTGAGGACCTGAAAACTAAGGCAGCTAATACCAGGGGCACTCCAAACCAGCTGATCTCTGACTCGTTACTGTCCACCACTGTTTGTGGAAGCATCACCCCAAGAACCCATCTTCCACCACTGATCTGACTATCAATGATACCTGGTAAACAACTGGTGACAAGATCATCTCATACACACTCCAGAGGATAGGCCATTGCATTAGGCTAAAGTGACTTTGACTTGTCATTGAATGTTATGTTATTGTAGTAATAATGATAAAACTGCAAACTGATTTTCACTTGTCAACTATCATAGAAAAAAGGGGCAGATGTCCGGGGGGGGGGAGCAAATATACTAGGAGGCGGATTTATATCGCTATCAGTTGTGGTATCATTGATATTTCATCAAATTTACTGGAAAGTTTGAGTCTTCAACATCCTAATCTCCAACATGTATTCTCCATGGGGACATTTTTAATTACTACAAAGGGCAAACCCTACAGCCACATGTAACAGCATTGTACAGGTGACCAGTGACATGTTTAGTATGGGAAACTTGTGGGCTGAACATTAGGCTTGGATAAACAAGGGGCTGCATTCAAGTGGGGCAGGCTTCCTCTCTCACACAAAGGGAATGGACAGGCAGGTGCCCTTAATTGGCAATCTCTGTAAATAAACCTTCTACACTGAGAAAGAAAATGAGGCCTGAATGGTCTGATTTTGGTTTTACTGTCTGTTACAGTAACTTAATATTTCTTTTTGATGCAAATGCTTGATTATATTGTTCTTGGTCACAATGTTTCAATACCAGAGTAGACAGTGTCTATGCTGTAATGTTGACAACTTCCTGGCTGTTACCAGATTCAGGGTGACATGCTAATAGAAGACAAATATGATTTTAAAAGTAATATAAGTAAATAGCAGGGTAAATATTAACAGTATCAAGTCAATAATTCCAACAAAATCAATTCCAATTCCCAAAAAATAAATTTTGGAAAAACAAATTCAATAAAAAAAAAAAATTTGTTTGTAGTCAATTCCAATTCCGGAACTGGAATTGAGGGTCAGTTCCAATTCCGGAATGGAATTGACCACATGCCTGAAGTATAATCATGACAATATCTTGTCTCTGTGTACTACAGCAACAGTCATGAACAGTATAATTGAATTGAAACAAGCTTATGTCTGTGGGGCTTTTGTCGGGAGGGGCTTTTGTCCATGCACCATACTATCTAGCAGATGCTTTCAGTATAATACCTAATAATTATATATATATTTACATATATACATACATATATATATATATATACGTATGTGTGTGTGCATGCAGCATTTATAAGGTAAAGATGTCACAGGCATAGATCTGCATTTGGTCCAATAACAATATTCATGCATTATGTTATCTAAATCGAGTGTCAGATATAAAATAAGGAACCCCATAGAAAGTGTACCTATGGGTCCATATTTTGTTATGGAATTTGGACCCCTTATAGAATTTTGACCTCCCTGGCCCATTGAAAACAGTGCAATGTTGATTAGATAATATAATGCACTTTGGAGCTAGGATGCTACAATTTTGGTTACATGCGTTTGGTTATGTTACCAGTGGCATTCGTCAAACTGACCAAACAGATTCATTAAAAACATTAAGAGATCAGTGAAAGACCCATTGGTTGAATTAACATGGCTCCATAGGGAAAATGCTTTTCCCTGTGGTTGATTACTTTATACATTCTATATGACACTGGCACTCTTATATTCTAAAAATAATATATACAAGAGAAAGTTTCTCACATTGTGATTCATTTTTATTATGCAAAAGATGAATTTTGTTAAATGTTCAAGTCACTGTATGTGTAATCTTTTCAGATGAAGGATTCACCATTGGTTCATACAAGTACAGGTACTAGTTTTGAAGCATCCAGCGCTACGGGTGATGCCGTCAATCTTTACATTACGGATGTCACCTTTAGTGCCATCACTGCTACTACTGCTGTGGAACAACATACAACTGATGCTGAAATGCAAATCGATCCGGTAACGATATTTCAAGTGCGACACTTCGCGAATGCTGCTGTAGTCACGGATGACATTATTGCACCAATGAACGTTGATCATGACTACTCCTATGTGAAGCTTCCATCAGATTCAGTGAGAATAAAGACATTGGTGCAGATGATGCACACTATGTGATAACAGCGACATAACCGAGGGTGACTCAAGCAGCTCCGACACCTATGAGAAAGAGAAGAAGTTTGTCATTCGTGAGAAAAACTTATGTCACTTTTCTGCACCTGCCACACACCAAACAGCCATAAACTGTGACACAGGTTGTACTCATGTCTGATCTATCAGCCAAGGTCTTTCGGATACTGGGGTGTCTGTCAGGAAAGTGTGCTGATTTCTACCCCTGGATGAGTGAAAGGTGAATTGAATATGTTAGGTGTACATGTACTATCAGTCAGAATAAGTAGTGTATTGGTGTATATTTAGTGCCAGTAGTGTATTGGAACAGATGGTTGGTGTGCAAGTACTATCAGTCAGAACAAGTAGTGTATTGATACATATGATTGGTGTACATTTACTGTCAGTACAAGTAGTGTATTTGGTAGAGAATGAGACGCTTGGTTTACATTTGCTGTCGGTAGGAACAAGTAGTAGATTCAGTCAGAACAAGTAGTATATTGGATACACATGATTGGTGTACATTTACTGTCAGAAGAAGTAGTGAAATGGTGCAGATTCCAGAATGAGATCATTGGTGTACATTTACTGTTGGTAGGAACAAGTAGTGTATTGGTATGCATGATTGGTGTACGTTTACTGTCAGTCAGAACAAGTAATATTGTTACACGTGATTGGTGTACATTTACTGTCCAATCAAAACAAGTAGTCTATTGCCATTGGTACAGATGATGATGGTGAAACAGTTAAAATGCCTTGGCTTTATAAAGATTAATTATTTCCTAAGCTAAACTACCAGTATATTTGATAATGTTGTGGCATAATAATGATGTGTGTAACTGTGATATCCATGTTCCAGGTTGTATTTCCCGGTGGTAAGAAGTCACTGTTTTTAGTCAAGCCTTATTTCTTTGGTAATTGTTTTTCTATGTGAATAAACTGTTGATATATTTTATGTTGGTCTCAATATAAATGAAATTGTGTGTAGTGACATGCAAGATGCTGCAGGTAACATTTTTGTTGACAGAAATGGGATATGGATAAGAAGGCATTCACATCATTCAGTTATTAATATTTTAGTGGGAATTTTTGTAGTTTTCCAGGTTGTTTTTCGACCTGCTGCATACTGTGGGTGCCTCACAATTTGTCTATATCAGATTATCAGTACACTCACCTGTGTCAAGTCAATCTCCATAGCTAAACTTTCCATCAATTCAATTTGGTTCAGAATAGACATCACAGATCCTTCCCACATCGCAGGATGGGATTACTTGTCTTGCCTTTCCTGAGCCTGAAATATAATTTGTCATGGTTAGTTGATAGCACTAATTCCATAATTACCATAATAGTTGCAAAACTGTGAACATTACATACTGTCAGTAGTTAATTATTGTTATTTAAATGATTACATTGCACCAAACAACAAGGTGTGGTGTGCTACAGAGAGGGGTGATTACAAGTACGAATATTAACGTAATCATGATTACAGTAATTACTGCAATCACAATTACTAATGTAGTCATGATTACAATCATTATTACAATCACGATTACGGTAACATTTAAGAATATATATATGGCCGTGGCTACGCGTACGTGAGCCGTATCTTTAGACCTTGAGTCTAAAAGTACGGCAGTCATTCTGCGCATGCGCATACCTTTGGATTTCCGGTTACGTGAGCCGTATTTTTAGCTTAAATTCTAGAAGTACAGCAGTCATTGAGCGCATGCGCGTAATTTCATACGTGAGCCGTATCTTTAGCACTCGGTTATAAACGTACGTGAGCCGTATGTTTAATCACTGCTTTCGTTGTTTCATACGTGAGCCGTATGTTTAGCAAATTTCTAGAAGTACAACAGGCAGACTCTTTGGTCTTGCATTTTTTTGAGCTATAAATATGTGTGTGTGTGTGTGTGTGTGTGTGTGTGTGTGTGTGTGTGTGTGTGTGTGTGTGTGTGTGTGTGTGTGTGTGTGTTTGAATGAACACAAAGCAACATTGTAGTGAACAACCAAGATAGTTTTATTAACCATGCATAAATACAATTTAGATGGATGGATGCCATGAGTACATAATACACAATTGAAACCCGGTTACACCAGAACATATTAGGGTTAACTAATAAGGCGGTTTAATAAAAAATGGGCTCAATCCATCGTCCTCTGATGTAATTAATATACATGCTAATATGTTGGTAATTGTATACATTTCTATAGACAGTGTTAAACGTTTATATTATATGGTGCGCATGGAACATACTTAATAAATAACATAATACCTAATAACATAACTCCTGGCACTGGATATCATTTCTACATGCTAACACAAAACTGACATGGAACAGACATTGGTGAAGTGCTCAGCTATAGCTACTTAGTACTGGGTTTAAATATAAGGAAATCAATAAAAATTTTTTTACTATTGTTTGATTTGGCATGGAATGACCTTAATGTAAAACATTTCAACAGTGAACATGTAAAACACAGAACACACTAATGTAAAACATTTCTACATAGAACACACTAATGTAAACATTTCTACATAGAACACATTAATGTAAAAATGTACATGGTGCACTAATTAAAATATTCTCAATATGGCATCTGTTACTATAATGTACTAATATACTAACTAATGTGTATGGTGTGTATATGCATGTGCATGCATTGTGTTCACGTGCTGTACATGCATGGTAACATGTATATATGGCAGACACTGAAGTGTTGATGTGTCACTTGAGCTGTCTGGCTGATGCGCTGCAGTTCACCGAACACACGTCAACCTATTAACATGAAGTGCAAACACCTGGCAGTAATATGGAAAGGCGATAGTCAGACAGAAAGAAGACAATGTGTGTAGATAATTGATGGAACTATTTATCAGAGTGAGATGCAGCATGGACGATAAAGTAAACAGTGTAGTTGAATGAAATGATAGAGAAAAGAAACAATGGAAAAGGTTGAATAGTATGTGATGATTAGACAGAAGAAACAGAATGTTAGCAGAGTGTTAGTACATGGATGTGATATTGCACATGGATGTGATATTGCACTATTTGCACATGAATATGATATTGCGTATTTGTATATATATATATATATATATATATATATATATATATATATATATATATATATATATATATATACACAAATATAAATATATATATATATACACACACACACACACATATTACACACATATTACATACTATTTATAGCTATATACACATTCGTAGTTCGATTCTATTAAGCCCCCAAACAGTCGCCCATCTACAGATGATGACCAACCCAAGTTAAAACCTTCAAATGCCAGGGTTACTTGTATTTGGTATTTGACCAGTCATGGTATATGTGTGCGTGTTGATTTGTTAGGTATATGGAAACCTTCCATGTCGTGCCTCACACTCCAGAGCCAGTTTCCTTGGTGTATGTGCTTGTTCTTTGACAACACATTGATATTATTACAGATATGTATGACACCCATTACACATCCAGGTTGTTCTTGACTTAGGTGCAGTAATGATGCCCACACATCTGCCATGAAACCAATCAAGGCAAGCATCACACCCTACTGACAAACCACCATCAACATCCCCGTCTGTGGACGATATATACCAATTGCCGTTTCCAAATTAGATAAACTAGAAAAAAATCGCGCCAATTTGTATTGCTTGATCAAACGCCATTAATTTTCGAACGGGACGATTAATGCGCGCGTAGATTTAGAGCAGGAAATGAAAAACGAAAACTGATGCGCGCGCAGCCTCACGTAAGTTTAGACCCCCATGCTAAAGATACGGCTCACGTACGCCTAGACACTTCGTATATATATATTCACATAATGAATTAAATAAACCCTCATTTTATTATTGTCATCAATGTTATTCAACAACAAATCAAACCCAATATTAAAATACAGTCACGGTACACTTCATTAGATTAGATACAAAATAAAGAGAAAAGCCTGCTTGCATTGCCATTGTAGTTCGGACCTCGCCCTCGGGCTAGGTAAAAGAAATATGCAGAAAAAATATGATTATTAAAATGGCAATGATTCGATAACAATTGAATTACTGACCTGCTAGCTATAGGGCGAATCGATGAGTCGACACGCAAATCATGCAATGACAGCAGACCAACATCTAGCACCGCTTTGTTTGTGCATATCACTACAAAATCATCGTGTTCGCCTTCGTACGGTGATGCAAGCACTAACGCGGTCGGGCACACGGTGCTGCATAGCCATAGCCTAGCCCTAGGCATGGTAGCTTCCTCGGCGCAGCATGATGACTCAACGTAAACGTGCGCAGACATCGGGACGCAATTTCCACAGGTTCACCACATCACATTACCTAGTCAGGAATCGTTGACAGTCAAAGCGCTGTTGTAATTTTTCCTGAATCCAACGTCAACAAAGCCAAAGGCGAAGCCGACCTGGAGTCTGGAGCGTGACTCGCACACTCGGTGACATTTTACGACTGTCAACGGTTGTTTCCGTGTGGCCTGTCGAACTAGACTCTTCGTCTGTGGTTTCCATTTCTCCAGAATACGGAAGTTCAGTAAACCACTAATCGCTAGTAGCAGATCTGGTAAAACTGTCCCAAGCGATGCATCCATCTTGTCAACAAGTAAAAAATAGTTCCGGTATTCCGTTATCGCATATTCTCGTTGGTTAGCATCTCGTGTGTTCGAGAAGTGCGGCGTTTTCCACGATTTTGTGCGTGTTTTGTTGTAATTTCTTTAACTTTTTTTATTTGGAACGAACAAAAACGCTATTTTGTTGACGTGTGTAAACACTTGTATATATAACAGAGACCCATATCTTTTTTTTCGCTCCAGAATGCCTATTTACGAAATAAATCGCAAAAAATCGAAAATTTACATTGATTAGATATACGCGACTCAAACCACTCGTTTCGACATCAAAATGGCGATACGCAGTGATGTATTTTGTCGATTTTTGTCTCGAACAAAATCAGTTTTTCAGTTTATCTCATAAATTAGCAGGTATCTGTCACCATTAATGCATAGTTAGATAATATATATTTAAATATACGGCATAACACAAAATTGCTTCAGTTCCCCTTTAACAGCTATCTCACTAGTGTTCTCTGATCAGATGGACTGGTAATGGATGACCAACCATTCTCCAACTGGGAATGCTAACTGCCTAACAATGGTTTCAATACTATAGAACAAATCAAGCTTGCGGCAACTAATGAATCTTCAAAGTCACGCCATGGATACAACATACTCAGCAAGTAAGTGCCAATTTTTATTTATATTTTCTTATGCTGAACATTGTTTCAAGATTTTAAATGTGAGGAATTTACCAGACGTTTCACAATTTCAGGGGTAGATAGTAGTCTATTTAATCAATGCAAATATTCCAACCTATAATACATTAGGAATAGATGGAAAGATACTCGAATACTCTTCCAAATGTGCCATAGCTAGCATGTAATTATTAATTATGCAGTAATGATGTCATACCAGAATTGTATCATAGAAATTACTCCACAGCCCCAGGCGAAAACCCCCCACCTAGGGAATTTTTGCCACAACATTTTTCAAGAAGCTTAATATCACACATGAAATTTTGGTGGTTTGCATAACATGATGTGGTTTCATTTTGATTTGGTAATGGTGACATTTCACACCTTCATTCATTTATCTGCAAATTGAAGCCACAAAGGTAATTCCCTTCAAAAGTTTTCTCAGTCAGAAGCACCGAGTTAGTATCCACCACAATTGTATTGGATACCAATTCAAGCCTTAATCCTTTCCCTGTTGAATTCTTCCTTTCTTTATGTAAGCTAGGAAGTCCACAATGAAAAGGTCTTTCTTCAGTATTAAATGAATTGCACGAGTGAGAACAAATGAAAGCCGTCAACACTGTTTCACAAAAGTCAAAGTTCTTTCGTGATTTGTCACATTAAGCCAAACAAACAAATTAATTTAAAAGGGAAGTTAAACCAATTTCTAAGTTTACTATAAAAGACACATTAATAAACATCATGATTATGAGTATATTACAATTACAATATACTACTATATATATTTTCTTCTCACCATTTTGGTTTAGGTAGTTTAGTAGTTAGGTAGTTATGATTAAAATTGGATAATAATAAAAAAATTCTTATGTTTCGCAGGTATCAAATTCTTCAATGCGGTGACACCAAGAAGTTGATGAAGAAAGACAAAAAACAGAACAAGAAGAGCCATTATATTATGTGTGCATTGAGTACACCTATGACGTCATCCAAAGAGCACACATGGCTACTGGCCATGGTGGTCAAGACAGGATGATGAAACATTTGGGTACCAAGTATGCCAACATCACCAGGGAAGCAGTATACCTGTTTAAATCATTCTGTTCGGTATGCCAGCAGAAACCAAAGAGACCAATGACCAAAGAAGTTGTTATGAAGCCAATCCTAAGTAGAGATTTTGGTTCTCGTAATCAGGCGGATCTTATCTTATCCCCCAGTCACATTTCAAGTGGATCATTGTTTATCAGTGCCATCTCACAAAGTTCTGTATCACAAGACCTCTCGAGCGAGCAGCGGAAGTGGCTTTCCAGCTGTTGGATATATTTCTCCTGTTCGGAGCCCCTGCAATACTGCAGAGTGACAATGGTTCTGAATTCACAGCCCAAGTCATTAGGGAACTGAAGGAGCTTTGGCTTCAGCTCATCATGGTTCATGGAAAACCAAGACATCCACAAAGTCAGGGATCAGTAGAGGGTGCAAATGGTGACATCAAGGATATGCTAGCTGCTTGGATGACTGACAACAACACATTGGACTGGTCCATGGGTCTACGCTTTGTGCAAAACACGTATCACTCAGGCATTAAGCGGACACCATATGCCGCAATGTTTGGCACAGAGCCCAAAGTGGGACTGACATCTTATAAATACTTGAGAGCCTTCAGACAGAGGATGATCTCCAGGCTGTTCTTAGCACCCCTATAGAAGCTACAACAGAACCCCAAGTGCAAGTCACAGAATCACCGCCGGACAATCAAACCTTGCAACCAGCCACTCCAGATACAGAGAGTGTCATTGCTGAGATCCACCACGAACCGCATCCTGCTGTTGCTGCAATCTCTGCACCCCCATGTCTTGTTGCAAGGACAGGCCTTCAGCAAGACCACAACCAAGTGCCAAGCGTTAGGCCATCATCACTTGCCGCCGTTGAATCTCGTCAAAGTGACATTGCCCAGCACTGTAAACGAGCAAGAGAAGCACATATGTCACAGGCCGAGCGAATAGTAAAATGCAGCCGAGTTGGCCTTAAAGCAGGCGAAGTTGGTGATAATGTCGCAGTTCCCATCCCCATGGTGGATAGTGGAAGGATGATCCACGTCACATCCTGGGGGTCATCACTGACCGTGGTGACAACAACTTATACACCATTGCTGTGAAGATTGGGATCCTAAAAATAAATATTCACGAAACCAGTTCGACTTATGCTCACAATGCCTTCTATCTCAGTCAGACACCAACTAAGACTAACATATATCTCTCTGCCATGCATTAAAAACGTCAGCAACTGGTGGACAAGATTTTGTCAGGTGTGACTGTTGCAGTCTTCTAAAAATGTACTAGCAACAGGTGCAAGTGCTACAAAGCAAAATGAATGTGTAACAGCCGGTGTCACAACAGTCTGAGCTGCCCGAATAAGTGAGAATAAGTGATTTGATTTGTCGTCTTTTATAAATATCTTCTGGGTAATGTGTATGATTTCTCTCAGTTGCAAGTATACCTACTAGTATGCTTCATGTGTCTTTCATGATAACTAGTGAGTATAATAATTATTTAGTAATGTTGGTTGAATGCAGTGTTAGCTTTCACCAATACTGTAATGTAAAATATTATGAATTTAACATTCTTTGCTTAAAAACAACTACCCCGGGGTATATGCTCTCATCCATATCCATACATATAATTATGAGAATATATGCAGAGGTATTGTATATTATTATTATTATTTGTTTGACAGATATTGTGAAAATGTAGCACATTGATATAATTACCAATGATACAGTAGGCTACTGCAACTTGTAGAATCACACTAAAGTTATATGTTCAATAAGACAGTTTTGTTGTGCCTTAATTATGTATGTAACATTTCCAACATTTAATTTAAGATACACAATACAAGACAACTTGTAATTGATACTTCACAGTGTATAATATCACAAAGCGCACCTAGGGGGACTGGGGCATTGCACCTCGTAATAAAAACATTAATTTGATGATAAGTGGTTTCGGCCATGTGGAGTAACTTCAATAATCTGGTGTCCAAAGTAAACCCGAGCAATCATTTTAAATCATAATTTCATCACAATATAAAAATATTTTTGAGTATGAGAAATAGATAGCTGCTAAGTGGCAATTTCTGTAAAGATCTGGCTAGGTAGATGAAAGAAACAGCAAGTTTGCCAACATCACTTGTCATTAACCAGGGAAAACACTGGTTCAGTCATTACGCGAAGTGACTACACCTCTTTTCCAGTCACGACTGAAATTTTCAGTCATTTCGCGAAATGCCTGAGTGAAACAGTCACTTCGCGTAATGACTGAATATTTTATGACATTGTGTATGTCTGAGCTATTCCCTTTTTGAATGCAGTGAAGCCACACAAAGTTGTCTTCCAGAGGAAGTATCTTTTCAAGTCAGAAGCACTTGTGCTAGTTGTTATCAATTCAGTATGTTGACTATGACTATGAGACAGTCTGGGCTACAATGGTTTAATACTGTACCAGTTTTCAGTCTTGTTAGAGACCCTTAGAGTACACAGAGCTAGTCCACCCTCTCAGCAAACAATAATTAGCACTGCTACAGCCACAGACACACAGCATGCTTTCCTTTGGAAGACATATTATGCAACCACAGGAGGTGAGGCCTTGTGGACATTGTCTAATGTCTTTATGTAAGCAAAAATCATGTACCCTCTGTTAAGACAAGTACCTGGATCGATTTGAATAGAGCACATTTGAAAGAGTTTATAAATACATCAACATCTATATAAAATTTATTAATGTCTATACCAGATTTTAAAAAAAATCAAATAAACAAAAATCTTCAACCCTGGAAGAAATGATGATTTAAAATTATATATATATGTATGTATATATATATATATATATATATATGAAATAAAATAAAATGTAACTCATGACAACAGTTAATAGGTTACATAAATAATATCATGAAGATAGATGCAGAATTTGTCCAACTGTGCACTTTTAGTCTACCATGATGTTTGACTATCATTGTTCCTGGATGTTAGGTTAACATTTGATAAGACAACATTTGGTGATTATGCAACTACATCCCTTGTAGTTGCGTAATAGTTATATATATATATATATATATATATATATATATATATATTTAATATAAAGTAGTTTGTGATTTTGTATGTATGTATGCATATGATACACTGCAATATATAGATATTGAAATGTCAGGGTTAAATATATATATGTATAATGATAAACTTTGTGCTGTGTGAGCAGTCACTTTTTCTCAAAGGGTTGCTCTTAAATTTTAATTTAGTTGTTTTCTCATCCATCCTCTCATTCAACCATTTTTAGTCTATAGCCATGGTTGTTTGAAGAAATTATATAGTACTTGACGCATACACAAGTGCTTATATTGTGCAACCAAATTGTTTTGAAACTACCTCGATGTACGAAGATAGTGTTAAACAATAACAAACAAATGTTGCGCAACACAGTCTTATTATTAAACATGGTGGAATATTTAACAATAGACAACACAATTAAGAGTATCGTAACGACTGATGCTGATATATATAGAAGTGCTTATGCCTTTTTTATTTAATTGTATTTATTTGGGTTTGAACAAATCTTCATTGCAATCTTTGTTTATCTCCCCTTCAATAGATGTACATACGTTTGCATATATTGGCATACATGTGAAACCTTCGGATGCCGCAAGAGAAATCGATGCACTTATCAACATCTACAATCGTGTGATGCACATATGGAGAATTAAGGTATCTGTGTATGTCACAATTCTAGATATACATATAATCATATTGGAGTATGGTATTAACACACTGACAAATCATTGTTCAGGCTATATATGTGCAAAATTAATGTCAGTATTTCGAATACACACAGAGGAGCGCCATATCGACTATGTCAAGATGTCAGAATATACCAAAACCCCATCGGCACTTCTTGCTGTATTATGGGTACATCATACCGTACCCCTCGGTACTTCTGACTTCGTCCTCGGTGCATCGTACCACACCCCTCAGTGCTTCTGGCTACATCCTGGGTACATCACACCACACCCCTCGGTACTTCTCACTTCGTCCTGGGTACATCACATCGCTCTGCACTTCTTGTTACATCCTGGGTACATCATACCACACCCCTCGGTACTTCTTACTTCGTCCTCGGTACGTCGTACCACACCCCTCGGCGCTTCTGGCTATGTCCTAGGTACATCACACCACATCGCTCTGCACTACTTGCTACGTCCTGGGTACATCATACCACACCCCTCGATACTTCTCGCTACATCCTGGGTACGTCATGCCAAACCTTACGGCACTTCCTGCTACATCCTGGGTACATCAGATCACACCTTACAGCCCTTCTTGCTAGATCCTTGGTACATCATGCCACACCTTACGGCACTTCTTGCTACGTCCTGGGTACATCATACTACACCTTACGGCACTTCTTGTTATGTCCTGGTTACATCATGCCACACCTTACGGCCCCTCTTGCTACGTCATGGGAACATCACACCACACCCATCAGCATTTCGCACTTACGTACTTTGCACATCATACCACACCTCTTCAGTGTTTCTTATTATATACGCCATCCTCGCTCCTCCCGTCTGCGTGATATTCAACAGCATCCTTCGGGAAGGAACCGTGCCTGCCCTGTGGAAATGCACTGATGTTCGACCAGTGCCTAAAATTCGACCACCAGCGCTAATTGAGAAAGACCTGCGCCCAATATCTCTCATGCCAGTTTTATCGAAGTGCTTGGAGAAATTCACGTGCACGTGGATAATGGACATTACCATGGACCAGATTGATCCTCAGCAATATGGGTCAATCAAAGGAACATCAACCGTACACGCACTGGTCGAGCTTGTACACAAGTGGAAATACGAGGTCGAGACCCCTGGAACCATAGTACGAATACTTCTCGTCGATTTCAGCAAAGCGTTTGACCGAGTTGACCATCACATTTTAATGACGAAATGTGCATCACTCGGACTTCCAACTTTTATCACCAAATGGCTGACATCCTTCCTGTGTCAACGCAAACAGAGGGTAAAGATTGGAAGTGTGAATTCGGAGTACACCACTGTCAATGCAGATGTCCCACAAGGCAATATGAAGCTTCTTCATCCTCCGGAATGGACAGCTCACTCCAAGTAGCAGCAGACGAAGTCGGGCAATGGACAGCGAGTAACAAAATGGCGCTGAACTACGACAAGACGAAAGAACCGCGGATATGTTTCAAGAAATCAACTCCGGACATCTTTGCTAACCATCGACGGTAGACCAATCCAACAAGTTAACAGCACTCGTCTACTAGGTGTGACTCTATCTCAAGTGGCAATCACACAGACGAAATCACTACAAAAGCATCGCAACGTCTATATTTCATCATCCTTCTCAAAAGAGCCGGCATTGACCCTCACCATCTCATCAACATATACACTTCAATCGTCCGATCGGTATTGGAGTACGCATGCCAAACACACGAGCCTTACAAAAAAGCAAACAAGACAGATAGAATACATCCAGAGACGGGCAATGCGGATCATTTTCCATGATAAGTTGTACACGGAAGCCATCACCACAGCCAATCTACCAACGCTGACCGGAGGGAGAAGTTATGTAGAACACTATTCATAAGCATGCAACAATCTACACATAAATTACACCATCTTTTGCCTCCCCTCCGGGAAACTCCGTATACAACTCGAAACACGAGGACTGACTGTGTGCCACGTTGCAGAACTGCAAGATTTCAGAACTCTTTTATACCATATGCTTTAAGACACTGGCAGTAATTATGAACTCATTTATAAATTAGTTACTTTTTACATAATAGTAGTAGGCCATATAATTTGTTTTAAGTTGTAATTTATGATTATGTCCTTCATATTTACCTTGTTTATTTACAAACATAACTTTAAACATGCACCTTTTAAATGTGTTATATTTTAAGTCATATTTTTGTGTTAATTAATTTATTATCATTGGTTGTTTTACTGTGCCAATTGTATAATTCAACTGCTATAGTTGCCATTTTAATAAAATTATTATTAATTATTATATTTTATACTTGCCATTTTAATAAAATTATTATTAATTATAATATTTTATACTACTCGAATTTATAATCAAGTTGTGGCAGTAGTTATATGCTGAGTGGAGCCACTGTTGGAGTGTGTAGTACGCCCATACACGCTTATGTGCCAATATCATACATACTCGCACCCGTTTGCGTTAGCCCTGTATGGAAGAGGCGATATCATAGCAGCGAAGTGGCGATTGTTACGTCATTAAGAAAAAGATACTGGAGGGTGATACCAAACTCTCCAACATGGGCGCGGAGTGGGTATGTTGGCTGGGCAGCGCGGTTGTTGTTTACGACTGTTGTTTACAACTTTACGACGTCATGTGCATTTGCATATACATAACATAGAACAAAAGAAAAACAAACGTTATCTTGTTTCCATGCATTTTTTCAAAGCAAACACTCCACAATTGTATCAAAATGTATTGTATGTAAAAGTATTGTATGCAAAAGTTGTGGCAGTGGTGAAATCGTGAGTGACTTACATTGTGTTCACTATGTGGAGCCACTAGTGGGGAGTTTGGGGTGATCCTGGAGGCTAGTTGGTGGTGTTGCAGCATGGCAGCCTTGCAGTAACTGGATGATGGAAGTGTGACTACTGTCCGTGTGCTCAGTGTCACACCATGCACAGTGTCCGTATGCTTGAGCGGCTATTCTCAAAACAGGCTAAGCAGTACTGTAGATTCACTGAATAAAGTTAACTGCTTTCTCCCAGTTGCGTCCCTTAAATCGATTTACAACACTATATTTTACTATATTTTTCACACAAAGAATCACCCTGTGGGGATCCACGTATTAAACTTCCATCATTTAATTATTCTATCTGCATAAAAGTAATTCCTGCCATTCTCTTCATTCATTCATTCTGATAGAGAGAGGGGGAGAGGGAGAGATAGATAGAGACAGAGAGACCGAGAGAGAAATATATATAATGTGTCTGCATATATATATATATGCTTGTGTGAGTGTGTGCGTGTTGGCATGAGTATCCATCTACAAATCGAACCTGCCCGCAGGACGCCGTGCTCGGCGGTGACTTCAATGCCGGCTGTCAATACGTGGGACCACGCCAATGGAAAAACATTCGCCTGCGTAGTGACAAACGTTTCCAGTGGCTGATCGGAGACGACGCTGACACTACGATTGCATGCTCACGATGCCCTTATGATAGGTAAGGAAGTAAATCGTTACAGTTGAAAGTCGACTTAAAATTACATTGGAGGTTAACTGATCAGACACTACCTATGTATTTTGTGACATTGCGAAATTACTGATTTTCTGGCAAAGAACTCAATTGGTGATATCGTGGGTTTTCAGATTCGTGATAGCCGGACGTCGCCTTATAGCTTCTTACGTCTCGAACAGCGCGCAGCCGTTCAGGTTTTACAGGGAATACAATATGACAAGACGGCAGGCATGTATTCCACCAAACAGTGTTGCTGTTAGTGCATCATGTGTGCAATGTGCGTGCATGCGTGCGTGCGTTCGTGCTTGAACCACCAACACATACAAATGTTTTAAAGCATTGCATAATTAAATACCTTTACTGAGACGGGATCGATAATAAATGCTAACGATGTTTTTTTTTTTAGGCAAAGAAGATAAGCGACCATGTTCCCATTGAAATGAAACTGAACTGATCAACTGTGAGGAATCTCGGTTTTTTATGGGAATGCGTTGACGAAACTGCACTGTCGGAAATATTAAACCGTTTAAATATAGCAAAAAACAAGAAGAAATAGGGCGTACATTAGATGTATGATGCAAACAAAATAGTTATCATAATTTACAATATTACAAACATAAAAGTATTAACAAGATTAGACAATTCCTTGTCTGTAGCTAGAAGATGCTTAAAACAAAGCAAAATAAAATCAGCTGGTTCTTAGAACCTTTCTGAGCTAGTTTAACCACACAGTAATATTGAACAATAATACAATGTTGTCAGTATTTTCGTCTTTGTATTATTATATTTAAATGTGTCAGTTCCATACATTACCACAATCCTCAACTACGTTGCTGCTGTTTGCACTGCCTCCTTCCGCCAACCAGATAGAATGCTTACTTAGTTACACAAATGATGTGCTACAGTTCAACTCAATCTAGTATTCCGTCTTGTCACTGTGAAGAATATGGCCTATGCAAAGTAATTTGGTAGTGATGAGTCAGGTTCATTATAAATTTTGTGATTGCTTAAAATTTTGGAAATGACGTTAGTGAACAAGAATGCAAGATGCAAATATGGTTGTGTGATTTAACAATAAACGTGGTAAAGAAACTTATCTTTGTTATTTATGACATCGTACACGGTGTTCAAATGTGTCTCATTGGAATAAAAAATCAATACTACGTTACAAAATCAGTAAAAAAAATTCATAAGACATACGGTTGATGTGCATGCAGGTTTTTTAAAACATTACATTGGTCACATGATGTGTAGTTATTTAACTTCATTGTAAAACAGAGTACCAAGATCAGCGTTGCGCAGTATTGCAGTGAGTCCAGAGGAGGACGTGAGCATGACGCAGAATGTTCTGGATAAGCTGGGGCGCAGAGAAAGACTAGCATGTGGGTCAGATATAAAGTAATGGTTAAGAAAAAGAAGGTCTGCTATGTTCCATCACGGGAAGAAACGTGGATTAGTAAGGCCACCAGAAAAGAAGACCTGAGTGCATATGTTACTTAGCAGCAAAGAAGGAGATCGAAGTGGCTAGAGAGATGGCATGGAAAAGACATCGGTCTAAGTAAGGTCATGGCTACACGTCATCGTTGTCCCCGTCGTCGTACCAACATCAATAAATTCAATTATGTTAATGTAATACGTATGTGATTATCGTGAGCACGTATCTTTAAAACGTGTGTGTGTGTGCGTGCGTGCGTGCGTGCGTGCGTGCGTGCGTGCGTGCGTGCGTGCGTGCGTGCGTGCGTGCGTGCGTGCATTTGTGTGTAAGGTATGACAAACTAAACCCAAAATGTTTGTCTTCACGTCTAGTTTGCCTTCACTAGTGCAGTGACGGTCATACTAACGCGACTGTGTACATGGGTGGTTCCATTTATTAGGGGGCCAATGTGTGACATTGGTACACAAATTATAAAATGCCTTAATCTTTAAAACTAAGTCATCAACTATTGCTTAAACATGTTAAATTTATGAAATTGATACAATTTGTCTAAACAAATGCCATACATCTGAGCAGAAAGAGCTCAGCAGGCGCATCCAGAACAGTTCTGCATGTAAAGGGGACACCAAACTTGAAAAGTGTTTTTCTTCAGGAGTGGTCCAAACAATTGATTTCTATCAATGTTGCCACACATTTGGTACAACACCATGACTACTTTACAACTAACATTGCTTTTTTGTTTGACTAAACTATAATTTGGGGTCTGCTTTGTCTGCCGGTTTGACCGAATATGGTCAACTTTTGCCAATTATGGAACCAAAAACCGATTAAAAGTAAACACTTGAATTTTAAGTGAGTAAAAGTTATTGTAACTTGAGGCATAGGATCTACTGAAACATTCAAAGCATTAAACTAATTGTATCAATGAAATTTCCTAAAATTTAAGGACAAAGTTGGGGTTCCTCGTGTAAAGGGGACACCAAACTTTTTGTGTCCCTTTACACGGGGAACAACAACTCCACGGGTGTACAAATGAAATTATGCTTTTTTGTAAACAAAGTTAGCTCATTTGATCTCTGTACATGTCCTAGATAACCTAATAAGAGCATACATACAGTGAGGACTTGTCTTGTGAATACTGTGAATTGGGCTAATAATTAATTGGTACATTTTCTTGTAGTTCTGAAACACTACATTTTTCTCACACTGGCAGCAAGCAATTTTTAGAACAATAAATGGTTCTGACATTTGTTCTGACATGTGCTAGAAACCCATTATACTATGTTTGCCCAATGTAATAGAAATATAAATGAACGTTATTTATCTGAAAGAACCAAAGCCAAAATGAAAGGTTTCTCGTGTAAAGGAGACACCAAATTAGCAAAATATTATTGGTGGGGGATCAAGTACTGGAAACTTTTAAGTCTTTTCTCAACATGTAGACTTTGACAGAACAGTAAATTAAACAATGTTGACAATATATACCAGAGATACAATTTATTTTCCGAATTCAACTTAATGTATGTACTTCAATATTACTCTTGCTGACATGTAATGACCAGTTTTCACTTATTAGAATGCTTGTTTGTTTTATTTAAAAAATTTGGATTCAGTACATGTTCTAGCATTGTTTTCTTTGTAGTTCTCAAAGTTACTTTTTCTAACACTTCTAAGTTGTACTAACTCAAAAACTGTGATCAAAGCAAGACCGGAGTGTGAACCTCTTCAAGAATGACCGTCTTATTGCGTTAAATCACAGCATGTTGACTAAACTACTAACATTTTACAGGAAACTGATATAACCAGGGCGCATCTTGCCCTATTAAACTGGTGCACACATATAATACTGATTTTTTTGCTTAAATTAAAAATCCAAATGAATGCTCTCACACTAGTTTAAGGGCATGCTTAACAATTAATCTCTGTATATGCAATGTTGCCAGTGCAGTGACACAACCAACCTACAATTACTGTGTCCAAATTTGTTGCACAATGTTGCCAATGCACTGGGCCATGCACATAACAAATATCACCAATGACTGTTCTAGCGCAAAATAGCTACTTCCTCCCTCACAAACTTGCCTGCCTTTTCCAAGCAAACTGTTCACTTTTCCTATCAACCTGTGTCTATGGGAATGGTTATACCTTCTGAGTTCTGTAAACCATTTCAGGGTTAGGGTTAACTATGGATAGGGTTAGCTAGATATAGGATTAGCCAGGGATGGGGCTAGAGATAGGGTTAGCATTCCTTAATTTTCCTTGTGCCCAAGCACTTGCAAAGAACTGCACGAAATGCGAATTGAGACGTGGTAAATAGACATTTGTGAAACGCAACTATTATTTTCTATACAAAAAAGTGTTTTTTTAAAGAGCTTACCACAAGCTCTTTTATGCAATTTTAACACATGGAAAATGAAAAAATGGTGTTTATTAACTATCTGATGTCTTATTAAACATCAAATTGCATAACATATCAGCTGATGCACATCAAACGTTATAGCACAACGTTAAAATGTACATTGATTTGAAATTTGTTATATAGTAGGTCAGCTATAGGAAATGTCCTAAAGCCAGGAGACGGTTAAAAAATTAAAATAATAGCGGCTCTTATTAAGTAATGATCTTGTTGACTAGGTAAATTCAATAAAATATATGTTATAATATAATATTAACTAGCCTGACAACAACTGTAATATGCTGCGATTATACCAACATTACAACACGCCATTGTAGGGTTCCCGGCACACACACCTGCTCTTTATTGATTCGCTAAGGAAATAAAATGACCTCCGTCATTAGTACACTGATGATAGCAGGACTGTCCGTTGGACTGTCGACCGCTCGTCGAGGCTCGGCCGTGAATAGGTCATCATCACGGTCGTCACGCTCCATCGACTCTGGAGGCATGACGTGTGTGACCTCTCTCGACTTGTTGAGAACCCTCTCATTTCGCCGGTAGCTGTCGCCATCCTCAGTGGTGACAACGTACGACCTCGGGGTGTCGCACACTCCAGTGACGATGGCGCGGTCCCACGTGTTGTGTAGGCGCACGCGTACATTTTCTCCAATTCGATGTGATCACCACTAGCTGCCGAGCCAGGTACCCCAACCACTCATTCCGGGCTAGTAAGCAAACTTCCTCATTCTCCAACCCAGCCGAGGCGAGGCTCCCGCTTGAAGTCAAAGCCACGGTGGCCGCAGGACTTTGAGATGGGCGTTAAGTAAATTCTTGAACAATGTTATTGATCAGAATTTGGACTTCAACATGTTATAGTTAGTGTTAGTAGCTACAGAAAATAAGTTTGTCTTGCAGTAGTGTTTAAGCCCATATTTAACTTTGGCATTTAAAAGGCTATCTTTAATAGTAGGCCTAGTCTATATTTAGTTTTGCAGTTTATCTTCTATTTTAATAAAAGGGTGATGTGACATATTGAACTAGCGATCATCAGTGTACTAATGACGGAGGTCATTTTATTTCCTTAGCGAATCAATAAAGAGCAGGTGTGTGTGCCGGGAACCCTACAATGGCGTGTTGTAATGTTGGTATAATCGCAGCATATTACAGTCGGTGTCAGGCTAGTTAATATTATATTATAACATATATTTTATTGAATTTACCTAGTCAACAAGATCATTACTTAATAAGAGCCGCTATTATTTTAATTTTTTAACCGTCTCCTGGCTTTAGGACGTTTCCTATAGCTGACCTACTATATAACAAATTTCAAATCAATGTACATTTTAACGTTGTGCTATAACGTTTGATGTGCATCAGCTGATATGTTACGCAATTTGATGTTTAATAAGACATCAGATTGTTAATAAACACCATTTTTTCATTTTCCATGTGTTAAAATTGCATAAAAGAGCTTGTGGTAAGCTCTTTAAAAATAGCACTTTTTTTTATAGAAAATAATAGTTGCGTTTCACAAATGTCTATTCACCACGGCTCAATTCGCATTTCGTGCAGTTCTTTGTAAGTGCTAAATCCATGGATGAGGGAGCCAAGAGCACTAAATCATCAGCATACATAAAATGATTAATTAATGCTGCACCTATTATGCATCCAGCATTTACGGTTTTTATATTTTACTGAGATCATCCATGTAGACACAAAAAAGATACGGAGAGAGAATTCCTCCTTGACGTACACCATTAGTAACAGAAAAACTTTCTGACATGAGATACTTCCAGTGTACATAAATTTTTTTAGTAGCATGCCAAAATACTAGAATTCTAACTATATACAAGGGTATACCCCGCTTAATGAGTTTCTCAAATAGGACATAATGATTTTCATTATCAAATGCTTTGGATACATCCAAAAACATGAATATACATTACTATTCAAACTACAGTATTTTAATACAGCCTCCTTGAAAGCATATAAGAGTTCAAACACTTTTGAAAAACAAATGTTTAAACTGCCGCGAAAAGCTGAACAACACAATGCATTGTCCACAACAGAAGGTCCCTGATGTGACATCGTAAATGCTTCGGGAGCAATGTCTTCAGGCTTCAACTCGGAGTTAGAATTATAAACAGCGTGAACACCAAATATAATCACTCTTTGAAAACTACTATGTGAACAAGTCCTGTATATAAGTCACAATCACTTACTAACTAACACTACTACTACTTAACAGAAACTATAGAGGAGAGGTTACCAGCACTTCACTCCTAGGTGAGTCTTTGCATTCACTCTTCTTAACACATCTTGCAACATAGTCTTTCAACCAACTGGAGCACTATTGTTCCTGGAAGATCTTCTCAAAGGTATTTCAGTGCTTCCACTTTCTGCTTCAGGAGCAATATTCAGTGTCAGTTTTATGTTACAATGTCTAGGGTGTGATCACTGCGATCAGCTCCAATACTTCTGGTTGTGCCTCTAGTGACGTTTCACCATAGTATTCCGGAATTTTCTTCATAAATGATCAATTGCGAGTGATCACATGATTATCCGACGCAGCAGTTATCGTGCTTCCTTTCTTCACAATTTCGAACCGTAGTGGCTTTTGACTTCTGGGGTTGACAGCTTATCAGTCTCGGGCTGTTTCACAAGTACTTTGTCTCCAATCTGCAATGTCGTATCCCTGGCATTGCTGCGACTGTCATAGAGCTCCTTCATGAAGCATTTCATGCGGGCATCTCGTTTGGTGGCAAAATCAAGCTGATCTTCAAATGACACCTTCTTTCGCATGGAAACCGCTAGGACTTCTGTCCTGAGTTTTCTCTTGTTCAGCATTTCAGACAGTGACATGCCTGTTGTCGTTTGAGGCGTTGCTCTGTAATTAATGACGAAGGAATGTGAACAACTCCTGTTTCCAGCTCCCTGTTTCTATCACTGCAGTACCACTTTCTGCTTCAGGAGCAATATTCAGTGTGTCAGTTTTATGTGATAATGTCTAGGGTGTGATCACTGCGATCAGCTCCGATACTTCTGGTTGTACCTCTAGTGACGTTTCACCACAGTATTCCGGAATTTTCTTCATAAATGATGAATTGCGAGTTCATACCAGACTAGGAACCTTGCCCAGCTGTCAAATTCATCATTGTTGAAAGGCGATTATCAGACTTCACAACCTCAGGTATTCCAATTTGGGAATCGTTGCCCTTGCAAACGTTGAGTGTAGTATCTCTATTTCAGGATACTGACTGTAGTCATCAATGACTACAAGTATGTATTCACCAGCTTTGCAAGGTCCACAGAAGTCGATAGACACTTCTTTCCATGGTTCCTTCAGAAGCTCTATCATCTTAAGTGGTTCCTTGTTCGTAGAATCTGTGCATGCCCGACAATTTTTAACAACCTTTTCCACACTCTTGTCAATGCCTGGAAACCATCTCGTTCAGTCTGTCTGTACCTCAACTCTGCGTCTGTTAGCACTCGACTGCCATATTTGATTATGGAAACCTAGACTACATGGGCTGGCATCAACCACGAGCTCAGTGGGTAGCTTCGTGTCGAAATAACTCAGCATTTCCCAGTCCGCCATTCGGTCCTTCAGCTCACTGAAAGCTTGTCGTTGATCGTCTCCTCATTCCCAAGGACAATCATGTTTCGTGAGGCGTCTTTTCTTCTGAGCGATCAGCTTCACATCTTCATTGATGTTCAACTTGACTTGTACGCTCTTCATCTTGCCTAGGCCTTCAAATCTGTCTTTGTAATTGTCTACTATTTTGTCAAAGGATACTTCATCCACCTTCTTTATGAAACTTCTCAGCTTTTTCGCAGCCTAACAGATTGCTTTCATGACATAGATGTCAGTGACGGTTGCTAACTTGGTCTGTGGTACCTTTACTTTCTTCTGGAAACAACCTAGCAGTGGTAACTCTCATCGTTCACCATCTGGACTGTATGAACACAGCTTCTTCGCAGGTCTATAAAGCTTCTTGATTTTCAGAAAAGTGTTTTCTCCTATCAGGTTCACTTCAGCACCAGAGTCTACTAGACAGCAGACATCTATTTCTGAAACAATTATGGTTGCACATCTGGTGCCATTCTTTTGCCTCCCACCAGAAACACGGGACTGTCGCATATTCTTCATCGTATATTCGGCTCACAATTTTCGACTAAGTTTGACTGACATTTCTTTTCAAAGTGTTCAATTCTGCCACACTTCCTATACTTCTTGTCTTTGGCCGGACAATCGCCTTGGTGTGGGTACTGGTAGTCACCTCCACAGCGAAAACGTCTTCTTTGAATCCGGTTTCTTACTCCCATGTCTACTCTTGGATCTATCATGACTGTGTGACAGCCTGAGCATTCACTGCACTCACTGAGGCTGATGTGTTCAACTCCAAGTCTCAAAATTGCACATCCATTCTTTCAGTAGCTCTGGCAGTATCTATGCATTTCTTTAGTGATAAACCATCTTTTATGGCCTTCTTTTTCACCTGTCACCCGACAGTTGTTTACAAGTTGTGCCAGTTTTATTAGCTCGATTATCTGGTTCTTCTCCAGCTCTTCCAGTTTCATTTCCTTAACTTTTTCGTTTACACGAATGTAGAAATTGTCAATCGACTCACATGGTTTCTGTTGGAACTGATGTAACATGTTCATGAGGTGGACATGGTTTAACTTTGGCTTGAAATAATCATTTACTGCGTTGATGGGCCTAGTATAATCTCCATCAATGTCTTCAACACACTTAAGAAGTTTTCTTCCACCTGTGCCAATGTAATGCAATAGCATATTCCTCTTCCACCTCGCGTCTGTGATTTTCATAGCGTGTTACATCGCCTCAAACCCCTCCAGCCATTCCTCCCACTTGGATGCAGTAGCAGGTTCATCTGTCACAGAAAACTCAGGGTAACGGGGTAGGTTAATACTATCCATTGTAGAATAATATCACCAAAACGTCTTATTGAGCTGGATGTGATTTACGCATAACCACACTAGATAACCATTGCTGTGCACGGCCTTGCAGGGATCAGCCTACAGCTACATTTCCCATTGGTGACCATATTAACGTTTTGCATGATTATAAGAAAACGGGACCATCAAAAATTCTGAAACTTCCTAACTGCCGTTGTCATCATCTCATTGATATGCATGTCGAGCTTTATCAAAATCACATTTCTAACTCTTAAAACGGCTGAACGTGCCATACCCGTCAATGTTTAACAATTTCTGCAAGAATTCTTCTGCCTAATAAAATCATAAAAAAATCCAGTTACACTGTGAACAGGTTCTGCCAGTAAACATGGCAATGTCCCTGTTCAAAGGCACTTATGTCAGATGATATGATTTTTTTTTAATTCCTGTATCCAAACTTACTATGCCCTACATTCGTGTGTAACACACCAGGAAGTCTGAGGCATGATCCCAAATATGGAAAAAAAATTCTGTGAAAGTGTCCAATTTTATATCAAGTTGCGGCACAATGCATATGCAGACATATGTGATGCCACATGCCAAAACCAGGCTCTTCTCGACAATTTGAACAGTGTATCTTTCTCCTAGGTGAAGATATTACACTTTTTTTTTTTTTTTTTTTATTGTACACAATCCTGGAATAACAGTTTTGAGAAACACACCAGCAGTGATGCACACTGAGAACAGAAGTGCTAGGACAAAATGTCCTGATACTCAGAAATCAATAGGACACAATGTCCTGACTCCACAAAAACAAATAGACATGCTACCATGAAAGATGCTCATTGATTTGGGTTGCACTTTGAAACTTGAGCAGTAGTCGTATCTAGTTCAGTATACAGCCTGCAATTCAGTGTAGTTATAAAGAACAATACAGCAAACAAATGAAGTTTTGCAGTTATTAGGTGAAACAATTTTATTCTTCATTCACATACAATGACATATTGCAATCAGCACCACTTTTAATGATTTGGCACATTGGTAACAAATTAGATACTAAAATAGAGAGGCACCAAAAATTTAGTACCAAGATATCAATCGCATGAATTAAAAAATTATTACACAAAAATTTAAATACTGCCCTCGACAAAGATCTGCAGGAAGTCAGCAAGCGTAGTTGAAACCAGCAAGATCTAGACTGGCTGAGTTCGCATAACCGAAATCAATGGAAGAAATTCTATACTGAAGAAAAAACATCACTTGCACTCATTCATTCACAGAATTTCTGCTCTCACTAATACATTAATTCTCCAAAAAATTTAGAAAATGGGCTCCAAAAATTTTTCAAACAAAGAAATTCTACAAATAAAATGAAAACATTTGTAGAGCACATACAGTCACTTCTAACGTAATATTTCATTGAATGAAATATTTGATGCTGCAAATATTATTTGCATGAAAATTATGTTGTCGATATTAGATGCTATGCGAATGCGCAACTACAAGGGGACATCTCATTGCATGTCATTGTTAATATAATTAAAATTAAAAGGATGCATCGGTTAAATTATCTGTCGTTTGGTGAACAAAGATTATTGCTTTTGGGGAACACCAAATACATATTTAGTTTTTTAACAATTGTAATCTGGCGAGTTACTTAACCACATATGTATTGCTTTTCTTTTTTTATGCTCTGCCTATGTGCAGTTGTAGTATCACTGGATTTGTCTGAATACACATTTCTTGATCGAATGTAGGGCGTATTGAATTGTGATATGTAAATTTAAACAATTTATATGATGTGACATAAGTGTAATTGAACAGGCATATTCACAGGTTTGTTCGTAGAAGTTATTGGCTGTGAAATGGTGCATTTTTTTAGAGTTTAACAGGTGGAGGGATTTATGGGAATTTTTCTGCTATGGGCCACGTGGGTGCATGAATACATGGCTATTTTTTTCAAAATTGATGCGCATCGCACGTTGGGGCGTTTTAAAAGAGCTTTAGGCATATGATTTTGATAAAATTTGGTCAGTATGTCAATGAGATGATGGCAGTGGCTGTGACAAATTTTCAGAATTTTTTATGGTCATCTTATAATCAGACAAAACATTAACATGGCCAACAATGCAATTCTCAACAGTGGTCCGACTCCTACACAATTTCTTTTGTGCAACTGCCTCGGACCAAAATTGTATAAAGCCTGTGTCGGATTAGCTATGGTACAAGTGGTGTACTTGTACTCGGCACTCACCCCTCTCACAATAAAAATGTGTAACTAATTTTTTACAATGCAAATAAAGGTTATTACATATACCGCATGTTGTATTTTTGTGTAGTTATGTGAGGTTTCTTAGTCCTAGTTGCCATTTAGGTGGGGGCATTATATCCGGGGGAAGTGTGTCTGTATATCTACATTACCCCCTCCGGACAAAAGAAATGTATGTTGTGATGTGATGCTAGGTCTACTGATTTTGTATAATACCAAGTGTAAAGTTCATTTTTATACGCAATTAGCTACATCTTTGGTATTTCTCGTATTCAATACATAAGAAGTGTCAACATGTACGTGACTAAATTATTTTAAATAAACAAGTTGCAGAAAAATTATGATGCGTTACCGCAAGGTCAAACTAATAATGATCGTTAGGGGTTTTGTCCGTGAGGAGTTATGTCTGTACTCCATTTGTAACAATATTTAACAAGATTGCCATGCAAAGCAAAGGCCCAGATGGCAAGCGGACAAGGACACCATGGGCTTATTAAGAGTCCCCACCTAACTGTCCTTTTCACACTAGCCTCCTGATGGAGACAGGCTTTTAATCATTGGTGATCACTTCACTGATATGGGTTCCAGATTTCCAGCAGTGGACCAGCGGTAAGCTTACTGTCTTTAACATCTGTATCAATAAACCCGCCAAGCAGCAGTGCAGTACGAGTTACACCAGCAGACAACTTTAAAACACCATTGTTACTTTGCGACCATTTCATTCAAATAAATATAAGAAACTTTTACAGTAGTTGGTTCATGGAGTTCTTTACATATCACTGGTCACTGATGGTAATGATAATGAAACTGACAATGATGGCTTGTAATGATAATGAAAAGTTGTGTAGTCCCATAATGATAATAATACATTCCTGTTTTTACGTATTTATTGTGGCAAGGATACTGAATACTCTATGACGACTCCATCCCTTCAAGAAATCTAAATAACTGTAAACTGTTGTGTTTTATTTATTACACATCAAAATCACACTAGCAGTTACAATAGTGTAGCACGTCAATTAATTAATTACTAATATGTTAATTAATGTTATATATTTTGTTAAATGTGTGTATGCGCAATGAAAGGATGCTTTTATTTCACATGTATTACGAGAAAGTAATTAATATTATTTAATATGAACAATTAAAATTGTTTCTGAGCTATATCTTCTTCTTCCCATTAATCACTGGCAAGGCGGTACTACATCACAATTTCTCCGCAGGATATTGCTGCGAAAACCTACAACACAGAATACAAGTTTGATCAGGCCTGCTGTCAGATACCCGTACGTAATCAACGGGTCAATGAGGCACAGATCCTCTACGGTCGCTCAGTCGCAGTACTTCGATGTTCATTCAGCTATTCTTCATTATTATGATTCATGATATTGAAGAGCGTACACGATGCTTTCTACGAATACGCAACAAGGCGTGCGACTGAGATGGACGACTTTCTTTTAACCTTGATGGGATCCTTCTTTTACAGAATGCCAAACGACGATGGTGCAGAATGAATTTACTGACGACTGTTTCAACTCCCTCCCTCTCCCTCCCCTCCCTCCCCTCCCTCCCCATCAGAAGGAAACCAGCCATGCAATATCAGCATAATTTAAAAAAACCTTTGTTCACCAAACGACAGATAATTTAACCCTGCATTCTTTAAAATTTAATTATGTTAACAATGACATGTAATGAGTTGTCCGTTTAAAGTTGCACATGTGCATGACATGCAATATCGTCAGTATAATTTTTAATTACAAAAGCAATAATCTTTGTTAACCAAATGACAGATAATTTAACGGTTTTTTTAACCCATGCATTCTTTTAAATTTAATTATATTAATAATGATATGTCCCCTTTTAGTTGCCCATGCGCATAACATCGAATATCGACCACATAATTTTCATACAAATAATATTTGCAACATCAAATATTTAATTCAATAAAATATGTAATATTACGTTAGAAGTGACTGTATGTGCTTTACAAATGTTGCGTTTAATATGAAAACTTTGAAGTGTTTTAATTTTTTCTAGAATGCCTTCGTTTGAAAAAATGTTGGAGCCTATTTCGTAAATTTTTTTCTCTTCATTTTTATGCCCAATACAAACAAACATCGCCTTCGCGGTTCTGATGGCACCGAAGCGTGACTAATAATGCGCAAATCGCACATGCGCCATGTTTATCATGCAATCGGTTCCGCTGTTTTGATGTGTAAATCTGATTAAAAGTGGCCTAAAACACAATATTTTTAAAGAATATATGAACTTTTTACTGGAACATATGCGGAATGATGTAAAATGCTGGAAAACCGTCGGCATAAAGCCCTAATAATTTAGGCCCGTTAAGGGTAAAGCCTAAGCTAAGGCTAAGGTGCTGGCCGAAATAATAACGCTATTAAATTACATTTTTACATAATTTTTTCGATGCTAATGTGTTCTTTGCATCACTCCCCATCGGATCAGGTACAAAACGGACGTATATTTATAAGAAAAACATTGTGTCTGAGCGCACTTTTAGTGCCCAAAACAACGCATTACTGGGTCTGGGCGGTGTAGTTTTCGACCTACTTAATAGAATACGCCATTTAAAAAAAATCTGAAGAAACTTTTGTGGAAGAGATCGATATACCAAATCAGCTACTTCATTTATTCAATACAAAAATATTAAAACAGTTGTTTTTAGTGAAAAACTTACGAATATTGAACGTCTGAACTATATCGCGCGAGTGAAGGAAACCGGCGGAATTTGACCTATATTTATGGTAAGCCGTACAGACAATCGTTTTTTATTTTACTACTTTGTTCCAATTATGTCAACTTTTTATAACAACCAGGCTTGACATAGCGCTTTATAAAACACATACACATATATTTGTATTGAATATATAACGTTAATTTTTATGACAAGATTAGCTTGCCATACATCTACCACAAAAAGGCTATTATTGTCACGTGGCCAAGAACAAGACATGCGTCAGCAGACGCTCAATAATAATGTCTGGTAAGCATGCAAAGTCGGTTTTTTCTATCAAGGTATGTATATCATAAACGTGTTCCATGTTATATTATATATCAAAATATATTTTGCTCAGACAAGACTCTGTATCGTTATTGTCGTAAACAGACGCTGTGACGTGTCTAACGCGATATCAAGCGAGATTTCAATGGATCGAAAACTGGCGTGGGTCGAAAACTGCACCGGTAACTATATAACAGCAATAGCCGATGTTTTTAATATGGCGATCATCCAAAATGTGGTGTAACAATATCACGGTGGCATCAGAACCGGAAAGGCAATTTCACTGTCAAATATTTTGTACCGCAATATAAGAAAATACGAAAAATAGAAGAAAAAGTGCAATTTAATGTTACGAAACTCTAAAAATCGACAATTTAATGTTAAAAAGCCTCCCAAAAATCGAACCGGACAGGTGATTTCACTGACAAATATCTTGTACGCAGTCTAAGAAAAAAAATAGAGTTAAATTTATTTTTGAAAATCCAAAAAAAAATCCACCGACAAATATTTCGAAAAAATATATAAGATAATGTAAAAAAGCAAAGACATCGCACATATATAAAAAAATTATTAAAAGTTCACAGATCGTGCAAATATCTTTAAATCTTACTTCTCATACTCCAGCAAACTTTTCGCTGATCAGACTAACCTGGATGGTGATCAATCTGGCATCCCCGTGAAGCAGCTGTACCCGCATGTAAAAACACATATGTTGTCGTCCACGGAAGTTCAGACGTCGGTGCCACCCCTCAACATGGCTGTTGGTACGGATGTTGAAAACATGCTCCACGCTGCAGGGGGCCAGATAGTTGATTCTAGCCACGTGTGCCTCACGAACTCTACGAGGCGGCAGAGCGGCTCGCTTCCGGCATCCTGTGCCAGGTTGCGGAATACCGCCGGTATGTGTTGAGCAGGGAGGAAGGACAGTGCGATCAATATCTTGATGTACATAAGCGTTCTTGTATCTTTCATACACAGCTGCTGTAGGCCATACTCCTGCACCTTCCTCCATACCGCCTGCGACCAGTAGAAGGCGCAGCCATTCAGTTCGACTTCTGCCATGACGGATACAAAACCTTTCCACATTGCCCGCTCGAAGTCGATAACTACGCGCTTCACACAGGGTTCAGACGGGAGCAGCGCGACCACAGCGCGTAGAACATCCTTGTAGTCTTGCGTCTTGCGCCCTGACATCAAGACGAACAGCAGAGGAAGTTGCTTCGTGCAGTCGCCGTGTTTCACGAAAGCGTGTAGACTAAACAGCTGGGCGAATGGTTGTTTCACTATTAAAAAAATAGCGTCAGCGTACCACACTTTGGCATGGCACAGCAGCTGAAGCTGTTGCTCTGCGGCAAACACAATCTGCCGTCGCGTTTTTGTTGTCATTTAGTATAGCCCGCTGCAGGAAGCCGTCTGGGATGTACTCACTCAGTTGGTCGAATGCGATGTCCGTTGGTTGTTTCGGGCGGCCCTATGAAATTACAATCAACAGCTTTTAAACAGAATACAATGCATGGATTACTGAAACGGACTACAATGTAACCAACCTTCTGCCCGTTGTAGTTGGCGTTTTGAACCAAGTAGTCGTACTTCGGCAGAGCACAAGGTTCTTGTCCAAGTTTGTTGCGTAAAACAGTGTCCACCACAGAGGTAGCCGACTCGAATGCACGGTGTTTAAACGTCGTTTTGATCTCTGAAGATTTCGGCGACGGTTGCTCCTCCAGGTTGTGTGGTTGTAGACCGCGGATGAAACTTTCACCAGACTGCCTGACGGTGGCAGCGCATTGCGTTTTTTGTTCCGGACGGTGCATCGCCATGCTACGGTGTCGCGACTCCTGCGCTTTACGGTATATGCATATCCGTCAGAATCGAACAGCTTGTCTCCTCCACGATTAGAACGAGCGCTCACTATATGCCACGTCCGTAGTTTCAGGCGATGTTGGATGCTGGGATGGCACTGGATCAGCTATGGACGACTCATCAAAGTGTGGTTAGCGCATGGCGACTGCTGGTTCGAGGTCGTCATGTGGGGATTCCAAGCTGAGTCTGGTACTCTCATACACGGGTGTGCCGTGGGCGACGTACGCAGTGTTTTTCTGCCGCCCGAGTAAACAGATGTGATTTGAGAAAAACGACGTACAGTCCGCAAGTTGCGTCGATTGGGTCCACATGAGACACGTCACGTCAGGGCCTGCGTCGCGTGCCACACCACGTCCAGTAATATATATTGAGAAAGACGACGTCAGTGATGAGTGAAGCGGGTAGTAAGACTGGAACGCTTTTCCAAGTACGGCGCTACAAGCGTACATATGCATCATTTCGCTGAAGCCGCCCTGTGTGCATGGCACTGAATGCCAAGGACAACACCGCCCTGTGTGCATGGCAAGGACAACAGCGCCCAGTGTTCGCTGACGATGATGCACGGATCGCGTATTTCTCCCGAATAATCTCTTGCTTGCACGTCATAGCTCTGTCTATGAACAATGATCTCTTCTCTATGGCTGTTGCCAAGCGAAGATATAAGTGGTGGTCTTGAGTGTCGAAGGTGCCTAGCGAGATGGCACGGTACATGCAGTTACCATCACCGACGATGTTTTGTGGTGAGTACTCGTGCAGCTTTGTCAGGTCGAGCATACCCAGAATGTGTGCTGACTACATCTACGTGACTTGACTGGGTGTCATCTGTCAGGGTCGGCGCCTTCACGTACGTCTGCAGTAGCAGTTGTTCACTGCGGGCCTTCTTCATAAGACGCGGACAATTTTTATTTTCTGCTGCACGAGATAACCTATAAGACGAAAACAGATTCGAAATAATACGCATATCGATAAAAAAAATATTTGCAGTACTGGGGCTAGTTGCTATTTGCAGTACTGGGGCTAGTTGCTACAGTACAAAATATAGACAATGGCTGAGCCATTATTCAAACAACATGAAAAGACCAGTAGGCTGATTATTTATTCAGAAATACATGCTCAATGAAATAATGCAGGAGTAGCAATCCAATTAGTAATTGTTAAGATGCTCCATTGTGGTGGCTATGGCTTCACACATTCGTAGTACACACAAAGGGCATGGTTTCAGATACCTGCTCAATGAAACAATGCAGGAGTAGCAATGCAATTGCTAATTGTTAAGATGCCCCATTGCTTTGGTTTTTAAGTTTTTAAGCTTTGGCTTCACACATTTTTTTAGCACACACAGGCAGACAACAAATGTTATCTTAGAGCAGGAGCTGCAACCTGTATTGAATTCAAATTTATCTTAAAATTGCCACACAGACCCTTTGTACAAATTTGGACAAATGTTCTCACCTCAGATCTTCAAATTGTGTATGGGGCTACAAAGAACAATGACTCGATAATTATTAGAGTCATTAGCTGATTTTCTCCCTTTTTAGCAAAGGTTGGATTATGGCTATATTAAAACCATCTTTTGACCCCCTGGTCTTTTGTCTCTAGAACATTTGCCCCTCCGGTCTTTTGCCCCTTCACTTATTGGAAATCTGGTCTTTTGTCCCCTTTTTAAATAAATAGTTTTTAAGGGAGTATTTTAGGGATAATTTTTATGTGGAAATATGTTTTACATCTAATTTCTTCATTACTCTGACAATATAATAAAATTAATAAACCTTATTGCAATTATGACTCTCTGTGTCAGATCAGCCAAGTAAAATAATTGAAAGTTAATCTTTGATGAATAGATTGATCCTGTAATTACTGCTAATCATGGGATCATCTTTGATCATTTTTATTGCAATTGAGAAAGAAGAAGCCGTGTATTTAAGGCTTCCTGTTGGATTCTTACACAATCAAAGAAGCAATACATTCCAGGTCTCCTTCTGATCCTCTGTATTGCAATTAATATTGAACTGGAGTGCCTTAATTTGCTTAAATTTCACATAATTACATCGGAATACTGAAGTTTTTCAAATGCACACTGTATTTCATAAATAAAAATTAATATCACTAAGTCATTTCACATAATTACATCCGAAGAGGGGGCAAAAGACCTAAAGGGCAATTGACCGGGGGGGGGGGGGGCAAATGACTGCAATGCTATATCACGATTTGCATGAAAAATCCCATAATAATTATAATTAACTGAACATTTTACTGCGCCAATTACATGTAGTGATATTTACCTATTCAATGTATTTAATGTGTCATACAGTGGGTAATCTAGTTTGTATTTTGGTGTATATCAATCACAGCAAGAATATTGCATCCTAATGCATTCATAGAAAATCACCTTACAAGCACGCCCGTTACACCCCAAAGATACCATGCACAATTACAGTACTCGTGACAGTGCAGACAGATATATAAATATAACCAATCAACAGTTGGCTAAACGTCGCGTCATACATGATGTACAATCGTTTTACTTCGGTGCGTAATACCAGTTTCCATTACACTGATATGTGTAATTATCTGCATCCAAGACAAATACTTTGAATAGAGATTACTGATAGGCAAAATAAAATACACAATATATGAAGTACGTACCTTTGCAAAGCCTTTACTATGTCATAGCTGCCACCAGTGAACATGCATGATTTGCAGAGAAAGTCTTTATCAGCGCCACTCCAGTTTCGCAGTATCGTCTTGTCCATGGGTATGCAGGACGCATGGATCCAATATTCGCATGCTGAACACTCTATCACGTCCCGTACACATTCTTCTTGACATCGTTCACAAGAATAGCGACACTTCCTAGCGCGTTTGGATGCTCATGCCATAGTTGTTGTTGCAAATAATGATGATGTGACGCACTTATATAGGAGCTATATAGTAGCCTTCATGTCCCACGTTAACATGCCCATTGAATGGAGCCGGACCCTGCCTGACCGGAGTGCACGAAGCTGCTTTCTGTTATCTACAGGGACCATCTACAGTACGCTTACCTCCACTCTGACCGACTGAAGTGTGAAGCAAGATCTACACAGTTGTAGCTAGTAATGGATTAGCATTCACTTTAAAGGTTTGTTATTCCAGTGCTCGTCATCAAAGGGAGTTTCAATTAGATAGTATTGAAGTGCTTTGTCTGTCCGGTATACTGGGCAGGTGTGAATAACAGAAAAAACGCTGCATAGATCAAAGACCCTACGCAGGTGGTTTCCTTGCATTCACGAACAACAGTCAACTGTCATTGCTCTGTATTTAGAGTTAATTGAGCACATTTCTGGGTGAAATTTCACCTGATTTTTGGGAGGTAACGCATAAAAAACTTTACTATAGAAACAGGCTATTATGATAATAGTACGTTTATGTTTTTCAGTTATTCAACTGTACATGTTTTTTAGTAATATATTACACATATTATGTGATCTTAATTTTAACAATACAACGAATTGTATAATTCATATTGATCTCTCTCACTGACTATGTGTTAAAAATTAGTGCCATATTTTAGGGTACATGGGCACTCGAAATGCAAAATGAAGTCTGTAAAAGTGGTTACAATTTTGGGTTAATGTGGAACTATAGATCAATAAATGAAAAAAAAAGTAATAGTCAATTAACAAATGAGAGAATATGCGCTTTATTCACAGTAAAACAAACATTAAGCTACATATGTGCTCGGCACACAAACGTTTGGACCGAAATCACTATGCCCGTTGTCACAAGAGTTGCGGGCCGAATTGACCAAAGAGTGCGGGCCGAATTGACCGGGCCGAATTCACCATGGGCCGAATTCACCTGTATCCGCTGGGCGTCCTGCCTACGAACTTTAGCGACGCGTATCGGGGCGTCGGGAACCACGTCGCCTTCCACATGCTACCATCCACACAACATGGCCGAAGCGAAAGAACGGTTACCGAGTGGCAAGAGACGTTTGGTCTCAAGTAGCGATTGTGGTGATAGCAAAAACGTCTCAAATTCGACGATGTGTAGTCGCGTTAATTTAGAAGAGTGCCGAGCTGACAAATCACACAGACTGACTGTTGAACAAAAGCCATCGTCCATACCAAAACGACGGTAAGCATGCAAGTAGGCCGCGTTTTGTTAACCAGGTACGCCGCAACAAACACCGGGCAGCAATAATATTCGCTCAAGCATACGACAAGAATTACGACTAGTGTGATGCACTATTCTGATCTTGTTGGTGGTGATGCTGCCTACATTCGAAAACAAGCAGTAATCGAAGTTTACGAAGGCATTCTAGTATTTGGTTGGTACGCAACCTTTGACCTTTCATAACTATCGCCTCATCGACATTGTAGGTGTAGATGCACTGAGTCAGTTACATTATAATCAGTTCCAAGTACACACCATTTAGACATACCAATTCCACCTCAAAAATACCAATTCCAATTATACATTGAGCAGGCCTTGACATTAACTAGCTTTTATACCCAGGGCAGTGGCCCGTCGAGCCAGTAGATGTTAAAAGTTACTGGCCCCCCAAAAAGTTACTGGCCCGAAATGTTTTTTATTGATAAAAAACTCACTATTTTTTGTAATACATCGCATTACATGTCGAATGATACGAGTTTGGCCGTTATTTATTTTGCCATTGGTGATTTACTTTCATGCTTTCAGTCAGTATTCCGTATGGCAGACAATGATGCTGCAGGGATCGTTTGAGAATCTTATGCGTGCTATCGAAGCCTCAGGTGTAGCAGGTCGTGTTTTGAGAACGACGGGTGATGCCACTGCATGCGTATATCGAGTTACAGCTAGTTATACTCGAAAATACAAAACAGACCTGACACTGTATATAACTATGACTGTTCTGTTAGTTCTTACGAATATAAATTTTTGGACTGAAGTACAAAGTTACGGTAAAGTTAGCTATCTGCACCCTAGCGGGTCCTGGAATATATGTTAGGTGATGTCTTGACACCTAACAGACAGTCCGTGAACCAGTCGGTTTATATGAAACCGGTATGTCAAAGGCAGATACGTATCGCGTAGAAGAAAATGCTGCGATATACAGATATCATACTGGTAACATGGCGCAACCCTAATAAAATATAGGAATCCGCAGTTCACACAAAGTCCATACGTCGTTGCTAGTAACGACATCATGCAGACTTTTTGTGAGGCATATCAAAACAAGATAGCAACTATACAAAGCGACAACACAAATCAGAAAGATGAAGATTGTGTTTAATTGTAATGCCGGGGTAGATGGCAAGGTCAAGTGATTGAAATAATGACCTGTGACTAGTGGGATAAAATGATCTGAAACTATGTTGGCCCCCCCGGGCCAGTAATATGTGGAAACTTGTGGCCCGAACTGGCCCGGCAGTCCCAAAAAAGGCACCAGGCCAGTGTTAATGTTGAGGCCTGTTGAACATTGGCTATGTTGCATATAGATACTCAACATCAAATATATATATATATGTATGTATGTATACAGGGTTCAATCTAGGATCTTGGAAAAGTGGGCCAATGGCTCATCCAGGTTGTCAAAGGAGGCAGCATGCCAGTAATTGGTTGCAGATCAATTGCAGTATAAGTAGGACCCTTCCAAGCAGCCATAATTCGAAAAAGGCCACGCTATCACAGCCTTTTTGCCAGATATGCATAACTGTATCTGACTAACCTCTGTAATCAGGCTACCCTCTTAATCAGGTTACTTTCTCTCAGTCTCTTTAGAGGGGTTCTGCTGTATATATGAACCATTTTACAAAAGCCCCTTTGTCTTGCAACATGAAAACAACGCTAACTCTATCCAAATGGTTTCACATGACATCTGTGTGAATTATGTAATTATATCATATTTATATACTCTTGAGTGCCGAATAAGCGTATTTATTTAATGAAAAATGCCATCCTATACATACCTTATTTGGCACTATACTAATATTAAATTTAAACATTTGTGCCAGCCTGTATTCTCCGATAATCGTGGTAAATTGTGCAGGGTATAATTTTTAGGAGAGAAATCGCTCTCGCTCCATATTGCTAGCACTAATCAATCACCCACGGAGCGGTTTACCGTTTGGGCTAAAATCACTTGCTCCCAACTGGAGCTGCACATGGTTCCCTCTGACGGCAAAGTTTTCATCCTTTCGAATGACAATCGTGAATTTAGCGGGATCCCGTGCTTCTGAGGATCCTAGATTTTGATCCCAAAGCATTATATTTCCATGATTAGATGAATCTGTCAGAATCCTTAGTTCTCCGGAGCTAGACATGGCATATTATTAGCAAAGAGCCTGATACTGATAAGACTCGAGGTGACACTCCCCCATTTGTTGTAATCCGATCGCCTGCAGCGCCTCTGGTGCCCAGCTGTACTAAGCCAGGGCATCTGACAGCTATTCTAGGGATAGCTATGCCACGAAAGAAAGATGGAGAGATTTGCACTGCTATAGGATGTCACAATACACAGCAATGTGTCCATGTTCCGATTCCCCAAGGATGTCCAAAGGTAAGATTTATGAAATATGTCATTAAAATTAAGTAATAAAACATCTGCCAACAACTATGTCTATGTAAGCTACACACTCTATTATCATCTATCTTGTATTTACAGCAAGTCACTTTGCTTATCTCTGGTGTTAATTAGTGTAATTAATGCAGATTACAGCACCACTGAAGTAGCTAATTATAACATTGTTTGGTAATAGGACCCCAAGGGGCCATGCACACACTATCTGTCCCTGAATAGTTCCATCTAGTAAATGTTTCCCAAACATTTATGACTTACTTGAAGCACATGAAAATAAAGCAGTCTCAAATTATAATGTATCATCTGCCACTCAGTCAGGATAGGCTTCTGGAATTATTTGCTACAGCAGAAATTCTATACATTTATTCTAGAACTTCATATTGTACTAAACGTAAACTATATGTTGTGACAATTTACAGATGCCAAAAGTGGGTTCAGAATACTAGGCATGAAGATCTTCGTTCGGTCACGCCAGATCATCTCTACAAGAGTTAGCCATGGCCTAATAATAACTATAGGAATAACTCTTTCCATAATCCTCATTTTCTTGAGGTGGTTCAATCTGGTTTTATTTCCAATGTGGTCCTCAATCCAACCCTAGAATTGCATATGAAGTCTTTGTAGTAGCTAAACATACATTTTGAAGATCTGAGGTGAGAACATTTGTCAAAATTTGAACAAAGGCAATGTTGCCATGTGGCTATTGGCAATTTGAAAAAAGAACTTGGAAGTTCTGCTCAAATCAAACTATGGTGGGGTGTGATGAGCTTACTTTGAATTCGTAAAGGTTGAACCTCCTGGTCAAAGATAACATTTGTTGTCTGCCTGCACACATCTGAAACTATGCCCTTTGTGCGTGCTAAAGGCAATGGGATATCCCAACAATTAGTCATTTGCTTGCTACTCTTGCATTGTTTCATTGAACAAGTATTTCTGAAACATAGGCCCTTAGCCAGAAATAAAATTTTGTCAGTCGTGAACATTCTTAAAAACCTTAAATGCGCGAACAGCTTCTGTGGAAGCCATTCAAGTCTATGACATCCATTATTGTCCCAATTAATTTTTTTCAATGACAAGCCAATGCTGGTTGATATAATGACAGCCATTATTGGCCCATCTGGTTTTTGTACTGGTAAGCCAATGCAAGTTGAGCAAATGACAGCCATTATTGGCCGAATTAGGTTTTTTGAATGGCAGGCCAAGTTCGGTTTAACCATTATTGGCCCAATCGGGTTTTACTAGCTGTGCAGCGAGGTTGGCGTTATCACCTGCACAGTAATACTTTAGTAAGTACTGTAATGTGCATCACTAATACAGTCTGACCCAGCCGTGGCCGCCGAGATGAATCGGCGGGTGTGGTGGGGCCAATAACTTGCGCATTTTGGCTAACTGAATCGGCAGTAAACATTTTCAATCGGTGGCCGCCAATGAAAAGGCCTTAATTTCAAACACTGTGCTCTGTGAATAAGAACAGGGTTGTTTGATTTAAATCATGATTTAAATCACTCCAAAAAACTTAAAAAAATCATTGATTTATGATTTTTTTTTACTTCCGATTTTTTTTAATCGCTGATTTATATGAATTTAACACAAATAATTGTTTACAAGCATCGGGATCAACAAAGTTTTGTGTGGTTTTTAATACAAAAGCACAAAGTGCGCACACTTGTGTAGCTGTATTGACACCAGATAGCCTGATAGTCAAATATTTTATGACATTGTGTATACCAGATTTAAAAAAAATCCAATAAATAAATAAAAAAAACAATTTAAATTTAAAAAATAAGATTTTTTTTTATTAAAAAAAATCACAATTTGTTCAACCCTGAATAAGAATAACTTTTGCTGTAATTCGTTGAGCTGCTCTGCGAATAGGAATAAATGTTGCCGTTATTCGCAGAGCTGCTCTGCAAATAAGAAAAAAATTTGCTGTAATTTGCACAGCTACTCTGCGAATAGCCTCATCCTTCCAGAATTGGTGTTTTGTTTCTAAAAACATAATTGGAATTGGTGAAAAAGTAAAAATGTAATTGGTGTTTTTAAATACTTTTTCAGTTACATCATGTAGCTTTTTAACTCAAATTATTCGCTACAGATAATCAATAAAATACATGCATAAATTAAATAAAGCTGCTCTAAAACAGATCTATGTTAATTTGTTGTTGTTGAGTATGTCTATGGTTGCGCTGTCCACATACTTTTATTCTGATATGGAATTGATATAATGTAACCAAGCACATGTTCCTGCTGTGTAACTTAACCATAAGTTCATCTTTATCTGGCTAGATTAATAATTAATAGAGATCGCCTGTTCGACCACACAAAACACTCAAGTGATTCTTGCACATCAGCGATGTATAAGACTGCCAAGAACCATGTTAATCATGAAATTCGAAAGACGAAACGTGACTTCTTGAGTTAATTTTACTAAAACTGGACCTATATGGTTGCTGAGCTGGCCTGGTTCCGGTCTTACCTTGGCGAACATTACCAGTCCGTGAAATACGACAGTGTGCTGTCAGACCCGCTTCCGGTGTTCATGAACGATTCAATTCTCGAAACATCAGACACATGTTTTGATATGTGTTGTGTTGCAGATATAAACCGGTCACTTACACAAACTCAACCATTATACAATTGGATAGATGCTAATTCCATGGTTTCGAACGCAGATAAGACCGAGTGCATGCTACTAGGCACCAGACAAAAACTGATGTGCAAATGCAAATTTTTTTGTATGCAGCAACAACTATGTGTGTATGGCATAATACCAGTTAAGACGTACAAGCTGCTTGGATTACAGCAAACTTAATTGGAATGTACACGTGACAAAGTTATGTTCGAAGCTGCATAGCCGATTGTACGTGTTCAATCAGGCGAAACGATTAATGCCAGTACATGCACAGAAGTTGTATTTTACAGGGATGGTGCAATGGATAATTGACTACGGGTGCATGATATGGGGCAGCTGCAGTCAGTCTTTGCTTATGAATGTTCATAAAATTATGAAGCAATATGCACATATATAAAGTGTAAAAGACGGACGACAAGTTTCAACAGTAACACTATTTTGGTATCTTGGATGGTTACCAATCGATGTTCGCATAAACTATTTTACTGCGATAATAATGTATAACATTATACACGGGCTTGCCTCAGCTTACCTGACAGACAGGGTTGAAAAAAATCATGATTTAAAAAAATTTAATCGGGTCTTTTTATTTAAATCGGATTTTTTTTATATATTTTTTTTTTTAATCTAGAATATGGACATTTATATAGATGTTTATATTTATAAACTCTTTCAAACATGTTCTATTCAAATCGATTTGGGTACTTGTCTTAACAGAGGGTACATGATTTTTGCTTATATAAAGACATTAGGCAGTGTCCACAAGGCCTCACCCCCTGTAGTTGAATAATCTGTCTTGGAAAGGAAAACATGCTGTGTGTCTGTGGCTGTAGGAGTGCTAATTATTGTTTGCTGAGAGGGTGGATTAGCACCTGTCCAGGGCTCTGTGTATTCTATGGGTCTCCAACCAGACTCCAAACTGGTACAGTATTAAACAATTGTCACCAAGACTGTCTCACTTTAGTCAACATACTGAATTAGTAACAACTAGCAATGGTCACAATGTCCTGGTTTTGATCTTAAAATAAAGCTAATGGTTCTAAAGTCCTGGTTTTGATCTTAAAATAAAGCTAAGACATTGCTCTATCCAGAGATATGCATCAAGTGGCAGTTTAAAAAAGTGTTTTCAAAGGTCAGTTAGGTCACTGACCTTGACCTTTAACCTGATATACCTAAAATGAGTAAACTCCGATTTTGATCAAATTGCTGTGCATTGCCCCTGACACTTCCATTGTCACAAAGCCAAACAGAATGCCTCCAAGTGGGCTGTAATGTGAAACCCTCCCACGCTGGCTGCAATATGATGCCAACTCTTCTGGTGGGAATGGTAACCTGTTACTGGGCAAATGCTCCAAAATCAGGAAGAAACACTGCATTTGAAAAAACAGACAAAAACATATTATCAAAGTACATTGTGTTATTAGAGCCAAATCAAAATAAATTTGACCAATTATAGATAATGCACACAACATTGAGGGTATCTGGTTAAATTAGACTGCATCCATTTAAGAATCATGGAAGGAGGGTTAGGGTGTGCGACCGATATCTAGACAATTGACAGAAAGGGATCCAAGCCTGGGGCTTCGAGTTGGAAACAAACTCTTTTTTCTGTATAGAAAACGTGTGATGGCTGGACCAACAACAAGCAGTTCATCTGAAACTCAGGAAGTGCCAGTCCAAGTAGAGTTGGTGTAGTAGAAGCATTGGAAGATAATATCACACTAAACACATCGATATCACCACTAGGAATCTCTCCATTCAAGAAACAGAGACTGCGACAGTCAAAACAATATGCCGGGTTAGAACTGCCATCAAGCAGAGACTACAAGCCATGAATGTAGAAGCGACACTTCATCAGATCAGACTGGTGAATCTGAAAATGTGCAGCAACTAAAAGATGCATTCCATGCCTCAATGAAGAAGAGTCTGAAGACACAGACCCTCACCATCTTACCAAATAGTTGGACAAGACAAAAGATCATGGAAGAATTTGGTGCCACTGGTTACATGGTGAGGCGGGCAAAGGCATTAGCCAAAGAAAAGGGAATCCTAGCAACCCCAAACCCAAAGCTATAAGAGAGAACTCTGACTCAAAGAGCAGTTAGACAAGTCAAAAAGTGGTACAGATCTGATGAAATTAGTCGTGTGATGCCAGGGATGAAAGATTTTGTGTCAGTGAAAACGGAGAAGCGAATTAAAATACAGAAGCGCCTTATTTTCTGTAATCTCAGAGAGGCATACAAATCATTCAAAACAAAGCACACAGTTGGATTTTACAAGTTGGCAGATCTCCGTCCGAAGGAATGTGTTCTTGCAGGGGCTAGGACACACATGCAGTCTGTGTGTACTGCACATCAGAATGTCAAGTTGATGTGGATAGGTGCCAAGCTTTCTCTTATGATATTGGAAGATATCCCACTGAAGTCCTACAAGCACAGCCTGGCTCAGATGATGTGTAATCCTCTTCCTGAATGTCACATGGGAGAATGTGCACAGTGTTCCAAAAGATCCACCTTCAAAGAACAATTGAATGCACTGATGGAAAGAGAAATGGTAGATGAAGTGCAGTGGGTATCAACAGATAAGTCAATCTTAGAAACGATATATTTGAAAATCAATATTAAAAACAATAGGCAGTTTAACTTAAAACCAAATACACGTCTAGTAAGCATGTTTTCATTTCAGTTGTTAATTTATTAATTGATTAAAATCAATTATGTTCATATAATTTATTTATACCAGAAATGTTTTTTTTATTTAGTTGAAAAAATTCACAATTAAGTTTTGGCTCAACCTGATATTATAGGGTATTCCAGTCATGCAGTGGTGATTTCAGCTGGCCACGAGTTAGTAGTCTTGAGATAGATCAGGTTCAAGGGGCACAAATGGAAGTGTATTGTATGTCCAATATTGGGAAAAATAAACTTCTTTTTTTATTCTATTTAAATTGAACAAAATCTATCTGTTCAGGTACCAGCTGAATGGCATTTCTCAGCAACATCACATGCATGGGAAGGGAGCCTGTGATGGAGTGGGAGGGACAGTAAAACTCCTTGCTGCACGAGCCAGCGTTCAGAACAAATAATGACACCCCGGCATCTGTACGAGTTGGAACTGAAAGACCCAGCTGTGCATTTCCACTACTGCACACAAGAAGAGTACAATACTGAAAAGTGTCACTTGAAAGACAGGTTTGCTCACTGTAGGCCAATTGTGGGAACTCACAGTCTTCACTCAACCGTCCCGATGTCAAGAACACAACTGGCTGTTCATTCCTACTCAACATCCTTGTCAATGTCCAAAGTACAAGTCTTGGTGCTCAAGGATGACATCTGCTTTGATGACATCACAGGGTTTGTCACATGCAGATATGGTAGCCAATGGTGGCTGGGGTGTGTATTGGATACTAGTGCTGATACAGAAGAAGTAACAACCAGCTTCCTTCATCAGTGCAGCCCAGCACCGTCATTTGTTTATCCCAGGAACCCTGACGTACTAGTCACACACTGTACAAGTGTCTTGACGAAGGTGGACCCAACGACAGCTACTGGTCAATTTGGTGCTGCAGAGCAAGTGACTGCCCCCCAGAAACTTGCACAGTTCATATATGATCAGTTGTACTGTTGTACACACAATGTGGTTAAACCAGCTAACATTATTATGGATTAAATCACTGTGGATGTCACTAAAGACTGGAATATTAAAACATTGCGAACATGCACACCTCTGGGTGATTATTTGTATGTTGGTTCTTGGTCATCCAAATACATCCGTAAGTGTTGCAATATGGTGTAATAAATTTGCTACATTTCAATTGGTCTATTTTTTTCTCACCTGAACATGTTAAACCATGAGTGTTACCAAGTGCTGTCCCAACTTTAATTTGCTGTATCTCTAGAACTGGCGATTGTCCCACTGTAATGTTTTGCATGAAACTTGTTGTTATAATGACCTTGCTAAAGATAACATTTTATCAAAATCAGGGTTTACCCAATTTGATCTTATCAGGTCAAAGGTCAAGGTCGGTGACTCAACTGACCTTTGTAAAAACTTTTTTAACTGCCACGTGATGCATATCTCTGGATAGAGCAATGTCTTAGCTCTATTTTAAGATAAAAACCAGGACATTAGGACCATTAGGGCCAAAGTTATGTCTACATACATGTTTAGATATAATGCTAAATTGTAAAAAAAACTCATTTTAAATTAATTCTAATTTTTTGCATGATACTTGTTGATACAATGACCTTGCTAAAGATAATATTTGATGAAAATCGGGGTTTACCCTTTTTTGGATATATCGGGTCAAAGGTCAAGGTCAATGACCTTTACAATTTTTTTTTTCAAGTGCCACATGATGCTTATCAATTGATAGAACAATGTTTTAGCTTTATTTTAAGACCAAAACCAGCACTTTAAGACCATTACGGCCAAAGTTATGTCTAGATATGTGTTACAACGTAACATGACATTTTTGCCATTTTTTATCATTAATATGCAATAACTCAAAAACAATTTCACTTACAAGTCTGAAATTTGGCTTAGGTAAATTTCACATCAGGCCCAACCTGTTTGCCAAATTTCATTAAAATCGGAGGGGGTCAAGAACATTGCTGGTTGATGGAATGACCCATTGTTATGTTTTATGGGGTCAATTACATTTCAATGTAATCTATTACTTTGTTTCCTTTCTATTACTATTAGTATTACATACTGAAGGCAAAGTAATATATTTCTATTACATTTTTCCACCGCAAGAGGAAATGCTTTACCATAGCAGGCTATTACCAGCAGTGAAATACAATAAAAATAAACAGTAGTCTTATGAAGAGCTAGAGCATAGAACCATCTATAGTGACAGTAGAATTTCATCTGAATTACACTACAACATGCCAGCCAGTATTATAGGGACACAAGGACTCATTTTAGATTTGCTCAAACCAGATAATAACAGTTACTTGTTTGAAGTGTGTACTTTCATCATGTGATGCCAAGATATGCCCTTTGCTGTTGCTCACACACATTCATGGCTTTGTTTGGGATTTATATTAGAATGCAGTTGTGCTGTGTGAGGCGTCACACCTATTGTCACAATTTTTCCTTTGAACTGCTGCCAAATTATACAAAGAACCAATACAGTTATTTGTGTAAATTGTACATGGGTTCATAGCCTTGGTTGTCTTACCCATTGTCTTTGTAGGCTATTGGAGCTAACACAAAATAAGCCGGCATTAATCCAAATTGTAATAGAAATGTAATAGCTCAATTACTATTACATTGTGTTCTGTTCCATCTATTACTTAACAAAAATATAATCATTAATACTACAATTACAATGTACATAATTGACCCCAGGTCTGCTTCTGCTGACAATGAGGTGTATATAAATTGTGTACACCGCTGTAGTGCGCACAAGCAACACAATACGTCTTATGCACACTGCACAGGGCTTGACATTTAGTTTATGGTGAATTTGTCCACAGGTCATGTGACCCTGACATTCTACTTGTTCGACCAGAATTTTTATTGTATTAGAATTTGTGAAATAACAAATAATTGTTAATGTATCGTTGTGTGGTTACAAATCATTGAACATTTTTGTACCTACTTCGTGCTGTACCAAACAAATTCTTCTTATTTCACAAATTCAATTCTCCAAGAACACGTTTTTGTTCGTTACTTTTATCTGTTCATAACTGTGCATTGCTGTTCCACATTCTGGTGGTCAGGCAGTTGTTTTTAGGGATGACATGAACATGTTTGCCACACACAATAACTGACATAAATCGCAAACATGGACCTATGTAAAATGCAAAAATTGCACATTTTGTTTCCCATCTTATTAGTGTCACTGGTTACTTAATTACCGTCGGAGTGGTTGGCATGTTTTTATTTACATCATTTTAATAAACAACAATAAAAGCATACAGTGTGTCAAAGGTTCAACAACGCTACTACGTTTGATCACGCAAGCACTACACTAATATACATAAATTCTACTTACCCTCTGGGCAAGTGGTGGTCTACGTCAACTTGCCTAACCAAACATTTTATTGCTCCGGGCAATTGGGTAACCGTTAATGTGAAGCCCTGCTGTGGTGCACATATCCTCTGCCTTCAATTAATATATTCAGTCCCCATACATATGTCAGGAATGCAATGATATCAGGTGTACCAAATGGCACTACATCACATTACATGTGTAAAAAAGTATACTTTTACTTGTGAAACCATAATCAACTCAGTCCTGAAAAATTTTTTACACAACAATCCATCAAGCAGTTTTTTAAAGGAAACAAATCATGGTTTGGGGCCTATACACAGGTCTAAGAGACAAAACATAACCATTTGCAATTATAACTAAGAATATCACGCCAGTGGTTTACTATGTAAACCTTGTTGAACACACAGCATCTTAATTTCATGGGCCGCACCATACTGTTAGATAACTCTATGTCACGAGTGTCAAAGTCTGAGCAAAATTCACTCACCAAATTAAAATATATTTGTATGCACATATTCCTATATTTACCAATACAATATGGTTACCAATTTCATCCAAACTCATTAACATATTTTGGCCTTTGTTTGCTAAACTAATCCTCTTTCTGTGGAAATAGCATGTTTGTTTGAGACTTTGCAAGTTTGCTTTTGGTTCTGTGTGTGCCAGCCTCACTTAATACGTCACACATAGTCTAGGTTATCCGATGTTAATAGAACTGCACATGCACTTATCAGTTGCGCTGGTTAATAACATGTCAACCCTCATTCAACTGGAGAAAATGACCAGAATTTCCCAATTTAGCAAATTACATGCACATTCTGAATAAACCACTGGCATGATTTTCTTGATTTTAGTTGCACATGGTTAGTCTTTATTTTCTCTTTTAGGTGCTTTGTCCCCAAACCATAACTTTTGTTTCACTTATTTCCAATTTATGGTTGGAAACTGATATAAGATTGGAAATATCGTGTTATTTTGCCTGCAAAGTTGTCATTAAATTAGTTCAATTCTGTACTGTTTTGACTGTATTTAACATTTTAGGTTTGGATTCATCTTTTGCTGTAAGCGAAAAGTTATGTTCATCTGGCAAAGTAATTTTCGGCATAGTGAAATCTACTTTCCCCAACACAGTAGGCTTATGTTTGCCCTAATTCACAAATATAATAATACATTGCTATTGTAGCTGACTAAAATGCAGTTAATTTGGCTAGAATAAGATATCTTGCCTAGCTTGAACTCGACCATGTAATTATCTTACAGCCAGGAGCTACTCAAATGGAATGGCTGGGGTTACCGTGACTCCAAGTTTGTTGTCAACAAGAACGGACATGTAGAATTCACCGGTGAGAGGTAAGAGTGACACTGACAGTAACAACAACCTCTAGTGTATAATCAAATCCATAAATGACATGGTCACCAGCCTTATCAGATCTAAAGTACAGTCATGTCAGCTGTTTTTGTTTTTGCTTTTTTTTCTGTATCTGCATTTTATGTCGGCATCAGAAAATATTTTCATCTCATATGTTTCTGTTTAGTGTGTCTTCTTAGTATCACTTACATTGTTAAATGTCCATCAATATTTCTGTTTCCAAGTAATCGGCAGCAAACCACTTCTTCCCCTCTTACAGATGTAAACTTAAATGCCTATTTTATTACTTAGTAAAATATATATCTCCATCCAGATATCAGAATGTATTATATATTTATGCTTAGTAGGTTTTTAAATAATGTTTAAAACTACCTCCTCAGTTGATTTAGCCCATCGTGAATCAGGTTTGTTGACATTCAAATCTGTAGTGTTGTGTACTGTATATTTTATACAGTATACGATACAGTATACGTTTTTTTTCTGGTGTATCTAAGAAAACATACTATAGAAAGACTATGTTAAGACTTTCCTTGTATTAGTAGTTCCAAATTACTGCTAGTGTTGAACCTTAATAACTACTATAATAATTTATTTCACCCTAAACCTGACATGAGAACACACGTTCTGAACACTGGCATGAGCATTTTTGTCAACTTACTTCAGTATGCAGTATCTCAAGAATGGGACCCTTCTAATTTTTTGTGAGAAACTTTTTAATACGATGACCTTGCTATAGATAAAATTTTATAAAAATGGGAGTTTATTAATTTTTTTGGTATGTCAAAGATTAAGGTCAATGACCTTTGCAACAGAATATAAAACATTGCCATTTATCTTTAAGGTACTGTATTTGTTGCTCATGTAATAATATAATGTTCTTGGTACTAGAATAACCATTTGTAAATGACACTGCCCGCCAAAATGCGTTTAATAAGCTAGATACATGTTTGCATTTTTACTGTTTCGTTACGAAAAGTTGCGAATAGTGTTTATGGCGCGAAACCATTAATGAGATGCATATCGCGGGATCGGTGCACGCGCACCGGCGACTTGCTCGTAGTTTGTTGACATTCGGGCAACATGGCTGACTGTGACAAGCAAGTTGTATGTGCACCATTGCGTTCCGCGACGAAGAGGAGGAAAAAGGGATTTAATAAAGCGAGACTGGCCACACGAGTGACACTGAAAGACCAAAGGGACGTTGGGATCACCTGAAGACTGTCTTCAAAATGGAAGACAATGAAGTGGCAGAAATTCTACTCGACACGTTAGTACATTTTCTTATTATTAGTCCCTATCTTAACGCGAGTGTCAGCATCGGATCGATAGCCAGAGCCCCGGCCTTATGCTACGGCTATGTGAGTATGTCGCACGTGGTGCCTTCACACAGTTCAGGTTTAACACCAGTTAAGTTGTTTCCAGAATATGGGTTTATGTGTAATTTGTTCATGAACGTGTGTATGTGAGAGGAATGAAAAAAATATATCAACGTTTTAATTACAAGTAACGGAACTAACGTTACGACCCGACCGACGCAACCCGACAGGCTACAACAATATAAATTAAATTAAACAATTGTTTGCTTAACAGGGTTTTTCTTACTGGGAAAAGTTGCTGCCAGTCTTTTTGGGTATCATAGTCATTATTATTGGAGAATGGGGGTGTGCTATGTATAGGAATGGCAAGGGGAGTAATCAATCAGAAAAAAACAAAGTATTAAAAAAAATAATTTACATTGAAATAATTCAGGAAAGTTTAATTTTGTTAACTACAAATAAAGTAGTTTTCACAGTATATATTGAAAAGTACACAGGTGTACTCATAATGTATTCATAAATTCTTAGTACATTGTCAATGAGTACGAGTACCTGACACAACTAAAAAGTTATATGAGTACGAGTATTTAATAAAAAAAATTACTCGAGTACCAAGTACTTCCGCCCCAGGTCTGGTCAAGGACACGATTTGATTTGTTGCGCACGCCCACCTGCACACACACACACATGCGGGCGCACGCATGCACATGCATACACACACAAAATATAGTGCCTACATGTGGCATGTTGATAATCTCCATGGCATAGGCTTAGGGTAGCAAAAACTCACCCATGTGCTTAGACTAGTTATTCTTTTTGCTCTCCTCTTTTTCCCTGCAGTCCGGGGTGAAGTTGGCAATGACACTGGTTGTCGATTTATTTTCCCCTTCTTCTTCATAACTAGTCCCGTTCCTCCCACTAAATCTCTCTTCATGCAGTCCTCCCATCTCAGTCTCGGTCTTCTTCTCCTTCTACCCTCCACTTTTCAGATTCACATTTTGTTATTAATACAAAATGCCTGATGAATAATGTACACTAAGTAGTTGTCAGGCACCAAGGCTATGCACAGTTTATCTTGCTGGTTATTCTATGTCTAATATGTCACCAAAACATTGATACCCACTTGAATGAAATTACGTACATTTGTCATTGTCCAAGAAATGCAAGTAATTTAAGTGTGCCCCTGCTTTATGTTCATGCTTGGATAAATTATGGTGGGAAAGAATTGGCCCATTCAAATGTAGCAAATTGAGAAAGTTACATCATAATATGAACAAACACGTAAATGATCATCTAAAGATGTGGAAAGAAGAACTGTTAGGGAAGAATGGTTGTTTTAAGTAAAAATGCAATCACTGTTGTAACAACCCTGGAAGCTTCAGTGAGTCACTACTGTCCCATCAGTGCACACAGATAAGTACAGTATCAGTCCAATCTGTTATCAGATTCTATGGTGTTGTGTATTACCCTGCCTCATTTACACATCCATTGTCTCATTGTTAAACAGAATGACTCCAAGTGGGGTGTAATGTAAAACCCTCCCAGACTGGCAGTAATATACCAGCCCGCCTAGTGTGAATTGTGCCTGTGGACAGATGTTCATATATGACTATGTCAGGCAGAAAATCAGCATTTGACAGCAACAAAAAATATCCAGAAAGAAACAGGTAATCAAGATGAATAAAATTTTATGTAATATATAAACTTTAACTACAATATAGAATATAAATAGTATAAACATTATCAATTATGGGTGCTCATCACATATTTAGGAAATAAATTATTTGATTGTACTATGGACAACCCATTACACGCATGCACATTGCTACTATCCAACGTAAATTTTATGGGCACATCACTAAATGGAAAGTAAGCCACTGTAACATGGGGCATGAAATATGCAAATAAAATAAAGTTATTTAATGAAAAGTTAAGGTATGTTACAGATACAACTAAATGTTTGTCTATATTGATATACATGTAGTATCGAATAGTGTGTGGAAATAAAGTTACATGAAACAATTAATGAAAATAAAGTCAAAAATTTGCCTAAGAAAGTCACACAGAAATATAGTAATTCAATTAAATTCAATAACTTTATTCCGGAATATTACATTCATATAAAGACTAGACTATAACAACTAAAAACTATAAATATATAACATATTTCTCCAGTGATGACACAGTGGTGATGTGTATAATGCATCACTATTCATAATATACACACCTGTACTTTGTAATATTGCATTACCCAACTTAGTCATCAACCATTTCCCAGTTAAACTGCTCGGCAGTGATACATTCCCATCAGATACTGTTCGCAATCTAGGTGTTATCTTTGACAGTGACTTCAACTTTCGCCAGCATATCTCTCAAGTATGTAAATCCTGTTTCTATCATATTCGTGATCTTCGTCGAATTCGGCGTCATATATCTATATCTACTGCTAAAACAATATCAACGGCACTTATTTGCAGCCGCCTTGACTATTGCAATTCACTACTAAATAACATCGCTAAAAGAGACTTGGCTAAACTCCAACGAGTACAAAATTGTCTGGCACGTGTGGTTCTCAGGGCGCCTCAGTTTTCACTGTCACTACCACTACTTAAACAGTTACACTGGCTTCCAGTTTCTTATCGAATTAATTTTAAGCTGTCCACTCTTGCATATCGTGCTCTATCTACACAACAACCATCCTACTTGGCTAGTCTCCTGCATCTTTCAAATATCCCTAGGCAGCTAAGATCTTCAACTTCACAACAACTTATTGTACCTAAAACAAAACTTAACTTGGGTAAACGTGCTTTCTCTGTCGCTGCGCCTAGGGTCTGGAATGAACTCCCTATCACTTTGAAAACATCTGAAACTATTGCTATTTTCCGAAAAAAACTACATCTATTCCAAATTGCATTCCCACCATAAATGTTCGGTTGTCCCTCGTTCTGATACTGACTTTTGCGCGTCCCTGTTTACGATTACGCTTAATGATTCTGTCTTGTTGCGCCTCTGAGCTCAGGGTCCTGAGGATATAGGCGCCATAGAAGTCAATTATTATTATTAAAATTATTATTAGCTATGCACATCATAAAACTATACACATTTTTCCTGATCAACATTTTGCAGGTGGGTAATCCCCGTGACACAAACATATAACTAGCACTACAATTCCTTGGTTCATTGCACAACAATCTAAACACATTATTGTATGCTACACATAATTTTCTAATTGATTCCGATTTATAATTATACCATAACTGACATGTATATAATGAAGTACAGTTTAATTTAAACAGAGTACAATTTACATCTTCTTCGGGTTAGACAGCGGATTTAGCTGGCCTAGACAAGTGGTTGAGTCAGCTTTGAAAGTGGCTTCTCAAGTGTCACTAACAAAACAGTGAAGGTGACCAAACACTTTGGTGATCTGTAATCATGTTTATTTATTGTTTGTTTTGTTTTAGTATTTCAACTTATATTATAAATGCAAAGAACTATATATATATATATATATATATATATATATAAATATATATATATATATATTGAGATCTCTATGTAGTATGTTGCTAAAATGTGTATTTTTTTCAACATTTATTTCTTTGTGAATCACATTTTATATTCAAATGTGCCATTTCCGTGCTTACCCCAGTTAAGAAATTATAGTATGTGCCATGTTTGTATTTGCCTTTTTCACATGTGCCTCTTTGGGTCATGTCTTTTTCAGACGTGCCTTTATGTAGGGATGTGTTATGGGGGGGGATTCACTACGTTTGTGATATGCAATACGTCAAATGTTTGAAAGTTGCCATGCATAAATTTCACGTTTGCCAGCATTTCTTCATAATCGGAGTATATTTAGGCCTTTTCTTTGTTTATTTCATACAGATTATATATATATATATATGGCAGCAACACTCCTTGCAACATAAGCGTATGTCACAAACTGATGTACAAAGATAATATTTCTGTATATTACACAGGTATGAAAAATATGAGGTTTACATCGAAGACATCAACATCAAAACATGTGGTCACCCCTCAGGACCTGCTGGTCAGCCCAATTGGTGGCATTAGTGGAAAGTCATTAATCATTAAATATCGTCATTTGTCATAATTATTGCAATTTGATTGTCTATTTCAACTTTGTTATGTAAACATTTAGCCAAGCCTGTAGATTATACAGTATGGTGGAGTTGGCAACTGGATCATGCTTATGAAACATAACAGTTAAAACTTATCTACTGCAGCTTCCCAGTGTATCGGGCACAAAATTTCCTCGCAGCAATAGAAGAAGCACAAAGATTTGTCACTGAAGACAAACAGCAAAGGGCACACTGTGTAAGCTTGTGTACATTGTTGTTAGACACAACAATAATAACATTCCATTATAGCACAAACAACGATTATGTTTCTACTTAGCCCCTTGTGTTAGTTAGTATTTTGTAAAGAAGACTACATAGTGATTAAAACAATGTTTCAGGTGGCTGTTTACACAAAGAAAGAAACATCATTCACGTGTTAATATTTCCAGTGGGAGGTTTATTGCGTTGCAATACACTACCAGTAATACAGTGCAAATGTGTATATCATGTTATGCATATGCATTCATATCCAGTATTTTCAATAACATTACATTTGCATTAAATCATTTAGTTATTTACGTTGAAACAGTACATAGCACCAGCATGTGGAATGGAGAATGTCTTGCAAATACCATCCTGCCTAACAAGAGTTATTAATTGTCTTGTAACACGTCATTAAGTTTGTTTGTTAATTTACAGTTACCACAAGGTATTCAACAAGAGGGAAAAAATGGACAATTGTGCCAGAGCAGCAACCGAAACATTATGAGTACATTGTCAGCCTGCAGGAGACAATTTGGATGAATTGCCCAAAGCCAGGAAGCGTGGCATCAAGCCTGACAATCCCAGAAATATTGCACCCAACATCGCAACAGTGCCTGCTCCACCAACATCTGAGCTAGTTGCCAGGCATCGTACTCGATTTAGAAAGACTTAACCGTGTTGTTGACATTACTTCCCAATGTAACGGAGAGAAGCAAGGTAGGAACAGGTAACCAACGTGCCATTTTAATGTGTGTAGTTGTGTAATATCATACAATTCAAAAGTAAAAAAAAATTCCTTAAGCAATGTGGTTTGAAAACTATCATGGGTAACTTTATAATGTGTCTGAATAATTTTTCACAAAGTGTATGAGTGCATTCATGTTTAACAAGTAATGACTTAACCTAATCTATGAACATTGAACCCAGCGTATTGTCCATTTTCACTTGGAAATATCTGTAATTTGCCATACACAGCTTGTTATAACACGGCAGTTACCTGTTCCCAGCTTGCCATGTCACCACAGAACAAACTGGTGGTATGCGTCATGCCGCATGGCATCATTGTCCCCTCATGCTGGCACACCAAACACGTCAGCTCTATAACGTCCCACCATTGTCAATACTGTAGGGTCGAGTACCAGTAAATCCATTTCCTGTAGAAAATATATATAATTAAATTTTAGGCATTTTAACTGTACTGTTTGCATAAAATGACAGGCAATTATGCATGTGTGGTTACATGAATACATACATATATACATAATTGTACTGCCACAAGATGCCATATATGTATTATATTATGAGAATATGATATTCAATGTAGGTCTGATTTGTTGTAACAGTTACAAATAATGTTAATATGAAAGTAGGATATAGATCAAACACTCAACAGCATGTTCTGTGCCAGATATATAATGCTACTAAACAAGGTCAGAGTCATTATGAGTGTTCATTGTGATCAGTATAATGTGTTTGTTATAATTTGTATTATCATCTTGTCACTAGGTATGTGTATAATTTACAATTCTTCGTTATCATTTTCATTACCAATCACATATAAAACCATGTTGCAGCATGGAACACTTTGTAACAGACATGACTGCTTAACAAAACGCAAACGAAGAAAGAGTGATGCTTGATAGTTGTCTGCTGATGTAACACAGTCTGGTTATCCCATACTGTTCTGTTGTTGCCTGTTTTTGCTTCATGGAGAGCTGATTATATTTGTTCAGTAGTTCTTAAGGAGATCAGTTGGTTTGAGCCAATGATGTACAGTCTGTAAGAAAGTTGGTATAGTAAGGTGTTTGTGTTTGTTCAAACATTGTCCAGTATGAAAGGGCAGGGAACTGCAATGACTGATTTAGTGATACAAATGTTGAAGACAATCTGCTTAGTGCTGGCCAGTTGGTCCACTGCTATAAGTGTGTAACCCTTATCCATTACTTGAGTGAATGGCTTCAATGGCAAGCCTGTGGAGCATGTCCTCATAGACTTGTGTACAAAAAAGTTGTGTAGGGAATGTAATTAAAAGTATGCTTCAAAGTAGGCTTCATAGAAAATTTATTTTAGGCATTCAGCACTGACTGACTGTCCGTGTCTTCTGCTATGGAAATTCCATGGTGAAACTCATTGAGAGCCATGATTCGGGGGGGGGGGCATCATAAACCTGGAGAAACTCGTGGAATCTGCTGTTTCCTCCTAAATCGTGACAACATAATTAAATAACATGATGGCACGATGATCATTATTTTTCATCTTGGGTTCATTATCATTACGTGAATTTAAAATCGATTATTTTCATTATAATTATGTAATTAACACAATAATTTTCATTTCTTTATCATTATAATGACTCCAACCCTGCTACTAAACTGATTTGTAGTAAGAAATATGTAACTTCAGAAAATGATGTTCACTACAGTACACAAGTAATTGGGGTGGCAGAAAGTGTGAGGTTGGTCTAAAAAATTGGTGGGAGGTTAAATCTAAAAAATGGTGGGAGGTGGTAGATTGGATAGGAGATTGACTCTAAAAAATGGTGGGAGTTTGGGTAAAAGGTTGGACCAACAAACAGATGGTAGATGGGAAGATGGCCCCAAAAACAAGTGGTTAGGAAATTGAGACCGCTGCCACACACCTTGTATTACTTACAGGTCGAAGGCCGAGACATTTATCAGGCTGCATGTTGCAGCATTGTCGTTTGACATCGCTGGTCATTTCTTGACAAAGGTTGCATGAGCACTAATTTGGAGCAACCGCACTTCCCACTGTTCCTGGTGTATTTTGCCTCATAATATCGAATAAGAGGCCTGGCTACCTCTCGGCCATCTACAGAAGCAGCCCTTTTGCCCCTGGCTCAGTCAAGGCACTGCTGTCAGCCTGGAAGGATGACAAAGAAGAGGTGCCACCAAGTAAAATTGCTCTTCTGGTGCTTTTCAACGTGAAATGATGGCTTGTAGGTACATCTGGATTCAAAATGAGTAAACTTATTTTTTTGCGGTTTGCTACTACATTTTGTTGCTAGTACATTTTGGCTTGAAATCAGGTTGTAAAAATGCTGAAAAAGCAGTTCTACTGCCAAAGTGGTACACTTGGCATATTCTTTCACGTACATGACACACAAGTATTGCTGCTGTTTCAAAGAGTTGCAAGGATACTATATGCACTTATTATTGTCTATAATATTTGGCTCAGAACTTTAAATGTTGATCAACCATTGAAATCATCACCGTTGATGTTGTATCTATATTATAATAAACAATTGTTTTCATTGTTTGTAAACTATGTGACTACTATTCTACTATTCTGTTTCCAGTATTTTCTTGCATAATGATATTGACTAATGATATTACTACCTCTCTTACTGAGTGATTGGGGTTGTACTTATAAGCATTATATTATCAAATATGCATTTGTCATCTACGTGACATACAGATGTCATGTACTGTTGTTAAAATAACAAATTAATGTCATGCAGGGGTCCACATCATGTAAATGATCTCCATCTCCTGTAACGTTTGTACAATACAGACAGCTTAAGTTAAGTCAATGTAATCTGGCTACATCTATCGTGTAGATATTTATCAAAAAGGTGTCATGTAGATGACACAAAGTTCATAATTATGTATACTGGTACACATAGAATGCATTGTGCTAGATCCATGTCACAATAATACTGTACAATTCATTCAACATAATGACACTTAACTTCTTTTAATAATTTTAAAGCATCTTTTTGTTACTGCAATTGTGTAATTCCATATAAATACAATTTTACCTGTAGTCTGTCCTTTTTCTGGCTTCTCAGTTTCTTCATGCGTGTACAGTCTTCTCTGTTCAGTGTAACTAGACTTGCTCTGCCATGTCGATGCCTCCTGCCACCCATTCCTCTCGATGCACTCTGCCTTCTTTCTGCACCTCTTCCTCTCCATGCACCATTCTTTTCACGCCACCTCTTTCTCTTCCTGCATTTCTTTCCTCAGAACCATTGAAACTCTGTGGGTGAAAGGATGTGATGTTGCTAAATTTTCGTTTAAAACCAATACAGTTTATGACATAACTTTTATCACCACTTTAGTGTAGAAAACAATTATTGACATTGTTTGCTACATTATAAACAAGGAAAAGTTTACCGTGGTGGGACACACAAATGCATGTTTTCACAGAAGATAGTGGCACTCAAGTAAATAAAATGTGCTGTCTTATTTATTTCTATTTCATCATAGTTATGCGCGAAAGAATCGCCAGTCTTTCCGCGAAATGGGAACCGAAAATGAATGCATGCAAACCAAAATTATGTCAACAAGTTCAAAAACTATCACAACATATAGACACTTATTATAAATGGTTTAACCAATAGACCGTATACACGAAACAGGTCATACACGTACATCATTTCTGGTATTAGATGATTACATGTAAGTCCCTACTTACGCTAGTAATATGATATAGGTAATAGGTAATGGCACGCTCGAGACGAACATAATTTCACAAATTATAATCGGACAAATCAAATGTACGAATAATATAGAATGCTTTTTGACGGACACGACTTCTTGATAACAGTCATTGAAATGAAACAAATCTCAAACGAAGGTAATTTCTCAAACACAGTGACAAACGGAATATTTACGACAATTTGTGCTATAACGTATCTCCAACTCCGTTGACGAACAGTCTGTTTCTATGGAAGCCATGTTGCTTATAAGTGACAGACACTGACATAATACAAGCTCCGCCTCCTTCGGTCGCGACCTCGGAACTTGCCGAAAGCTATTCGGGAAGTGCACTGACCAGCGACGTCGAGTGTTGTAAGCGTCGAAGATTCGATTTATAAATTGCGTCTTCTTCATTTCAACACGTTTGGTCGGTCGGCATATGTTACAATATATATATAGTTTACACTAAATAACACGATTTCCTAATACATTTTTTTTTAACGATTACCTACCGTACTTTTAAGACCAAAATCAGCACTCTCACCATTACATTAGAACGAAAGATATATATACATACAGTTTGCCATGTGATGAATATTAGGGCACCATTAGGGCCAAAGTTATGCCTACATAGTGTTAAGAGGTAATGTGATAGTTTTATAATTTGTTATCATTAATATGCAATAACTCTAAATAAAAAAAATTCACTCACAAGCCTGAACAACAACAGTTCCAACATATGTACCAAATTTTATTAAAATTGGAGGGAAAACAATAACAACCAAATTCACATCCTTCATCGTTAAGTCAGTACGGCCGAGTTCAAAGTAAATGTTTAAAATTAACACAAATAAATTTCTACCGGAGTAGCAGAGATTGAAAAATTATTTTGTTTAGTATAAATATCGGTCAGGACTTACTTGACTTAAATATATCGACCATAATAACCCCTTGCTGTCCTCTCAGAAGTTGCACTCCTTCATTCTGTTTTATTTATGGCATGTCGCTCTGTTGTCAACAGCAGGAGATCAGTATCATTCCTAATGTGGTCACCTCACCTCTTCAGTGGTCTTCCTCTCCTACACTGTCTGTTAAGTCTTGTTTGTATGTTTGCCTAATGATGTTATCTCTGCATAAAACAAATGTGCCCAAACCACCTGAGTCTTCTGTGCCAGATGACATCTGTGATAGATTCAGAGGTAAAGGTGTCCTCTCTGATCTTAATATTTTGTAAGCTGCCCTGGTAACACCTGTAATAGCCCACAGGCAGGGTTTTTAAAAAACCTCAAGAGATTGCCGTCCAAGTGGTCGTAGCATCCAAGCTTCCTCATCATAGATTGCTATTGACAGTATAAGGGCTCCATATAATCTGGCGTTCAGCTTTGTTGTGATGCCCCTGTTGGAGAATGTGCCATTTCTAAGTCTACCAAAGGCTGCTGATGCTAGGGCTTATGCGTCAACTAACATCTCACTCCGAGGACGACACTATGCTACACAAGAAGCAGAACTCTCCCACAGTCTTGAGTTATTTGCTTTCCAGAACAGTATGATTGTCTGATGAAGCCGATGACCTTGCATTTGGAGAAGTTGATTTTCATACCCCCTTTCCTACAGGCAGCTTGAGGTTCTTCAATTGAGAGTTGTAGACTTGTAGTTTCTCAAACACGGTTGACATAATTGTTATGTAATCTGCATATCTGATGTCAAAGCTTGAACTCCTTGCATCAGCTCTTCAGGTTTGCCATGACGAACTCCATGAACACGCTGAACTGGATATTTGATAACAAACAGCCCTGTCTCACTCCTATTCCCACTCTGAACCATTCTGTCAGTTGACCATTGACGACGACTGCCCATGCAACATTATCATACACAACGTCAATCAGTGATATAATGTTGGGATCCACCCCGGTAGACCTCAACATCTTCCACAATGCCCCTCTCCAGATACTCTTGAGTGCCGAATAAACGTATAGGCCAAATAGCAGTATAGGGTGGCAAATTGGTCAAATTTAATAATAATAGTATAGTGCCAAATAACAGTATAGGGGGTCAAATTGTTCAAAACAAATAATAGTACAGTGCAAAAAAATCACTAGTATATTTGTCTTTTTAGCGCCGAAACAATTTTTTTACTCAACGCGAAGCCAAGGCGTCCCTAGAAAACTACGCGGATCGCCTGTATTTTTTTTTTCTGGCGAATATGTATAAACTTTGTGCGTATTCGTGTCACTGCAGATATAGTAAACGCATTTTATATCTGTGAAAAACCGGGGTATTTTCCATTTTTAAATGGACATTAAAGTTTTATTGAACTGAATATGCAAGCCCGTTTCAGGGGAAACCGCCGCCAGTCGGTTACGACCGATTTGAGGTGCTGTGCACGGCGGCCATTTACGGTCGATTTACGCGATGATAAAGGCGTTTAAACTAATAATATACCATGTCGTGCTCCCGAGAACTAAGGATTCTGACGGATTCATCTAATCATGGAATTCTAATGGACTAATATAGGATCCTCAGAAGCACGGGATCCCGTTAAATTCACGACTGTCATTTGAAAGGATGAAACCCGTCAGAGGGAGCCACATGCAACTGTAGTTGGGAGCAAGTGATTTTAGCGCAAGCGGTAAACCGCTCCGTGGATGATTGATTAGCACTAGCTAGGGAGTGAGAGGGACTGCTCTGCTAAAAATTTTGCCCTGCATAATTTGCCACGATTATCAGAGAATATAGGCTGGCACAAATGTTTTTATTTAATAATAGTATAGTGCCAAATAAGGTGCATATAGGGTGGCATTTTTCATCAAATAAATACGCGTATAGGGACGCTTATTCAGCACTCAAGAGTAGTATCAAATGCAGCCTTGACGTCCACAAAATTGAAATGCTGCAGGACCTGGTGCTCATTTGCCTTTTTCATGAAGGTAGCATCTACTGTATCTTTGTTCTTCCTGAATCCAAGCTGCTGCTTTGATAGATGTGGATATCAGTCAATTTGCTCCATAGTTTGAGGGGGTTAACATGCACCCTTTCTTGTGCATTGGGTTGATCATACTACACCAACCAACCAACGCACAAGGAGATTGGCAAGATAATTATGGTCCCTTCTGTAATACTGTCTCCTATGAGAGAGGACTGAGACTCCTTGAATTTGCCAGCTACAACAATCTAGTATTCGCCAACACATTGGCCCCACACAAAGCATCCAGAAGATGGACCTGGCATGCTTCTAATGGACAACACCGTAACCAGATTGACTACATCATGATTCAAAACAGATTCTGGTCAAGCATAAACAGGGCACAAACATGGAGCTTCCCTGGTGCAGATGTTGGAAGCGACCATGACATGATAATGATGATTTTCGACTTTGGCTGAAGAAGATTAGGAGACTGAAGAATACCAGGATAAAGTTTGATTTGGAAAAACCCCAACATTACAGAAGAGTTCAAAGCAATGATAGGAGGGAAATTTGCTCCACTTATCTTAGCCGAAGAAGATGTAGAAACTATGAAAAACAATTTCAACACCGCAGTGACTGATACAGCCAGTAAGATCCTTGGAAAACATCGCCAGAAAAAGAAACCCTGGGTCACAGGAGACTTGCTAAAAATGTGCGATAAACGGAGATAGCTGAAGAAAGACAAGACCACCACCGAAGGTGCTACTACGTACAGAGAGATTAACAATGCGATAAAGAGGGGCCTGAAGAAAGCCAAGGAAAACTGGATTGAAGAGCAGTGTAGTGAAACAGAAGATAACATCAACAAGAACAACAGCAAAAGAGCATTTGAAATAGTTAACAACCTCACGAAGAAGAGACTACCAAAAACCAGCAGCATACAGGACAAGGATGGGAAAATGCTCACAGAAGAAAAGGAGATAGTAATAGATGGATAGAATATTGCTCAGACCTTTGCAACCACCAGTCAAATGGAGATCCAACCATTCTAAATTGCCTTCAGATAAGTGAAGATGATGACTTTCCAGTACTACAAAAGGAAGTAGAAGCAGCTGTCAAATCTCTAAAGAGGGGGAAAGCAGCAGGAATTGACAACATCTCATCAGAGTTAATAAAAGCCGGAGGAGAAGTCATGATAGATGCACTCACAATAATATGCAACAAAGTTTGGAAATTAGTAGAATGGCCTACAACATGGACACAATCACTTATTGCCAAAAAAGGGTAACCTGCAACTGTGCCAAAACTACCGTACCATCAGCCTTATTAGCCATCCAAGTAAAGTAATGCTAAAAGTAATTCAAAACCACTAGCAGAAAACATCATCTCTGTGGTGTAAGCTGGCTTCTGGGCAGGAAGAAGTACAACTGAGCAGATTTTCAATGTTTGAATTTTGTGCAAAAAATATCTACAACACCAACAAGACACTTATCATGATTTCATAGATTTCAAGAAAGCTTTTGATAGAGTATGGCATTCAGCTCTCTGGGCAACCATAAAAAAGTACAACATTGGCCGTAACCTCATTCATGTCATTGAACAATTGTATACAAAGGACAGCAGCGCAGTTCTTCTCAACAGTTCCATAGGGAATGGTTCCACACCACATTCGGAGTATGGCTAGGTTGTCCTCTTTCCCCAACACTCTTCAACATCTTCCTCGAATGCATCATGACAGATGAAGGTCATAAAGGCAGAGTCAGCATTGGAGGAAGAACGATCACAAACCTGCGATTTGCTGATGACATCGATGCCATAGCAGGAGATGAACTGGCCAACATAAGTGAAATGCCTGGACAAAACCTCTTCAGACTATGGGATGGAAATTAATGCAGAGAAAACGAAGCTCATGACTATCAACAATGGCATACAAGAACGGATACTCGTCAATGGGAAAGTTCAAATATCTCGGTGCAACGCTACCAGATGAAGGACCAAAATCAGAAATCCTTTCAAGAATTGCACAAACCTCGGCTGCAATGGCAAGACAAAAACCAATGTGTAAAAACAACAACATCACCCTGAAAAACAAAATAACACTGATGCGTGCACGTGTCATATCGATCTTCCTATACGCTTGCGAGACATGGACCCTAACAGCAGAATTAAAAAGAAGAACACAAGCTTTGGAGATGAGAAGTTACCTAAACATCTTGCGCATCTCGTACACAGACCTTGTCACCAATGAAGAAGTCAGAAAGATAATCAGTCAAAACATTGGACTACACGAAGACATCCTGACCACAGTGAGAGGGAAAAGAAAGAGAGGCAGACAGAAAGAGAACTGGAATGACAACATCAGAGAATGTACAGGCCTTGACTTCTACGAATCACAAATGGCAACAAAAGACTGGCAAAGGTGGAAACAGATTGTGCGATTATCGTCAGAGGTGCTCCAAAGACCACAGGCTGTTATGGGATAGGTCACGGTCAAGGTTACTACACCAATCTGTTGGTAACTTTTCCTGATGCTATGCTACATTGCATATTTTCAGGAGCATTGCAGCCATCTTCTCTCCTGCTTTCAAAGCTTCAGCCATTATGTGATCAGCACCAGGTGCTTTCCTTGACTTCATTGCTCTGACAGCCTTATGTAACTCCTCTATTCAGAATGGTGGTCCAACCAATCCAGAGACGTTATCTGGAATGTCGTCAAGTGCTTCCTCTGATCTTAGCCAGTTCATGTTAAGATGTTTCTCAAGTATGTTTCCCAGCATTTTAACACTTCATCTGGAGCTGTTTTTAGGTTTCCATCATCATCCTTTGCAGCCATGAGGTGTATATGTATGTGGCTTGTTGCTAAATTCTCGCACATTGAAAACAAATTATGTGAGTTGTTGTTTTTTAAATCGTCCTCCATAAACTTGTATCTATTCCTCAAGTTATTTTCTTTTGTGAGTTCTTAATGCCTTCTTCAGCTGTTTGTTCTTATCTCTGTATGTTTCACGTTTCTCTACATTTGAGGTGTTCTTCAAATACTGTGCGTGCCTTTCTTCACACACTGCTGTTATAGCTGATGAAAGATTGACTACCTGCTTTCTATGCTTGCAACTAGCCACCTTCTCTGATTTCATTTGTTGTTTCTTTGAAGTGTAACCATAGTTCCAGTAGATGTTGAAAGGCTCCACCAATCTTCACCTGCAGCTCTTGCCTTGTCTCTGTGTCTTTTCCACTTTGTACTTCTTGACTACTTTCCCATGTGACCTTTCCTGTGATGGGTTTGACCGACTTTGACGTCTATATTTGTTAAGACCAAGAAGTGATCTGAGCCAGTTCTGCCGATCTGTAGACTGTGTCCTACAGTTCTTCAGCTGGCCTTTGAGTTCTGTCTGTGCAAGAATATAATAAATTTGGATCATGGTTCCTCCATCTTGTGAAATTCACATCGCTCTCCTATTGTTGGCATGTTGAAACACTGTGTTGGCAATGTCAAGGTAATTTATGGCACAAAACTGCAGCAGTTACCGTCCTCTGTTATTCACACGGCCCAGTCCAAACTTTCCAACTTCTGGCCATGAAGAATGTTGGTCATCACCCACTTTTGCGTTAAAATCTCCCTGAACCTGTAGTTCTTCACCCTTTTGGACACCACTGATCTATAACTGCAGCAGGTCCAGGAAGTCTTCACATTGTTCATCAGGGTAGGATGAGTGGTGCATATACCTGGATGATGTTTAGCACACCAGTTCTAGTTTTGACCCTGACATCCTTGGAGAAATGGCCTCGTAAGACAGCAGACCATTTACATACTCAGATGAGAGGATTGATGCCATGACTTCTCTGTGAATACCATCTTCTCTTCCAGAGTGAATGATTGTGCCATTCTGCTGTAATGCCACATCCACATCACTACACCAGTGTCAATTTTTCCAGTTTGTCCAAGAGCAGATCAAGCTGCCCTTCCTGAAGTAGTGTCCTGACATTCCATATCGTGATGGAAGTCTTGTTTATCTTCTGAACTTCTGTTAATGTAGACAGCATCCTTGACTGAGAGATTCTTAGCACCCCCATATATGCCATATTGCTGTCTAGTTTATTGCAAGCCCAGGACTAGGGGCAGTTTTTGTTGTACTGCCACTGGCATGACAGGTGTGTTTTGACCCCAGAGGATCATAACTACGTACAATGGGCACTTGCTAGGACATCCTAAAGTTACTATTTGCCCGTGGTCAGGCATATTAAAACATAACAACATACATACAACATAACAATATAACACAAAATGTTAAGCCACAGCCAAAGCAACCACGATATATTGTGATACATATCACATATATGGCCCTTAGTATCGTACCCAAACCTTGTGAATAGCATATGTAATATGCACAATAGGTTTAATAAAAGGGTGCATACTTTTGTTAAAATCATCGAAAGAATTTACTTTAAAATTAATTGTTAGATAGAGTAACTTGTGAAAGCGAATAGGCTTGAGCTGTCTTTCAGCTGAACTTTAATTCGATCTAGTTAAAAATAATTTAATAGTTTGTCAGTCAGACGATGTCATAAAAAAATGCAGATGCATGTAGTAGTGGATACTAAATAAATAAATAGTTAACTTCTGTAGCACCAAATCTAGTTAAAAACTACTCATGTGCTTTACATTAAAACTACATTATTAAATTAAAATTAGATAATTAAATTATATTAAAATTACATGAACATTTCATTCAACAAATTGTTAAATAAAATAATTAAATTATATTAAGATAAAACGACATTAACATAAACAATTTTGATGTAATAATTAAATTACATTAATATTAAATAATAATTTTTAAATTACTAAATTGTAATACAAGTGAATAGTATAGCTAGTAAATTTGTCTTAAATGCATGCAGGTGATATAACAGTTCTGAATTAAAAGGGTTTAAAGCCAAGTCTAAGTCTTTCTATTGAGTTCACATGTCTTTGTTAAATGTTAAACATGACACAATCTTGTGTATCTCCTCGCCTGATGTTGGCATGAAAGAAACCAATGATTTTTTAAAACAGGCCTTCTCCCGCATGATTAGGTTAGAGGAGCACTTTCTTGTTGAAATGTGCAAACTTGCTGCAACCATTTTCAATGGACTCAAATTCTGGATAAATGGCCTTCTTTTCAGTTCCTAGGTACCTGATTAAGCCAGAACATCTACTTGTTACCAGCTGAACAATTTCCTGGTAGTATTCACTCTTTGCCTTGGCTATGCACACAGTCGAGGCATTTCGAGCTTCAACATACAGCCCGCCAATGAACTTCAAGCTTAATCGTTCTCCAGCGATGTTCACACCTCCTACATTTCCATTGTACCATCGGCATGGCCTGGTCCCTCTCCTGACTCACGTGCAGGGACACACGTGGACACTGTCAATGGTCTGTTTATTGCAAGTCAACAGAATGATGGTCAGCTATAGACATTGGATTCACTCTCACTGAGGACACAGACTGGTCATCAGCATGACTGGTCACAAGATCCAGAATATGACCATGTGTGGGTGTGGGTTCATTCACATGCTGAATCAAGTCAAATATCTCTAACATATTTACAAGTTTGTCTGCTTTCGAGTGAACGTCATAATGGATATTGAAATCACCAACGATGAGTGATGGGATAATGGAGAGAGCAATGTCAGTAAATAAAGTGTCAAGCTCATCTAGGACACATGATGTTGTGCCAGACGTAGGTGGATGGTAGAGGATGTACACGTCGAAAGGCCTCACATTGTTTCTTTTCAGTCGAGCGCAGCAATTCCATATGCTCGAATCGTTGTGATGGAAGTAGTTGGCATGCGTATGAATCTCTCGAGTAAGTTCAGTAGTCAGAGAAGAGTCGCTATCTCGCTTCAGCCAGGTTTCCATGATTGCTAGTAGATCAATAGCATCCTCACGAACATATTCATTGATGAGTAACGTTGTATTTCTCACACTTTGAGCATTCAACACTAGGTGTACTCCAGCCTGTTTTCAGGTTGCGCGTTGCAAAGTTTGTTTACATCGTTTCACAGTGAAATGTTCATGCAGTTCTGACTGTATGACTGCTGAAATGTTCTTGCACGGCGAAGGTGTGGCAGGTTAGTGAGTGGCCGATCGGCAGCCGCGTCTCGTTGGTAACCTTGCAGCTATGCTGAGTTCAATCGTGGTCTTCCAAATACTGGCATTCAGGCGTGACGTGTTGGCAAGTCAGAGCAGCTGACAAGCCTTGTACAGTATACACCAGCATGGTTACATATCAGGGCAACCTTGGTCATGCCTGAATGACCAGCTGGCAGCTGGAATGTTTGGCTATAGGTAACTGAATCTCAGTGCACAATAAGAAGAGTTTCTAAAATCAGTGAAAAACACACACATACGGCAGACTTGACTTCTTCATGTATTCTGGATGTGTTCATGCACATATACAATATAACTTGATGTTGAAGTAACTAAAGCATGTAAAAATTTTGCAAATTATCGGCAGTCGATTTTCATGCAGCCAGATAGGCGCAGTCATGTGACAGGTATTCTAGATCTAGGTTTGATTTTTCGTTAAATGATTCTAAGACGAGGCAAGTGAAAAAAATTATTCCAGAGGCAGAGTTTTAATTTATTTAATAAGTATATGCGTTCCACCCTGTGTTAAGTACAGTGATCACAATTGTTACAATTGTAGCCACCTTGATGATCTTGATAACTTTTATGATGCCATTTTTAAATGTGGGTACATTGAAGGAGTCTAGTGTCTCACTTGAGTGAAATTGTAAATATGCTTTTAAGTTTTAAACATGCTGCGGTACCAGTCTGGAACGAGCAATTGGAAGAGCTTTTATATGTGGAGGATGGTCATCATTGTGTTTAGCGTCTTTAGCAATTCATTGAGATAGCATGTCATGTTTTGTTTGTCATGCCTGATGAAGACTACTCCAAAGTGTTGTTTTCATGAAATTAAATTTTGGCAACGCATACACACATATATATATATATATATATATATATATTAATGTTTGATGAGCAGTTGAGAAGCTTATGAAAATGCTCCACACATCCAAGAAGAGCAGAGGTGCTAACCATTACGATTTGGGCATAATCATTACGTCAGCTTTACTATGCATTCATTCATGCCAGGGCAGGAAATGATCAGCAGGTTTCTAAAATAGTGTTCGCGGGAGCATTTTCAAAAGTTGTCATCTTTATGCATAAAATATCGAAATATATAATGCTGATACACACATCTGAGTGCACTGAATTGACATTCTTACATAATTAATACATGTATCATTTATTATTATCTTTGGAAATACTAAGAAAACGAACTTTGGATAAAAATGTGATATGCGTGAATATTGACTATTGCCCAATTATCGCTCGAGTGTACTGCTGATAGCAGTGCGAGTGAGGAAAGCTGGACTCGGGGCAAGTGTACTCACACGTGGCATAAATGTGTGATGTGGTTGGTCATGTTATGTTAAAACAACATTAATTATGTAGTTACAACATTTATATAACTTGTATTCCGCATGATTATAATTTGTATTTCTCATGATTCCTTATGTTAACGTGTCACATGCCTACGTCGCTACAATGTCGATGTTTGTCTGAACTACATGGACTATGTCCATGGTCATTATTGTCATTGACGATAGTCATGACTATCTACCTATCTTTACTTGGCAACTTCACTGACGTTGATGATGTAGGCATCTGGGATGGCGGTGTCAGCTACCGGTGGTAAGAAGGTATTGGGTGACGGGGAGTAAAGTAATTCGACACGGATTCGACTAAGTCACATATGTCAGAGGCAAGAACACTGAGGTTGCCAGTGCAGTGATTGTTAGCGAGGCCTTGTAGATTGTCACACTTTACTTTAAAGAAATTCTTTGTGAGCTAAAATACATTCGAGATGTTCTGTATCAAAACATGATAATTTCCCATAAGTACTTACTCTGCCACTTATTTCTTGCAAGTTGTGTATAATTTGAGTCTTATATGCGTAAAAAAGCCAATAAATAATTTTGTTTACATGGAGCATTTTGAGCTTGCTGCCATGTGGATGATTAATTATGCAGCCCGAGTATAAGTATGCACGCATGCTGAGTGAAGCACACACAGACTGGTGACCTGACACACAGTCAACATGCCCGTCTCCGAGGTGAGTTGATTCAAGCAATGGCTTTTTAAATCAGCAATTCTTAGACATAATATTGACAGCTACTTTTATCAATGCAGGAAGCTTATACATTGTTTATTTATCCTGCTTCCTAATGCTGCCCACCTTTCGGTTAAGTATAATTATAACATCTACCACGTCTATCTGTCTGCCAGCGTGGCGGCTGCAGCGGTCGGTGTCAGATGGGTCTGAATTTAGGCAAGTGTCCCGCCTTTCCAGTTAATAACACTAACTCAATTGCACACTATTTGGCATGCACTGAATAAAAGTGCACACCTAAAATATCAGAATATGCAACTATAGCAAGAGGTGTATTTCGCACCATTGTTGGAATGCGATGGGGATGGCCAAATTTACTGTGGCTGTGAAATTACCTCTTCTCTTGTATTGATTCAAAGCCTTTGTCCTAATTGGTGCAACACACATCTAAAGGGTACGTAGCGGCAAAATGATAAGCCATTGTGCATTAAATATTTTGAGCAAATGTCATATAGGTAAAACCTGATTTTTTTTTCTTAGCTAGTAAATATTACATATACATCTCATATGCACAGAGCTGGTTTGCATGCATGCCATTTGTGCTCATGGTTTCTCAAATGTCAGATTTAAAAAAAAAAGAGAAGTGCAAACAAAATAAGTTTGTGAACAGGATAGTTAATACTTAAACAAAATATGTCCACACACAGTTGATTTTTTCTTAAGATTGAACACATTATGCACATTACCATGGTAATTTAACTTGGATGTTTGTTAATATTTCAGTTCAACATTGTGGCAAAAACTGGTGGAGGGAACGATGTGGTGACTGTGGTCAAAGGCGATGGCATTGGAGGTTGAAGGAGTCAGGGAAGTTCTAGGGCAGCCCGTTGAACTCGGGGAAGAGGGAGAAGGCAGGACAAGGAGGAAAGAGCTGCCCACCAGATGAATACATCCTTGCAAAAGGAGCAAATTGAGGCACAATAGAACCTGCCTTGGGCGACCACAATCATATGCACAATAATGTACGTGCAATGAGTGACTACCTGCCAAACACAACCAACGACCATTACATCAACATTATTTTGACCTATTATGAGTGAACAGAACACGCCAACAGTCGAAATTTGATGAGAAAGAAAGCAAGATTGGTCCACCAATCACAGTAGTTATAGTGCCCCATTATCCGCCAGGTGGAATACCTCTCATTATCCACTAATCTCCACCATTTAGTTGTTGTGTAGTACATTACTTAATGCTAATTATAAATGTTTAATTAAATTAAGTCTGTATGACTTTGTTATGTTATATACAAGTGTTATAAGAGTTGCATTTAATTGACAATTTATGTTGTGCGGTATAGGCAAACGTGCATGATTTGGGACATTTTAATCAAGTTCTTTGTGTTTCTAATACACTGTATACGTAAGGAAACAAAAATGCCAATAAAGTAAACACAATACAGGTGTATACGTGTGCCACCATGTCTTTGTATCTTATCTCACAGACACACAATCATACATACATACATTGTACTGTTTTACGTGCAGCCTGCTATGGGAGACCACCTGTCTTGAGAGACCTTTGCCTGTACAGAAGGGGTGGTCGCCCAAGACAGGTTTTACTAGAACAGCAATTTTTCCACAAAATACCACAGGAAAAGGATGTCATGTTGTGTAATGTCATTTATAACTAAGCCCCTTTGTGTATGTATTTAAAAAAAAATTCATGACCCCAAAACTGGTTCACCAAGACCATAAAATTACTTGATAACCACTGCAGGTAACATCGCAAAATTTACTTGAACAATACTAAGAATTTTATACATATATATTTCTGAATGCGGTGCAGAACATACCCGAAAACCAAACTGTGAGAAACTGTTGCAAAAACTGCATTGAAACATCCATCATTCTGGTATGACCACCCGTTATCTGGGAATGCACCAGAACGGTGCATCTATTGAAATTGTGTGGAGATGCGAACAGCTGCTGAGAAAAATGTAAGAAGGTGTCATCCAAGTGTTTGGCTCTAGACCATCATTGGTATATTCTTCTAAACCCTTGTTTCTGGCAGAAAAGGAAGAGGCTAACAAAAACAAATCTCCATCATGGGTCGTACTGCATGTTCATCATGTGGGTACACAAGAAATTATCAGCGAGTGATCATAGGGTGATACCATCCTATTGTATGTGGAAGATCCGGAATGAATTCCCTGATGAATTTGGGCAATACACCGGTTTCAAACCAAACAAATTTGGCTAATTAATTTAAGTAAATTCACAGGTGTGTTTTATAATCAATCAAAATGTTATGTCTATTTTTGGACACCTTTTAATGTACATTTTTTTTTTTTTAATCATGAACATAATCAAAAGAGTTGCTGCCTACCTGTTTTGATGTTAACTTTACTATAGGCCTCACTAGTAGTCACCCATATTGCAGCATAATTAACAAAATGGTAATTGTTAAACAATGGCCCAGTAAGTAAATAAGTACCAAGACCCACATGTCCATTTTTACTTCTGGATATTGCATCATATTGTTTCCTGATATCAACCTTTACAAACACATGAACTGGATATCAATATCATAAGACTGAAGAAATTCAACAACTTAAAAGTTCATTCACAGTGCATCAATAAAACAGGAAGTTGATGGTACAGGAACGGGTCCTATATTCATAATGTTTGATGCGATGTTCCTGGGATCATATTCGCCACGTTCCGCTCTCCTGTACAATGATTGCTCATCATCCAGTTCTTTCAACAATTTCCAGCACATATTTGTACGTTTTCATCTCGTTTTTCTTAGCTGCTGACCAGTTCATGTTTTGTCTGTTGCACAACCTTTGGTACCTGATAGAAGGAAACAAATAATATAATAAGTTCAGATGATTATCTGTTTTTGTACCACATCATTTATGCTGTTATCTCACACACGCACGCACGCACGCACGCACGCACGCACGCACGCACGCACGCACGCACACACACAAATTTTACTATGTTTTTTTCATATTTTGGTGCCATCACAAAATAACTTTTGTTAGATGGATTAGTTGTTGAATATTCACATGCAGCCTGTCAAATAAATTTAATTATGAAATCATGACATTATGTATTTTTGTGATATTATATTTGAAGATATTACTTGAAGGCAAGGCTCATTGAACTGATGTTTCTAAGAACCAGGGGATTTTACCAGATTTAAAGAAGCAATAGGTCCTGATTGCCTTTATGTAGAGAAATATTTGGGGCTGTACATTGATAGGCACACTACTACTAGTACTGGGCCTTAGAGATAAGTGTGTATCCGTTAACCCGACACTACCTAGATTTAAATGTCAGATAAAATATTAGGATTGGCCCTAATTTTGTTAACTGATATTTCAATTAAAAGTAATAATATTTGTTATAGAATTGAAAGGTATCACTTGAGCAACAGATAGATGTGTGTAATTCTATCTGGACTTGTAACAAAGGTAGAGGTTTAAAAACAGGAACAAATTCAGACCTACCTACCCTATGAGGTGAAATAAGCATGTTATGAGGCAAAACACATACACATGAAAATAAAAACAAACATGGCTATATATCTAAGTAATATTTACTCACCAAAAAAGACAAAACACTTATCTACTTACTCATCATCATTCGAGAACTGTTCTCCAAACTCATATTCACTGGCATCGCTGTCACTAGCTTCACCCCCACAGCTCTGCTGAAACTGCTTCTTCAGCAGGGCAACTCAATCCTCCACTGGCCATGATTGGTGATGGTGCAAATGATGGGCTGAAATAAAAAAATTGGTCGTGGACATTATTCCCTCAATATTGCCATGCTATTTGTCAGAAATTTCTTAGACTATAAATAAAATGTACAACAATTTTACATATATCACAATGTTATCATGTTGTACATGTACACATACAGATGATTGAAAAATGGGTTACTAATAATATGGAATCCAGTAAAATAAACAGGAAGCCACTTTTTCACCTGAGTAAAACAAATAAACCCAGGTTTAAGTTTGTTCTGTCTCAGCTAGTAGTAAATTTCTACTCTGTAGTCTACAGTGTAGACCATGAAAAACTATAATTATATACCTTTTGGGTGTTTTAGGCTGTCGCTATGTTCACTCTCTGTTTGTTTCATAGATTGTCACTTCTTTTCTTTGCTGAATCTGTGACATAAACAGCAGCTGGTCCACATTTCCTTATGATAAATTCACCGGCCTCAGTCAAGCTCACATCACATGGCGGTAACTAATCCAAACACACACGTTTTTCTTGCCCCATAAACTCGGCGGAGCTAACCGAAGTCTGACGGACGGTACCGAATATTCATGAGCATGCCATATACAGATCCTGAATGCTGGCGGGAACAGGAAACTCCGCGTACGCGGAGTTATGCTATCGATATATTGTTAAGGTCAATAGTGATTAATAAAACTTAATTCTAATAAAATAAATGCATAAAATTACATGAATTAGCCATATTAACAGGATTAATGAAAAATTCCCAAAGAGTTGCTTTAACATCCACAAGATCTTTCACATTGTTCCACCATTGTTTTGGGTGTACATTTTCGAGAGACTGCATTTTCCGTAGGTAGTACTTTTGTTACAATGATTTTCTCTCACGATTAGCCTTGTTTCTGTACAGTCGTTGGTTTCCAGAAAGAAGCACATTTTGGCGGTAGCGGAAATTGTCGCCTATCCAGGGTTTTTCGCTAGAACATTGTCCGATCATTTGACCCAGGTGGATGATACACTGTGCAAATTGTTATTTGCGGATGATCCCGAGGCATCTTTGGAGGGCATATCGTTAGACACAGTGTTTCCAGGTCCGGTTGGTTTAGTTTGGTCCATTGTTTAGTAGGGATGGTGTTTCGGACATAGCGAGCAATTCCCCTGTGTTGGTGGCCATCTTGGCTGTCTGCATAAACTTCTTCATAAGTTATGTGGACAATGAATAGAATGGATAGAATTTAGCCCAAAATTAGTGGGGTCCAGTTGGACCCCCACTTTCCAGAATCTAGGGGTCCGCCACCAAAACTGAGGGCCCAAAGTTGTTTGTATGAAAAAAAGCCATAATATAAATTTTATTTACTTGTATATTTTAGTTTACTGTCTCCCATTTAAAAAAATGTGTGTGTGTGAGGAAAATTAAATTTTTCATTTTAAATTTCCCACTGAAAATTAGCTGTGAAGTTCTGAAATCTGCTACAGTATTACAAGTTAAATAATAGCTACAAAAGCTTAGAATAATTATCGACCACAAAACTTCCAAGAATACAACTGAGAAAAGGACACCCTTGAGTGACAATAATTCATTGTCAGAACCTCACCAAACTTCGTTCACCAAACAATCAGAAACATTAAATAATAAAGGTGTAGGAAGAAGGTCAGTCAACAAACAATATTTGACTCTGGCAGAGGACTGAGTAGCTGTATCTATTTTTTATTTTGCTAACGTTGGGAGCAGTCTGGCAGTATCTCCTCCCACTTGCCTGTTTCTGTGTTCCTTCGCCTCATTGCACCAGTGGCCTCTGATGTACCAATTGGCTTTTCTTCCTGGCAACAAAGATGGAAACAGTTGGCGATGATGAAACCAATTGGCGATGATGAAAATTTACTCATTACGCACATTCATCACTATCCTAGAGATAGTGTGGTCTGTAAATGTGGTCTGTGGCCAACAAAAACCATAGTGGTTCAACACAAGTCACCCACTGTGTCCTTCTTTGTCAAACAGGTAGAAAATAACTACCTTTGTGGTTGTTCAATGAGTGAATTTTTTTCCAAGTACTTTCACATCACTTCCTCAAAATACAGTACTTTCACATCACTTCCTTAAAGTTAATGTTTTCTTTACTACTTTATTAGATCTTTCATTCGATGACTGAGCCAAAATTTAGGGGTATCTGCTTTGGGTATGTTTTTTTTCTGTACAGTTATTGTTATTTCCATAGTGTTCTCCCTGGCTGCCTGGCACATCACATTTCACGATCCAATCCGGAAACTGTTCAATCACCTTATCCGTTTTTCCTCAATAAAACAAAAAAATTCTGTATCATTCAGAAAATCGCTCACAAATGGGTTTGTTTATCTTTCAAAGTACGGCAAACATTTGACTGGGATTCGTAAAATTAATTAATGCACATGTGTTGTGCTTTCGAAATTCACTGATATCGTTGTTTTCTGGCCAAATATCAGGGGCCAGTCGGACTCCCAAATTTGGAACTATTGGAGGTCTGGCAATGAATCTAGGGGCCCACAGACCCCCGCTAAATTCAAACCCAAATTTCTTCTTAAGTTCTGTGAACAATGGATAGAATGGCTGTCTGCATAAACTTGCTTATCTTTTGCCTTTTGTTCCACTATACGACCAAGAACTTAATTCCAAAGTAATTGTTAATTAATTGTTGTCATTGTTATGCTAGGTGTGCTTTGTGTTTTTCATAATTTTTATCAAACCAATCTTGATGAATTTGACCAATTTCCTCACTTATTAAACAGAAAGTTTCTAACCTTGGTAGCACTTGAATTCCACATCTGGATGACGTAAGTTGTCTTGGTTTCATTAAAAACTCTTGGATTTCTTGACTTGTTTGGATGACATCTTTGTTTCATGTCTTAGATTCTTAACTTAAATGCGTAGGCCGTATTGACCCCCTCGCTGTCCTCACATGAAGGTGTCCTGTTCTAAAAACTTCTATTTAGAGCAGTCAACAGCAGGAGCCCAGTATCATTTCTGATCTGGTCACTCCACCTCTTCAGTGGCCTTTCTCTCTTCCGCTGTCCTTTGAAATATTATTAGAATGTTTGCTAACAATGGTATTAAATCTCTTGGTATATGACAGACGTGCCCACCACCAGGTTCTTCTGTGTGTGATGACATTTATTCTGTGATGGATTCAGGGGTGAATGTGTCCCCTCTGATTTGGATATTTTGCAATCTGTCTGTCCTGGTAATACCTGATAGTCCACAGGCAACAGATATCTATACAAATCAATAGATTACTATTAGTGACCAAGGGCCCTATATAGTCGAGTGGGCTTTCAGTCTTGTTAATAATAATGAACTTCTGTAGCACCTATATCCTCAGGAACCTGAGCTAAAAAATGCCTGTTAAAAAATATGCCATCTCTGAGTCTGTCAACGGCTACCGATGCTAGGGCTATGTGTCAACAAACAAATTTCTGTAGATGGCACTATGCTAAGTACCTAAGAAAATTAACTCTGCCACAGTTGTGAATTCTTCACCTTCCAGAACAATATGAAGTACTGACCTTCCATTTCGAGAAGTAGATTTTCATACCCCATTTGATACAGGCAATTTGATTTTTTTCAATGGAGAGTTCTAGCTTCTCAACATGGTGGAGTGTTGTGTCATTTGCAGATTTGATGTCAAAGCTGATGGTGGTTTCTGGCTTGAACACCTTGCATAAGTTATTTATGTGTGCCATGACAAACCCCGGGAACAAACTGACAAGGATAGGTGACAGCAAACATTCTGAAGCATTAGATCTATCAGTTGACCATTAACTATAGTCTTGAGAAAATGTCTGTGTTGTCCAAACAGCCCAGCAAAACACAACATTTTTGATGTTTTGGTGGCAGCACACTGTATTATAAGCAAAGTAAACACTTATACTTCAGCTTGACTGTATGTCTTGTACCTGTTTATATACATGCATGCACTCACTCACTCACTCACCTCACTGACTTATAATAAACTCTCTCATGTCACGAAATCATTCAATCACTTACGCACGCATGCACGCACACACGCACTTATCTTTGTCTCATTTAGGAATTTCATTGACATGGCAATTTGACCATTGATTGACATACTAGATACCGACTGAGCAACACTGTGATGCCAGCCCTCAGAGACTGGATGATCAACACAGTCGGCATCAGTCTGGAGCATCAACAACCTGCACAAGTAAGTCAGCAATGAAAACATCACACATGTATGCCTCTGTATGTGTGACAGCAGTCACATGTATGCCTCTGTGACAGCAGTCACATACATCTGTATGTGTAACACAGCAGCCACGTGCCTGTATACTTGTAACACAATGGCCATATGCCTGTATACTTGTAACACAATGGCCACATGCCTGTGTACTTTTAACACTGTGCTCAGTCACATGCCTCTATAATGTTACCTTAACACAGCATCCAGATGCCTCTATACATGTAACACAGCATCCGCATGCATACTTGTAACACAACAGTGACATGCCTGTGTGCTTGTAACAAAGCAGCAACATGCCTGTGTATATGTCACACAGCAGCCACATGCCTGTGTACTTGTCACACAGAAGGCATAACACTTAGGCATTCAGTGACACATTTTGTGTAGTTACGTTGTTAAATATTGATTCTTTAATACTGTTACATACTTTTTTAAGTTGAACATTACATAAGTAGTCATGTTGATTTATAAACAATTGTATACATAAATTTAATGATAAATGTTGTCATGTATTATATTTCATTACACCTTTGTGAAATGTTATTTTACAGGCTGTATATATGGTCATTCCTCACCAATTGTTGACAAATTCTTTCTGTGGTGGTAAAGAATTAATGTTTTTATGTCTGGCTATGCATAGCTGTATGTTTAATAACAGTTTGTTATGCTCAGTAGTGTATTAGTAGTTGACATGTGTAATTTGTGTGTTATATATGTTCGAATGGCGATGTTGTCATCATGTTTCACTGTTAATGATTCAGCCGCCAGCCGCCACACTGGTAATGTCAATGCCGGTCACAAGATTAGGCTTTAGCATAATGTTATGTTATTACTAATGTTTAGTGTGGTTAATGATGTTATGTTATTTTATGGCTATTATTACAAGTTGGCACATTGAGAAACTGTCCATACATAGCAGTTGTCCGATGGTCGCAGGGTCCATACAAGGCAGGGAATACTGTACTACTACATGTCCAAATGCATATATAAAAGGTAACACTTTTGGCTGACCTCTAATGAAACATCAGCCCAGCACAGACACCTGGCTAAAGAGGCAACTCTCGGTTTTTAAACTACTTCTAAGACCAAATGACAGTAGCTGCAATGTATGCCCTTCAGTGAAAAGCTTGTGATGATGTGTTATAGCCCGAGTTGACTGCAGCAGATATTGTGGCTCCCCTTGTCAACGAAGGCTTCCTCGAGGAGATGCAACGTACTGGCATTTCCTTCACTGATGATCCCCAGGACAGACTCTTCAGGGCACATGGTAGGCAGTAGTATTTCATTCAGTTGATCCTAGGACAAACACTTCAGGGCACATAGGCAGTAGTATCTCATTCAGCTGATCACCAAGACATACACTTTGGGGCACATGGTAGGCAATAGTATCTCATTCAGTTGATCTCAGGACACATGGTAGGCAGTAGTATCTCATTCAGTTGATCTCAGGACACATGGTAGGCAGTAGTATCTCATTCAATTGATCCCTCGACACATGGTAGGCAGTAGTATCTCATTCAGTTGATCTCAGGACACATGGTAGGCAGTAGTATCTCATTCAGTTGATCTCAGGACACATGGTAGGCAGTAGTATCTCATTCAATTGATCTCAGGACACATGGTAGGCAGTAGTATCTCATTCAGTTGATCCCACGACACATGGTACGTAGTAGTATCTCATTCAATTGATCCCAAGACATGCACTTCAGGGCACATAGTAGGCAGTAGTATCTCATTCAGCTGATCACCAAGACACACACTTAAGGGCACATGGTAGGCAATAGTATCTCATTCAATTGATCCCATGACACATGGTAGGCAGTAGTATCTCATTCAGTTGATCTCAGGACACATGGTAGGCAGTAGTATCTCATTCAGTTGATCTCAGGACACATGGTAGGCAGTAGTATCTCATTCAGTTGATCTCAGGACACATGGTAGGCAGTAGTATCTCATTCAATTGATCTCAGGACACATGGTAGGCAGTAGTAACCAATTCAGTTGATCTCAGGACACATGTTAGGTAGTAGTATCTCATTCAGTTGATCCCACAACACATGGTAGGTAGTAGTATCTCATTCAATTGATCCCACGACACATGGTAGGCAGTAGTATCTCATTCAGTTGATCCCACGACACATGGTACGTAGTAGTATCTCATTCAGTTGATTCCAAGACATGCACTTCAGGGCACATAGTAGGCAGTAGTATCTCATTCAGCTGATCACAAAGACACACACTTAGGGGCACATGGTAGGCAATAGTATCTCATTCAATTGATCCCACGACACATGGTAGGCAGTAGTATCTCATTCAGTTGATCTTGGGACACATGGTAGGCAGTAGTATCTCATTCAATTGATCCCACAACACATGGTAGACAGTAGTATCTCATTCAGTTGATCTCAGGACACATGGTAGGCAGTAGTATCTCATTCAATTGATCTCAGGACACATGGTAGGCAGTAGTATCTCATTCAGTTGATCTCAGGACACATGGTAGGTAGTAGTATCTCATTCAGTTGATCCCACGACGCATGGTAGGTAGTAGTATCTCATTCAATTGATCCCTCGACACATGATAGGTAGTAGTATCTCATTCAATTGATCCCGCGACACATGGTACGTAGTAGTATCTCATTCAATTGATCCCACGACACATGGTAGGCAGTAGTATCTCATTCAATTGATCCCACGACACATGGCACGTAGTAGTATCTCATTCAATTGATCCCCAAGACATGCACTTCAGGGCACAGAGTAGGCAGTAGTATCTCATTCAGCTGATCACCAAGACACACACTTAGGGGCACATGGTAGGCAATAGTATCTCATTCAGTTGATCCCACAACACATGGTAGGCAGAAGTATCTCATTCAGTTGACCTCAGGACACATGGTAGGCAGTAGTATCTCATTCAATTAATCCCCAAGACACGCACTTCATATTTTTATATGGCGCTAACACAAAAACTTTTGCTAAAGCCATGCAACAAATACTCCTGTTGCATAGCAAATAAACCAAGGATTCAAATGCTATATATAGCAACATTATACAGTAGTCAGTGGCTAGGTATGGCCGGACCACAAAGCCAGACAGATCAGCTGGATACCACCAGATATGTTCTAAAGGGTTAAGTGAATAAACCACTTAATAAAATCCAATAGCTCTGGCCCAAAGTGATTCTGTTAATACATAAAACATGCAATGTTGAAATGCGAGAAATGAAAAGATCAAGGAGGTTTGTAACAATTGATAGAAGGTGTGACTCTGACATACTTATATATAATGTCATTGTTTACTTCAAGTGTTTTTCACAATTATATAAACTTGTATTTTGTGTTGTATTTTGTCATATTTACAAAAATTAGTTTTGTGAAATGTTACAAAATACACTTAAGTGTTATTCGTCTGGAATATTACTTTTTTATTTCAACTATTATCTGTTAACACATTATTCTACTGAAACTACTCATTTCAAAACAGCTTAGAATAGCCATGACCAACCACATTAAGTTGTAATTGGGATAGTGAAGTGTTTATGTTGCAACCGTACCAATTAATATTGTGCTCAATCTTGATATCTGTTGGTACCTGTGCCATTTCAGTATTCAGTGTTATTTAGTTTCAAATTTAATTCCAACATTTATGATGCTCTACGAGTTAGCAAATGAAATAAACTGTTATGTTTTCAGGACATACTTTGCATGAAGTCTTTATATTACGAGAAGGTAAATTCAAGCGAATCCCCGACCTAGTAGTGTGGCCAAGTGAGTACAAATTATATACTTTACAACTTTATATCTTTATGAGGAACAATATTGTAGTGGTTAGAACATCAGAAAACCTGGGTTGAAATCCACTTGCTGCCATTTCAAAGCTTGGGCAATTTAGTTTATTCCACATTGCCTCCGTCCACTCAGCTGTATAAATGAGTACCTGGCTTAGACACTAATAGACAGTGGTGGATATATTTGAACATGTAGTCTTCACGCAGTGACTGCAGCTGCAGCATGGCTGAATGCTTCCTAAAAAAGTTAATTTGGTGTTGTAAGGAACAGGTGTGCCAGGGGTGAAGTGTAAAACACTTAGAGTGGTCCTATGGACTGGATGCCACACTATATAACAACATACCTTTACCGTTTTACCTTTGGATGTGTATTCAGATATTCTAAACCTTCTGATTTTGGCAGAAGACTAAATTTGTTGGTTTGTATCCCGATACGCCATTAAAACCTACCAATGATAATGCTGTTTTAATTTTTAAAAATCTGAGAAATGATCAGCTGCAGAGATCCAGCTGGGGAATTATATTCTTTTTGGCTGCATTGAAATTTTTTCAACACGCCTGCTTGATGCAACCGTGTTACTAAATATTGGTGTAGCAATTATGATATTTTATCAAAGTAATAGTATGTAACTATTGTTATGGTGTAGAAGATGTGTTGCAGTGTACAACATTTTTATGGTATGGACATGAATTGGATACTGAACTGTTGTAAGGCATGTTATTGTACGTACGTGTGTATGTTTTGAATTGAATTTTTAATTGAATTGAATTTATTTCCACCACTACAAAAATTATACAATAATAGTACACAGTATAATAATAGATATAATATATAGTACAGATACAATATATATATATATATTTATGTATGTACAGGTCTTGTTTATTGAAGTATGACCACCAGTGTTTTATTCAGGAAAATGATGAGTAAGCTTTTAAAACAATATAAATTATGTTGGGTCACACAAACTTTGAGTAAGAGTAAACACACACATATATATATATACGTGTGTGTGGCGGCAGCGGCGGTGTGTGTGTGTGAACTATTTCAGCTGTAACGGTTGTTTCTGATTCGATACATCATGGTATATTCAAAGTAAGATTTTCACAGTATTCACATGATATTTCACAGAACCAGACGTGTTTGGTTGCTTCAATCAACTCTGGCATTGAGCTGGGTTGTTTTGTAGCATTGTGGTCCTTAATGTGCAGCCACATGTTCTCTATAGGGTTAATGTCAGGCACATTACCTGGCCAAGGAAGAACCGAAATAGTGGCACTAGCAAGCCATAATGACACAGAGCGACATGGAGCTTTCTTATGCATGAATATTTTACAGTTCTGTGGTGTCATCTGTGTGAGTAGTTTGTCACTCAGAATTGGTTTGTACTCAGATTACTGCGTGGTTGTCCCATTTCGGAGGAAGTGGAGAGATCCACGTTTGTTCCCTGCGAAGCAACCCCAGACCATTACCGGGGATGTGTGCATAATAGTTGGCATGGTACAGCATGGACTGTACCTCTCATTCGTTGGTCTTCTTACAAATCTTTGTTATTCTCAACTGGAGAAATGAGCTCTCATCTGACCACAAGACTTTACGCTAAAAGTCTACTGAGTGGTGATGGAGTTACATGCACCGCTTCTTTGTTAGTGATACAAAACAGCGACAAAATAAATGGAAGCCAACAAAAACATTATTAAGGCTGCAAATATTGAAACACCATGCTTCCTTTTACTGTCTACAAACGTGTCTGTTTATTCTTAATAGTTTTGTAGACACAACATAGATTAAACTTTTTTTAAACTTAAATCATAATTTTTTTTTTAAAACAGGTGGTCATACTTCAGTGAGCAAGAGTGTATCGACATGCATGCGCGCACGCACACGCACACGCACTCGCACTGCATACACGTACACGCACACAACACCACTATTACTGTTATAATGAACAAATCCCTGCTATAATGAAACAATGAAACCTTGTGATGCAGTCACGTATGTTGTTTTAAAAAAGCAATGTATGTCAAGCACTACAAAGCCAGTTTTGCAATGAATCACTATACCCAAACAAATTGTCATGTGCTATAAACCTGGAAAGGCCTTTGACTCTGTCCCTTGAAACAATCCTTGTTGGTCATCAGGTTTTTGAACATCAGACCAGGCATGCATCAAACACTAGATGTTCTCAAAGAGAATTACAATAGGAAAAAAAGCTTTCCTTTCCTATTCATCATTGAAGGAAAAATTAAAGGCATCAAAACATATCAGCAGCTAAATAAATGTCCAATCCACATGTTTTAAATCTTTGTTGCAGTTAGCCATAAACAGGTGCTAACTGTGGTTGAACTATGCAACAAGCACAATGTAGTCATCATACCATTTGGAGGTAAGTCACAGCTAGCAGCTATAAAAACAGTCTGTTGTACCTTGAGCTGGGCTGAGGGGTTAACATTGGGTTTGTAGCATCAGCACTCTTAGTGCTGAGTATGCCATTGAATGCCATGTTAACATGGAAGAAAAGGCAAGAGCTTAATTGGTGTGTGGATAAAAACGTAATCTTCAGTATCATGTTATAGTGTTAAATATTGGGTAAATATACAAGGTGAATTGTCCATAAATTCTGGCGGCCTTATTGTCTCTTACCCTCCAGGATGCCTTGCATGATGTGGCCAAACCAGGAAAGCTTGCATTGTGTTACTGTTGCCAACAAGGGCTCTTGCTTTCCAGCAAGGGACATATTCGTGTCTTGTGTTCAGTGTATGACATGCGGAGGAGTCTCCTGAAACATTTCGTTTTTAAAATGTTTGTACCTGTCTCTCTGTCTCTGCTGACAAAGTCCAGTTCTCGCAGCCATAGAGGAGGATGGATACAGCAAGTGCTCTGTAGAGTTTAAGCTTGGTTTAGAAGCTGATTTCTCTGCTCTTCCAGATGTTGACATAGCACATATGGCCACTGCAATCCTTATTTTGATTTCCTTTGTCGAGGTGCCATCTTTGCGTAATGAGGACCCCAGATATTTGAAGTATTTTTCTTTTCTCTAAGCTGCCTTCCATCCCATAAGCCTTTTCTTCCAATCGGGTAGTGAAGTCTTGAAGTTCATTCTCGCTGTCTCCCATGAGGCCAATATCATCCACAAAATGAAGGTCACATATTGGCCTTCCACCAATAGATGAAGGGTCTCCTGCATGATGTTCTCGAGGAATAAACATCAGCAGCGACTTCCGGGATCTTGGTGCAGCAGCGACTTAAAATTGGTGTAGAGAATTGACAGAAAAAAAGTTGAATATTGAATAGAATAAGTATTACTATTGCATATATATTATACATAAACATATCATAGACATATATTAGAAAACAGAGGCAGGATTTTAGAGTAAGTTAGTTCCGGACTCCGACAGGGAAGTCAGTGAGCGTTAGTAGGGTTGTTTACCATTCGAAAATTTAGATAGCATAGTGAATAGTCAGAAACAGTGGAATATTGGTTAGAATAAGTATTACTATTATACATATACTATATACACAAACTTCTTATAGACATATATTAAGAAAGTGTTCTGGTTAACTGAGGCAATATTTTCCCGGACTCAAATTCATCGAGCGATAATTGGGAGTTTGTTTACAGGTCATAAATTAAATTGGTGTACCAAACTACCGTATACATTGTTAAATATATATTAGATAAAGTGATACATTTACATAAATTACATACATAAAGTGATATCTGACATAGTTGTAGTAAACGATTTCGGTAAAAAGAAATTAACAGCAGGATTTTAACGTAAGTTTGTTTACACTGACTTCCTTGTTTTGTTTACACAGTGTTCTCCGTATTCGCTAGGTGGCAGGTTTTTTAGAGATGCCTCAAGCAGGACAAGAGGCTGCTAGTACAGATAAGCCAATAACAAAATGTCCGAAAAACATGTCTGAAGCAGGTTATAGATGCGAGTGTTTAAATGCTAGGAGTATAATAAATTAAGAAAAACGAATTAAACATTATGGTAGAAGATATTGACCCTCACATAATTGGTATAACCGAATCATGGGCCAACACAGACATTACAGATGCTGAATAAGGATTGACAGGATACGTAATGTTTAGGAGAGATCGAATAGGAAGAAGGGGAGGGGGAGTTATTTTATATGTTAAAGAATCTATTCAGGCTTATGAAATAAAATTAGAAAGCAAAGCAGATTACAATGAAGCTGTTTGGTGCAAAATAGTTTCAGGAAATTCAAAATTAACTATTGGATTAGTTTACCGAAATCCAAACATAAACGAAGCGGATAACACAAAAATACAAAATGCTATAAAGGAAGTTAGTAAAGGGGAATGTATCATAATGGGAGATTTTAACCATGGACACATACAATGGAAATCTCTAGAGAGTACAGGGGGTGATGACCAACAATTTTTATTTTAAATTCAGGAGAGCTTCCTTACTCAGCACGTGCTAGAACCAACCAGGGGAGAAAATGTATTAGATATAGTTTTATCATCGCAAAAAGAATTAGTCGACAATGTAAAAATACATGAACCATTGGGTAACAGTGACCACAATCAAATACATTTTGACATCAACGTAAAATCAGAAAGTAAAAATAAAAAAACGTATAGGAGAAACTTCCACAAAGGTAACTATAAAGATATGAGAAAATACTTAGCAAAGCTAGATTGGAATAACATGCTGATGAATAAGACCGCAATTGAATGTTGGAATATTCTAAAATATGAAATTAAGAGTATCATCGATAAATTTGTTCCCTTGAAAAAACAAGGAAAACGGTCTAGAAAGAAACACTTGTCAAAAGAAGCTATTAGAAAAATAGTGTTTAAGCAAACTATGTGGAGGGTTTATAGGCGTACCAGAAAGGATGAAGACTATGCAAATTACAAAGAGGCACTTAACCTAGCTACAACTGAAATTAGAAAATCTAAAAGAACCTATGTAAAAAATTGGCAGGTAATATAAAAAAAATGACAGCAAGAGTTTCTATGCTTATGTAAGGAGTAAACAGAACGTTTGAGATAAGGTTGGACCACTGGAAAACAACAGGGGAAACATAATTTCAGAGGGGTTTCAAATGGCAGAGGTCCTGAATGAGTATTTCAGCTCAGTATTTACCACAGAAGATATCAGCTCACTTCCAGTTCAATTTTCTAAATTTGAGGGAAATAAATCAGAACATTTAGGGCAGTTATTTGTAACTCCTGTAATGATAGCAAACAAAATTAAGAAGATGAAAGATAATAAATCACCTGGAGTTGATGGGATACCACTAAAACTGCTTAAGGAAATTGTTGAGCAAATTAGTACACCACTTGCAAAATTGTTTAACTTGTCACTAGAAGAAGGAATAGTTCCATCAGAATGGAAAGAAGCAAACATTACGCCACTATTTAAGAAGGGATCGAGGAACAAGCCAGCAAATTACAGACCAGTGAGTTTAACATCAGTTATATGTAAATTACTCGAAACATTAATTAGAGACCACATGGTGGAATTCCTTGTAAAACAATTTAATAAATACATCTCAACATGGGTTCCTAAAAGCAAGGTCATGTCTAACCAATCTCTTGTGTTTTTTTGAAGAAATTACAAAGTGGTAGATGACGGGTCACCAGTGGATGTTGTCTACTTAGATTTTCAGGAAGCTTTCGATAAAGTGCCACACCAAAGATTGATACTTAAACTAAAAGCCCATGGTATAGGTAATGATGTAATCAACTGGATAGAAAAGTGGCTTACACACAGAAGACAGAGAGTAATAGTAGACGGTGAGATTTCAAACTGGAAATCGGTTTTGAGTGGGGTACCACAGGGATCAGTATTAGGCCCTATATTGTTTTTAATATATATAAATGATCTAGAAGATGACATATCTAGCAAAGTACTCAAATTTGCAAATGACAAAAGTATTCAGAAAGGTTACAAATGATACAGATAAACAAAGTTTACAGGATGATCTAGATAAATTAGTTAAATGGTCAGAAAAATGGCAAATGTTATTAAATTTTGGGAAGTGCAAATGTATACACATAGGGCATGGAAACGTGGACGAAGAATATAAAATTGGGGATGCTGTACTAGGTAGAACCACACAAGAAAAAAAAGGCTTAGGAGTAACATTTAGTGCTGACATGAAAGTTTCAGAGCAATGTGGGATTGCTGCTTCAAAAGGAAATCAAATTCTAGGGCTAATTAGGAGAACTATCATGTATAAGGAGAAACAGCTAATTGTACCCCTGTACAAAGCAATAGTTAGACCACATTTGGAATATTGTATTCAAGCATGGAGGCCGTATCGTAAAAAGGACATAGAGAAGCTAGAAAGAATACAACGAAGAGCAACCAAAATGATTCCAGAATTGAGAGACCTTAGTTATGAAAGTCGCTTATTACAATGTGGTTTGACAACACTAGAGACCAGGAGACTAAGAGGAGACCAAATAGAAGTATTTAAAATAGTGAACGGTTATGAGGATGTTGATAGGAATATGTTCTTCAAACTTAAAGAAGGCAGTAGAACCAGAGGACACAAAGCAGCATTAGTTAAGGAGCAGTGTAGGTTGGACATGAGAAAGTACTCTTTCTCACAGAGGGTGATAAATGAATGGAACAAACTGCCAAATGATTGTGTTAATGCTACTAGTGTGAATATGTTTAAAAATAGAATTGACAGATATTTGATAAGGGTGGGCTACACATAGATGAGAAAATTGTTGGACTCTCGATAAGCCAATGGCTTCCTTGTCCACTTTGCCATCTGGAACTTGTTGTTTGGGTTGGCAATCTTGTTAAATCTTGTTATGTTGAAGAAAACAGGCAAGAGTGGGCATCCCTGATGAACTCCTACAGTTGTCCTAAAAAGTTCTCCAAGTTAGTTATTTAGAAGGACAGCAGTTGAGTTGGAGTATAGTGCTTGTATAAGATTTTCGTCGAAGTTGTAGTTTCTCATGACTTGCTACAAGCCTTCATGCTAGATAGGCCAAACGCCTTCTTAAAGTCAATGAAATTGTGGATCAGATCTTTTTGGTGAAGCAGGTGTTTTTCTATGATCAATCTTACATTGAAGATCTGCTCAGTGTTGCTTCTTCCGGCCCTAAATCCAGCCTGTTCTTCAGCCAGTATTTCTTCTGCTTTTCCTTTGAGTGTTCAAAATGACTTGTAGCATGGTATTGCTTGTGTGACTGATGAGGCTGATGGGTCTGTAATTTTTGCATAGTCTTAGATTTTCCTTTTTTTAGTGGAATGATAATGGATTGAGTCCATTCTTTGGGCCATTCCTTTGTTTTCCAGATCCTCTGGCATAGTATAGTAAGGATGCTGGAATGTTGTTGGTGCCGGGTGATTTCCCTCCTTTCAGTGTGCGCAATGCCTCCTCCACTTCTTCTTTCATCACTTGCGTGCTGGTATCTGGTTTCAGTTCATAATTTAGAGCTCGTGGCAAGTGTAAGAATGGCCGCGTTATCAGTTAGCAGGGAGCTGTTCTTATCTTCAATAACTGTAGCCTTGTGTTGTTGTTTTCTTGTCAGTTTCTTCAGTATATCAAAGGCTTTCTTGCTGTTACCCTCTTTTATGCCTTTCTCAATGTTGTCACATTGCTCTGAAATCCATTTCTCTGTTGCTTTTATCATCTCCGTTCTGTTGGTGTGATTGACCGTGCGGTATTGTTCCATTGTTTCAGGGGTGGAGTTCTTTGTCTTCTTCATGTTTCTCCTTATATCGCAGAGATCCAAGATGTCATTGGTAATCCATGGTTGGATCTTTTTCCTTTCTTTGCCAAGTACTTCTCTGGCTGCTTCCTGCACAACTCATCTGATGTTGTTGGTGAAGACGTTTATGTCTATGTGGAATATGTCGAATATGTGGGCTTGTCGAATATGTGGGCTTTTCTAGTGATGTATCTTCTTCAGCTTGAGTTTCAGTGTTGCCAAAACCATGTCCATCAATAAATTTTAATTAAAATTATATTTTATCAACCCAGTCTCAACAGTCTTTTTGGCTGTAAGGGTGTGATGTCACAATGCAACAATATCAGCTATGTTATGCTGAGTGCAGACCTATGCACCATCTGTTTTTTTCTGTTTTTGTTACGTTGTTACGAATTCTAATGACAGATTTGGAAATATGCATGCAATCAGTTTGTTACGGAATCGCACATATAAAAAATATGGAGAAATGTAATTTCAGAAAACCATGTTGCCACCTGAGAAAATGTTGCCATCATGAAATTATATTTGTCCATTTGTTTGGTTTTTATATGTTTGTTTTGCAGTTTTAGTAGTCTAATTCAATGTGGATTATTTGACAGTTGCTTTCATAATAAGGATGAACAAATCTTGCAAGAGTAATAAATTATTTCTTTTGTGCTATGTTAATTTCTAATTTTGGTTACTATTCCTATTTTTATATTTACATTATGAATACCTTTATTTCAGACATTGATTAACCAGTCCTGTATACATTTCAAAATTCATGATATATTTCAGTTAATTGTATTTGGAGTTTTCTTAATTTTGACATATTTTAAATATAGTATCATGTGTGTGACTGTGGGATTATTGTTTTAACATGGCAAAAGTGTTATTGAAAGTCAGTCCAAAATACTTAAAATGACTTTCCGGATACTGAAAGCCATGAAATTGCATGCACAGGTCTGTGAGTAGTGCACATCATTAAGACTGGTAAGAGAAATACATAAGACCCACAAGTGAATCTGTAAGACTGGTAAAAGAAATACATAAGACCCACAAGTGAACCTGTAAGACTGGTAAGAGAAATACATAAGACCCACAAGTGAATCTGTAAGACTGGTAAAAGAAATACTTAAGACCCACAAGTGAACCTGTAAGACTGGTAAGAGAAATACATAACATCCACAAGTGAACCTATAAGATTGGTAAGAGAAATACATAAGACCCACAAGTGACCCTAAGACTGGTAAGAGAAATACATAAGACCCAAAAGTGAACCTGTAAGACTAGTCAGAGAAATACATAAGACGTAAGCTTGACCGAGTTCCGATTCCTCAAGTTGGCCAAACCTGCCCCAAAACATCAGCGTCATGGTTTCGTGTATTCCAGAGGCGCTTTCTGGTAGATTGTTTTGAAACACATTCAACATGATGCATATATTGACAATGAATTGTCTGTATTTTGGGCTAATGTTCCAATTCGATTTTTCGGAGTTATTCGCATATTTCGAGCTGCCTTAGTTTTAAAAATTTTCAAATGGCGTCTGTTGGTCCGAGTCATTTAACTGTAGAACAAGTTTGCAATGATAGCAACTTTGAAGAAAGTGGTTCAGACATCGAAGTGCATGTAATTATATGCAACTTTGTTCACTGCCTTGGCACGACTTTCTGTGTTGTTGTCGTCTCGGAACGCCCCCTTTCTGGCATTTTGTAAAAATGTAGGTCATTATGCTGCAAATCAAGTATTTTTTATTCTTGCATGAAGCTCTAATTCTAGCCATCAGAATTTGAGATATTTGGTATCAATGTGCAAGTTTTTCACCGACCTTTATAATAAAACTAAGATGCAGCAGTAAAATATTGATAGTAAAAAGTTATACAGCAGTCAATGATATGTCCAATGTATAAATAATGTACCGGCAGAGATTTTCTCTACCAAGTCTTGTTTGGGCAAAATATTTGCGATGCAATGACATGTGGAACCAGTAGATAGTTTATTAAATTACTTTTACAATCATGTAAATTGTAGCACTGCAGCATGACATGCATTAAAGGTAGACTCCGTACAGCGATATACCCATATTTAATTTCTGCTTCGTAGATTTGTCAAGTATGCTTCCATTGTAGTCTAGTATATGTAGCATATATTTAAGGTATAACAACAATTTTGAAATTCAATTACTTTTCAAATAAATACAACTTGTAGCAATAACAAATGAAGCATAGAAACGTTATAGCACAGAATATGACATGTGGTGAAATATCAAAATGGTAGCGGGTCTACCCACATATATACAAAAGCATATTTATGTCCAATGTGAAGAGTACTCAATGCCCTTGTAAATGTAACTTGCAATTATAACAATTGAATAATAAAAGAGCTACGCCCCAAAAACGGACAAACACAAATTTTCCTAAGTCTTCCCAAAATGTCTGAGGAACCAGACTTCACACAAAAAGGAACTAAGGTCCAATGGGTTAAACCACATTGTTTTAGACGTTCTTCATAACTAAGGTCTCTCAGTTCTGGAATAATTTTAGTTGCTCTCCTATGTATTCATTCAAGCGTATTTATATCTTTCTTACGATATGATCTCCAAGCTTGTATACAGTACTCTAAATGAGGCCTAACTATTGCTTTATACAGAGGTATAATTAGCTTTTTTCCTTGTATGTTATATTTTTCCTAATCAACCCAAGAATTTTATTACCCTTTGAAGCTGCAATTACTACACTGGTATGAAACTTTCGTATCGGCACTTATTGTTACTCATAAGTCCTTTTCTTTTACGGTAATACCTAGAACAGTATCTCCCATTTTATAGTTTACATCAAAGTTCCTGTGTCCGGTGTGTAGGCATTTACATTTCCCAAAATTAAATAACATCTGCCATTGTTCAGACCATTTAATTCATTTTTCTATATAATTTTTGTAAATGTTGTTTATCACTATCATTGTTAACCTTTCTAAACACTTTTGTGTCATTTGCAAATTTCAGTACGTTGCTTGTTATATTATCATCCAAGTCATTGATATATATTAAGAATAATAAAGGCCCTAATGCTGATCCTTGTGGTACCCCACTCAAAACTGATTTCCAGTTTGAAACCTCCCCATCTGCTACACCACGCTGTCTTCTGTCAGTCAGCCAGTTTTCTGTCCAGTTGGTTATGCCATCCCCGACATGATGGGCTTTTGATTTAAGTAGTAATCTTTGATGTGGCATCACCAGTACAGATTATCACTAGATGATCCCTCATCTATCCACTTAGTGATTTCTTCCAAAAAACAACATAATGACCTCGCTTTTAGGAATCCATGTTGAGATGGATTTAGTAATTTATGCCTAACAAGGATGTCCACCATAATATTTATTTTTATTATGGTCTTTAATTAACCTTTCTAATAATTTACAAATCACTGATGTTAATCCCACTGGTCTGTAATTCTCTGACTTATTTCTCGAACCCTTTTTAAATAATGCTCTGATGTTTACTTCTTTACATTCAAAAGGAACCACTCCATCTTTTAATGATAAGTTGAACACTCTTGCAAGTGGTATACTAATTTGTTCTACTGTTTCCATTAGTAGTTTTTGCAGAATTCCATCTACTCCGGGTGATTTATTGTCCTTCATTGCCTTTATTTTCCTAGCTATAATTTTTTGGAGTTACAATTAACTGTCCTAAATAGTCCGATTTAGCCTCCTGAAATTTAGCATCTGGAACTGGTAATGAACTAATATCCTCTCTGCTAAACACTGAACTGAATTATCCATTTAGGTCTTCCGCCATTAAAAAACCTTGTGATATTATATTTTCAGCACTGTCTTCTAGTGATCCAACCTTGTCTCATACTTTTTATTTACTCCTGACATATGCATAAAAACTGTTAACTGTCATTTTTTATGTTACATGCTAATTTTTGCTCTAGCGTCTTAGATTGTCTCATTTCAGTTGTTAGCTGCATTAAGTGCCTATTTGTAGTTTGTGTAGTCTTCATCATTTCTGGTATGCCTATAAACCCTCCACATAGTTTACTTGTATGCTATTTTATATTACAAATAGCTTCTTTTGACAAATGTTTTTTCTAGTCTGTTTTCCTTGTTTTTTAAGGGAACAAATTGGTCAGTGAGACTCTCGATTTCATATTTTAGAATGTTCCAACATTCAGTTGTCCTATTCATCAGCATGTTATTCCAGTCTAGCTTTGCTAAATATTTTCTCTTTATATTTACCTTTGTGGAAGTTTCTCTAAGTTGTACAGCAAAGACATCAATATAAACAACATCAGAACAGTGCTACCGACACAACCAACAGAATTACAACCTGACATTCTGATCTTCGATATCAAGATGGCTTTGCAAAAGTTGAAGAATAGCAAGACAACTGAAATGCTCGAAGCAGGCGGCGAAACACAGTTGAAAGAGCATCATTGATCATATTCAGGAAACTGGTGAATGGCCAGAGGATTGGGCTCAGTCAGAACTGATTACACTACTGAAAATATCAGGAACTCAAAATTGTGAAAAACATTGCACAGTCAATCTCATAAATCATGCCGCTAAAGTCCTGCTTGAGATCATTCGAAAACAAATGTCGTATTACATTACATCAGAAATTGCAGAAGAACAGTTTGGATTCGTCAACGGCAAAGGAACAACTGATGTGATCCTCACACTGAGAAACATCATTGAAAAGACAACAAAAAGGCAGGATGGACAAATATGGATCATGTTCATAGACTTTGCAAAGGCTTTTGACACTGGATCCTAACATACTATGGAAGACATTTATCGAATTTGAAGTACCATAGCACCTGGTTGGTCGAAAAGTTGTACAGTATAGCTACAGGTGTTATATGTGTTGATGGTGCACATACAGACAGTTTCTGGTTCGAAAAGGTGTACGATGGGTGCATTCTCTCACCGATGTTGTTCCATGTCTGGTGAGAAGATCATGTGCACGATCATCTCTCAGTTGAATGAATGATCCGGTTGTGTCATCTGAGGCCGGGCTGTGATATGATATTGATCACCAGATCGAGAGAAGAACTTATACAACAAGCAACTGAACTAGAAAATATCAATGCTGCCAAGATGCATATCATGTATGTGCTCAACTGCCAATCACCATAGGTGTCACACTTTAACTATTTGACATCTGGAAGTCAACAGAGATCGGGCTAAAACTAATGATATAAATAGTTAAGTCGCTAGTCTGGAGCATGGCAGAAAGTTATGCTATGAAAACGACTGATGAAAAAAAGTTGGACGCCTTTGAGATATGAGTGTGGCGCCATATGCTCCGAATAAGCTGAATCAAGAAGAAGACGACTGTCTGGGTCCGACAACAGGTTGGTGTGTCTGAAGAGAATGACAAAACGACAAAAAATATCAAAATATGGACACTGGAAAAGACGAAGCCAAAGTCTGGTTTTAACATCAATTGAAGGTGAATTTGAAGGAACAAACAAACCAGGACGAAGAAACGCCTGAATCGATATTGTGAGGCAATGGACAACTGAGGGCCTGCATACCACACGGGAAATGGTGATGACGAGAAATGGCAGGAAGATGTCAACGCCCCCCATGGGCTATGACTGAGAAGATGATGATGATGGAAGTTTTTCCTGTATTTTTTTACTTTATGATTTTACTTTGATATCAAAATGTATTTGATTATGATCACTCTTACCCAATGGTTCATGCATTTTGGCATTGTCCACTAATTCATTTTGTGAAGACAAAACTATATTTAATGCATTCTCTTCCCTGGTTGGTTCTACCACATGTTGAGTAAGAAATTGTTGGTCCTAACCCCCTGTGCTTTCTAGAGATTTCCATTGTATGTGTTTCTGGTTAAGTTCCCTCCATAGCTGCTGAACTAGCATGTTAATTGCCATCCTCCAGCAATTTCGATAGCCATGCCCCCTGCTTCCCATTAATTGTAAAATCCCTTATAGAATTGTCTGCTCAACCCCTTCACAAAGTGCAATACACTTGGGCTATGCCAAAGTTGCTCTCCAAAAAAATAAACAAACGTTGACCTATCCTATAGCCGGAGGTAAATGCCTCCGAATACCACGTTCGGCGACGACCACCATCGCCCGGCCACTTACTTGCCGGAGAGTATGTCCGGAAACCCGAGACTGTTCCTGCTGGCCAAAACTTCCCATCATTACTCAGCAGCACACCGGACAACCACCGGTTTTACCGGACCCGGTCGCCGCGTAGTTAGCCGTTATCGTTTCCACAAACTGAGTGTGTGTTTTACAACCGGACTGGACGAAGCATGTAGCACTTCTGCCAGCCAAAGCAGTTAATTATAATTTTGGTACCCGGACCCAACAGGGAAACTAGGCATGTGACTCATTCCCACATGTCACTACTGTGAACGACCCTCGTTCCATCAGCAGTTGACTCCAGAAAACACGGCCAGATGTTTCTTTCTGCATTGGCAGGCTTGGCCAGAAACCTAGCCGATGTTCTAGTTTTGGTCGTTTTAATTTTCGGGTTGCAACATACCAGAGGCCACACACGTTCCATCTTCTGTCTGTTCTTGGTCGGGAGAATATCTGGCAATGCAGCACCACCTGTTGCTGTACAGCTGTTCGAACCGACAATGTCATACTCGGACAGGGTTAACCTGGCCCGCACTTTTCTAGCCGACGATATTACAGCTACTGATAATATATCAAACAACAAACCGTGGTTGTCGTCACTAGCACAATTTGATTGTGTGGTTCCTGTAGCTCCCATGCCTAGGTTCCCATTTTCAGCGGCAGTGACAAATAATTTTCCACCGGGATTTACAACCCACTATGGTGGGTAGATTACAATGTTTTGCAACAATACCTTGTTCTCTTTTATTAATGATCCATTACAGCTTTCCCAATCTGTGGCTACAGCCGATAAAGCTGCATTTGCTAGAAAAGTGGTTGGTCGCCTTGTATCGTGCCTCTGCACCTTTTCCGGTGTCTAGACACTCACGACTCTCTCCAAGTTCTGTTGGACGTCTCCGACAAGAACTGCCTTCCGACAACAGCTTCTTATGCTTCCTCCCTCTTCACATCCTCGGCCATTTCCGCCCACCAGATGACGTGGTTCGGGGTGTTCCTTTCGTGGTAGAGGAGGAAGGAAGCATAAATTTTGACTGCCTATGTCAAGCTCTTCTGTCACCGAGTAGCCCGACTATCGCACACCCATCCACTTTAGGTTCTCCAAGGATACCCCTTCGGACGGTCGTACTGCCCCCTTTACTTTCTGAAAAAGTGAGAGCTCGACTGTCCCGGTTCTGCGATGTCTGGAGACAAAAGGGATGCAATGGATGGGTGTGCAAGGTCTTGGAAACCGGTTTCCATCCCAGGACATGTACCCCTTCACCATTTGTAGACAAGGGCCTTAAAGAGGAAGGCAGTCTCAGCCTTAGTCCACAAAATGTGAAGAAGCGACGCGATCGAAATCGTCCATTATGCATCTTCTCCCGGTTTTTACAGTCGTCTGTTACTCATTCCAAAGACGTCAGGAGAATGGAGGCCTGTTATTGACCTCTCACTCCTCAACACATTCTTGGAAATTCCCCTTTTTCAAGATGGAGACTGCAGAAAGCATACGGTGATCTCTACCTCGGGAAGCCTGGGTAACGTTCATCGACCTTATCGATGCCTACTTCCACATTCCAATCCATCAGGGTTACATAAAATTCCTTCAATTCCAGACTCAGGATACCCTCTACCAATCAGGGCCCTGCCGTTTGGCCTCTCCAGCACCTTGGGTATTCACCAAGGTTATGGTAGAGATCAAGGTTCTGGTGCATGGAATGGGCATCAATCTATGTCAGTACCTCGATGACTGGCTGATATACTCGCCATCTCGATATCAATGCCTCCGAGACACAGTCCAAGTTCTTTCTCTATCTGTCACAAGATGGGACTTCTGGAATATCAATTCAACCTGATTTCCTTCCATATGACCCCAACATTGGATCGACATCTCAAGATCCAGGGGATCATTCAATCCCTCCTGAATCTGAGGGGGGAAGTGCTTGTATGTGGCAGATCCTGTTAGGTTTGTTTGTGGCAACAGAGAAATTAGTTCCTCTGTGTCGCTTTCACACCCGCAAAGCCCAGCATTGTATCTCACAACATTGGGATTTCAGTCCGTCAACAAGTGGCAGACGAGGATCTACAATGGTGGATGTCGGGACACATTGTTCTGATGGGAGCTCAGGTAATCCTGAAGGATCCAGATGCATATTTGTTCACAGATGCGTCAAACATAGGTTGGGGTGCGCATTGGAACTCCTTGACAGTCTCTGGTGTCTGGCCGACGACCGAGAAAGCACTTCCCATCAGTGTGCTAGAGTTAGAGGCCATACACCTAACAGTGCTTCACTGGCTGAAGCAGCTCACAGGCCTAACAGTTCTTGTTGCGTCGGACAACTCCATGGTAGTATCTTACATCAACAAGCAGGGCGGGACACGGTCAATATCGCTGTGCAGACAGACCAAGAGGTGCCAGAATAGCAAGATAGTGCTATGAGCATGTCACATTCCCAGAAGAATTGTTCTTGTGGATGTCCTATCTTGCCCAACTCAGATGTCAGGTACAGAGTGGTCCCTACACCCTTCTGTCTTCCAAGCAGTCATACGGGAGTGGGGAATTCCATTGCTGGATTTATTCACAACTAGGTGGAACCACAAACTTCCAATATTCATATCCCCTGTCACGGATCCGTCAGCCATGGCAGTGGATGCACTACCAATGAGCTGGAAGGCAATGTGGGCACATGCTTATCCACCTGCAGCTCTTACCACAAGGTGCAACGAGACCAATGCGAACTGATCCTCATTGCCTCACTCTGGCCACATGCGATCTGGTATCCACTTCTCCTAGGGATGTTGGTGGATTCCCCTTTACAGATATCAACATCCATCAATTACTGTCGCAACCACAAGGACTAATCCACCGAGATCCCTCCAATCTACAGCTACATACGTGGACAGTATCCGGGACACTCTCTGCAGCAGAGGCTTTTTGGTCAACGTTGCCTCACGTGCCTCTAGACCTCAGCGAGAGTCTACTCTGGCAATCTACGAGTCTATGTGGAGGATATTCTCTACTTGGTGCAACATGCAACAGCTTAATCCACTCTCGGCTACTGGGAATGTAGTCTTAGATTTTCTCCTTCACCTTCACACAGAGAAGTATTTGGAAATTTCGACCACTGAAGGGTATCAAATGGCACTTCCCAGCACCCTTCATGCCACTTCTGATGTTGAAGTAGGGCGAAATCCATCATAGAAATCTTTACTACAAAACATCGAACTGGAACAGGGACGATGTCAACGTCCTTTCCCAGAGTGGAATCTGGCCTTGGTTTTATCAGCTTTAACCAAGCCTCCATTTGAGCCATTGAGCAAAGCTTCCGACAAACTGATAACATCGCCCTTGCCCCAGACAAATGGAGGGGTGAAATTCATGCTTTTGAACATGCCCGTCTGCTGCGGACCATGGGCTAGACAGAGGTTACACTATGAGTGGGTCTGTCTTTTATGTCAAAGACACAAGTGTTGTTGCCCCAAATGTGTTCTTTCGTGCTTTATCCCAGCACTGGACTGTCATTTGAGTGATGGCATGGCTGAAGACAGACTCCTGTGCCCTGTCCGAGCTTTGCAATTCTACCTGGAAAGATCTATGTGTCAATAGTTAATTTATTTATCTATTCAACTTATATGCTGTTCCTAATGAATGTTTGCCTATGAATAAACTAAGGACATAATTCACGAACTGTAAACAAACCCCTTTATTACTCACTGAATTTGAGCTACCTCAAAAATACTGCCTGTGACTAAATTTGAACAAAAACGGTGTCTCAATATATGTCTATAACAAGTTTATGTATAATGTACGTGTAATAATAATACTTACTCTAATAATCAATATTCCACTCTTCACTATGCTACCTTAATTCTCGAACTGTAAACAAACCCTATACTGCCTCTGACTAAATGTTAACAAAAACTGTTTCTTAATATATGTCTATAATAAGTTTATGTATAATATATATGTAATAGTAATACTTATTCTAATCAATATTCCACACTTTTTCTGACAATTCACTGCACCAAATTTGAATCACTGCTGCTCCAAGATTCTCCCGCCAAATATTCCAAGATTTACTCTATGAGCATGCTTTGAACTGGTGATATGTTATACAAATGACATTTGACAAACACAGGTCATATTTAAAAATGCTCAAAACCATAATTGTTTAACAAGTCATGTTTCACTGTCATGTATTAGGTGGCACCAGCGTATCAGGGGCTCTTGAATGCCCTGAACATGAGAAACGGATGATAATTTCTCTTGACACATCACAAATGGTAGGTCTTAAAAAATAATTTAAATGGAGTCACACTTCATCAATCACACTTACGCCATCAGTCACATTTACCCCATCAGTCATACTCACTCCGCCAGTTGCACTCCACCAGTCACACTCACCCCACCAATCACACTCCACCGGTCACACTTACCCTATCAATCACACTCCATCAGTTACACTTGCCCCATCAATCACATTCTACCAATCGCTCTTACTCCATCAGTCACACTTTCTCCATCAGTCACACTTACTCCATCAGTCACACTTACTCCATCAATCACACTTACTCCATCAGTCACACTCTATCAATCACACTTACTCTATTACCGGTAGTCACACATACTCTATCAATCACACTTACTCCATCAGTCACACTGACTCCATCCATTACACTTACCCCATCAATCACACTCCACTATTCACACTTACCCAATCAATCACTGTATCATCACACTCTCAATCTTACTCCACCAGTCATATTTACCCCATCAATCACACTTACTCTATCAATCACACTTACTCCACCAGTCACACTCACCCCACCAATCACACTTACTCCATCAGTCACACTTACTCCATCAGTCACACTCCACCAATCACACTTGCTCCACCAATCACACTCTATCAATCATATATTTCAACAGGAATACTTACTCCATCGGTCACACTTACTCCATCATTCACCCTTGCTCCACCAATCACACTCTATCAACCACATTTCAACAGTCACACTTACTCCATCAGTCACACTTACTCCTTCAATCACACTTACTCCACCAATTATACTTACTCCACCAATCACACTTACTCTATCAATCACATTTCAACAGTCACACTTACTCCATCAGTCACACTTACCCATTGTGAAATGAGATGTTTAAACAAGACATGATTTCTTTTTACATTTGTTCACAGACAAAGATTTTATGGATTGATGAGAAGAATTTGACGGCTTGCTTGGAATGTGGCATTGTGGGCCAAGATTTAGAGAGAAGGGTGTGTATGTAATTAGTATTGCTTAAATTTCATACCTTGGTATGCGAAACACTGTATTTCATGTACACCGTCACAGTGAAGGGTGTGTGTTCTGGTGAGAGGTAGTTGTCATATAAAGGATAAATCACTGCAAGAGTTGTTAAAAATTACTTCTATTGCATTACATAATTAGCATTGTTATTGGCCAGTGTAGACAACTCAATAGTCAACTTGTCACTAGCAGATATATGATGGCCTGTCTGACTGATTTTGCGTCATAATCACACCAAGTCAACCTGAGTCATTGCTTAAAGGCAATTATGTCATCAACTCCTGATGCTGCAAAAGCTGAACTTTGATGCATATAATCTATATCGTATATTTTGTAAAATCCATGAAAAAGTACATGTTGCCAGGCAAATTATAGAGCTAAAATATCCGTTAGGCAGACAAAATTGCCATTTTGCTAGTGTTATAGATTAATTATTGATACCATGCAAACATCATGGTAGAAACATAATCAAGTAACAGGAAGGATTTTAAACACACAGAAACACACATTTTAATCAATATTTTGAAGTTACACTCAAAGTTACAATTTTGTTACCAGATTATACTAAGAGACCAGCCAACTCATATTGCCATGATAAATACTTTTTTGTTGGCTATTTTATTAATGGAAAAAATACTTAATTTTGATAATGTTTCAGACAAAATTGTCCCTAAAATAAAAACTGATGTGTGTTTTTAGCCACAACATGGCACCACATTGTTATCACTACTGACGGCTTTTGCCAGATGTCTGTGGAAGTACTAGGACTAGCTTTTATTTATTTTATCGCTCATTCTCCGTCAGCAAAGCATGTGAGTTTGAATTGTCTATTTAATGATGCTCAAAGAATCGAGCGGTGGCCGGCTGACATTTTTTGTCTGGAATTACAAAAACCACGAACATACGTGCTTTTTCAGTGTCTGTCTCGTGCATTTTTGTAGTGTGTCATTAAGTGTCATTTAGTTTGGTAGATGCGCTGAAACTGCATCTTTGCAAACAAACAATGCAACACCTCATTGTAGGCTTACATTCAGTTTTTTTAGTACCATCAAAAAATTCAAAACACATGTAGATTGGACATAATACATTGTGCAAAACAAGCGCTAGATATTAAAATAGATCAGTGATCAATGACATGGTTCCCAAGTCATTCCCTAGAAGCGCCCCGCATTCTTCGTATAGTTCACAGTGGCGCCACATTGCGGATTAGCTACCAGTTTGATTTAGAGGCTGATTTCACCCATAGCGGCAGATCATGATTCGGGCCACGTTTGAGAACTAGTAGACACACACCCAAGCCTTCGCACTCGCGCGTCTATAGGGATTAGGGAATAATGGTAATTGGGAAAAATTAGCACATCAGGTGAACCATACTGTCTTCTCACATCACACATCAAGTTGACTAAAAAAATTTGTTCCATGTAAGAACCCCCTAAATATTACTTACAAATAGTACAGGTAGTGTCACTGCACATCATTGTAATTGTTGTGAGCGTTCAGCTGTCATCTAGCGTATGCATTTAAGATGTGCATAAACAAATGATGCGATTGACTTTAGACATTCATGCCTTGGCACCAGAAATCATGGGCATTAAACTGGGGTCATATGGCAGTTGTGTGAACGTTCACACATGGATTTTAATTGAAACCTGAAACATCAAAAGGTGGCTTCAATATCACTGGTGCCAGTGATTATGTAGTCCCAATAATGTTAACCATGGACAGGTTTTACTGTATTTCCCATTATGATTTTATAAATTTGAACAATATTTCTGACAATTTTCACTGATTACTATCTTAACTGTTATAATAATAATAACAACACTTCTATAAATGTCTTCTATAAACTTCTATATTAGTAAGTAAGAAAACTGGATATAATCTGGTAGTGAAAAATAAATTGACCAGCCACATGTACTTCAGTTGCAGTAACAAGCAAAGAAACTCTATTTTTTAAAAGTGATTTTCAATGAAACATGTAATAAACAGTATGGCATATTCGTGACAGGGCATGTTTTTTAACATTGTCAGTTGTCCTCACTCCTTCCTGGCGTACCATATTCACCCTATTAAGCATTCAGCATGCTTGACAAATCTTTGAGATGCTGAAAAATTCCGCTAGATGACACGAATTGTACCACCATATGGTAGAATCGCGTTTTATTGTTCCACTAGATGGCACCACATACCACCATGTTGTAAACACTGCAAATGTGTCTTTTCTGTCCCTCTGAATTGGAAACATACACATTTTGGTAAACTATTTGTGGTTACCACATCATTAAAACTTGTTATGAACAGACAAGTTACCAGTGGTAAGGAAGGGAAATGATCAATGTGACAGATGTGCAGTATCTATTGTAAAACACAGACATGTCGTGTAGTTATAGTCCACCATGTGCTTTGCGAAACTTTGGAGGACACATCACATCTCAAGACTCAGAATTTATGAAATTCCTGGCAAGAGATTCAAGGAAGGAACTGGGTTGGAGCAACCAGCACTGAAGAATACATCCACATGTGGTCAAAAAGATACCAGAACAAATCTGCTAATGTAGGCTTGTAGTTATACTTTTAATTTATTGCCTTTGTATGTGGAACTTTTGATTTTCTGTCTTCTTCGAGCCTTGAAAAAAATGGGGGTGTATACCTTATAGGGCATATATGCTTAATAGGTAGAATATGGTAAGCACGTTTTTGTCTGAATAGTATGTGTTCTTTTAATAACTGCTTGCATATCAAGGGGCCAGGATAAGTTTGAAAATCAAACCTAATTTTTTTTCAAATGCATGGTTGTGTGAAAAAATTTTCTTGCATATATCTATATATATACTTATAATATACGCATATATATAATATTATATGCATATATATGTATATAATATGGTAATTTCTCATGAAACATTCACAAGCGATATTTAGGACCATTACCCCTTCAATAAACTTGTACATATGCATCTTGATTAGGAATTTTTTGAGAACCCTACTTTTATATATGTACCTTGAAAACGCTCAGTACTGTCTCCAATAAATGGGTCATTTTTGCTCATTTTTGTACAATATTTACACGATGACGTCTTTAAAAGAGTTTTTATTATTTTAACCCCATAATGTAAGATTTACAGTTAATATTTAGCAACAATAGCATATATTTTGGGAATTACTAACAACGATATTAACCTTTCTAGTCAAATCCATGAATTTTCCTGATTATTTTTTTGTTGGGGAAGTTTTTGTGAAACGATGTATCACAGTACTTCATACAGACAAATGCAGTACAAAATATCACAAAATAACATGGATCTCTCATAGAACATGATGCATCAGCTGAATACTTTGGATACGCATTGTTTTAAAATAAAATCATTGCATAATAACTTGTGAGAGGTCCCAAAACCGATTTGGGGGTGTTTTTTGTGCATTGTACATCACACATTTGCAGATACGCTATGAGAAGAGTTCTATACATTAGTGAAAACTACTAATATGTCATCAGTAACATGTCAAGCTAAATATTTGCCAATGGTCTAATGTGTAAAGACATTTTCCTGCGTTTTATGGCACTTTTTATGGGCCTTATAACCGTGCGTCACCCAAAACTGCCTCCAACTGTACGTCGGAAAGAACTTCTACGTGGTGATTTACCCACAGCTAATTTTTAGTGATCTTTGTGGGAATTAAAGCGATGCCGAACAAATAGAAAAGAGTCCAGTTTTGCCAAAGTCCCAAAGAACACATTTGGTAAGTGTTTTTTAATATATTATTTTTCTACACCTTTTTCATGTAAATTATTAACGTCTAGCAATGAGTAAATTGGCGATTTTTGCTGAGCTGATATGTGTGCTTCATCATCAGGAGCAATAATGCATGGCTTGCAGTGTTTTTGCGGGAACAGGCATGCTCCAACTTGGAGAGGACGGATGGTTTCAGGTGACTTACAATTGCAACATTATCGAGATATATCAACTGGAACTGTTTGATAGCCATATTATATTTTGAAATAATGGTTTTATTTGTATAATGGATATACTAAATATATAACATGTCATTAGAATAAAATAACAACCGTTTTCATGAAAAATGTCAGATAAATAAAAAACAATTGACGGAAATTTGAAACAAATGTTGCAATACTGAATACAGTTGTTAAACATGTTTTTTAGATATCAGAATGGGTGCCAAGCACGTCAAGACCAATGCACAAGCTCTGTGCCAGGGAATTTCCAAAGCTACACAGAGTTGAAGAGGGTCCTACATCAAAAGGACTAGCAGTTCAAAAGACTTCACACTACACTGGAGCAGTCGCAGCAGCAATGCCAATATAACTATCGTGATCACTATTGTGGCATAACACACCACACCTCTTACATAATGTGGCTGACACAGATGTTGCAGCTCTCTCGCACATTGTGTAAGAGCCTAGATTCCCCGATATCGCAATACAGGAACCACACAATATGTGTCCTTGTGACCAAATTCAAGCACTATTTGACCTTTAATCTTCATGGAGTCTAGTTGGAGGCTGGCCACGGGAAAGGTCCATGCGACAGTGTGATTGGTACCATAAAGAAGAAAGTGGACATGATAATAACCCATAGCTGGGAGTTCTGCCAGGCAGTCCGTTCTAGTGTAACAACAGTGAACATCCTTGAAGTCAGCCTCGAAGTTATCCAAGACTGCAGGGATGAGATCTATTCGTGGAATGTGCCAGCAGTCCATGGCATAATTAAATACCGCCCAAGACCAGTCCTGAATATATATGCCGCATCCCACTTCATAAGGTGCTGCTATGACAAGGGAGAAGAGTTCTATCCAGCATGTCCATGGTGGGCGAGAATGCAACTGGCGACGAAGCAAGTGAAGAAGGACAAGAGAGGTGGTCTTGAAGAGGGATGACACTGTAATTAGACAAAGTTCACTCAGTTCTGAGGTGCTGCTCTCTGCTGATTGGTCATAACTGCAAACACTGATGAATATGTCAGCCTCCATGAAAAATTACATTAGACCAGAATTTTGCACTTTTAGAACAGATTCCCAGTAAACCACTTGCGTGATATTCTTGATTATAGTTGCAAATGGTTAGTTTTTAGGCACTCTTATAGGTGCAAAGGCCCAAAACAATGCCTTTGGTTTCACTTTGAATAAATCTAACTTCAAGGAACTATTTCAGATCTTAAGTACTTACAGCTACTTATAACGTCACCTACCGGGTAGGTGTCAAATGCTAAATTTTAGGAATTAGTCTGCCAAATCTTATTTCCTGAATAGCTCAATATGTCTTTTCATGTGACAAAAAGTATGAAGTTACATGTTTATTTTTACTCCCCTCTGAACTCCATTTGTGAACGTTTCGTGAGAAATTAATATATATATTATATATATATATATATATATGGTTATTTCTCAAGAAACACTAACAAATGAGGTGTGTATATATATAAATATTATAACCAGAACCAGAATTTTATTTTAGTCTGAAGGAAACTTCATATTCAAATGTTTGGTGAGTTTATTTGTTTCCATTTGCTAATGAAAGGTGCTTAATCAATTCGATTTTTTTTTAGTCTCATTTCAAATAAATTTTGCGAAAAACCAAACCTACCTAGTATCCACTGCAACATGCTAGCTCGGTTGTGCAACTTTTGTATGTAATTTTTTGTGAAATCATCAGACAAACTATTAAATTAGTTAATGCTTGTTCAAGCATTAACTGAAGTGAAAATTAAAATGTTGAAAAATCATGATTTTCTTCTTTGTTAAATTTTTTAACTTTGTCATGTGATCGGCCAGAGGATGGAAGTCACGCCCATGATCAGCATTAACCCACACAATGTTTACCATTTTGGATATCCATTATTTTGATCCTTACCAGATACAATGACTAAAGTCAATTCTTTCAATGATTTCAACAAAAATAAGCGGTTTTTATTAAAACAGACTGCGCACATTACTTAAGTTAGTCACACACTACACATCTGCATGGACATAAATGAACTGGATTGGCGATGGGCTGAACCATTTGAGGAAGTAACTTGAAGTAATTTGTGTGTGATGAATGATTTCAGCTTGCAGAAAAAGGCTATTGCACTGGCCATGAACCAGACTCAATAGAGTTTAGTTCAGTTGGTGGATGGGTGGCAACTCGGGCCTCAGGCATGAAAAAAAACATATATGGCAACATAGAGGACTTGGTAAGTGAAATAAATTGTTCAACACTAAAGTAATCAAGATATGTACAACAACAAAATACAATGTCAGACATACATTATAGATATATATCACATACACTCAGAAACAGAAGACCCTAAATACTGAAATTTTAAAACAAGGATTTCAGTTGGAAATATTATGTTTTTATATTCAACTGTTACACTAGGTCAAATAGGTGGGGTGTTTCCCTGTATCAGATGTCCCAGAGGCAGTTGTCAACATACACTTGGTCAAGTAGGTGGGTGTAGTCCTCTGTCAGATGTCCCAGAGACAGTTGTCACTATACACTTGGTCAAGTAAGTGGGGGTGTCTCCGTCTGTCAGATGTCCCAGAGACAGTTGTCGCTATACACTTGGTCAAGTAGGTGGGATGTCTCTCTGTCGGATGTCCCAAAGGCAGTTGTCACTATACACTTGGTCAAGAAGGTGGTTAACATTTGTATTTTATTGGTGTGCTATTATTACACAAATTGAAACAAAATATGCCTCAAATGAGACATGGGAGACATGGGTTAGTTGTAACAAAAACAGCATATTTTAGGATTGCAGTTTGAATTGTTACTAAATTGAAACTTTTTTAATACCAGTGAAATCGCAGATATCTCAGGCAGATAGCAAGTGCATAAATAAATGCTTAACGCAATACAAATTTGCGCAATGATATGTTTTACGAGGTCTCTTAAAATGTTACAATTTACCCTGATGCAAGTTGTGACATCCAGCGAGACAAGTTGTAACGTGTTTTACCACTGCGGCAAACTGGAACAAACCAGTATAAGAAATTAATGGCTTTGAATTGTTTTAATACATATCTAGGATTTATGACTAGCTTAAGACTTAACAGGCCCTTCCTAAAACACTTATATAAAAGCTAATGGGCAGATCCCTTATTGGAACACTGTGCAAAAGTTACCTTTTTTTCTTTCTTTAAAATGGTGCCGCTCTTTACCTTGTCAACAGAACATATAATATTACACATGACATGCATTAAACTATTGATGAACATACATACCTTGCAAAATAATTTGCTTTAGTTATTTTATCTGTAGTATGTCACAACTTACCCGTTTTGCAACAAACCCCGGTCTCCCCATGTCTTTGAAAAATGAAACAGGTTTGGTTACAAATATGTTTATGCTATCAGAAAATCTGCTTGTTGAATTAGGTTGTGCATGTGAAAGTGGTCACACCACAAGGTGTCATCTCACGAAACTGTCAAGTGCCACGCATTTCTGCTGGACCAGACATCCAACAGTTCGTCCTTGGCTCAGAAGGTAACACCTCAAACTGCTGTCTTATCACACTTGAAAGGTGTTGGCTTTTTCTTTACTATCCTACACAATGATTTTGGGAATTTGTTGTAATTGCTTAAAACGAAACAAAAGTCATGGTTTTGGGGCTATGCTATGTAAGAAAAGAAAATTAATCGTACAACTAAAATCAAGAATATCATGCCACTGGTTTTACTCGGAATGTGTTCTAAAAGGGGAAGATTCCGGTCATTTCTCCAGTTGACTGAGCGCTGACATTTTAACCAGCAAGACCGATAAGCGCGTGCACAGTTCTATGAAAATCGGGTAACCTAAACCATTGTGACTTATTAAGGGAGGCTGGCTTACACAGAACCAACGCAGTCTCAAACAAACATGTTAGTTTGCCAGAAAGAGGACTAGTTCAGTAAATAAAGGCCAAAGTATGTTTCATAAGTTGAGTTTGCATGGCCATTTCCTATTGGCAAGCATAGGAATAGATGAATACAAATATATTTTAATTTGGCAAGCAGATTTTGCTAGGCTTTGACACTCGTAATGTAGGGTTATGAAATTAAGATGATGTGTGCTCAACAAAGTTTTCATAGTAAACCACTGGCGTGATATTCTTAATTGTAGCTGCAAATGTTTATATGTTAGTAACTTATAGGTGCATAGGCCAACTTTTGTTTCCCTTTAATAATCTAACGTTTATTATTTCACAGATACATACTAATCTAGTTACAGGTAGTTGTTAAAATGCTGTAGAACACTGATCACTACTCAATGGTACTCATAGTAAACATCGTTTATTTAGACATAAAATACTTTATTTTGTTTATTTAGTGCATAAGGTAGATGTTAATATAAAATATCTATTATGACATTTGGTCACAGTAATTAAGAACATACAAAAATTGTGGCACACTGCGACCTACAGACTTGGGGCCAATTACATTTATCAGTTCCAATACAAATTACACTCCAATTACAAATACCAATTCCAGTTTCACATAAAAAAAATTCCAATTACAATAAAAAGAATTGCATTTCCAGTTATCAATTCCATATCAAAATAAAAGTATGTAAACAGAGCAACCTTGGAATACTCAATGCCAAAAAAAATCTATTTTAGAGCAGCTTTATTTAATTTCTGCATACACATGTATCATGGCACATAACGGAAAACAAATATGATAAAAACAACATTTTATTATTTGTAGCAAATAATTGAATTAAAAAGTCACAAGATGTAATTTAAAAAGTAATTGAAAAGTATTTTAAAATACCAATTACATTTTCACCAATTCCAATTACTTTTAAAACCAAAATACCAATTATAATTATGGAATTGGCATTTCACTTACAATGTAATTGACCCTAAGTCTGGTGACGTAATTGTTAAATAGACAAGGTTCACCATGATGAGCACTGCTCACTCCTCATCATAGTGAACCTTGTCTATTTAGACTGGGTACAAAATAGCCAAAAGCATATCGATGCAACATTTGACATTTGGTCTTAGGAACTCTAATCGACCCTAAGTCTGATGACATAAAGTCTAAACTGACAAGGTTCACCATGATGAGCAGTGCTCACTCCTCATCGTAGTGAACCTTGTCTATTTAGACAGGGTACAAAATAGCCAAAAGCATATCGGTGCAATATTTGACATTTGGTCTTAGGAACTCTGGGAGTAGTGACTGAAGTGATCATGAAGATTCGACCGTTGCCGGAATGTCAGAAGTATGGTTCAGTTGTGTTCCCTAACTTTGAGAAGGGTGTTGACTGTCTGCGAGAGATTTCAAGGCAGGTTAGTCAAAATATGACTAGTACACAGCAACAGGGGATACCAAATGTACAGTAGAACCCCTAATCAGTGGCTTTCCTACTTAGCATCCACATATTTGGGTAAGGTAAAGTTTTGTTGCATTGCCCTGTACTCAACCTGTCTTCTATCCTGTATGTATGTAATGTAAAGACACTTGATAAATAGAAATTTTGTGTCCTGATCAAGCAGCATTAAGGTTAAAGGAGATGATTCTTTCATATCATATCTGTGTTTAAAGTGAACAACAAGATATGAACGTGAGGTTATTTTATTCTAAAATCAATGGTTAAATGTCATGGCAGGGTCCAATTCACATTTCACACAAGATGGTGACATCAGATAGTGTTATTATCGTGTGTGACAGCCACAAGTTCAACAACAACAACATAACTTCCCCACATAGACCACTATAAAGGTGTAAAGAATCTAACTGTATATGTCATTGTGTCATGTGATGTAATAATTGGTGACCCTGACTTTGAGAGATCGGCCACTCACCCATTTTGCTGGACATGTGGCCTCAGACTGAATTGTCCGTCTACTGCACCCAACCTCTGCCATCGACTGTCTCGCCACCAGATGGCTTAAGGCACACTCTTGATCCCCCTTAACCATTTCAGTACAACAGGTTGCAATATCGGCAGCGCAGTCTATGACGATATGGTATGACAGGCTGATCTCGATGCTTTGACGATGTCCGCTATTCAAGTCATTTTTCGCACAATTATTCACAGACAAATGGCTTAGTATTTCAATACCAGTAATTGTGGATTATCGCTCAATATGTTTTTTAAGATTTTCATGGTTTTCTGAGTGCTAAAATCTACGACAGCAGCAATGCTAGATGTTGTTATTTCTGATGGCGATAGCGATTTACCACGTTATATCTTACTTAGATGGACTGTTTTATAGCTTCATCAATATAAACACTGGAAATGTAGAAGATAACATAAACGAGGCACTTAACCTTAACTATAACCGAAATAAAACTCCAAAAGAACCTTTGATAAAAAATTGGTAGGTAATATAAAAAATACAGCAAGAATTTCTATGCTTATGTAAGGAGTAAGCAGAAAGTTCAAGATAAGGTCGGACCACAAAAACAGTGGAAACAATTTCAGATGGGTTTCAAATGGCAGAGGTCTTGAATGAGTATTTCAGCTGAGTTTTTACTACAGAAGATATCAGTTCACGTCCAGTTCCAATTACAAAATTTTATCAAATAAATAAATCAGACCATTTAGGTAAGTTATTTGTAACTCCTGAAGTGATAGCAAAGAAAATTAAGAAGATGAAAGATAATAAATCACCTGGAGTTGATGGAATACCACCAAAACTGCATAAGGAAATTGTAGAGCAAGTGTACCACTTTAACTTGTCAGTAGAAGAGGGAATAGTTCCTTCAGAATGGAAAGAAGCAAACCTTACTCAGGTGTGAGATAGTAAAGTGATCCCCATAGCAAAGTGACCCCCAGGTAATTTTTCTGTAATAGAAAAGTGACCCCTCATAGAATTGTTACCCCCATTGCTAATTATTTATTGTTCCGACCGTAGTTTTAAAATAACATAAGCATGTATGTATGTATGTAAGTTTGATATATACTATCTGTATATATATATATATATATATATATATATATATATACTATCTGTATATATGTATATATATATATATACTATATCTGTATATTTTGGGTTTGTATGGGGCATGTTAAAAACTTAAAATAGGTCTTTATGCAAGTACGAGCATGGCTCACACATAAACATTGCAATAGTGCAGTAGATAGCTAAAAAATCATGCATTTTTTTTAAAAGCATGAAACTTAGCATAGATTTAGAACTCAACAAGGAGAACAAATTTAGACCCCGGCCATCTCATTTTTTTTGCCCTGGACGGCACTGGCAGCCATTTTTAAAGATGGCAGTGTAAGCTGATTTTTCCCATATCTTAAGAACTGCGTCATCTAGAATACTAATTCTGGTGTTAAAATATATAGGTTTTCACTGGCAGTGATTTCAAATATTTTAGTTTTGGCCTTCTACGACATTCATATATCCGTCATTTTTAACCCATTAGACCCCACAACGGCCACGGCCGGCCGCTCTGTGCAGTCCTGGAACGGCCGCCACCGGCCGCATACAGGACCCTCTATTAAAAAAAATCCTGACGAATAACTACTGAACTAAACGCTACCAAATTTTGCCACACCCTAGCGGATACATTTTGCAACAACATCAGCTCGTTACGTGCATGTGTTGCCCTTTCGGAAATCTTTATTTTCATCGGTTTTGTTCATGCTATCTCCAAAAAAATTTATTTCAATATTTGTCATGATAAAATATGGTGTAACCTGAAAAATAACCATCAGAATTTGATATTTTTTCAATGGTGCAAAGCTAACACATATAGCTACATTTTCTTCACTGGGTTGCATAGGGTTATAGCATGGGATCATTGTCAAATGTCAGTCGCAACTTTCAAAGTTTTAACAAATTTACTATTTTGTCTTTGCAAATGTGTTTAAATGTCAACATTATATTAATATATCCTATTTCTATGTATACATGCATGTGGAGAAATTACTACTCTTCAAAATAAACACAACTTGTAATTGTCAATATTGAATAGTTTTTTCTACAGATTTTTTAACACGAGGTAAAATCGCTCGAAATTTGCCAGAAATCCTGGGAACAGGGGAGCATGTTTTAATAAAATCCTGGGGCCTAATGGGTTAACCCATTAGACCCCCACAACGGCCGTGGCCGGCCTCTCTGTGCATTCCTGGAACGGCTGCCGACGGCCGCATACAGGACCCACTATTCAAAGAAATCCTGGCGAATAACTACTGAACTAAACGCTACCAAATTTTGCCACACCCTAGCGGATACATTTTGCAACAACAACAGCTCGTTACATGCATGTGTTGCCCTTTCGGAAATCTTGATTTTCATCAGTTTTGTTCACGCTATCTCTAAAAATTTTATTTCTATATTTGTCATGATAAAATATGGTGTAACCTGAAAAATAACCGTCAGAATTTGATAATGTTTTCATTGGTGCAAAGCTAACACATATAGCTACATTTTCTTCGCTGAGTTGCATAGGGTTATAGCATGGGATCATTGTCAAATGTCAGTCGCAACTTTTAATGTTTTAACAAATGTACTATTTTGTCTGCAAATTGTGATCAAATGTCAACATTTTATTAATATATCCTATTTCTATGTATACATGCATGTGGAGAAATTACTACTCTTCAAAATAAACACAACTTGTAATTGTCAATATTGAACAGTTTTTTTCTACAGATTTTTGAACACAAGGAGGTAAAATCGCTCGAAATTTGCCAGAAATCCTGGGAATATGGTGGCATGTTTTAATAAAATCCTGGGGCCTAATGGGTTAAAGATGGTGGCCATTGAAACCAATTTCCCCATATCTTAAGAATTACACTATTTAGAATAGTAATTTTGGTGTCAAAATATAGGTTTTCAGAGGCCATATACCTCAATTGCAGTATCTCTCGTAGAAGAGCATGGAGTAACCCAATATGTCAAAGAAGCCACATACATAAGGTAACACTAAGAATACTCTAGATCTTGTGTTCACCAACATATAAGGTTTATTAAAGAAGCTTAATTAATGTAGTCGATGGAATAGAAAATAACAGTACAGTGATTGTTGATATCAGCATTTCACCTTAACATAAACATCGAATGAGACAGTCTTCATTACAAATAAAGCTGACAGTGATAGTATTAAGAAATACTAAAAATGAGTGTCATTGCATTCAAAAGTGGCAGTCGTTTTTGCACCCAAGCCAAACAAATATGTTGCTCATCATCTCACTACAACATGTAAGGCAATGTGACAATTAATTACACGTGCACACAATAGCAGAACTCTGTAATGGTGACAGATATAGCTGTTGTTCGTATTTATTCTAATATAACTGAATGCCTATACTAGAAAGTGAGATTAATAATCATTAAAAATATCATATAGCCTGTAGATTTGACCTTCGAATCACCCTAGAAAGTGAAAGTCAAGGTCACATTGTTTTCAGTGTCGAAGGCCTATATATCATAATTTCACCATAAATGATGGCAGATATGATTATTACTTCTCAGTGGCAACCTCATTATAAGACTGATTGTGTTGCATGCTTTTTCTAGTTCACGTTATGAACAGCATTTACACAAATTACATTAGTGTCTTGAATATGTTTATCTACTGACTGTTCTCTGGAAAGGAAAATATATAATTAATTAAATAGAAATTAGTATCAGTAATCAGAGGTGCCAAGTTAAAGAATTAGGAGGAAAGAGATTCTCTTGCTGGGTATGAAATAAAGGAAGGGTGGAGTAGGAAGGTCTCACAGGTGCCATTTTATGTACTCCGTAATCACTTTTATAGAACAATGTAACAATGATTCAAAAAGAAGGAAAAGCAGGAGATATGAAAAAATTTACAAAAAAAGATCTTCACAAAGCAGGAACTTTAATCACATTAATGTTATGTTACCTTGTGACAAACTTGAAGAATTTTTTTCTTTTCATTTGCCTTGATGACTCGAACATTACAATGCTTCTTCTTCTGGTAATGAAGAGTGCCACTAAACACAAAAAAGCTGGAACACTTCCTCCTATAATTCCATTTTGCATTCTTGGCACATATAATCGTGGAACTGGGCCATATTTTCTTGTTTTGAGCAAACTGATCTGAATAGCATTAAAAAAATGGTTAATGGCGATCAAGTCAACATGTATGTATATAAAAAAAATTATGAAGATCAGCAAATCTGACCAATGGATAGTTTTTAAAGCCTGTTCTGCGTGCGTGTGCACTTGTGAAGGGATACTTGCCCATATGTGTGTGTACATTGCATTTCTCTACAAGAGCACTGGCCTCCATTTGTGCTGTAAGCTCAGATTGAAAAAAATCATGCTACAGGTACAACAGGCATAGTTTACCTGCATATTCGTGTATATCTCAGGATTTGCAATAAAATAATTATCTCCCATTTATATGTTATGTACCTAGAAATATGCTACTAATCAAACTAAATGTGTCACCAAACACCAAGCCACTTATTATGTTATAACATAATTTTAGGATGGGGGGTCACAATTCAATGAGCACTTTGCTATAGAAAAAATTTTTCTATGTAGAAAAGTGTTCTATGGGGCCAATTTTCTGTATCACACTGGGATCAAGGAACAAGTCAGAAAATTACAAACCAGTGAGTTTAACATCAGTTGTATGCAAATTATTAGAAACGTTAATTAGAGACCACATGGTGGAATTCCTTGTGAAACATTAATTAATAAATGCATTTCAACATGGGTTCCTAAAAGCAAGGTCATGTCTATGCCAATCTTTTATGTTTTTTGGAAGAAATTATGGATGTTGTCTACTTAGATTTTCAGAAAGCTTTTGAAAAAGTGCTACAAAGATTGTTACTAACAGTCCATGGCGGGCAATACATAGATGTTTAGTTGAACTCTTGATAAGCCAGTGGCTTCCTTGTCCACTAGCCATCTGGAACTTGTTGTTTTTGATGGTAATCTTGTTAAATCAATGGATTTTTGACAGATGTTCATGATGACCAGAACAATGACAATGTAGATGTCAACAACGGTAGCGAACTTGATACCAACAGTGGCAGTACATTCGATCACTACTTTTATGAAGTGACATAATTCTTGGATTGTTGGTTGCCACAATTGTCTGGCTTGTATAAATTGTTGATTATTCTACTTTTTTAATATAGGTGGTGTTCCTATTCATAAAATACATTGTTGTTGTCATTGTTTGATATCGTGTCTATCACTTGTCTTTGCCCTGCACCCTTACGGCTTACGGATCCCTTGGGCGCCATGTGTCGCATAGGGCATGTACAAAAGTCCGCCATTCCGCCCTGTCAGCCGCCCTCTGTGCCGCCTCTGCCCATGATGTCCACCCAAACGCATCTTGTTCTTTTTCCGCCATTCTCCGCCATGTCTCTTTTGGTCTTCCGATCGCTCTCTTTCCCACAGGTGTCCAATTCATCACTATACGGCAGTCATTTGTATTTTCAAATCGAAGGATATGGCCAATAAAACTCCATCTTCTAGCCTTGATGATGTCTGTTATGCTGCTTATTTCTACCTCTTCATACAGTTTTTCGTTTGAAATTTTTTTTGGCCAGAATATATGTAGAATTCGACGCAAACATCTATTGTGAAATGTATTGAGCCTTTGTCCATCATTTTGGTTTACCTTCCAGCATTCTGCTCCGTATAGTAGAACTGACATCACATTGCTCTTGTAGATTCTGAGTTTCGTTTTCCTTCTGTATTGGCCTGATGCCCACACTTTCCTCAGTTTATAATAGGCTGCTCTCGCTTTCTTTATGCGTGCGCTTATATCTGCTGTTGAACCTTTGTCTGCATCCATAACTGAGCCTAGATAAGTGAAACTATCAACAGTCTCTACATTGTCTATGCCTATTACTATTGGTTGGTTATCATCAGTCTTGATCTTCATCACTTTCGTTTTGGCTGTGTTTATGTGTAGTCCAGTTCTCTTTGCATGCACTTCTAGCTCGTTTGTCTTCTGCTGTAAGTTTCTTCTTGATGTTGATAACAGAGCTAAATCGTCTGCAAAATCTAGGTCCTCCATCGTATCTAATCCCCATTGAATTCCTCTTTTCCTTCTAGTTCTTTTCCGCATAATCCAGTCTATCACCAATACAAACAAAATCCCTGACATCACACATCCTTGCCTCACTCCCGACATCACAGGAAACCATTTTGACAATTTGCCTTCATGCTCAACTGCACATCTGAAGTTTTTGTAAGACATTTTCACAAGATTGATAATTTTGGATGGAATTCCATAGTATATCATAATTCTCCATAAACTCTCTCTGTGAATACTATCAAAAGCTTTCCTAAAATCCACATAGTTGATGAAGAGTGGGATATTCCATTCGAGGCACTGGTCAATGATATTCCTTAATATGAAAATTTGCTGCATACATCCTTTCCCCCTTCTGAAACCTGCTTGTTCTTTCCTCAGTTTGTTATCGAGCGCATCTCTTATCCTGACTATAATCACCCTTCCCAGCACCTTGCTGGGAACTGACAACAACGTAACACCTCTCCAGTTATTACAGTTCTCCAGGTCACCTTTTTTAGGTAATTTAATGATGACTCCTTTCTGCCATTCTTCAGGTATTTCTTCATTCTTCCATATTAATTTGAACACTTCCTCAAGTTTTCGTGCTACCATATTACTCTGTGTTTTCAACATTTCAGCCTGTATGTTATCAACTCCTGGTGATTTACCGTTTCCCAACGCTTTTATACTTTTTTCAATTTCTTCTATAGTAGGCGGATTAGTGTCAATGTCTATGTCGAATAATTCATTGTTTGGAACATCAACAGGATCGTCAGGTGCCTCTGAGTTCAGAACCTCAGAGAAGTGTTCTCTCCATCTCTCTATCTGGTCTGCTTCTGATTTTATTACTTCACCACCTTTGTTCTTGACCGGTGTACTTTTTCTGCATCTTTCATTAGTTATTTTCTTGGTCAGTGTAAACAACGTTCTTTGTTCGCCTCTGTTTGCAGCATGCTCTGCTTGCTTTGCAAGGTCGTCCATATACGTCCTTTTGTCTGCACGGACACTCTTTTTAACTTCTTTGTCTTTGGCTATATACTTGTTCTTTAGTATTGTCTTTAGCCTTTCCGACTTGGTAGCATTGATTTTGTCCTTGATTGCTTTCCGCTCGCTTACTTTTTCCAGGCTTCTTCCTGTCATCCATCCTGGTTGTGCGTTCGTTCTGAATCCAAGAACTTCTTCGCTAGCACCACAAATAGCTTCCTTCACCCCTGACCAACAATCTTCTACTCTTTCAATGTGTTCCAACACCTGGAACCTATTACTCAGTGCAATCTTGAATTCTTGAGCAGTTTCATACACTCGAAGCTTATCAACATCATACCTCTTTCTACCGCCCTTCTCCACCGACTGTCTACACAGCTTAAGTTGGATATTAGCTACAACAAGTTCGTGATCACTGCCTACATCTGCTCCTCTCCTTACTTTTACGTCTTTCAATGATCTTCTGAATCTTCTATCAATTGTGATGTGATCAATTTGGTTCTTGGTAACTCCATTTGGTGACGTCCACATTAACTTGTGGATGCCCTTGTGCGGAAATATACTGCCACCGATTACAAGATTCTGCGTTTGACAAAACTCTGCGAATAAGAATCCATTTTCATTCATCTCTCCACATCCGTTTGTTCCCATCACGTTTTCATAGCCGTTATTGTCCGCTCCTATTTTTGCATTCATGTCTCCTAGGACCACAAGCATGTCATGTTTCGGTGCTGCTGTTGTTATACCATGCAAAACTTCATAGAAGTGCTCCTTATCCACATCACTTGCATCGTTTGTGGGCGCGTAGCATTGCACTACAGTCATCTTTATGTGTTTTGAAAAGAATCTAGCAGTAATAATTCGTTCGTTCACTGGATGCCATTCGAGAAGTGTGTTCCTGTTCTTCTTAGATATTATTATCCCAACACCAAACTCGTGCCTGGTTTCTACCCCAGAATACAACACTGTCTCCCCTCCTTCTAGTCTGACTTTTCCTATTCCAGTCCACCTACTCTCGCTGATTCCCAGTATGTCTATGCCATAGTTATTCATTTCATCTACAATTTGCTCAGTTTTACCATCTGCGTTCATCGTCCTCACATTCCAACACGCAACCTTGATCTGTTTTCGTGGATGTACTAACGGCTCTATCTTGGTGTTAGCTTCCTTACGGCTTTGGCGATCACCATTCATGCTATCCTCTGTCGAAGAACGAGCGCCAATATCACCCATCAGAAAGGCTGGATTTCTTGTACATGTTTCTGTAACATCTGTTGTTTTTACGGGAGCAGGTTGTTAGCCTGCCGCCCAACCCCCAACCTGGAGGACCAGGGATCACTCTTAGTCTGGAATCTCACCCTCGACCAGTCCGGCATGGTTAAACCTACTAGGGATACACGTATCCCAGCCGGCATAGCTCTCAGGATCACTGAAGCACACAAGCTACTCCACCGCGACAAGGTTGTAATCCTCAGAGTAGGCCCTGCACCCTAGCCCGCAATTAAACAAAACCTTCATCTCATCTGCAGGGATGATAATTTTCCATTTTTAAATTAATTTCCGTTTTTTTCTTGAGCCATTTTTGACATTCGTGTAAATTCATTGAGATTTTTTTAATATGGGGGTTAGGTATGCTAAAATTTAAAAGTCAAATATCTGTAGACCTTCGCCTGTGTTGGCTATCGAATGTGTGTGCAAATGCGCGAGGAGCTATTTAATTTTAGTTCGGTGGTAGAAATGCACGAACACATACTAATAATTTTATTGGCCGGCATCACTGGGTAACCGCGATACTTAGCCAATGCCTAGCGAGAAGAAGTAGAAATGCGCGAATTCGGTACAAATAATTTTATTGGCTAACAGGGTATCCCAGCGTTTAGCCAGTAATCGTACGTCATTCCCGTTAGTCTGACCTCGGGCCAATCAGGAATGGCGCCTTTCTTGAAATGCGGTGGAGCGCAGCAAAAGTTCTATTGATAAATACGTAACGATGGAGACAGTGACTGACAGTCGATTCATAGAGCGGAAAGATGAAGTGGAAGTGAAAGTACTTGAAAAAGCTGTTAGGAATACGTGGTTTTGGAAATGGATGGAAAAAGTGGTCAGTGGAACGAACTTGGCCGAGTGCATTCGCGAGCTTCCGACTGGAATGGCGTACTGCTTGTGGTGCAGTTGCAATGTGAATTACAGGAGTTGAGGATAGAAGGACATTGAACAACACTGTGACAAGGACAAACATCGAGATGAGAAGAAGACCAAAGAAATTAACTATAGTTTGTCAGGTATGCAAATTTAAACTTATGAAATTATGTGCTGCCATCTGCTGTGTTGGATGCGAGTTATTTTGCATTTCATGCAATAACATTGACTTGTTGTGATTGCCTAAATTGCTTTTGGATTAACATTAATTATAAAACTTATGGGCATTATTTTTTGGTAGGCCTACTTATATTTTAGACTTAGGTAACATTTGGGTACCGACATTTGTGTATATTGTGTTATATTTGTTATGTTACAAATAGTTTATGCTAAATATTTATGTAAGGTTTTTGGCATAATGTTGAATTGGAAGTTTTCAGTCAAACAAGTCAATTCAAGATATTTAGCTTCTTTTCTGTGTCACTTGTGCATACACGTATGTTTGTTTATTCAAAATTAGTTAAAACTACAAGTGTATAATGAATTAAAATCAAGCTGTGGATTGACTCGTAATGCTCAGATGCATTGTTTTTCAGCTGAAATGAGTGGTTCGACCAATGGCAACATGACTTATGGCATACACCCGATGTTTAAGTCATCAGTAAAACCAACAACAGTCCTGCTACTACCAATGGTACCAGTTCGTGACAGAACAACCAGGAAGCCATTCTGCTGGGATTTCTTGCTGAGAAATCATTGCCATTCACCTTGGCACAACCGATCATTGATTTGTCCAAGGAATTAGCAAGTAATCCCAAGGCACTGAATGCTCTTTCCATGGACCGGAATACGGCATCATATAAGATGCGTTTTGGCTTGGCCAAAACGATGCAGGATGCGCTGTTCAAAGACCTGAAGACGTCTTACTTCTCGCTAAACATTGACGAGGCCACATCGGACAACAAACAGCGAGTCTTCAGTGTGTTAGTTAGTTACTTTTCAATGTTGTTGAATAAAGTGGTAGTGCGACACTTCGCTTCAATCAGTGTCATCCGAGTCAATTCCGCCTCTCTGCAGGAGACCCTTGTCTCTCTCCTTCAAACGCATCAACTCACTTGGACAAATGTCATGTCAATCCTCATGGATTCATGTAATGTCATGAGGGGATCGAAGAGTGGGCTAGAGGTCAGGCTGTGCAAAAACCAGGTGCCTCACTTGCTGGATATAGATGGGGATACATGCCACCATGCCCATAATGCTGCCAAGAAGTTCTCTAGCAAGTTTGGCCACCACGTGGAATTGATTTTTATACACATTCACACTGACTTCAAGTGGTCCACAGACCTGAGAGAACTGCTAATGGAGTTGTGTTGCCTGCTGAACATCACATCACGTTCACCATGCCAGAGAGGTACAGTGACACTCGTTGGCTGGGTGTCTACGATGTAGCAGTGGACACCCTGAGGCTCATGGATGCATACACCCTCTTCTTCTATCCATTCCTCCAGCCCCTGGACCGCGTTCACGACCTACACATCTGTGTCGAAATCTACAAGTGGCACAACTTGGATGATAGGGCACGAGATGCGGTACGAAGCATCCAGGGAAAGTTGCGTGCCAAGAAGATGACAGCTGAAGGAAAGGAAGAAAAGAAATCAAACAGTGGAACAGCAACTTTCCTTGAAGTGAAGGCAGCTTATGTTGCAACTGGTTTGAACCTCCAGAAGAAGATGCCTGTTAACAACAAACTGCTGAAACACCTGTCATCTTTGGACCCAGTAGTAAGAGGGCAAACTGAAGCAATGCAGTACATGAAGGCACTGCCAGACCTGGCCACAAATGTGTTGAGTGAGGAAGACCTCCTAGAAGTGCAGAGGTTCCACACTGATAGCACTCTACCTCTTGCTTTGCTTGACATGCAACTTGACACATGGTGGGCACTTGTGTTCCGTACAGGAAAATTCCCTGCACTCAGAAAGAAGGTGGCAGCCCTACTCAGCTGCTTTCATGGCCCTCAAGTAGAGGGATCGTTTAGTGTCATGGGGAACGTGATCACCACAAAAACGGCATGCTTGGGAATCAAGACACCGCCACCATTCAGAGTGTGAAATACTCGCTGAAAGCATCAGAGAAGTCTGCTGTGCAGTTCTTGAAGAAGTCCGACCATCTCCACAACAGTATGGACTCAACACTTGTCTGCAACATGATATGTGCGCACAAAAGTTATCATGAAGAACTTGAAGATGCCAAAAAGAAATGCAAAGCAAAGAGAGCCAAGCTTAAACTTGCTACAGAGAAAGCTCAGTCAAAAAAGAACTGCAAAGAGCTTAATGTGAAGGCTGCATAGAAAGCAAGGGAAGCTCACAGAAAAGCACAACTAACAAAACTGGCCCAAAGAAGAAGAGCAGGGTTCAGTGAATGTCATAACTCTGCCTCTCGTGCACAGACAGTTCTCTAAATACAAAATATAATATATATATATATATATTATATTTCGGATTCCAACACAGCTGCGAAGCATTGACCCTCATTTACATTGTGTTGAACTTTTGCTGAAGAAAGTTGAGATAGTATTGCTGGCATATATATATATGATTTAATGAATATGCTATGATTCCATTCAGGTGAGTGTTAAAGATGACCTCCTATATGTATTTATTTACATTTTTCAGATTGCTGATTCGTTTTTTAGACAAATATATGTTGGGTAATGTACTTCTGTTGTTATTATTAAGTAATAATAATAAGCCCTAAAATGATAGCCACATGGTGTCTGATTTCTCCCGGGGAGATCCCCAGACCCCCCCACCAGGAGGGGGACACACCCTCCCCCACCTTCGGCCGTTGCATGCTGGCCTTTAGCCTGCATTACAAAAAATTTCAGTTGATTTGTCATCATCACAGTATCATCTCTGCATCTGACTTCATGTTGTCGCTTTGTAATGTCGTATTGCAAACATTGTATGTTTTTAAAGGGAAACAAAAGTCAAGGTTTTGGCCTATACACCTATAAGAGTTACTAAAACATAACCATTTGCAACTACAGTTAAGAATATCACACCAGTGCTTTACTAGGAAAACCTTTGTTGAACACACATCTATTCCTATGCTTACCAATAAGATATGGCCATGCTATTTGCGACAAAACTCAACTTATGTAACATATTTTGGCCTTTGTTTACTAAACTGGTCTTCTTTATGATAAAATAGCACGTTTGTTTGAGACTGCATCGGTTCTGTGTATGCCGGACTCACTTAGTATGTCATGTCATGTATGTCTTAGTATGTCATGTGATTTTCATAGAACAGCGCATGCACTTATCGGTCGTGCTGGTTAACATGTCAGCCCTTATTCAACCAGAGAAATGACCAGAATCTCAAACTTTTAATACCCATGCATTCTGAGGAAACCACTGGTGTGATATTCTTGATTTTAGTTGCTTGCACATGGTTAGTTTTTATTATTTCTATGACTTTTGTTTCACTTTAAATAAATATACATACAATTTTGATCCAGTAACTTTTTTGGGGGCCAGTAACGGGCTGCTGGATACAAAAGCATAATGTCAAGGCCTGTGAGTATATGTTTATGTTGTCTTGCTTGCAGCGTTCCGCTCCTGCCTCCATCAGACTTATGGACAATGAACAGTTCCAGTTTGGTATGTAGACTCATCTGTACTGTGTTGTGGACATCCTCCAATTAGCAGACCATTTTCCATTTAAACATTCATCTAATCAGTGGACACCTGGTCAATACAGACAACTGGCAATATTTTTTATATTCTTTCCCCATTAAAGCAAACAATAATCTTTTTTTATTTTGTTAAAAGTACTTTTTAAATGATGGACAAATAGTGCAGATCCTGGCAGGAAAAATAACTGATTATGGAGATATTTCTTGTGAAGTCACATAAGATTGAGAATTCTGTGCAGGATTCCTGATTTTTTTATTACACTGCCTGGTTAGAGTTAGATATTTTGAAGGGTTAGGCATGCTTTGCAGATAAGCTAACTTTTGTAATAATCATAGTTGCCTGATATCTCATTTGAATCTCCTGTGACTAGCCGTTTTAAGTACAGAATAGTGGCTGCCATCACCATTTCCAAATAATGTTCTAATGTCTTCACAGACTTACAACAAGTGTAACCATAATAACCATATATCAAAGACATCATTGACTGCATGCCAGACTCTTACACACATATCAAAGACATCATTGATTGCATGCCAGACTCTTACACACATATCAAAGACAACATTGACTGCATGCCAGACTCTTACACACATATCAAAGACATCATTGACTGCATGCCAGACTCTTACACACATATCAAAGACATCATTGATTGCATGCCAGACTCTTACACACATATCAAAGACAACATTGACTGCATGCCAGACTCTTACACACATATCAAAGACATCATTGACTGCATGCCAGACTCTTACACACATATCAAAGACATCATTGATTGCATGCCAGACTCTTACACACATATCAAAGACATCATTGACTGCATGCCAGACTCTTACACACATATCAAAGACATCATTGACTGCATGCCAGACTCTTACACACATATCAAACATAAAAACTGTTGCAACTTGTGTACATGTGTGAATATGTATCATTAACATGTACATTCAATAAACAATATTAATACTAATATACATACATATATATGTATATATATATATATATATACATACATACATACATACATACATACATACATACATACATACATACATACATATATAAATTTCATTATTATTAATTGTGCTTGCCACTCACTAGGTAGCACATGTATCATAATATTGAGTTAGAGAGTATTTTTAGAGAGTAATTTTGTTATATAAAAATATATATTTCTCACTGCAGTGAGTAGAGATGGAAATTGTGCTTGCAGTTATGTTTATGATGATTGTGTTGAATATTCTTATATAAAGTTTGGCGAAAATTAGTCAAACACACATATTATATAGAAACAGACCTGCTTATCCACTTGGATTCACCCAGAAGTAGATGCAGTTCTATGAATAAAATGTTACGAACACATGATTGTGTCTTAATAAACCAGATCTGTAATGCTGTAATACTGTGGAACCAAGAAAAGAGATCATTAATAAAACATCAAAATATATGAATGCTTTAACAATTGTCACATAAATGAATTACAATAATTTGTTTGTTACATCCTGTGATGCAGATACAATTACATTGTATCTAAGTTTATGACAGAACAACACAACACTCCTGTAATCATATTTATTATTCATCTTAGCAATAAAATGGGACAGTCCGACCAGTTCTCTCTGGGGCCAGCTGTGATGCCCTGAGAACTGAATGCGACAGCTGGATATTTCTGGATATTTCACATGACCGGACTCTGGTTCTGGGCCAACTACTTGATCATGATCATGTGACTGCGTTCACATGGCCAAAGAATCCTGGGGTCTACATCCCTCTGGGTGTCCAACCAGCCCTTTTGAAACGCTGGCCATCCTATCACTTAAGAAATGATAGGATGGTGGAGAAAGGGGGTTGGTTGGTGGGTGATGTGTTTGTTTGTGCTACGAGACAAAGACGCCCCATGAAGGAATGTTGCAATATCATGAAAGACAGTTATTACTCATAATCTTGACCCGTGCAGTAATTATAGTTGGTTCTATCTACATATTGAAATACATACACTCGCTGTAGTAGCTTCTCATGCAGGAAAATATATAATATATATATGTAGAGTAAACGATTATAATTGTACACAAGCAGTTAGTGCCACAACTGTATGACTTATATACATACGTACATACATACATTCATAAATACATACATACATACATACATACATACATACATACATACATACATACATACATACGTACGTACTGTTGACAAAGTGGCTTGTCTTGGCCATGACTATGTAAATAGGTGATACAGTACAAAACTAATTTAAATACATGCATATTTGTACTGCTATATGTCCTAAGAACATTATCACACATCCATGTTGCATGTACCATCATTTTTCTCACACACTAAAATACTGATTAGTATTAGTCATGTACTACACTACTAAATCATGGTTGTCACAGATGTGTAACTACATTTTCCATATACGTGTACATATATATATATTGCTGCACACTTACCACACCCCTTATCTGAAGTGGTACTAAACCCATAGTTGGCAAATTATTCACGTTATTGCACATGGCTTGTTGGGCTTCTCTTAACGATTTGCGAGATGTTTGAGTATACCTGCGGTAACAATCAGAGTTCAATCTGCCCAGTGTTCATATCATTTGATCTGGAATGTGTGCAACTGTTGCTGTGGTAGATGCGCCTATCTGGAATGAGACCGCAAAGATGGATTGTAACCAAGAACCATTTTTAGTTTCTCTGTTATGAAAGAGTGTGTCAATGACGCCCCTGTTAAAGTGGTAAACAAGGGGTCATAACATATCATTCCTTGTCTGCTGCAGGGCCATCATAGTCTGGAAAGGGCAAATGTTCTGCTTTGTCACGGGGATACTCGTGAACAGGGCTGACATCAAAGGACACCATTTTCCTCCCTAGTGGAACTTCCAACTGTTTGATCTTCTTTACAAACTGTGTGCTGTTTTTCACAAATGTTCTGTTTTTCCAACTAGTGGGCTCAAAATGCTGGCTAGGAACTTTGCCGTCTTGTATGTAATGCTACCTATACTTGATACTATAGGTCTTAATGGTACATTGTTCTTGTGGACCTTAGGCAATCCGTAGAATTTTGGGACTGCTTCTGATGTAGGGTAGATCCTGTAGTATAGGGCATCTGAGATCGTCTTGGTTCTTTTCCACTCTTTCATGGTGTTGACTAGTTTACTTTTTTGCTAAATATTTTTGAGTTACCCTTTGCGAAATGGATCTGTCTTTGATCTTTTCAACTGAAGTGTGAAATACCTGTGATGAATATGAAATGTATGTCACCTCTACTCAAATCTGTTAGGGGGTCAAGTGTTAGACCAACTAGTGAATTCTCCACATCTTAAAAATCCAAAGAGAGCCAGACAGAATGCTTTTTCTAGGACTAAGTCTTCATATGGGCCTAAGAAACCTGATCTTAGAACATTACACATTTTATTTAAAATCTCTGCTGTAATGGGTAGCCTGGGTTTAACTACATTATCCTGCGATTACTTTACTGCTTTTAGAATTATTAAGCATAATTACCTCTCAAGAAACTTAGTGTTCATTCTGTATATTTCAACTGCATCTCGCAGTCTTCTTCAGCAGACTGAAGTTACGGACGTGTCACATCACCAATGTCATGTGACACAAGCTGGAGTAGGACTGGTGGTAGCTCCTGGCCAACATCTCGGTTCAGCGTAGGTATTTCTATGTGGATGTTAATCACCTCCTTTATTTTTCTCCTGTGCCAGTTCTCTCGTGGTCTAGAATATTAACGTCCTTCATAGAGCACTGATGGCCTGTGTTCAGTTTGTGTTCACTTATAGCTGATAGGGGTTGGCGACAAGATAGATGTTCTTTGATTTTTGTGCCAAGTGTTCTGGCTGTTTCTCCTATATAGTGTCGGTCACATTCCGGGCATTGTATGTCATATACTACCCCACACTTTGCTGCCTTTGCTGTTTTGTCTTTTGGGTGTACCAACAGTGACCTCAGGGTGTTGATAGGTTTGTGATAAACCGGGATGTTATAGGACTTGAAAATCCTTGCTACTTGTTCTGATAGTTTACTAATGTAGGGCATACCTATGGCATGTTGTCTTCTGCTGGTTTCTGTGGTGGTGTTCTCCTTCATTCTTTTTGGTTGCGTGGTGTTAAACATCCAAGTTTTGTAACCGTTTGCTTTCAGCACTTTCTTGATCTGGTCCACCTCTGTGTTCTTGCCCTCTTCTTCTGTTATCAGGTTTTCTGCCCTTTGGAGGAGTGTCCTGACCACTGATCGTTTGTGTTCTAGGTGGTGATTAGAATCCCAGTTCAAATATTGGTCCGTGTGGGTTGCTTTCTGATATATCTTGACCTTGGTTGATCCATCATCTTTCAGGCATACACGTGTCTAGAAAAGCTAACGTATTGTCCTGTTCTGGTTCTACCGTGAACTTAATGTTCTCACCCATTGAATTCAGATGGTGTGTGAAATGTTCTACTTCGCTCTCTTGTAACACTGTGAATGTGTCCTCTACATATCTCAATCAGATGTCTGGAGGATGAGGTGCTTCTCTGATGGCTCTTTCTTCAAAATGTTCCATGTATAGGTTTGCCACTATCGGAGAAACCGGTGAACCCATGGCTGCTCCCTTCTTCTGTTTGTAGAACACTTCATCATAAATGAAATATGTGGTGTTCAGACAGATTTCTAACAGTGTGATGATCTGGTTTACTGGTAGTTCACATCTGTCTTTCAGTGTTATATCCTGGTTTTGTCGGTCCTTTATCACTGATACCGCCTCTGTCACCGGGATACTCGCGAACAGGGCTGACATCAAAGGACACCATTTTCCTCCCTAGTGGAACTTCCAACTGTTTGATCTTCTTTACAAACTGTGTGCTGTTTTTCACAAAATGTTCTGTTTTTCCAACTAGTGGGCTCAAAATGCTGGCTAGGAACTTTGCCGTCTTGTATGTAATGCTACCTATTGTGGGGCGCGATAGCATACCGGTTAGAAGGCCGGACTCTCAATCGAGAGAACCCGGTTTCAAATCCCACTGCGGTCGCTTCGAACCTTTGGCAAGTTTGATCACCCCACGTTGCCACAGTTCACTCAGCTGTATAAATGAGTACCTGGCAATACAGACAGTGGTGGATATGTAAACGAATAGCCTTCGCGCAGCAATTGCAGCGTGGCTGAATACTTCCCAAAGAAGTTGAGATGGCCTTGGAATGAACAGGTCTGCCAGGGGGTGAAGCGTAAAGCGCTTTGAGCAGTCCTATGGACCGGATACCGCGCTATATAACATACCTTTACCTGCTATACTTGATACTATAGGTCTTAATGGTACATTGTTCTTGTGGACCTTAGACAATCCGTAGAATTTTGGGACTGCTTCTGATGTAGGGTAGATCCTGTAGTATAGGGCATCTGAGATCATCTTGGTTCTTTTCCAATCTTTCATGGTGTTGACTAGTTTACTTTTGTAAACTTTAGTGAGGTCCCTTTCCAATTTCTTGTAGGTGGTGTCATCTCCTAATAGGCATGCAATCTTTGCGTCGTAATCTGTAGCCTTCTAAATGCTTTAAAACATGCTTCATATACTGTCCTGGTAGACTTGTTTATTTACATATACCATAGCTGGTCAACTACGCTACCTAATACCACATCACATCCGAGGGCATTGGACACTGGCAGTGTTTGATTGCAGCCCCGGGTGTGATCTGTATGAATCTACTAACCTGGAACTGAGATAATGCATCAGCAATGTTATTATTAATACCTGGGATGTGTTTAGCAATAATTATAAAGTTCCCAGATGCAGCACACCATGTTAAGCACCTCATTAACCTCATAATGGGTTGCACTTTAGATCTACCCTAGTTAATGATATGGACAGTAGCTGCATTATCACAGTAGAAGAGAATTTTCTTGCCCTTCCACTCCGATCCCTATAGTATAACTGACACTATACTAGGGTACAGCTCCAAAACTGCCATAGACAGCTTCTCATTATCTTTGAGCATCAACTCTGGAGGCCATCTGCCCTGAAACCACCTGTTCCTAAAGAAACCACGATATCCATCCATGGCAGCAGCATCTGTATACAGTGTAAAGTCAACTGCTTTAATCACTTCTTGACCTAGAAAAGAGGGCCACCCCATTCCATTCAGTGAGAAATCTAAGCCACATAGCTACAACTAGTAGACATTCTTTGTTGATTCTCACATAGTGATGTAATTGTTTCACAGAAGCTGCCAAAGTTAAGAGATAAGCTACAAAGCTTTGACCTTGTGGAATTACCCTGGAGGCAAACTTTAGGTAACCCAATAAGCTCAACAGCTCTCTCTTTGAAATACTGAAATACTTATTTTTTAACATATCCAGTATAGTGATTATCCTGCTAAGTTTATCATCAGGCAACCTGGCTTCCATTCTGTCAGTGTCGAGGATTATCCCTAAATACTGCAACTGTACAGTAAGTCCCACGGTCTTATGCGGGGCTATTGGGACACGTAGCCTATTAAAGGTAAGCAGAGCCATTGTTCTCTCTGCCGTGGCATTGGGTGGATCTGTAGTTAGAAAGTCTAACAAATGTAACATAAAATTAATTCCATAGTTATGCTGGCCAATCCATCAAATCGCTTGTGAAAGCCAGTAAAACATTTTTGGACTGGAACGGCTGCCAAAAACTAGCCTAGAATAGAAAAAATATTCTTCATTCCACTTGACTCCATATAGATGCCACAGTGATGGATGGATCGGAATCTGCTTAAACGCATCTACTATGTCAGTCTTACATAACCTAGATCCCTGACCCCTATTTAGGATCCCCGACCCCTATTTAGGATCCCCTGTGTAGCATCATCTAATTTAACATAGGACAGAGAGTATTCTTCTGTGTTGATTAGCTCATTTAAACTAGTATGTTTGTCACTGTTATGTGGGGCGGATAAATCAACAATGAGACGCATTTTCCTGGAATAGGTGCCCTCGGCTAAACCCAGGGGACTTACTGTGTACAGTGATAAGGGTGGTGTTCTGAATGGACCTACCAGAAACCCTTTCTTCACTTCTTTCATTATTAGTTGACTGACTATTTTGGGCTGTTCTTTTGCTGACAAGTTATTTGGACATTCCAAACTGGCCACGTGTGCCAGTGGTGGCTCACTAATCCCAGTAAAGAAGCCCTCCCTTAAACCTGTGATCAAATTTGTCACAAAGGCCTTATCTGGATGCCCCACTAGCTCCCCCTCCAGTCTGTCTATGTCAATATGTGCCAAGTGTGTTCGTCCCTTTTGCTGCTATTTGTGCAGGGGTCACAGTCTGTCCGTCAGTAGTGTCTGTTTTTACTAGTCACTGTGTAGATCTAGTCACTAGTCACTGTGTAGATCTAGTCACTAGTCACTGGGTAGATCTAGTCACTGTGTAGATCTAGTCACTAGTCACTGTGTAGATCTAGTCACTAGTCACTGTGTAGATCTAGTCACTAGTCACTGTGTAGATCTAATCACTGTGTAGATCTAGTCACTAGTCACTGGGTAGATCTAGTCACTAGTCACTGTGTAGATCTAGTCACTGTATAGATCTAGTCACTAGTCACTGTGTAGATCTAGTCACTGTGTAGATCTAGTCACTAGTCACTGTGTAGATCTAGTCACTGTGTAGATCTAGTCACTGTGTAGATCTAGTCACTAGTCACTGTGTAGATCTAGTCACTGTGTAGATCTAGTCACTAGTCACTGTATAGATCTAGTCACTGTGTAGATCTAGTCACTAGTCACTGTATAGATCTAGTCACTAGTCACTGTATAGATCTAGTCACTAGTCACTGGGTAGATCTAGTCACTAGTCACTGTGTAGATCTAGTCACTAGTCACTGTATAGATCTAGTCACTGTGTAGATCTAGTCACTAGTCACTGTGTAGATCTAGTCACTGTATAGATCTAGTCACTAGTCACTGTGTAGATCTAGTCACTAGTCACTGTATAGATCTAGTCACTGTGTAGATCTAGTCACTAGTCACTGTATAGATCTAGTCACTAGTCACTGTGTAGATCTAGTCACTGTGTAGATCTAGTCACTAGTCACTGTATAGATCTAGTCACTAGTCACTGTATAGATCTAGTCACTAGTCACTGTATAGATCTAGTCACTAGTCACTGTATAGATCTAGTAACTAGTCACTGTGTAAAAATAGACACTGTTAATGACAAATTACTGGAAGCAACTCAATAAGGCACTTACTATTGGGAACATAATATTGTACAGACCGCCAAGATCATTAAATGAAAATATTATACATTTTATAGAGGAATTTACAATGACTCTATCTACTCTAGAAAATTGTTGTAATCTAATTATTACAGAGGACTTCAATATAAATATTTACTAAAATGACAACAAAACATACAGTGATTTTTTTCGATAGCCTGACATCATAATAGTCTCTATCGTTAAATTACTTTTCTAACTCACTTCACTAGAACTAATGGAACATTAATGACAACTTTTTCGGTAAGTTAAATAAATTAAATTAGAAAGTACTGCAGGGATCTTTACCAACACTTTTTCTGATCATCAACCATACTTCCTAATCATGGATATCAACATAATAACTAAACGTCCTCCTAAATTCTTTATAGAAAATATACAAAATAAAATGCATAGTGTAAAAAAAAGATAAACTTGAATGAAATGTACAATCAACTAAATAAATGTCCTATGGCTGACCCTAATTTAAATTACAACATAATACACTAAGAAATTATGCATGCTAAGGATAAGCATATGCCAATTAAAATCATGAAATGCAATAAACATAAACTTTCAACATGGATTACTAACTATGAAGTCATTCTCATTAACTTTATAACATATAATTCAATATTAAAGAAAAACATTTGTGCTGCCAAACAAAATTATTTTGAATCATGCTTTAACCAATACAAAAATTACATTAGAAACATGTGAAATGAAATTCTTTCCAAAAATAATGCAAACAAACCATTTTCTTTTAAAAATAATGGCAATAATTTAACAAATAAACGGATATTGCAAATCAATTCGAAGACTACTTCACAAGATATTCACTATAAAAGGCTATAGTTACTATTTATGATAGAACAACACAATGATTCATGTAAAGAATCATATTATTTAATTTTTTTTATTCATCTTGGCAATAAAATGGGACAACCCAGCCAGATCTCTCTGGGGCCAGTCATTTTAGAAAGGTGGAGAAAGGGGTTGGTTGGTGGGTGATGTGCTACGAGACAAAGACACCCCATGAAGGGATGTTGCCAGTTCCCATAACTGGGATAATGCTTCTAATTGATCTGCGACCCCCTGCAGTGAGGGAATATAAGGGGTGCTGTCAACTCCCATAGCAGGGATAATGCTTCTAACTGGTCAGAGGCCCTCTGTAGTGAGGAGATACTCCTTTTAATTTGTCAGTTTTTGTTTACCCATGCCCCCTGTAGGGATTCTTCTAGTAGCCTCCCCAAGATGCATTGGTCAGTTGTTCTGTCATAAACCATGCCAGTGATAACACTATGCTTCAAGCTACACAATTTTTTTAACTGTTTCTAACTTGATGTGATACAACATTTCCATTAGTAGTTACAATAAAGGGCATATTGGCCAACAAGGTCACTAAGACATCATTTGGTTGAGGAATCTCCGAGCTACCCAATTTTTTTAACTGGGTAGTCTGATTGGCTACCTATAATTTTTTAGCTATCTCTACATCTGTATACAGACTGACAACATTAAAGATCACAAGATTTTATAAGTTTCTTGTATATTTTATTCAAATTCATTTGCTGTGTCCACAGGCCATGCACTCAACCCAGAGGTGAAGTCAGTGCTTGCATCATTTGTTGAGGGTTTCAAGAAACTCTACATTACACGCATCAAGGGTTTTGACCTAAAGAACATCGCTGTAGCTACATTACTGTTTGAGGGCACCAAGGAGGTAGGTCAAGCTTTACACATGCTCGTTTCTGTTCCAGTCATTCACGACATTCCATGGACTCTTTGAATGGACTGAAGAAGACACCCTCAGCTTTCTTGTGATTTAAATGGTCGTTTTAACCCTTCAGCCCTTCAAGTCATTTCTTTAAACTCGCATCCCTGAATTTTGTGAGCCTCTTGCTGTACCTATCAATATTACATCTGTTTTGCTTGCTACAACTGTCAGTGTTCTGTTGTGTTACACCTGTCAATGTTCTATCTGTTGCACTTGTTACAACTATAAGTGTTTTATTATACATATCAATAACATATATGTTGTGCTTGCACCAACTGTCAGTGTTCTGTTGTGTAACACCTGCCAACATGCTATCTGTTCTGCTTGCTACGACTGTTAGTGTTATGTTGTGTAACACCCGTCAATATTCTATCTGTTCTGTTTGCTACAACTGTCAGTGTTCTGTTGCGTTACACCTGTCAACATTAGATATGTTCTGTTTGCTGCAACTGTCAGTGTTCTGTTGTGTTACACCTGTCAATATTCTATCTCTTGTGTTCGCTACGACTGTCAGTGTTTTTGTTGTGTTACCCCTGTCAGTATTCTATTTATTGTGCTTGCTACAACTATCAGTGTTATGTTATAATAATAACAAACTACAAATGTATACTTAAGCAATTTATATTACACAATGATGTCAATATATAACATGTATCACAATCACAATTTGTTCGTTTTCTACACCTGCACGCTATTTTTGTGTTTGATACTATGATATATGTATTGAAATATATACTAGGGAGTATAACATTGTATAATGTTCTTCCCCTATTGTTCTCTTTACATTATCATATAGGGTTTCCTTGATTTGATTTGTATATATTGTAAAGAGTTACAATAAATTTGATTATAAGTGTTGTATCAATCATCATATCAATCTTTTGTTGTCGTCAATGTTCCAACTGTTGTACTTATTACAACTATAAGTGTTCTGTTATACGTGTCACACCTGTCAATATTCCATATGTTGTGCTTGCTACAACCGTCAATGTTCTGTTGTGTAATACCTGTCAACATTCTATCCTGCTTACTACTGTCAGTGTTCTGATGTGTAACATCTATCAACATTCTCTCTGTTGTGCTTGCTACAACTATCAGTGTTCTGTTGTGTTAAACCTGTCAATATTCTATATGTTGTGCTTGCTACAACTATCAGTGTTCTGTTGTGTTAAACCTGTCAATATTCTATATGTTGTGCTTGCTACAACTATCAGTGTTCTGTTGTGTTAAACCTGTCAATATTCTATATGGTGTGCTTGCTACAACTATCAGTGTTCTGTCGTGTTAAACCTGTCAATATTCTATATGTTGTGCTTGCTACAACTGTCAGTGTTCTGTTGTGTTGCACCTATCTATATGTTGTGCCTTGCTATAACTATCAGTGTTCTGGTGTGTTACACCTATCAACAATTTATTTGTTGTGCTTGCTACAAATTTTAGTGTTCTGTTGTGTTACACCTGTCAATATTCTATCTCTTTTTATTCCAGAGGCACATCCAAAATAAGCCTCCTAGTTCCCAAGCAAATTTGCGTTCGCACCGATTTCATGCTTTTTGTCTGAATGTTCCTTGTTCGTGTTGTATTTGTTATACTTTATGCATCAGCAAGTACTTTAAGCTATACATGTATATGAAATGAAAGCTAATTAAATCATCTTTTGAATGGTGCAAATTTTATAAATGTAAGTTCATCTTAACTTTACCATATTTTTTTTATAAATGTTGTGTTCATTAAAAAAAATTATTTATAACTACAGTTAACTTCAGATGCCATAATGGCAATGATTAATTACTTTTTAACTGCAAGTATCAGTGAATGAAATCTTCAGAATTAAGTTCTGATTCAAATGGTAAGAAAATTATTATCCATTACAAAGTTGTTATATTTTTTCAAATAAGGTAATGACCCAAAATCACAATTTTTTTTCCACTTTGAAAAATATAAGTTTTGAAAGAACGACAGCTAAATTGATTGCATTTTTCAACTTGAATACTTGTTATACTAGTGACCACAAACACAAGATGTGTATAACATTTATTTATCCTTTACATTTTTCAGGTAACAAAACACAACTAGAAAACAGTTACTCTTGGATTGCCATCCATACCACATTCAAAAGCGTCTCTATGCACGAAATTGTCAAAAACCCATCCTCCGTGGAAACCCTTAGTCGGTTTCTGAATCCTCTACTAGCAAAAGTTGCTTCCAGTTATCCTCAACTTGTGCCGATCAATTGGTTAAAAAATCACCTGATTACTATTTAAATAACATCTGAATCATCTGAGAACGCATTAACATTGTTGCCATCATGCACGGTGTGAATGACGTGAATCACTTTGCGATAGCAACGAAAATCAACACTTTATTTAGTAATTTACTACGCTTAAAATCACTGTCAAAGATTTAAACAGAGCAGCGTATAAAAACCGGAAGTGTCCCGGTCCAGTACACATACATTTTGTGATATCAGGAATATGTGTACATGTACACGAGGTAATTCGATAGGTTATGACTACACAAAAAGTCGTAGTCGGGATAGAATGAGTAACTACCTAAAAAGCCGTAGTCGGGATAGAAAGAGTTAACAGCTGCAAATATCAATATTCTATCAGTCAAATCCTTTCCATTCATAACATAGCTATATTTATCAATATTTTGCCTGTCATAAGAACAAATAATATTGTTACTTTGCAGGAAGTAGCCAATCAGGAGAAGAGAGTTTATGAAATAGCTGCAAAGTTTGGGTGAGTAGTGAAACTGTTTCGTATTAGAGTTAGCTTTAGAGTCATCATTGTTGCTTAGCGGTGCTTTCAATCCATTTTAATTATTAATTTGTTCAGACAATCTAAATTCAGCAACAATCTACACACAAGAATGCATGCACGCACGCACGCACGCACGCACGCACGCATGCACACACAGACACACATGCATGCACATACATATACCCATGGCAACACACCTACTGCACTACTGGAATAAGAATTCATTACAAACTGAAAATATATATGCAATACAAAATGACATAACGACTACAAATATATATATATATATATATTGTACATGTATATATATATATATATATATACAGGGTTGGCATGTAACGAAGTAAAAGTACTTCGTTACAATACTTGAGTAGTTATTTCAAGTAATTGGCATGTAGCGAAGTAGAAATTTTACTAAATACTTTTACTTGTAACGAAGCAGTTTTATCTAAGGTAACACAACTTTTTACTCCGTTACTTTTATTTACTTCGCAATATATTTTCGTAAAATTTTTTGGCAAAACCGCTGCTACCGGTGGCGCTCCACCGTCAACGAAATTTCATAAATTTTTCATAGTCACCAGGCCAAAAGCTATTAATATTATCCAATCCAGGCCAGTTCGCGATCATATTTGCATACAAATCTCTCTGGGAAATCGACGTAACTACTTTTATATCTACATCAGTGAACGAAGTCTGCCAAATATTGGCATAGATCAGGTCAAGGCCATTGACATGAAATGTCACTTCGAGCACACAACGCTTGAACGCTATCTCAAACCACGATGCAAATGTCTCCATTGCACCATATAAACTATTAATCAGTAAGTTTCTAATACATATTATAAATATTAAAAGTTGCAATTTCGACAATGTATCGATAATCCCCATACACTGACACAATTCTGATATTCGTGAGCGAACGCGCATCGTGGATCGAGAACGAGAACCGATTTTCTCCCATTGTCAGCAACAGCCTTACCGGCTTACATCAGCATTAAACAGCATTTTACTTTCACGAATAAAATTCATATTGAGATGTTTAATAAATTCATAATAATGATTACTCTACAGAAGTAAAAAGTAAAGAATTGATACTCAGCCATTTGGCAGCATCCTTTCCCAGCAATGCTAATGGTTTATTCAAGCTGACCCATATTAATAAATAATATCAGGGACAGGGGCCCTGACAGGGCATTTTTAATTGCAATTAGCAACAGCATTCCTCTGTTGTACTGGTTGGTCTTCTGATCAATTCTAGCCCTAGCTGGTACCAGGTAACCAACACAGCTAGCTGCTAAAGCATGTTGTTTCAATGTTTGTGTGAGCTGATAAGACATGTCTGGGAAGTCATGAGAAGGTGGGGGTTCACAAGCCAGATGGCTTCATCAGCTAGGCATCAAATGTCTGTTAATTTTACTATGGGCAGTGCTAGGTGGTAGTACCTCTGACCAGTTTCTCTGAGAGGCTTCTACCCCTATCCCTACCCGCCCTTCCCCTCCCCCTCCCCTCCCCCTTCCCCTCCCCCTACACCTACCCCTCCCCCTCCCCCTCCTACTCCAACACCTACTCCTCCTTACTCAGGATGTTGTTATTATTTCTAAGTATTGTACTTTTACTTCAAGTACTTTTAACACGTAGTTTTACTTTTTACTCAAGTACTTTTTTTACGAAGTATTTTTACTTTTACTCAAGTACTTTTTAGGTGAATTACTCAAGTACAAAATTAAAGTAATTTAGTCAACCCTGTATATATACAGAATCCAGGACATAATCCCCTCGGACATAATCCCCTCAGGACATAATCCCCTTGGACAATATCCCCTCAGGACAAAATCCCCTAAAGACAAAATCCCCTCAGGACAAAATCCCCTCACATGAAGAATATTAAAATTTTAAGATTTTATTTAACCAAAAAATTTTTTATTTACATTTATTATTTTTCCTCCCATTAATAAATTAAGTGCTTTAATTATTAAAATATTTTTTTATTTAAATACATTTTCATTGAAATTAATTTATTGTTGTTCATTTATGTACAATAAATGTAATGTAATACTTGATAAATGACAATTTAATTTAATTGCAATTCACAATCAGAGTCTATTGAGATGAGGGAGATCAATTTGTAAACAAAACAGGCACCTGAACAGTGGAACAAATTAAGCCTGATATTTGCTAATCTGCTTGGTATCATTGGAAGCCATATACTTGTCACTTTCCATGGGAAGCCACTAGTCCATTGTTAGTAAGGAAGCCAAACTTAAAATGTAAATTTCAAGTCCTTTAAAAGGCGCCTGAACAGTGGAACTCATCAGTCTTACCAAGTATTATCTCTCAGCAACATTACCAGATCTAAACATTACCAGAACTACAACTATTACTACTACTATTATGGAGGTCATCAAGAGTCAGAAGGGTGGACTCAAGATCATACACGATGGATATATGTATACCAAGAAGTATGCCCGGAAGACAGCCGTCAGATGGGAATGTTCCAATCGTGTTGCATTCTCGTGCAAGGCTGCCATCACCACTGACCTTGAGATGAAGACTGTGACCAGTTCTACCCCTCACACACATGATCCACATGATACTGCTGTCTCAGCTACCAAGCTACGTACTACCATGAGGGAACATGCTGGAAGTTCCCGTGGAACCCTCACACAGTTTCTAACCGATATATAACCTCTGACGCTCCTATAGAAGTCCGTGCAGAACTCGGCAACCCAGAGACTATCAAGCAGTCCTGCATCGTGAGCATGCCAAACACCTACCTAAGAACCCAAACTCAGTCGGAGATCTGGTCTTAGAAGATGAGTGGACCAAGACCAGCAACGCAGATCAATTCATGATCTACGACAATGGTGTAGACTCATCCAACCGGATGCTAGTCTTTGGTACTGATGAGAGACTGCGTCACCTTGTGAGTTCCACTACCTGGTTCCTGGATGGGACATTCAACGTTGCTCCATCACTATTCACTCAACTCTATGTGATTCGTGCACCCCTCGGCGACTCTTCTGTTACTTGTGTCTACGGGTTCCTGATCAACAAGAACCAGTCGACATATGAGGAGTTCCTCTCTGACATACATGATCAGTGCGACACCCTTGGATTCCAGGCTGACCCCACTACTGTCACCATGGACTTTGAGTTAGCTCCTATGAAGGCTGTGACATCAATCTTCGGACCCCAGGTCAATATCCATGGCTGATTCTACCATCTGACGCAGAGTACATGGAGGAAAGTACAGAGTCTGGGCCTCGTCACTCGCTACCGTGAGGAGGAGGATGTCAAGCACTTCTGTGGCATGCTTGATGGTCTGGCCTTTCTACCACTTGATGACGTCCTAGAAGGCCTCGCCTACCTTCGTGACAACACTCCAGAAGGACTCGAATCACTTATTGATTACTCCGACTCTACATATGTGTCTGGTGGATATCGTCGCATAAGCTACCACCACGTCCAGATGGGTCTTTTCCACCTATTCGTGAACGCCGGATGCCACCTACCTATGAGCCTTCCATCTGGAACGTCAATGACATCACCCTGGCTGGAGGCTGTAGAACCAACAACATCTGCGAAGGGTGGAACAATGCCTTCATGAAGCTTGATGGTCATGTACATCCCACTATATGGAGAGCCATTGACAGTCTGCGCAAAGATCAAGCCCTGGTCGCAACTGGCTTGCTCCGTGATCATCGTGGCGACCCGCCAGCCAAGCGCAGAAGACGGCACACAGTCACCCTGCAGGCCAAACTGCACAAGCTTTGTTCAGACAGGAGCCAGAATATCAAGACCATTCCTGAGGTTCTGAGGGGTGTTGGTCACTGTGTTCGATGGAAATAACTTTTGATGTGTTCTACACATAGACATTGCAGTTGTGATAGATCTACAAGTAAGACTTGTAAGAAATGGCAAAATAGTTTTGAATTAAACTGTATGTTAAAATATTTGTTTTTATATTTATTTTTTAATAAAAAAAAAATATATTCTTCATGTGAGGGGATTATGTCCTGAGGGGATTTTGTCTTGAGGGGATTATGTCCTGAGGAGATTATGTCCGTTTACCCATCAAAACTGGGGGCCCAGAGCTATTTGTGTGAAAAAAAGCCATAATGTGAATTTTATTGACTTGCATATATCTGTTTTTTGGGGGGCTATTGGGCATCTGGATGCTAGTATTGATTTTGTGGCCAATAACTTCCACATGTACCTTGGACAAAAAAAGCACCAGCGACTGGGGGAATATTTTGGCAGGGTTGACTGAATTACTTTAATTTTGTACTTGAGTAAAAGTAATTCACCTAAAAACTACTTGAGTAAAAGTAAAGTACTGTGTCAAAATGTATTTGAGTAAAAAGTAAAACTACTTTTCAAAAGTACTTGAAGTAAAAGTACAATACTTAGGAATAACAACGAAATCATGAGTAATATTATATAAATTACACAGCTTGCAACTGTTCTGCAACCACTCTGCCTATAACAAAGTGTTCCCAGCCAGCCTTAGCTGGTTAACCGGTCTCCCACCCTTGGTGCTCATTTGGATGTTTTGAAAATTATATTATCATTAATGAGAGCTCACAACACTAACTAATGTCAGTTAAATACAGAACTAAATTAATGATGAAGCACAACCTGTATTTTTATCGACCTGTTCCACTGGGGTATGGGAGGAGCTAGATTGTAGAACAGGATATGTACAAGCAGGTGTGATTGTATCTGGGTAGCTAGAGGGTCAGTCAAATACTAGTAGTAGCCTCTCAGGGAAACTGATCAAAGGTAATACCACCTAGCACTGCCCATAGTAAAATTAACAAAGACATTTGATGCCTAGCTGATGAAGCCACCTGGCTTGTGAACCCCCACCTTCTCATGTTTTCCCAGACTTATCAGCTCACACAAACATTGAAACAACACACTTTAGCAGCTAGCTGGGTTGGTTACCTGGTACCAGCTGGGGCTAGAATTGATAAAAAGACAGACCAGTGCAACAGAGGACTGCTGTTGCTAATTGCAATCAAGATTCAAGTGCCCTATCAGGGCCTATGTCTCTGTCCCTGATATTATGGATCAGCTTGAATAAGTAATTGATGTGTCAAGTGGCAGAGTATAATTCTTTACTCTTTAGTTCTGTAGAGTAATCATTATTATATATTTATTAAACATCTCAATATGAATTTTATTCGTGAAATTTCCAGATGACACACAAGTATTCAGAAAGGTTACAAATGATACAGATAAACAAAGTTTACAGGATGATCTAGATAAATTAGTTAAATGGTCAGAAAAATGGCAAATGTTATTAAATTTTGGGAAGTGCAAATGTATACACATAGGACATGGAAACATGGACGAAAAATATAAAATGGGGGATGCTGTACTAGGTAGAACCACACAAGAAAAGAAGTTAGGAGTAACATTTAGTGCTGACATGAAAGTTTCAGAGCAATGTGGGATTGCTGCTTCAAAAGGAAATCAAATTCTAGGGCTAATTAGGAGAACTATCATGTATAAGGAGAAACAGCTAATTGTACCCCTGTACAAAGCAATAGTTAGACCACATTTGGAATATTGTATTCAAGCATGGAGGCCGTATCGTAAAAAGGACATAGACAAGCTAGAAAGAATACAACGAAGAGCAACCAAAATGATTTCAGAATTGAGAGACCTTAGTTACGAAAGTCGCTTATTACAATGTGGTTTGACAACACTAGAGACCAGGAGACTAAGAGGAGACCAAATAGAAGTATTTAAAATAGTGAACAGTTATGAGGATGTTGATAGGAATATGTTCTTCAAACTTAAAGAAGGCAGTAGAACCAGAGGACACAAAGCAGCATTAGTTAAGGAGCAGTGTAGGTTGGACATGAGAAAGTACTCTTTCTCACAGAGGGTGATAAATGAATGGAATAAACTGCCAAATGATTGTGTTAATGCTAGTAGTGTGAATATGTTTAAAAATAGAATTGACAGATATTTGATAAGGGTGGGCTACACATAGATGAGAAAATTTTTTGACTCTCGATAAGCCAATAGCTTCCTTGTCCACTTTGCCATGTGGAACTTGTTGTTTGGGATGGCAATCTTGTTAAATCTTGTTAAATCTTGAAAGTAAAATGCTGTTGAATGCTGACAATGGGCGAAAATAGGTGAAGTTCTCGAGCTACGATGCACGTTCGCTTGCGAATATCAGAATTGCGTCAGTGTATGTGGATTATCAATACAATGTCAAAATCGCAAATTTTAATATTTATAACACGCATTGGAAACTTACTGACTAATAGTTTATATGGTGCAACGGAGACATTTGCATCGTGGTTTGGTTTGAGGGGTTCAAGGATTGTGTGCTTGAAGTGACATTTTATGTGAACGGCCTCAACCTGACCTATGCCAATATTTGGCAGACTTCATTCACTGACCTGTATATTAAAAAGTGGTTTATGAAATGTCGTTGACGGTGGAGCGCCACCGGCAGCAGTGGTTTCACAAAAAATGTAACGAAAATGTATTGCGAAGTAAATAAAACTAACAAAGTAAAAAGTCAAATCGCATTACTTTAGATAAAAACTATGTCATTACAAGTAAAAGTATTTAGTCAAAATTCTATTTTGTTACATGCCAATTACTTGAAATAACTACTCAAGTATTGTAACAAAGTACTTTTACTTCATTACATGTCAACCCTGTATTTTGGGATGTCACAATAGCAAACAACCCAATTTAATTTGGTTAAACAGTTAATGTTTATCTTATGTGTCATGTTTTGACAAAATATAGCCACCTTAGGGACCTTATAGGGACCTTATAGGGTGGGGGAATGTTTTGGCCAGGACAATCAACTTCATCCATGGGGAGATGCAAAATGACCAGAAATTACCAGGAGTGTCACAACAGCAAAAAAAAACTATTTTCTATGGTAAAAGGGTTACAATTTTATCTTAATTTTTTCAAGTTTCCTTTGGATGAATATAGTGGTTCAGAATTGGGGCAAAATTGCCTCCAGACCTGAGTCAGGCAGGTTGTTGTTTATATTTACAAAGAAATCTTACACAAATCCGCATTAAGTTGTTGTCTAAGGCAAGTGTATTTTGTAATGTGTGCAGGCTAAAAGTTTAATTGCGAAACTTAGTGAATGAACCATGAAATAGGTGAATACAGTGACCCATGAATACGAGGACCAGCTGTCTACTAATATGTGTCAACACTAACTGGCAACTTGTTCGATGTCATCCGACTGGCCATAAATGAGATGTAACAAATGCTGAATAATATTCAGAGTACACCTTTAAACACTAGTTTCGGACATCATACATCATGTTACACATATATGATAGAAAATGCGTGTGTTTATATATGCACGCATGCACGCACGCACCCTCCCTCCCTCACCCACTCACACACACACACACATCTTTATGCCTTATTATTGTTATTATTTTCAGACTCCATTTTCGTAAAACCCTAGTGTGAACACTGCTTCACTGCAGATGTTATTCAAAATTGCTGCAGCTAGCGAAATGAAATTTACGATGAGTTGAATTGTAAACGTGTGTTTAAATTGTTATTGCCAGAAAGACAATTTTAATGTAAATAAAGCAATTTGTCAGTTTCCCACTATTCAAATTATCTATGTTGTGTGATATTTAAATAGTTTTTAGAATTGTGGAAGAATGGCACTGTAACATTTCTAGTAATAAGGTACTTGTACATCAGAAATACTTTAGCTTGATGAATTATTTAATACAATGGAATGTTATGTGCTGAATAATCATATTGAAGGGTGTATTTTACACTTTGTAACTTTTTAAATATGTAAATCTTTCAAATGCCTTTTGTTACCTTCCATGATCCAATATGGCTGTTGGATTATGTTAATTAGATGAAATTAGTTCAGTGAAAATATAAAAATTATTTGTAACATAAAAAATATATATGTATGTGTTCACCATATTTAGACCTACTCAATTATTCATTTCACTGTTGTGAAAACAATGAAACTAGTTATAAAATAGTGGTACTACCAGGCAGCTAGAGTGATCCTATGGTTTCAGTGTTATTTTAATGCACAATGTTCCAACAGAAACCCATGGGCCTCTTATCTTTACAACTTAATAACTTTGCCATTACTCGTCCAAATTTCATGAAATAAAAATACTTAATGGCATGTCATTCTGCATGACATCATGAAAAGAAACTTGTGTTAACAGATGGGCAATGTTTCAGCGGTATACCTGGTGGTGAAGAGAATGGTCTACGTGGATACATGCTCACCTATGTCATAGCATACATAAGGGTCAGTTAATACAGCGAACATTACATGTAACTCTTCTTTTTTGTTTTTAATGTGTTTCATTGTTATTATTGATAGGATTTGTGTTACCAGGAAAATTCATGATATTAAAATGAGAATAATAACACTGCATTTAATTTGTGTTACATAAGCATTTTGAACTGTTTTGCTTGATTTCATGATGTATTGTATTCTTAAGAAACTCAGTTGATTATTTTATAGTACTTTTTGTGTGTGTATGTATTTGGTAGAAGTGTTTTTTAACTGGTTTTTTTATTTAATTTTATTAAATGAATCTGTGGGTGGGTGTTTTGACAAATATTGATGTTTTCATTGCTTTCAGGATATAGGCTTCGATTACTACATTGTGGCTGAGTCATTTGAGACCTCTGTGCCCTGGGACAGGTATATCCTACGTCATCTTTGTCTACTTTATAAACATAAAGTGCAACAACATTTATAACAACACTAGCAGTTTTTAAATAGATAACATTTGCACAGTCATCGGGTAATTTGTTGCAAACATTAATTGTCCTCTTATATCCTATCAGCACTGTTCTCTTATTAAAGTCTTCCAGTTCACCTATGTTCCTTAAGAAAAGAAAATATAAAGGTAACCATGCTCTGGACAAGATACTCCTCCAGAGGGGATAACTTGGTAGTTATTTATCACAGAAATATCTATATATGACTTGGTGTTGCCAATCAATATCTTGGCTAGTTAGAATCCAACTCGCAAAATTGCGACGTAATACTGGCAGTTATAGTGACGTCTAGCAACGCCTAGCCCTTGTGTTACATAATTTCGGACAAGTTAATTGAACCCCTGAAAGTTTGGCTCCCGAGATGCAAAGCGTCTAGGAGGAGTAGCATGACATACATACTCTAGGAGGAGTAGCATGACATACATACTCTAGGAGGAGTAGCATGACATACATACTCTAGGAGGAGTAGCATGACATACATACTCTAGGAGGAGTAGCATGACATACATACACACATGCGGTACGTATATAATTCCCAATAGTAGCGCGCTACCAAATAGGTGCACACCCCCCTTTTTGAGAAGTGAAACCATGCGCAAAAACAGATTTTTATGCATGAAGGCACGCTAAACGCAAATGACAGCAGTACTGCTGCGGCTGGCGCCATCTTGCTGACTCTTTAGAAATAATTCATAGTGTGTGTTTTTAGCCGCAACGTGGCACCACATTGTTATCATTATTGGTGGCTTTCGCCAGATTTCTGTTGAAGTACTAGGACTAGCTTTTATTTTTTTATCACTCACTCACCATCAGCAAAGCATGCAAGTTTTAATTGTCTATTTAATGATGCTCAAAGAATCAAGCGGCGGCTAGCTGATGTTGTTTGTCTGGTATTACAAAAACCACTAACAAACATATGCCTTTTCAGTGTCTGTCTCGTGCATTTTGGTAGTGTGTCAGTTAAGTGTCGTTTGCATGGTTTGGTAGATGGGCTGAAACTGCATCTTTGCTAAGTGCAAAAACAAACAATGCAACACTTCATTGTAGGCTTACATTAAATTTATTTCGCACCATCAAAACAATCCGAAGCGCATGTAGATTGGACAAAATACATTATGCAAAACAAGTGCTAGTTATGAAACAGATCGGTGATCAATGACATGGTTCCCAGGTCATTCCCTAGCAGCGCCCCACATTCTTCACATATTTCAGAGTGTTGCCACATTGCGGATTAGCTACCAGTCTGATTTAGAGGCTGATTTCACCCATAGCGGGAGATCATGATTCGGGCGACGTTTGAGAACTAATAGACGCGCATACAAGCCTTCGCACCAATGTACATACATACAGACATACATACATACAGGCTGTACAAACACACATACACTTGCTGAATTATAAAATTGAAGCTAACCTTGTTCAATTCGGGTATTACCAGTAGTTTAGTTGCTCTTTGTATTCTTATGAGGTCATCTGTGTCCACCTGATATAGCTTATATGTGTGTATGCATCTAAATGGGACCTAACTGTAGCTTTTAATAAAGTTTAATTAACCATCTATGTTTTTATAATTAACCTAACAATCTAATTTCCATCTTTATGCCACATTAAAAACTCTGAAAATGCTCTGAATTTATTTTATATTCTGTGTTCCTATATGTCACTTTGACGAGATTCAATGGTGGCAAGTGATGATGGACTATCGCTTGGCACTTGGCTGTGGTCTTGCTGAAGCCTGGCCTTGCAACAAGACATGGGGTGCAGGGATACCAGCAGCAGCAGCAGCAGCAGGACGCGGTTCGTGATGGATCTCGGCAATGACACTCTGTATCTGGAGTGGCTGGTTACAAGTTTGGATCATCCGGCATTGATTCTGTGACGGGCACTTGCGGTTCTGTTGTAGCTTCTGTAGGACAGCTTCTGGAGAACAGCCTCTGTCTGAAGGCTCTCAAGTATTTCAGATGGGAGGCTGGAAGATGCAAGTCCCACTTTGGGGTCTGTGCCAAACATAGCAGCGTATGTTGTGCGCTTAATGCCAGAATGATACACAGAGTTCTTCATGTTTTGCACAAAGCCTGTGTGTTGTTGTCAGTCACCCAAGCTGCCAGCATATCCTTGATGTCACCATTTGCATGTTCTACTGATCCCTGACTTTGTGGATGTCTTGGTTTTCCATGAACCATGGTGAGCTGAGGCCAAAGCTCCTTCAGTTCCCTAATGACTTGCGCTGAGAATTCAGAACCATTGTCACTCTGCAGTATTGCAGGGGCTCCTAAAAGGAGAAATATATCCAACAGCTGGAAAGCCACTTCCGCTGCTCGCTTCGAGGTTAGAGGTCGTATAATATAGAACTTTGTGAGATGGCACTGATAAACAATGATCCACTTGAAATGTGACTGGGAGATGATTGCATGTCGATAAGATCCACCAGACTACGAGAGCCAAAATCTCTTCTTAGGATTGGCTTCACAACAACCCCTTTGGTCATTAGTCTCTTTCATTTCTGCTGGCACCGAACAGAATGCTTCCCTTGTTATGTTGGCATACTTGGTACCCAAATGATGTTGGCATACTTGGTACCCAAATGTTTCATCATCCTGTCTCGACCACCATGGCCAGTAGCCATGTGTGCTCTTTGGATGATGTCATAGGTGTACTCAATGCACACATAATATATTGGCTCTTCTTGTTCTGTTTTTCATTTCTTTATCAACTTCTTTGTGTCACCGCATTGAGGAATTTGATACCTGCAAAACATAAGAATTTTTTTTATTATTATCCAATTTTAATTATAAACTACCTAAACCAAAATTGTGAGAAGGAAATATATATATATATATATATATATATATACACATATATATATATATATTGTAATTGTAATATACTCATAATTATGATGTTTATCAATATGTCTTTTATAGGAATTGGTTTAACTTCCCTTTTAAATTCATTAGTTTGTAAGGCTTAATGTGAAAAATCATGAAAGTACTTTTGTGAGACAGTATTGACGGCTTTCATTTGTGCTCACTCGTGCAATTGATGGCTAACTGAAAAAGACCCCTTCATTGTGGACTTCCTGGCTTACATAAAGAAAGGAAGAATTTAACGGAAAAAAGAATAAGGCTTGAATTGGTATCCAATACAACTTTGGTGGTTATTAACTCAGGGCTTCTGACTGAGAAAACCTTTGAAGGGAGTTACCTCTGTGGCTTCGATGTGCAGATCAATGAATGAAGGTGTGACATTTAACCATTACCAAATCAAAATGAAACCACATCATGTTATACATGCCACCAACATTGCATCTGTCTGATATTAAGCTTCTTGACAAATTTTGTGGCAGAAATTCCCTAGGTGGGGGGGTTTCACCTGTCTGGCCTGGGTGCTGTGGAATAATTTCTATGACATAATTCTGATATGATGTCTTTACTACATAATTTCATGTTAGCTATGGTGCTTTTTGAAGAATAGTCAACTATCTTTCCACCCATACCTCATTTATTATAGGTTGGAATATTTGCATTGATTAAATTGACTACTATCTACCCCTCAAATTGTGAAATGTCTGGTAAATTTCTCACACTTAAAACCAAGAAATAATGTTCAGCAAGAAACTACAAAATAAAAAATTGGTACTTGCTGAGTATGTAGTGTCCATGGCGTGACTTCGAAGATTCATCAGTTGCTGCAAGCTTGAGTTGTTCTATAGTATTGAAATATTCCACTTTGTGAAATAGATGTTTTTGACATATTTGAAACCTTTTGTAGAGTTCTTCCTTAAATTGTACTTCGTAATTATCCAGTGCCATTGTCATAGCTGTGCCAAGAGGCAAGTGATTAAAACCTACTGATTGTGTTCTTTTTATAGGGACAGGCAATGCACAATAGCCAATTAAGACAGTCACCATTTTAGGCTGGGTCATCCATACAAATCACTTTTGTAGAGTTCTTCCTTAAATTGTACTTCATAATTATAGGGACCAGCAATGCACAATAGCCATTTGAGACAGTCACCATTGTTAGATAATTAGCATTCCCAGTTGGAGAATGGTTGGGTCATCCATTACCTGTCCATCAAAACTGAGAACGCTAGTGAGATAGCTGTCAATCAATCTTTCAGGGGGAGGGTTAGAATCTTGTACCCAAAGAGGGATATATTATTAACAAAATGTTGCCATTTGCAAATATATAGCAAATATTTCTTCACTTTGTTTATTTACTTGAGTAATGTGAATGTCTGAAGAATTATGAAAGCTGACATTAACGCACAAGTAACATTGGAACAATATATAATGACAAAAGTACACAAATTGTTATTACACAGTATAGCTGAAATAGTCACCAGTCAAACTGTGTAATAACAGTGCCTTATTTCCAGTCATTTCACGTAATGAAACATTCATTTCGCTTAATGCCTAAACATGTCAGTCATTACGCGAAATGACTGATTATGCAGATTGACTGTAACATATATAAACATTTACATTTTACAAAATTTAAATACCCATACATCTGCCATCTTACTATAATCCAGCAAGTGTTATGCTAAATAGCAGCTATGTGAAGTGAATGATACAGTGGCAGAGTAGCACAAATAATCAGACATTTGTGCTAATCAACAAGCCATCATGTACATTTGTGCTATTCCACCAGCCATCATGTACATTTGTGCTGCTCCACCAGTCATCATGTACAATTTTTTGCTACTCCAGCTATCATGTACATTTGTGCTACTCTACCAGCCATCATGTACATTTGTGCTACTCCACCAGCCATCTTGTACATTTGTGCTTCTCGACCAGCCATCATGTAAATTTGTGTTACTCCACCAGCCACCATGTACATTTGTGCTACTCTACCAGCCATCATGTACATTTGTGTTACTACACCAGCCATCATGTACAATTTACAAGCGATTCACTTCACAAAAGTGCTATTTAATATTTATTTCACACGCCTTAACTTTAATTAAAAGTTTGGGACTATGTTTCTATGTCGTTGCTGTCAGTTGTCATTCAGTTTTAAATAATCACGTTTTGTGTGCAGTTGAGAATGGCAGTGGGGAACCACAAAACAGCATAAGGTAGAGAAAAACATTTCAAACATTAATACTTTATTTTTACAGCATATGATAGAAAGCATGGATAGCATGTGAATCCAGCATGGCTCCCATTGACAGTGATTTAACAAGATTTGCCATCTAAGCCAAAGGCCCAGATGGCATGTGGACAAGGAAGCCATTGGCTTATCGAGTGTCCAACAATGTTCATCTACGTGTAACCCGTACTCTTGAGATATGTGTCAACTTTGTTTTTAAACATATTCACGCTGCTAGCAGTTACACAATCCATAGACAATTTGTTCCATTCATTTATTGTCCTCTGTGAGAACGAGTACTTCCTGGTGCCCAATCTACACTGATTCTTTACAAATGTTACCTCGTCCTCTAGTTCTACTATCTTTCTTGAGTGGAGTCGGGCAGCTTGACTTCATGTCATGTGATCAAACAGAACTAAACGTACATGATGTACTGTTACTCATGGAATCAAGGATTACACATGATTACACATTGTCATGGATTATGTACAATACAATTTTGGAATTTCCTGGCGATTCTGATCATCTGTTGCTTTGTAGTTAAAGTTACTTTTAATGCAAATAACACCCGCAAGTTTTCATCTGCCATTGTTTCAAATTGTTAATTTTGCACACAATGATGGTGAACAAACAATATTATTCCGTCACTATCACACACGTCATTTCATATGGGATGGCCCCATCATGACGTAAAAACCTAGTTCCGACTGTATCACGTATTACGTTGCAATTTTAAGAGTTGGATTCCAAGAAGCCATCAATACATTGACTGGCAGCACGAAGTACCAAGGCATAGATGGATATTTCTGTGATAGTGTTGTGTATCCTGAATATATTTTTTTAATATTGTTACCATCCCCTAGTCTGTGGTCTGTCAAACATCTATTTGCCCAATTAATTTAACCATCACAACAGTCACTTAATCAAAATAGTGTTGAAAATATCTATCGATAACACCTACATATGACCCTTTATCTATTTTTTAAAGATTTTGTATTGTTAGATTTGACCTAGCATTTGTACATGTTAAAATGTGTTTGTTTTTTATCACAGTTATTATGTGGTTTACATATTTTATTATTTCATTTCAGAAAACAAAACTATATCTAGCTTTCCTATCACTCACTGACTCTAGTTGAGTAAAGCCAAATTCTATGCCAGAAATAGAAAATTTTGGGTATTGACCTCGTATTCTAATGGGAGTTCTGCTGGATATAAATCAAACACTTTAACACATTCTTGCTTACTTTTGTAGTTTTTATCTTCTCACTAATAAGTAGATACATTCTTTATAATTGATAGTATAATTACATGAAACAATAATGACATAATATGCTTTCTTGTAAATTATATTAAGGATTTAACTTAATTAAGATTTGTTTTTTTTAAAGTACTGGACATTTTGTTGAGATTATTAAGGGTATGTTTTCTTCTTTGTGCAGGGTTCTTGACCTGTGTCGTAATGTCAAGGACAGGCTTGTAAGAGAGTGCAAGGAACGGGGCGTCCAGTTTCCGCCATACGCCACCTGCAGGTGAATTTGTGAATTATTTATTAATGTGACTGTTTCACTTCATGTATGCTGTGTTTGATAGTTGTTAATGCTAAGCAATAATACTAGGATATCAACAATAATTCTAGGATGTCAATAATAATACCAGGATGTCAACAATAATACTAGGATGTCAATAATAATACCAGGATGTCAATAATAATACCAGGATGTCAATAATAATACTAGGATGTCAACAATAATACCAGGATGTCAACAATAATACTAGGATGTCAACAATAATACTAGGATGTCAATAATAGTACCAGGATGTCAACAATAATACTAGGATGTCAACAATAATACTAGGATGTCAAAAATAATACCAGGATGTCAATAATAATACCAGGATGTCAATAATAATACTAGGATGTCAATAATAATACTAGGATGTCAATAATAATACCAGGATGTCAACAATAATACTAGGATGTCAACAATAATACTAGGATGTCAATAATAATACCAGGATGTAAACAATAATACTAGGATGTCAACAACATTACAAGGATGTCAATAATAATACACACATGTACTTTGCTAGATAGATCATCTTCCAAACCATTTATATATAAAATTAAAAATAGTATAGATTCTAATACTGATCCCTGTGGTACCCCACTCAAAACAGATTTCCAATTTGAAATCTCACCGTTTACTATTACTCTTTGTCTTCTGTGTGTAAGCCACTTTTCTATCCAGTTGATTACATCATTACTTATACAATGGGCTTTTAGTTTAAGTAACAATCTTTAATGTGGCACTTTATTGAAAGCTTTCTAAAAATCTAAGACAACATCCACTTGTGACCCATTATCTACCCATTTTGTAATTTCTTCCCAAAAACATAACAGATTTGTTAGATATGACCTTGCTTTTAGAAACCCATGTTGAAGTGGTATTATTAATTTATGTTTTACAAGGAATTATGTAATTATTGTTTCATAGAACTGATGTTAAACTCACTTGTCTTTAATTTTCTGACTTTCCTCGATCCCTTCTTAAATTACAGCATAATGTTTACTTCTTTCCACTGTGAAGGATCTATTCCCTCTTCTAGTGACAAATTAAACACTTTTCCAAGTGGTGTACTAATTTGCTCTACAAGTTCCTTAAGGGGAGACACCCCAAGTGAAATGTAATTTTTTTTTATTCAAAATGTGTTTCCACTGTGATCTGATAGCTTTTAGTATCTATAAAGTTCACTTATACAGCAATTACTAAGTCACTTTTATTCATGGATACTCTTTCAAGTAAAAAATCCTGTTTTTCAATCTTTTATGGCGGTTTTCTCAAAAACATGTTTTCTGCATTTGGAAAAAGGATATCTCTGAGTAATTATGCTATCCAAATAAGGTTTTGAATGTTGCATTCAGCATACTCTGCACAATGACCAGAGACATTTTAAAAATCGTCAACAGTTTGAAAAATAAACCCGTATTTGTTGGCAAAAGTAATTTTTTTGGCACTTCACAAAAAAAACAACAACATTTTAACAAATGCTCTAGTTACTGTACAATAGCATGTGTACTGAATATGGATGGATTTGCAAGAATTATAATCATTATGTGTTCAATAAAGAATGGCAGTGTTTCTAAATTTGCCAATATTTGCTAAAAATGGTGGACATTTTGTTTGTTACCATGGAAATGGGGGTCTGGCTGAAAAAAGTTAAATATATTTTTTTCTCGGTAAGATCTATTCTATACTTTTAGCAGAAAAAATTGCACGATTTGCACAAATAAAAAAATTATCCTATCTACCTGCAGTGTGTGGTTGCAGTCTTGGTGGTATCCCATGAACTCAAAGTGATTTATTATCTTTCATCTTAATTTTCTTTGCTATCATTTCAGGAGCTACAAATAACTGCCCTAAATGATCTGATTTATCGCCCTCAAATTTAGTAACTGGAACTGGAAGTGAGCTGGTATCTTCTGTGGTAAAAACTGAGCTGAAATACTAATTCAGGACCTCTGCCATTTGAAACCCATTTTAAATTATGTTTCCACTGTTGTTTTCCAGTGGTCCGACCTTTTCACAAATATTTTTGTTTACTTCTTACACAGGCATAGAAACTCTGCTGTCATTTTTTATATTACCTGCCAGTTTTTTTCAAAGGTTCTTTTGGATTTAAATAATTTTAAGCATTCATTAACCGGAATTACAATTTATAATCAGTTTTTATTAATAATAAAATTAATAATCTGGGTTTTGTATGAATATTTTTATTATGTCCAGGCCCAGCCCAAGCCCGGCCCGGCCCGGCCCGGCCCGGCCCGGCCCGGCCTGCTCACACCAAGCCCAATGTTTTTAATTTTTTTCCAGGCTCCACCCAGGCCCACAATATGTTGGCTCCGGCCCAGCCCGCAAAATTATGTAGAGGCCCAGCCTGCAGGCCGGGCCGGGCTTGGACCCAAAGCCTGGCCCGTGCAGGGCACTAGTGTACATCTCAGGTGTTGCATCCCTATCTGTATATCATTTCTGGTCTTGGAGCATTTCTGTATGATGCCTTTGACTGTTCGTACCTGTTTCTTGACTAGGCCTTTCGATTGGGCATAGCTCGGTGAAGTAGTGGTGTGTTTGATGCTCCACTTGCTGCACAAGTCATTATATGGCTTTCCTGCATATTGTGGCCTATTGTCAGTGACTATTTCCATGGGTGGTCCAAATATACTGAAACACCCTGCTGTCAGGTGGGCAATCCTGGTGCTGCTTGTTGATTGCATGAGCAGGTAATAGTCACCCTTAATCTCAAACATGTCACTTGCACATGTGTATTAGATATAGTTTTGTCTTCACAAAATGAATTGATGGACAATCTCAGAATACATGAACCATTGGATAACAGTGATCATAATAATTTTGATATCAAAATAAATGAAGGTAAAAATAAAAAGAATTACTGGAGAAATTTCCACAAAGGTAAATATAAAGATATGAGAAAATACTTAACAAAGCTATATTGGAATAACATGCTGAGGAATAAGACAGCAATTGAATGTTGGAACGTACTAAACTAAAATATGAAATTGAAAGTATCATTGAACAATTTGTTCCCTTGAAAAAATAAGGAAAACAGTCTAGAAAAAAACACTTGTCAAAAGAAGCTATTAGAAAAATAGGGTACAGACAAAGTATGTGGATGGTTTATAGGTCACCTATAATAGTTGTAGCAGAAAGGATGAAGACTCAAATTAAAAAGAGGCACTTAATGCAGCTGCGACTAAAATTAGAAAATCTAAAAGAAGCTATTAGCAAAAATTAGCATTTAACATAAAAAAATGACAGAGACAAGGATGGACCATTCACGGAAGACCTAAATGGATACTTCAGTTCAGTGTTTACCAGAGAGGATATTCGTTCATTACCAGTTCCAGATGCCAAATTTCAGGAGGCTAAATCAGACTATTTACGGCAGTTAATTGTAACTCCAGTAAATAAAGGAATGAAGGATAATAAATCACCTGGAGTGGATGGAAATCTGCCAAAACTACTAATGGACACAGTAGAACAAATTAGTATACCAATTGCAAGAGTGTTCAACTTGTCATTAAAAGAGGGAGTGGTTCCTTTTGAATGAAAAGAAGCAAACGTCATACCATTATTTAAAAAGGGTTCAAGAAATAAGTCAGATAATTACAGACCAGTTAGTTTAACATCAGTGATTTATAAATTATTAGAAATGTTAATCAAAGACCATATGGTGAACTTCCTTGTTAGGCATACATTTTTAAATCCATCTCAACATGGATTCCTAAAAGCGAGGTCATGCTTAACATGTTTTTAGAAGAAATCACGAAGTGGATAGATAAGGTATTACCAGTAGACATTATCTACTTAGATTATCAGAATGTTTTGACAAAGTGCCACATCAAAGATTACTACTTAAATTAAAAGCCCATGGTATGGGGGATGGCATAATCAACTGGATAGAAAAATGGCTGACTGACACAAGACACCGTGTTGTAGTAGATGGGGAGGTTTCAAACTGGAAATCAGTTTTGAGTTGGGTACCACAAGGATCATTATTAGGACCTTAATTGTTCTTAATAATGTATCAATGATCTGGACGATAATATAATAAGCAAGGTACAAACATTTGCAGATGACACAAAAGTGTTTAGAAAGGTAAAAAATTATGGAGATAAACAACATTTATAAAACAATCTAGACAAATTTGTTAAATGGTCTGAAAAATGGCAGATGTTATTCAATTTGGGGAAATGTAAATGCCTACACACAGAACACAGGAACTTGGATGTAAACTATGAAATGGGAGATACTCTTCTAGGTACTACCATAAATGAAAAGGACTTATGAGTAACAATAAGTGCAGATAAGAAAGTTTCAGAGCATTGTGGTATTGCAGTTTCAAAGGGTAATCAAATTCTTGGATTGATTAGGAGAAATATAACATATAAGAAAAATGGGCTAATTATACCTATGCATAAAGCAATAGTTAGGCCCAATTTAGAGTACTGTATACAAGCTTAGAGACCATATTGTAAGAAGGATGCTAGAACGATTGCAGAGGAGAGCAACTAAAATTATTCCAGAACTGAGAGACCTTAGTTATGAAGAACACCTTAAAGAATGTGGTTTAACAACCCTAGAGACCCTAGGAGGGTTGGTTAAATCGCAATGGTGACATCTTTGATGGTATCAGTTCATTCAGACCATATCTGTTTCCATAGCAATGTCTTTCTCTTGATAGGATGTTGTCTCTAGGGGCACATGTTCTTCTTTCCCTTGGTCCTTTGCAGGGTGGCAGCCATATCACTTAATCTGTTCTGCCCACCCAACGATGCATGCTCTCTCTGTCACTATCTCCTCACCCATTCTCTATATGTATGTGTCTTGCCATTGTAGTCTGCTCCCCACTATCTTCATCCTCAGGTGTTTTTTTTTCATTCTAATCTCTTGTCTTAATTCCCCTGTCTTCCTTCGGTCTTCTCATTTGACTTTACATATTCTCTGAACCCAGCTCTCCACTTTCTGTCCCGCATAATACCTTCCATCCTCCTCCCTGCTTGTACCCTCATCTGTATCTCCTTGCTACTTACTGCATCCTCACACACTGTACTGCCCGAGTACACAAAGATGCTCACTTGCTTAATGGTTTTCCATCAACTGCTACCTGCAGGTCTACCTTCAGTTCACCTACCCACATTACTTTGTTCTTCTCAACATTCATTCGGAGGCCATTTTTTTTCTATGTGGGCTTCTTCCTTAGCTTAGCAGCTGTCCCTCTCCACTCTGGAGGTGGGTGCTAACACAAACCACCAAGGAAGGCATTCTTTCTTGAAATGTTCTCTCTCCCTGATTGTAACGATTTCCCCTGGGAGGTTGGCGGTCGATAAGAATGTCCTTGTTGTGGCCAGTAGTGTTTGAGGATGGAATTGCCACAGTAGCTGTTGATTCCCTGTTGGCTCTTCGCACTACTGGATGAGGGGGTAACTATTGAGTAGTTTTTGGTGCATCTCCATGGTATATCCAGTGGAACAAGGTGAGTTCACCAACTTGCCTTCTTTGTCTTAGTGGTTGGATGATATTCATGTTCAGAGAAACCTCTGGCGTAGCTATAATTTTGACAGTCGCCTCTGCGTGCAATCAAATCTGCCTAGTGATGTTTCATAAGCTGCCATCCAAACACATGAGAAATATTCCATATTGGATCTCACCATTCTCTATTCTGCTGGTTTGGGTTCAAGTGTTTTGAAATTCTTTTCAAGAGGTTAAGTCGCTTTTCTGCATCCTTGGCCAACTTGTCTATGAAATGTGTCCAGCACAATTCCAGATAGAGTTCAACCTCTTCCACTTTTGACAAGAAGATGTGACTCCATTATTGTAATGTCTTCTGTAGTTCCTTCTTGCTATATGCCACCACTGCTAGGTCGTTCGCATACAGTATCTTCTTCAATTCTTCCTGTTCAGACACCTTTCCACTGATCAGGTTCAACACTATAGCTGTTCTGATGTCTCCCCCTTAACTATAACCACCACTGTTGGCTCCTTATACCTTGCCTCCACCATTCTCCACCGTACCTTTTCTAGGTATGCAAAACTGAATCCGCTTGTCACGGATTGGTAGGATTTCCACTCACTAGATTGGCTTGAGTCTAATTCTATAATTCAACGCTTGTAAATGGTGGTTGCACAAATCAATAAGACAACAAAGACAAATAAAAAAAAAAGTTACTCAGTACTTTACAAGAAAACAAGTAATAAGACTCCTGGGTCTATGTAATTATAATAAGAAAATAACTCTGATTCTGTAGTAATCGGCCAGGGAATTATTCACTCTGAGAAATTACTACTAATAGCATCTAACATGACCCATCGCTATCCAAACATCAACCTAAAGTAAACTATATGGATGACACAAAACTGTTTAGAAAGGTTAATACTGATGGTGATAAACAACATTTACAAAACGATCTAGACAGATTAGTGAAATGGTCTGAGAAATGGCAGATGTTGTTCAATTTTGGGAAATGTAAATGCCTACATACAGGACATAGGAACTTGAATGTAAACTATAAAATGGGAGATACTGTTCTGGGTACTACTGTAAAAGAAAAGGACTTAGGAGTTACAATAAGCGCTGATATGAAAGTTTCAGAGCAGTGTGGTATTGCAGCTTCAAAGGGTAATCAAATTCTTGGATTGATTAGAAGAAACATAACATACAAGGGAAAAAAGTTAATTATACCTCTTTATAAAGCAATAGTTAGACCTCATTTAGAATACTGTATACAAGCATGGAGACCATATCGTAAGAAGGATATAGATACGCTTGAACCCATACAAAGGAGAGCAACTAAAATGATTCCAGAACTGAGAGACCTTAGTTATGAAGAACACCTGAAAGAATGTGGTTTAACAACTCTAGAGACAAGGAGGTTAAGAGGAGATCAGATTGAAGTTTTTAAGATATTGAATGGGTATGAAAATATTGATAGAAATATGTTTTTCTCACTCAAGAAGGATAGCAGAACTAGAGGACATGAGGTAAAATTAGTAAAGGATCAATGTAGATTGGACATCAGGAAGCACTCGTTCTCACAGAGGACAATAAATGAATGGAACAAATTGTCTACAGATTGTGTAACTGCTAGCAGCGTGAATATGTTTAAAAACAAGGTTGACACATATCTCAGGAGGGCGGGCTATAAGTAGATGAACATTGTTGGACTCTCGATAAGCCAATGGCTTCCTTGTCCACTTGCCATCTGGGCCTTTGGCTTGGATGGCAAATCTTGTTAAATCTTGTTAAATCTATATCGTTATACTCATCATGACTAAAGATAAAACACAGCTGTGTTTGCTTACATACCTCGACATGTCTTACCGTCACACAACTCTGTTCTAAGAGCAAAAGTCAGTTACGAGGCATCTGTGCCTGGATAACAGCCCCTTCTCTATGGGATCACGAACCATTCTGCCCCAAGCACACGGTAACGGGTCGCGGAGCACTCACATTTTTTCCTCTGACGTGGCCGTCTACAGTTGTCATTCCGCAAACGTCATGTAGAGATGATTCAGGTGTCTGCTGTCGTTCTGCCATATTGCTACAGCCGTCGTGCATCGAACGTCGCACAGACGATTCTGTTGTCTGCCGTCATTCTAGCATACCGCCCCAGCCGTCATGCCCAGAACGTAGTGCAGAGACAATTCTGCGCTCTGCCATCATTCAGGCATACTGCTGCGGTTGTCGCGAATGTCTTTCTTTGCAACTAGTGGCGTTTTGGCGTAGCCTCGCTGCTTCGATATTCGCTGCGCATCTCAGCTATGTTTTCAGTCAATTTCTCACGTTTCACACGTTACTTCTTAACTTTAGTCGAGGGTAGACACTTCTACCTCCTCGCTCAAAGCTATGCCTTACACATGGGTGCCTCACATGTGTCCTTTGTGTAACATCTGGGCGCCCCCTCTGGGCTATGCGACCCTTCTGTGTCCACTCTACTTTCACCTTGATCTGCCTACTCGCCAAGATACCTCACATGTATATCCAGTCTCTTTTCGTGCTTGTTTCTGAGATAACACATGACACTAGTTCACCAATCACCGTCTCCTGGTCTAGTCCACTAAGAAACCACTCATTAAATATTTAGTGTAAATAACCTAAAACACCCCTAAATCAGGTAATATTCCAGTCCTTGCGTACTTAATATGCATCATTCTCTAAGATAAACATGCTGTCGATAGCGTGACACGGTGCATGCTTGAGCAAACCAGTTACATAATACTGGTTGGCTCTAACAACGGCTGATACATTCCTTCATACTTCAAAGGTTTACCGTAAATACTCTATTTGTACCAATACCCCTAATTAAAGCCGCACCCCGACTTTTGACATAAATACTGACTTTCCTCCGCACCGTTTGTTGCAGGCAAAAACCTTATTTAAAGCCGCCCCCGGACTTTGAGCCAAGACACAATTAGGAACAATTTAAATGGGTTCCGCAAAAAAGTAATAAATGAATGAATGATTTATAATTTTATTAATAAAAGAGTCTTTAATGTAATGCAATGATAATAACTACATCACATTATATAATCATGGGAATATTACAATGTGAATTTCGTCAAATTGGAAAACAAAGATAAACAAATATCACTATGCTACCAGATAATAACTGGGTGGCTGAATGTCCAAACATCCAGTGGGAGAAATGTAGCCAGACATGTACAATAAAGCTAAAATTAGTCAAATGTGTTGAGAAGTTTTATTTGTATGACGTTTTATGTAAAACCATACATTAGTAAAACACACGTTGCATGTATTGCAGCACATTAAAAAAACTACCCGGGATATAGCGGGTTCTGTCTGTTGTTGTGCAGCTGTTTCAACTTCAAAGGTGTTTGAGTGACAGCCAGTAACTAGGTAATAGCTGAACGTATTTAGCAGCCGGCTGCAGCTGGTGAGAACGGATATTGTGGTTTTACCTATTTCTTAGAAAGTTCCTGTTGTTGTTGTGTCATCGTTGGCCTACTGCCCTGGTACTCACAAGTATTTGATCAAATGTTAGCGCATTCACTTCAACAAGCCTGGACATTGTCTATTTTCTTTTTTGTGTTGTTTCTGGGGTTGTGCATTGCTGACTTCACCAAATTTTTCAAGGGATTATAACCAGTCTGTTATAAATGCAATTGTCTCCAACCAGGGAATGGCAATGCATGTTGATTACATAATCAGCAAGGCGTGACCGTTATTCTCAGAACTACTGGGTACCCTGGGGGTGCTGCTAATAGTGTCAGTTATAAAAGATGTGTTTTGTGATATAGAGGATGCATGTAACATTTCTTTCTTAGCAGTGACGAGCTGATGTCAATGCTATCTGATTTATGTACAGTGTAATTGCATGTATTGTTATAATTTAAATGTACACCTTGTAGTATGAATAAATATTTTATTATTATTAATGAAAGAAACACGTGAATTTATCTGTCTTGTGTTCAGATTCGCGTGTTGTACATTGTTTGGTAATTCACGAAGCTTTATAACATCAAATGGCACAAACACTAGCAACCTATGATTGACAGATTGGTCTATTTTGCAGACAGTTTACTAGCGCAAGTTAACGGGGCCACCTGGATAGAATACCGGGTGCGATTATAACACCTTATCTTGTACCAGAGTAAATGTAATTAACTCCAACAAGGCACTGGTAATGGTATTGCTTTGACAATCAGATGAAGCCTGCAAGGTGTGAACGTTATGCTTGAAACTCTTCATAAAAGTAATGCAGCTTAAAACATCAAAACCTGAAACCATGCGCAACATAGATGTTGCTGTAATCCTCCAGTGGTCTGACCCCGCTAGTACAGCCGCTTGACATTAGCTTCAATCGCCCCTTCAAGCAGCAGATGCAACACTTGTGGGAGCACTGGATGATTCATGGCGAACCTTCGCTCACTCCCACTGGCTGCCATCATGCGCCGACCAAGGAAAATCTTGTACAATGACTTGTGAAGGCGTGGGATGCAATTCTATCTGCCAATATTGAACACAGCTCCAACAAGTGCGGCATCTCGAACGGTCTCAATGGAACAGACAACAATATCATGTTTGAAGATGTTTGCCCAGTGCATGCAGCCATAGTCAGCAATGCCGACGACTTGGACTCAGACACAGATATGTGGGATGACGCCGCCATGCCGGTCCCGGCAGTGTTCTTCGACAGCGACGACGAAAGTGATTTTGAAGGATTTTAACTATGACGTGATTTGACATGTTTGGTCTTAGTTTTTGAACACTTTATGGACACAGGTTTTTATGTTTTATATAATTATTTGTCTTGCACCAGTAGCAATTGTAATACAATGTTTTATTGATGCATGCGACTTCGCTTTTTCACTGATTATAAACCGTTATTTACCGCACTAATAGCCGTTACTACTGACAACCCAATGAGCCAACTTTCAATTTTTTTCGGCAAATTACTGTAGCCACAGCTACAAATAGAGTATTTACGGTAACTAATAAATAAAGAAATAGGAAATAGTATTCTGATAACAACAAAAAAGCAGAAATGCTACATCTTCTCAACAATTTGTCTAATAATACAAACAATTCATCATCTGTTCCACTCACTTTCCTAAATCCCCCAGCTGGTTCTCTCCTATCGTGCTATCCATTATATTCCAAACTAAACACTAACAAGCAATTTCAGGGCTTGGCTCAGTGATGTGATGCCTTTGTATCTCCCTGGGTCATGGATATCTCCTTTCCCCTTCCATACCGACCCAATCACTCCTCTTCGCCATGCTGCTGGTATCTCTCCTGCTGTGAAGCACACATAGAACATCCTCGCTAGTCACTTGTTTCCCACCAGTCCATTTGCGCCAGTCGTCCATTTGCACACGTTGGTTGTTACACAACATATATATTTTGTACCTCATACTTTTTTCAGATGGATAATAATAATTATTATTATTGTATTGGTTGCCAGGGTAACACAAATGTATGATGCTGGGGCATGTGTGTACTTCTACTTTGGCTTCAACTACCGTGGCGTGGGGAATCCAGTGAAGCTCTACGAAGACATAGAGGTAGACAACAGTGTACACATTACCAGATAATATTTTGAAGGCAGTGTCTGTGGAAACGTCATAGTGACACAGAGTCTCACTTAATTTTGAAATTGTTTGAAGTTCTTTACAGGTGAATGAATACTTCTGTTTAACCAAAGCTGCCACTGAACTTCCACAAAACACCATTGTTGATGGTTTTGTACCTTGCCAGGAAAGCCACAATGTAACATCACTGGAGAGATAAGGCTGTATCTGAAGATATAATTAGTCGAGTCACTAGTTTCTGGAGTGTAGCCCTATATGGTTCAGAAAGTTGGGCTTTGAAAAAGACGGTACCCACACATAATCCTATCCGGACATAACCCCCTCACTGTATTAACGATATGGACAAGACCCCTCAATAGAAGTATTTGATATATTATTATTATTAATTTGACAAAGTAGCGCAATAATTTTTAAATGGAAATTTTCACAGAATCAGCAAAATCTAATCTTTAAGCACAGATTTTCAAATATGATATTTGGTCAAATCTGACAGCAGGACATGTGTGTGTGCATGCGTGTGTGCGTGAGTGTGTGATATATATGCTATCAATTTCTTTACTTGTGTTACAGATGTGTGCACGGGAAGAAATCCTAGCAAATGGAGGCAGCATATCACATCACCATGGTGGTGAGTTCAAAATGTTGTCATACATATATATTGCAGTTACCTTAAAATTACTGCCACTCTCGGAAAACAAGGTCAAAAGATTGAGTTTTTTAAATCCAAACACTGTTACAAAACTGAACATGATAATTACCTCTCAAGAAAGTTTGTTTTATTCTTCTATTCAAGCTGGAAACTGGGAGAGCTCCTGGCCCAATTCTCGAGGACTGGGGGAGCTCCTGGCCAATGTCTGGAGGACTGGGGGAGCTCCTGACCCATGTCTGATGGACTGGGGGAGCTCCTGGCCAACGTCTGGAGGTCTGAGGGAGCTCCTGACACACGTCTGGAGGACTGGGGGAGCTCCTGACTCACGTCTGGAGGACTGAGGGAGCTCCTGGCCTATGTCTGGAGGACTCGGGTGCTCCTGACCCACGTCTGGAGGACTGGGGGAATTCCTGGCCTATGTCTAGAGGACCCGGGTGCTCTTGACCCATGTCTGGAAGACTGGGGAAGCTCCTGACCCACATCAGGAGGACTCTGGGAGCTCCTGGCCAATGTCTGGAGGACTGGGGGAGCTCCTGACCCATGTCTGATGGACTGGGGGAGCTCCTGGCCAACGTCTGGAGGTCTGAGGGAGCCCCTGACACATGTCTGGAGGACTGGGGGAGCTCCTGACCCACGTCTGGAGGACTGAGGGAGCTCCTGGCCTATGTCTGGAGGACTCGGGTGCTCCTAACCCACGTCTGGAGGACTGGGGGAGCTCCTGACCCACGTCTGGAGGACTGGGGGAATTCCTGGCCTATGTCTAGAGGACTCGGGTGCTCTTGAACCACGTCTGGAGGACTGGGGGAGCTCCTGACCCAGGACTGTGGGAGCTCCTGGCCTATGTCTGGAGGACTGGGGGAGCTCCTGACCCACATCTGGAGGACTGGGGGATCTCCTGACCCATGTCTGGAGGCCTGGGGAGCTCCTGACCCATATCTGGAGGCCTGGGGAGCTCCGGGCCCATGTCTGGAGGACTAGGGGAGATCCTGGCGCATGACTGGGGGAGCTCCTGACCCATGTCTGGAGGACTGGGGGAGCTCCGGGCCCATGTCTGGAGGACTGGGGGAGCTCCTGACCCATGTCTGGAAGACTAGGGTAGCTCCTAGCCCATGACTGGGGAGCTCCTGACCAACATCTGGAGGAGTAGGAGAGCTCCTGGCCCATGTCTGGATGACTTGGGAGCTCCTGGCCTATGTCTGGAGGACTGGGTAGTTCCTGGCCTACATCTGGAGGACTGGGGAGCTCCTGGCCCATGTCTGGAGGACTGAGGAGCTCCTGACCCACGTCTGGAGGACTGGGGAGCTCCTAGCCCATATGTCCATTCAGGGCAGGTTGTGTTCTGTGCATGTTTGTTGCCTCTATTTTTCCTTCTAAGCCAGTTCTCATGATCTAAAATATTTGTCTTTCATTGAACACTAATGGTTTGTGTTCTGTTTGTGTTCACTGATGGCTGATAGGGGTTGGTGAAATGATAGGTGTTCTTTATTTCTTGCGCCTAGTCTTTTCAATGTCTCCCTGATGTGATGCTGTTCACATTCTGGGCACTACATGTAAAGGTCAACCATACACCTTTGCCTCCTTAGAAGTCTTGTCGTTTTTGTACATAAAATGACCTTATGGTGCTGATTGGTTTGCGATATACTGGTGTGTTAAAGGGAATCAGAAGTAATGGCTTTGGGCCTATGCACGTATAAGAGTTACTAAAACAACCATTTGCAACTACAATTAAGAATATCACACCAGTGGTTTACTAGGAAAATCTTGTTGAACACACAGCATCTTAATTTCATGGGCTATGCCATAATGTTAGATAACCTCACAAGTGTCATAGTCTGGAAATATTATTTACTCACCAAATTAAAATACATTTGTATACACCTATTCCTATGCTTGCCAATAGGGTATGGCCACACTGTTTGCATACAAACTCAACTTATGTAACATATATTGGCCTTTGTTTACTAAACTAGCATACATGTTAAGTTTCAGAAATCCAAATGCTGGAGATTTATATGTAAATCGAGGGTCTCAGGGTATCAGAGAATTGCGCATAAATCAGAGTATTTCACATCCTTGCCACTCATAAAAAGTTTTAGTTCCAACTTTACTGTATATGTACTATCAAATGGTACACTTGCATGTTTATAAAAAATAAACATTTTAGTAGTAGATAAATTCTGTATGGACTAGTAAAATATATAACAGATACAAAACTCTGATAAGAAAAAAAAATTCAACTCCTGAAATATATTACGGTATGACAAAAATCCCTTACTAGCAGGCAGTAGTCTACATGTTTGATTACACTTAAGCAACTAACATAATATTTACTGGCAGGGCTACTGAAGCATTTTCTTTTTCTTCAAAGTTTGTAACCCTGGGTGATGGAGGCAACTGTTGTGATCCTAGGTAACAGAGGTGTTTTTATGAAAACCTTGTTTTTATTATGTCTTTTTGTTCATAATGTGCTCCGATTGTGACGATTATCAAATATTTATGAATTAAATAAAACTTGTATATAATGTAGTTGTATTGATGGGTAATATTTTAATTTGAGGTACACATGTGGGCAATAATAGGGGGCCGTTCATCTAACGGGTATAAATAACTTCAACAACAAGCAAAGCACAAGGATTCTGTTTAGCCAAGTTTCCCTTGTCCACTCTGCACAAAGCCTGATTGAACTAAACCCTGCTGTGTTGTGGGTGTGAGTAGAGGGAGGGACTGATGATCTGTTGTTAGGCAAAAATATTTTTGGTTTTATCTGAAATCCGGGAGATTTGTTCTCCCGTCCGGAAGAACAAGAGATTTGGTAGATTTCCGGGAGTCTCCCGGCAAATCCGGGATACTTAACATGTATGAACTAGTGTTCTTTCTGTAAAAACCGATGTTTGTTTGAGACTTCGCATTGGTTTTGTGTATGCCGGCCTTAATTTAGATTTAACATGATTTAACAAGATTGCCATCCAAGATTGCCATCCTAAGTTACAGATAGCAAGTGGACAAGGAAGCCATTGGGTTATCTGAAGTCCAACAATGTTATCATCTATGTATAGCCTGCTCTTATCATCAGATATCTGTCAATTCTATTTTTAAACATATTCACACTACTAGCATTAACACAATCATTTGACAGTTCGTTCCATTCATTTATCGCCCTCTGTGTGAATGAGTACCTTCTTATGTCCAACCTACACTGTTCCTTAACTAATGCTGCTTTGTGTCCTCTGGTTCTACTGCCTTCTTTAAGTTTGAAAAATATATTCGCATCAATATCCTCATAACCATTCACTATTTTAAACACTTCTATTTGATCTCCTCTTAATCTCCTGGTCTCTAGTGTTGTCAAACCACATTCTAATAAGCGGCTTTCATAATTAAGATCTCTCGAATCTGGAATCATTTTAGTTGCTCTTCATTGTATTCTTTCTAGCTTATCTATGTTCTTATGATATGGCCTCCATGCTAATTATCACTTTGTACAGGGTTACAACATAATTATCACTTTGTACAGGGTTACAACATAATTATCACTTTGTACAGGGTTACAACATAATTATCACTTTGTACAGGGTTACAACATAATTATCACTTTGTACAGGGTTACAACATAATTATCACTTTGTACAGGGTTACAACATAATTTGGCAGGTGCAGCAATGTTTTGAATTTGGTGCAGTGAATTGTCAGAAAAAGCGTGGAATATTCATTAGAATAAGTATTACTATTACATATATATATTATACATAAACTTATTATAGGCATATGTTAGGAAACAGTTTTTGTTAACATTTAGTCAGAGGCAGTATTTTAGTGTTAGTTAGTTAGTCCCAGACTCTGGCAGGGAAGTCAGTGAGCGAAAATTGGGTTTGTTTACAGTTACATCAAACTACTAATATAAACTACATTGTTGAATATATATGAGACAGTGATAAATTTACAAAAATTACATAGATTAAGGTAATGTCTGACATTGTTGTAGTAAATGTTTTTGGTAAAAAGGAACTAACAGCAGGATTATAGTGTAAGTTGGTATACACTAAGTCCTATTGTTTTGTTTACACAGTGTTCTGCGTATTAGCTAAGTGGCAGGCTTTTTTGGCTCATGCAAGCTTAGTATAGTCGAGCCTCATAGCACGGTGGTCAGGGTCCACGATTTAATGAGGCGCATTAGGTGTTCTCATATCTGCCACCAGGGAGCTACTAAACAACAGCGATCGCTGCACCAAGTCCAAGAACGCTGCCGAAGCCACTGTGCACTTGCAGCACTGTCTTATACACCAATACACAGTTTCTAGAGTTTATTAAACGAGTCAACCAGCAACAACATGTATTATATTTAAATGTCACACCCTGTTGAATCCTGAACTGAATAAAATACATGTATGTATACCATTATGGAATAGATCTGCTATGATGATGTACTGGACCAATAGTCCTATGAATTGAAAATAATAACCTGGATCTCAGCAACCGAAAACATATATAATTTGACATGTGATGCGCCACGCCAAAACCAGGCACTTCTCGCTAGATTTAGTTCGGCGCAGGAGCCTAAAAACGCATGGTGCACCTTCGAATTGTCGAAAATTGGTTAGCGATGGAATCGATTGGCAAAATTATCCATCTTTTCATAATTCCATTTATGTAAGCTGAAAGATTGTTCAAACTAGTAATATTTAGCACTTTATTGAAGCCCCTGATTAGCGTCGCGGTTGAGAAGTCTAAAACAAAGCCATTTTTACACGTTTTTGATCGACTGTCTTCACTCGCTTAAAATCAGGAAACCCCATACATGGCTGGAAAGCTTATGACATCAACTACACGTGTGATTGGGAATCTCTTACTCTAGACCAATGGAATAACTCCTATTTTACATAATTTATCCAGCAACAAAGTGCTGTTATTGCTATGGAAGTAGCGAAAAGCTTGCTGATTGGTCGAAAACGTAAGCGTGCACAGTCGGCTTGTTTACACTTTCCTTTCTTTGTTCACCAGTTTCGCCTGCTGTTTTCATCTTCGATTCATTCTTTAAATATTTGCACTATGGATGCCAAAAAATATTTGCACTATGGATGAAAGAAGCTTATTTAGCTACCGAGTTGAATTGTGTGCGAGGTGGTGCAATCTCGAGGACAGCAATTTAGCTGCCGTGATTGGAGATTACTTCAAAGGCCACATCGAGCCCGTGGAGGTCGCCTCAGCAGGGGCAGGGGAAGACCACATTGAGCCTGCATTGGTTGGCTCAGCGCTAGCGGGAGCGGACTTTCCAAATTAGAGGAACTGACATTGTGTAGTGTTAAATAATGTTTTATTTTCAGATATTTCAGGGATTTACAGTACTTTAGGGGTTCGGCTCCCAGTGCTCGTGGTAGTCTCCGGGAATGCCAAACCTGGTAGAAAATAAGGTAGCATTCAATAAATATTACGTTTTTTTACTTTATACTTCTGAATCTTCTTTATACACACCTACTGGAGGAATATACAAAATTTTATTCCATTTGGAGCATTATAAGTGCATGGTTGCTATGGGAGAAGCAATTTTTTAATGCCGTTTTTTAAAGCTGATTTTCTCCAAACTGTTATTCCAAGAATGTGTACACTAAAAGTGTCATATCTTGGCCCAGGAGTAAGGTACACTGTTCATGTTGGTGTCATTTATAAAGCTGTCTATCTCCTCTATTTGAAACTGTAAAAAATGGTTTTGTCAAATTGTCGAGAAGAGCCTGGTTTTAACATGTGGCATCACATATGATATGATTTGTAGTATGTAAGCTGATAAAACATAGAACACAATAATAGGTAGAATTAATAATTGTTTCACTTCGTCTTTCAACCGATCTCCACCAAAGCATAAATTTATGATGTACCACTTAACATCGATTCATCGTTTCATATGCAGATGATGAATCTGAATTAGGCATTTGGCATGTTGGTTTCGTGTTGCAAAAAAGATTAGATTTATGATGCAATGTAAGCATGCCATTTCACCCCAGTGATATATTGGTATTGCATAGTAAATGCATCTAAAACTGTTTATCTGATTCTTAAGTGAGGCGTATTTGTGAATCTCGATTGCAATTTACAATCTGTCAGAGCGAAGCCAGGGACAGCAGTGATGTTAGCAGCAGCCCAAAACAAACAACACATTGACACTCATTCATTAACATTGTTCACCTAATGTTTCTTGAGAATTGTAAAAGCAATTCTAAATAGGTTTAAGCAGGCCCATTTGTATCTCCCCCCTGGCGGCAGAAAATCAGGGTCCATGACTGACCGCTTTGTATCCAAATATATCTGCGACTGTAGACAGAACACAGTTAGCAAATATATTATTTAAAAATTTTATTAAAACCTAAATAATCCAGTTATCTAATTATTTAATGATAAGTGCCCTTTTGAAAACAAAAATAGCCTAATTCAAGGCAACATAGCCAGGTGAAAACACCATAAACAACATTAATCAGACACAATCTAAATTCTGTGATGGCGCTGCCTAAACGGCATTTAGTATGTGGGAGTTGGAGCAACTGGGTAGGCTTAGTCAAGTCCGGGTGTGAGAAGTCCTGGGCTGAGGTTCAGGTGGATAGTTTTAGTTTTTAGTGTAGGGGATATGCGAAGATGAAGGGACTAGAGGTGGAGATGGAAAAGCTGAGGCAGCTCATTGTGGCATTGGTGGGAAGGGTAGAGGTGGGTTGTGCCAGTGGTTCTGGTGGGGGGACAGTGGATGATAAAGTGGGGGAAGATGATGAGAGAGATGCTAGGGAAAGCTCACCTCAGCCAGGGAGGAGGCTGAAAGTAGGTAAGGTGACAGGACGGAAGGAGACTGGACGTAAAGAGATGGGGCGGAAGGAACCTGGAGGGAAAATGATGGGAGCGAATGAGACGGGAATGAAGGAGGTGAGAGCGAAGGAGACGGGAGTGGAGAAGATGGGAGGGCAGGAAACAGGATGGAAGGTAACTGGAGGGAAGGCTATGGGAACAAAGGCACCAGGAGCACAAGACAGCAAGAGGGAGGTGGACAACATGTTGCCAAGTGACACGACTGCAAGACAGAATGTGACGGAAGGGATCCGAGGTAGTGATAGAGGGGGTGAGGAGGAGAGCGAGGGTGTTTGTGGGGGATTCGATAGACAGGAAGACTCACAGAGCGCTAAACGAGGGGGGACGACATGGTGGTTTGCTTTCCAGGGGCAAAAATAGAGGCTATCACAGAGAGGGTGGAAAAACTCATGGGTCCAGTCAAGGGAGGTTCTATTTTATTACACGAAGGGACTAACAAAGCAGAGAGGGAGGGTACAACTGTCATTGTTACGAAATACAAGCAGTTTGTTAGAAGAGCTAAGCAGACAATGGGTTGAGCAGATAAATCTGTCAGGGATTCTACCAGTATTGGGAAGTAGAGGGCAAGGATATCGAAATTGCCGGAGAATGGCACTCATTCAAATAACAAATAACACATTAGTTCAGCAACTATGTAGGGAAGAGGAAGTTGGATTTGTGGGAATGTTTTGTTGGGAGGGCTGATATGTACATAAGGCATGGGCTTCATCTTAGCGGAAAGGGTGCAGCAGTGTTTGCTGATGAACTATCAGCAGCAGTCGACAGTGGCATGGGAAGCATAAAAATATTTTTTTTAGCAAACATTGTTTAAACTAGAAGTGCAGGGGGGTTACTTAGAGGTGCCTCAAACAGGACAAGAGGCCACTAGTACACACAAACCAGTAACAAAATGTCCAGAAAACATTTCTGAAGCTGATTACAAATGCGTGTATTTAAATGCAAGGAGCATGGTAAATAAGAAAAACGAATTAAACATTATGGTAGAAGATATTAACACTCACATAATTGGTATAACCGAATCATGACATAACAGATACTGAATTAGGACTGACAGGATACGTAATGTATAGGAGAGATCATATAGGAAGAAGGGGAGGGGGAGTCATTTTATATATTAAAGAATCATCTATTCAGGTCAGGCTTAAGAAATAACATTAGAAAGGGAAGCAAATTGCGATAAAGCTGTTTGGTACAATATAGTTACAGGAAATTCAACATTAACTATTGGATTAGTTTTCCGAAGTCCAAACATAAACGAAGAGGATAACAGAAAAATACAAAACGCTATAAAGGAAGTGAGTAAAGGGGAATGTGTCATAATGGGAAATTTTAAACATGGACACATAGAGTGGAAATCTCTAGAGATTACAGGGGGTGAGGACCAACAGTTTCTACTTTTAATTCAGGATAAGTCTACACATGCTAGGACCAACCAGGGGAGAGAATGTATTAGATTTAGTTTTGTCTTCACAAAATGAATTAGTGGACAATGTCAAAATAGTAATAGTTTACACTTTGGAGCAAAAATTTAAACATTTTGACCCATCTACTGTGGACCTTGTTCACGCACTGATGACCTAAGTTGTGGCTCAGATTCTGGCAGATAATCTGGTTGGAGATGGCGGATAGGTGGTATCCCTGGTCTCGATTCATGGTAGGGCCTCTCTGCTTGATGTAGATTGCCTCCTTCAATTTTCTCTTGTGCCAGTTTTGTTCTCTGGCCAGGACCTTGGTGTTGTTCAAGGACACTGAGTGTCCTGTGGCCAGGCAGTGGTCTCCTACCCCTGTAGGTTTATCTAGGTTTGTATCTTCCTTGAACCTCTGGCTGAGTATTCGGTTTAGTCTCGCCAATGTATGTGTGTCTGCTGTTGTTGTCACATGTGATGTGGTAGATAGTCCCACACTGGTGTTCTTTCAGTGTCTTACCTTTCGGGTAAACTACCATGGTACAGGTGCACATTATGTGACTTGAAGACTCGTCTGAGTTGTTCTGATAGCCCTGCTACATATGGTAGTCCCAACATGGGTCGGTTTGTGTTCGTTGTTTTAGAACTATTATTGTTTGCGTCTGGTAGTTTCTCACTGGGAGGGGGAACCTCAAGGGCTTCTCAGGGCATTACGGACATGCATAAGGTCTGCTTTTCTGTCTTCAGCAGTGGTGACATGCTCTGTGTTGTTGTGCGCACAACCAATCTTTTGTGCATTAAGGGATGGTGTGATTTGAAGTTGAGATATTGGTCAGTGTGCGTGGGCTTCGATATATAGTAAGCGTCGTCGAGTATGTGCATGCAGAGATCCAGGAATGGTAGTTTTTGGTCTTTCTCTGGCTCGATGGTGAACTTAATGTGTGGATCGATGTTGTTGATATATTCAGTGGACTCATCCACATCATACTCATGAAGTACAGTGAATGTGTCATCCATGTAACATAGCCACAGCGATGGAGGTTGAGGTGCTGTAGAGAGGGCTGGTTCTTCAAAATGTTCCATGTATATGTTGGCTATTAGGGGGGATATGGGTGAGCCCATTGCTGCCCCATGTATCTGTTGGTAGTAGACACTGTCATATAGGAAATAGGTGGTATTCAGACAGAAGTCAAGGAGCTCAACTGTGTAATAGATAGTTCCGTATGGCTGGGTAGGTTGTCATCTTCGTGAAGTTTCCTACTGATGACTTCTAGGCCTTTGTCTACAGGGACACTGGTGAAGAGCACTGTGACATCGTATGACACCAGTTTCTGCCCAGGTGGTATTTCCCTTTAATTTGTCCACCAGCTCCTTAGTGTTTTTAACACCATGACCATTCTTACACACCAGGCTGGCAAGGTATTTTTTGCTGCATTGTATGTGATACTGCCACAGCTAGATACAGTTGGCTTAAGAGGGTTGTTGGCTTTGTGGATCTTAGGGCTCCCATATAATTTGGGGGGGCTCTTCAGATCCTGGGTATAACTTCCACTACAGTTTGTCCGTGATTGAGTCATTTTTCAGTTGAATGTTGAAACATTCTAAAATATGAAATTGAGAGTATCATTGATCAATTTGTCCCCTTGAAAAAATAAGGAAACGGTCTAGAAAGAAACACTTGTCAAAAGAAGCTATTAGAAAAATAGCATACAAGCAAATTGTGTGGAGGGTTTATGGGTGTACCAGAAAGGATGAAGACTACACAAATTGCAGAGGCACTTAATGCAGCTACAAATTAAATTAGACAATCTAGAAGAAGCTATGAAAAAAAATTAGCATGTAACATAAAGAAGCTATGAAAAAAAATTAGCATGTAACATAAAAAATGACAGCAAGAATTTTTATTCATATATCAGAAGTATTCGAGACAAGGTTGGACCATTAGAAGACAATGCTAGAAATAGAATATCACAAGGTTTTAATGGCAGAAAACCTAAATGGATACTTAAGTTCAGTGTTTACCAGAGAGGATATTAGTTTATTACCAGTTCCTGATGCTAAATTTCAGGAGGCTAAATTGGACTATTTAGGGCAGTTAATTGTAACTCCATAAATGGTAGCTAAGAAAATAAAGGCAATGAAGGACAATAGATCACCTAGAATGGATGGAATTCCTCCAAAACTACTGATGGAAACAGTACAACAAAATTAGTGTACCACTTACAAGAGTGTTCAACTTGCCATTAAAAGAGGGAGTTCCTTTTGAATGGAAAGAAGCAAACATCATACCATTATTTAAAAAGGGTTCAAGAAATAAGTCAGGGAATTACAAACCAATGAGTTTAACATCAGTGATTTGTAAATTATTAGAAAGGTTAATTAAAGACCATATGGTCGACTTCCTTCTTAGGCATAAATTATTAAATCCATCTCAACATGGATTCCTAAAAGCAAGGTCATGCTTAACAAATATGTTATACTTTTTGGAAGAAATCATTAAGTGGATAGATGAGGGATCACCAGTAGATATTACATACTTAGATTTTCCGAAAGCTTATGACAAAGTGCCACATCAAAGATTACTAGTTAAATTAAAAGCCCATGGTATCGGGGATGGCACAATCAACTGAATAGAACAATGGCTGACTGACAGAAGACAGCGTGTTGTATTAGATGGGGATGTTTCAAACTGGAAATCAGTTTTAATTGGGGTACCACAAGGACCAATATTACGACCTTTATTATTCTTAATATACATATATATATATATATATATATAAATATATTTATATATATATATATATATATATATATCAATGACTTGGATGATAATATAACAAGCAACGTACTGAAATTTGCAGATGACACAAAAGTTTTTAGAAGGGTTAACAATGATGGTGATAAACAACATTTTCAAAATGATCTAGACAAATTAGTTAAATGGTCTGAGAAATGGCAGATTCAATTTGGGGAAATGTAAATGCCTACACACAGAACACAGGAACTTGGATGTAAACTATGAAATGGGAGATACTCTTCTAGGTACTAGCATAAATGAAAAGGACTTACGAGTAACAAAAAGTGCTGATGTGAAAGCTTCAGAGCAGTGTGGTATTGCAGCTTCAAATGATAATCAAATTCTTCGGTTGATTCGGAGAAATATAACATACAAGGGAAAAAAACAATATTGAATAGGTATGAAAATAATGATAGAAATATTTTTTTCTCACTCAAGAAAGATATTAGAACTAGAGGACATGAGGTAACATTAGTAAAGGATCAGTTTAGATTGGATATTACGAAGTACTCGTTGTCACAGAAGACAATCAATGAATGGAACAAATTATCTACAGATTGTGTAACTGTTAGCAGCATTAGTATGTTTAAAAACAACGTTGACACATATCTCAGATAGATTAAAAATGTTGGATTGTTGATAAGCTAATGGCTTCCTTGTCCACTTGCCATCTGGGCCTTTGCCTTGGATAGCAATCTTGTTAAATTAGCTGTTTATCCCAATTAGACCTACAATTTGATTACCTTTTGAAGCAGCTATCCCATATTACTCCGAAACTTTCATGTCAGCGCTAAATGTCACATTGATTGGGTGCAACATAAAATGTTATAGGGGTAGGATTAAGTTTTATAAATAATGAGTGCGTGTGTGTGTATGCATATTTGTAACTCTTTTTTAAAACTCTACTAGATGGCAGCTCATTAATACGATTTTTTTCTTGATTAAGTCATCTGCATTTACTAAGGCTCTCCCCTTTTTGGTCGTCGTTTGCCTTTTCATCGTTGTATGAACCACTATCATGTAACTCATTCTGTACACATTGCAACATTCATTGCATTATATGCATTTGTTTGACAAACCATGTGAAATGTTGCCTACTAAAACAATTGACAGCTTAAATGAGAGAGCACATTTCTTTACAGGGTGCGTGTCCTTGGGCAAGTTGGCCAGATAACATTCGAGAAAGATCTTGATCTGCAGGTGGAAATAGCTGTGATGGAGCAACTGGGGAATGTGTTGGAAGATGGGAAAAGAAATTTTTGGGACCTTAGAGAAGAATGTCCAACAGGGCTTAATGAGATTTTGACCACTTGCAGTCATTAGCTAATACATGTATAGAGCACTTCAGAAAGTTAAGTTTCGATCATGTTTAGTGGTGCTTCTGTTATAGTTATAGTATACAAGGTGCATGGATATATTATGCACGTAATAAGGTATTAGGTATATATAGTTATATAGTAATAATCTCTTAATAGTACTGTATATCTATAGATATATGATGAAGACTGGGTGCTGTACAGTATAAACACTGGGCCTTCAGTGGGTTCTTGCCGTGCAGCAGCTTGAATGTCACTGGTCCATGCCTGCATCACTTTATCATGTGTCAACTGATTAGGGCTCAGTGGTCTTGTTTTACTAACGGGTGTTCTATTTATGTCTGTGGTCATTTGAAACCCGTCTGAAATGATGTTCCCACTGTTGTTTTCCAGTGGTCCAACCTATCTCGAACTTTCTGTTTACTCCTTACATAAGCATAGAAACTCTTGCTGTCATTTGTTATAGTACCTACCAATTTTTTAAAAGGTTAAAACATCACGAGTAATCCAGGTTATCCCGATTTCATAGAACTGTGCATGCGCTTATTGGTCGCGCTGGTTAACATGTCAACCCTCAGTCAACCGGAGAAATGACTGGAAGCTCCCACTTTTAGAACACATTCTTAGTAAACCACTGGCATGATATTCTTGATTTTAGTTACACATGGTTTTTATTATCTTTTTTAGGTGCATATCCCCAAACCATGACTTTTGTTTCGCCTTAAAGGACTTGAATATTTTTGTTAATTGTTCAGACAGTTTGTTGATATAGAGCATACCTATTGCATGTGATCTTTGGCTTGTGGTCTGTATTGTATTGTTATTCTTCTTTTCCTTGGGCCATTGGTCTTGCCCTGCTCTTCTGTTACCAAATTGTCTGCTCTTTGAAGTAGTGCTTTCACCACTAATCTGGTTACAGTGAAATATTGGTCATTGTGAGTTGTTTCCATGATGCACTTGTACTCAGATTTCTAACAATGTGGTGATCTGGTCTACTAGTTCACATCTGCCCTTCTGTGTCCTGGTTCAGCCAGTCCAATATCACTGATTATCACTGGTATAAGTACTAGTGAACAGAGTTTAGATACAAACAGCATGGCTATTGGCAAATATAGGATTGGATGTATACAACTACATTTTATTTTGGCGAGTGAATATTGCCAGACTATGACACTCGTGAGGTAGGGTTATCTAACAGTGTGGTGCAGCCCATGAAATTAAGATGATGTGTGTTCAACAAGGTTTTCTTGTCTTGACTGTAGTTGCAAATGGTTGTTTTAGTAACTCTCACGGGTGCATATATAGGCCCAATTCCATGACTTTTTGTTTTGATTTAAGTGAACTCATGTTTATTTTACAGAAGATTTTAGGTTGCACCTAGACGATTTATTGTTTATCTTTCAATTTCCATCACCACATGTACAAACATGAAATGGCCAAACTCACCTGTTGTAGTTGAAAAATAGTACATTGTACCTTCGAGAATGATAATATAATTTTGTAGAAATTGCACACACTGCATAATACAAAACATTTTAGCAGTGATTTAGATAAATAAAAATCAGTAATAAATTCATATGGATAATTCTATATTTACCATATAGTTCCCAACAGAAGCACACTACCAAATAGACACATACCACTCTTTTTTAGAAGTGAAACCACACGCAAAAAGCCGTTTTAGCCACTGTCACAAGGTTTGGTTCTACAATTTGCAGCTGAGAACAAAGTGACTGGTTTGTGACAAAAGCTCAGGTGCATCAACTTAGGGTGGAACATAAACACAACATCAATGTAGGGTGGAACATAAACACAACATCAATGTAGGGTGGAACATAAACACAACATCAATGTAGGGTGGAACATAAACACAACATCAATGTAGGGTGGAACATAAACACAACATCAATGTAGGGTGGAACATAAACACAACATCAATGTAGGGTGGAACATAAACACAACATCAATGTAGGGCGGAACATAAACACAACATCAATGTAGGGTGGAACATAAACACAACATCAATGTAGGGTGGAACATAAACACAACATCAATGTAGGGTGGAATATAAACACAACATCAATGTAGGGTGGAACATAAACACAACATCAATGTAGGGTGGAATATAAACACAACATAGAACTGTGGATAGTAATGGAGAATCCATTTGGAATCCCGTTTATTTAATATGAAACGAAATAAAGTAAACGCATAATGGCGTATAGTAATAAATCACACAATTGACAACTTAGCCACTTGGCAGTGTGAATCCTATATCAGGGCGTAGTAGAATGCACTGATATATTATCATGATGAGGGTATAACGGGTGTGTGTTCCACTATGGTACCTCAATACATGGTCCCAATCATACTGTCAGATCGGGTTGGCTTGTCCACCAAATGAGGCAGCAACGAACGTGGTGACGAATGACAGGGGGTCACACAGAGCAAGTTGCACGAGATGGCAACGGACGTGACGGTGTGACACATATGCAGTCTGGCGAGATGGCAGCAGATGTGACAGCATGACATGTGTGAAGTCAGGCATGATGACAGCGAAGTGATGGCATTACACGTATGCAGTCAGGCGAGATGATAGCGGTCAAGAAGATGTAGCGCATGGCATTGTCGAACAGTAATACAACGAATATGGACTCACCCATGCATAGTTCACTCCCCAATAATGTGTAAATGGTGACAAATACTGGTGGCTCTTGCAAGGCTTAACGCTCTGTCAAGTGAAGTTAGGTTGACCTTAAGTCGTCTCGATGGAGAAGAATGTTGACTTGTATACGTAAGTCAAAGACATTCGTAGATGTGATGAAGAGTGTTTAACTCTTGTAGTAGCAATCACAACCCGTGTGTGTCAAGGTTGGATCGAGTCACTTTATGATGAAATTAAAGCCAGAAGACATGGGCGAAAATAAATCAATTATTCATCTTTAGCCCATGTCTCAGAGACGACAATACTATGCAACCTTGTAGCACCACACAAATTAATCGTCTGCTTCTAAATTCGTGCATATTCGTTAAATATTATGGCGGCCATATTGTGCCGGAAGTCTAAATAGGCAATAGCATAGCTTAAACCATCCCTAGGGTTGCAACATCACGTCCCTAGTTCGGGGTTATTCTCTATACAAAACTTCAGTTCTAGAATAACATTCTACATAACCAACAAACAATCTTCAGATACCCAAAACAAACTCAAATTACACATATTTTTTTATTTAATATCCAAATCTCTGCATTGAGACGGTAACAACGCTATTAATTGTATTACTCAACTCCTGCAACTGAATGCGTTATATCAATAAAACGAATACTACAAGCTATCTAGCACCTGTGAGAGGCATGAATTCGTTTGTCGCACCTTGCTTGTCGCACCTCGCTTGTTCATGTATTAAAATTCTTATACTTTCACTAAATGTGATTCACAATGATACCATTGTATCCATCACATAAAACCAGTTCTGTACATACTAAATTTGACCACCTTAACCAAAGGAATTATGCTCAAATTCGTAATGGTATAATTTCACTCAAGTAGTTATACCTTAGTCACCAGGTGGCACTTTTGCATTCGTTGAATCTCGACTGCACTAGGATTAAGTTCCAAAAAAATTATTATGAAAACATTTCATCATGCAAAAAAACCCGTCTTTTATTGTTATTTTACCCATCTTCATCAGACATTTGCCTGTATTCAGGACGGGCACACAGATCCCTGGATAAGGGCCTGGGTCAAATATGGTATACCAGTTATTTGTTACCAAAATGACTGACATTTAAATATGTAGTAAATTCATCAAATTCATCACCATTGTTCTCCCAGCACAACCGCCATCACACTACCAGCACTACTGCCATGATACTGCCAGCACTAAACCCATCATGCTGCCAGCACTACCACCTTCATACTGCCAGCACTCCTGCCACCATTCTCCCAGTGCTACCGCTATCATACTCCCAGCGTTACCACTGTCATACTGCCAGCGCTATCGCCATCGTACTCCCAGTGCAACCACCATCATTCTCCCAGTGCTACTGCAATCATATTGCCAGCGCTACCACTATCATACTGCCAGCACTACCACCATCATACTGCCAGCACTACCACCATCATTCTCCTAGCACTACCACTGCCATCATACTGCCAGTGCTACTGCCATCATACTCCCAGTGCTACCACCGTCATACTGCCAGCATACTGTCAGCGCTGGTCTAGTTTTTCCTGTCACATTCATATATCCATTAAAAATTTCTATTAACCTTTCAGTAAAGATGCAGATCCTATAAATATATATTTTGTTTCCTTTTGTTCTTCAAAAATAAGCTTAGTCAAAAAGGCATGTATTTAAAACAATATACTTTGAAAGTTGCAATTGTCATTGGAAACTTACAGAAAGTTTTTATTTTACCAAAATCTGTGCCACATTTTAGAAACCACCTTTTTGACACATATAATGATTGAAGTGTGAATTAAAAAAATTTATAAGAATTTATCAATAGGTGTCTTTTGTGTTTTCATTTTCAGTCCAGAATTAGCAAAACTGTTGCTATGTTGCACTTTTAGCTGTATCTTACATAATTATGACAAAGTTATACCTGAAATGTGTTGTCACATTGAGAAATGAATACTACAACACAGTATATCTTAAAAAACTATTTAATCTACATTGATTTGTCTTGTTGCTATTTTGTGTGAAACAGCCCAGTAGCATTAATGAGAATATGCTATGATGACGCAGCCAGGGTTGCATATAGGCTTTTGTGCTAGCAACACCACATACGATTAATGATACATCCTTTGCTAATTTATTTATATATGCTAATTCTCTGAGAACTGAGTGTAGGGTTCTGTGACCCAGTTTGTTTCCCTCCATGTAATGAACCAATCAGCTACAAATTAGTTTTTTAAGTAGTTTTTGCCACCATTTCAGTTTTTTCTTAATGATATGACATCAGTTTGTGTGCAAATAATTAATTGTTCTTGTTCTTTGCAGTTGGAAAGATTCGTAAGCGCTGGTTACGCCAGACCATATCAGAGCCTGGCCTGGGGATGTTGAGAGCTGTCAAACAGTACCTTGATCCAAAGAACATATTTGGCAACAACAATTTGATGATAGACTCTAAACTGTGAAGAGAGACAGCAGGAGCCACTGAGACATCTGTCTCTTATAGGTTGCATCTGTCTCTTATAGGTTGCATCTGCCTACAGATGAACTCACGTCAACAGAAATGATTCCTGATTGTCATAGTACTCAAACATTTCAACTAATCATTTTAGATAGTAATTTCACAGTGCACATAGATCATGGCTACTGTATAAAAAGTACACATAATATATTTGACAAAAATTACTATTGTTGACAAGCTCATATTTGGTCAGACTGATGTTTGTTGATGTTTATTAGGGGAGACAGCTTATTGAATTACTGTCACATCTTGATTTGTGCACAGCTCAGATCATGGGAACATAATGTTGCACTGACCCCAAAAATAAGTACTTTTCATTTTTAAATAGCAGAAATATTTTGTTTGATATGTGTCCTATGTAAAAAAAAAGAGCAAGAATGCTTGTGTTTTGACTTTGAGCATCCTGTGAAGTACACAACCTTGCACTCTTCGGTGCATTACTTGGTGTCCATGAATGTTAAATATCAAAATTGTTTCTTGTCTATCAGGAAGAAATCACAAATGTAGCTGATTTAAAGAGTGAAATCTACCATTTTACAGAAAAAAGAAGGAAAAAATTGTAAAACAGAAAATTTAGTGACTTAAAATGGACACAATTATGCACAGATCTGGATGTGATAATTAACATATGGCCCAAAATTCCTTAACCAGCACATTTGGGTAAAAAAATTTTTTTTAATATATCCAATATGCCCTCTTTGGTTTGTAAAATCATTATTTCTATGAAATTAGATACCTTGTGGGATTTGTGTTTCGCTGGTTATCATTTACTAACACTTATTTCATAGTTTATAATTTGTTATACAATAAGTATGTCAAAACACATTGTTAAATCCGTTATGATGGGCATTGGCCCCATTAACATAGCATAGTACTGATAATTTGTATATTAAAGAAGTAGTTTTAATATCCATATACATTTGGTCAACAAAATATAAATTTCTCTTAAACTTGCACAAACCATTTGATTTGCCATAATTATGATCCAAAATAGATTATATAATTTAATGTGAGATGTAAAATATTGAATGAGAAATCAATCTTCTTGTCAACATATTCACTTCTCTACACCTTTAGTAATAAACAACACTAGTGTAAGTGTGCTGTAGGTAAATGCTTTTTGATGATAATGAGATGCTTGGTGGCTGCGTTTGTAATCCGCCTGATGAGTAATGCATGTTTTGCAATCTCATTCTTAATAACGGATTCAACACATTTATTTTTTTTTATGTTTGTGCTCGCAAATAGAATAAAAATGCATACTCGAAAACTAACTGTATCACAGTTCACATGTCATGGAATTTTACTGAAAGTCAACGAATTTGAAAAGGTGTTTTATTTATATACGAGTTGTTAGTATCGCTTATCCGACTCTTGCTCGCCTTTGTGAAATCACAGCCAGCAACCAATCGGCGTCATTATTAAGATTCTACACTAGAACATTATTTTGCATTATTTAACTTTTTAGTGTGACAGTTGTGTCAGTATAATTTTAAGCTTAAAACTTATTCAAATTGCATTGTATAAACTGATATATTATTTTTATGAGTTAGCCAAATCCTCTGATGAGAGACTAATTAATCTAATTAGAGTGTATATATATATATATATATATATGCACCCAGAATCTGAGTGTATGTATAGTTTCCATCACAACAGAACCTACTGTGATTCCAGGCTTTGGTGTGTGTGATAAATGGGGCACCACATCCCACAGCTTGGATATTCAAGGCTAACGAGTTGTTGGTATTTTGTGAACAGGTATCCAACCATTTTATATGACATTACATATTGTATTCTGTAATTTGAAGCATGGTGTATCACTGTGCATAGTTTATGACACAACTGACCAACATACCTAGCCAATCAGATCCAAAGGCTCATAATACTGGGGTGGCTGACCATTCAGAGGGTGCTATCCCTCTTACACGGCCGACCGAAGGGGTCTTTTACTTTGTCTTGTAGCAGAAGACACAAATTACCGGAACACAAACTGGTGACATTTCTTGTTGATTTTGCATGTAGTTCAGAAATTCAGTTTACTTTTACCAATCTGGCTTTGTTTGTATTATTATAGTGTATGTACGTGCATTGTTTCAACTGATCCTGGACACCTGTGCAGCAAGTTCTTATTTACTGAAGGATTATATAAAGGTGTGAAATGTTGACTGTTATTGTAAATTCAGTGCATAGTGTTTAGAAGGACCAAGGATTTTATTTGCAAATTGGGATACCTGCACATACACCTGTTGATCAGACTTGGGGTCAATTATATTATATCAGTTCAATACCAATTACCAATACCAATTTCACATCAACAATACCAATGCCTAGCAAAAATAAAAGCAGCTTTATTTAGTTACTGATTATTTGTAAAATATATATTCAGTTAAAAAGTTACAATGTAATTGAATAAAGTAATTAAAAATACCAATTACATTTTCACGTATTCCAATTACTTTTAAAAGACCTATTGCAATTCTGGAATTGGTGTGTCAATTACGGTGTAATTTGCTGAACAGAAATTTAAGTGAGTCACCAGCTTTTGAGAGAAATCTGATGTGGAAATTGTCAAGAAATCAGGATGAAGTTGATCTGATATTGCCTGATTCACCATGTTTAACGCTATAAAACAGTTATAATATACTGTATGTGGGATGGGCAAATTCTTTGTAAAAAGGGTAAATGTAAATGTGCAGTGTTTAATTGTTCTGTACCAGTGGTTTTCAACCTTTTTTACCCCACGACCCAATTTTCTGTCAGAAGATAAGGTCGCGATCCCCCAATCCCAAAAAATCGAATCACTATGCGATGATGCCTAATATTTATTGATTCTCGGTTGTGTGGACGATAGGCAGCACCGTATATTGGGCTCAAGTTACAGCCTGTTGCGAGCCTTCGATTTTATAGTGAGCAAATGCGCTTTCACACAAATAGGTTGAGGGAATGGCATTAGCCTCCTCATCGCAATGTCACAGATACGCGGATAGCTCTGAATCACCCCACACCAAAACTGTGACAAACTGACATGCTGAAAAAGATCTTTTGAACCAGAGTCAGTGGCTGGGTGATCAGTTCCTCTTGAGCGGCATCTTCAATCATCTGGAACACACGACACACTGGTTGACATCAGCTGTGAATGTATTCTTCACCAATGCAAATGTTGTGCTGTCAAGATCCGAAAAAATAGCGTTGGAATTCTTCCTGAGATGTTAACGCCTTCTAGGGTCTGTTTATTATTTATGTTCAATAGTTGAGTGCATAATCTTTGTTTGTTCTATCTTTTACCAGTCATCTCGCTTGTTTGTAGCTCCAATGATCTTCATCGGATGCTATACATGTAATACTCAGCTTGGAAATTAAGTCTCACCATTATTCCCATCAATCGAATGGAAAAGTTCATGCCCTATTGCAGAGTCGATGTTGATGTCAGCATTGCACAAAGGTCCTCCATAGACTCCGATAGCGGAGAAAACTTCCTTCATCAGCGAATTTAACCAGAATGCCGAGTATGTCAAATCAGCTCCCTTGACCCGTATTTCTTATGGATAAACGTAAAAGCAAGCAAAAATGGGAGAAATATACCATATTGAGCTGCACAAGCTGGAGGAGCAAGCTGATAAGAGAATTACTGCTGTTTGAAAAGAGAATGCATCAGTTTCGTAATCCTGATCGCGTAGCTGCCATTTCAACATCGTCCTCCGACTGTCCGCTCACTCACTCTATTCTATATATAATAAAATCAATTTAGTCCAAATAATTTATTATTCATTCACTTAGCCGAAGATTTTCGTATTAGCCAAACAGAGGCTAATTCGATCCTTAAAAAAACAATATATGTATATAAATATATCTATATTGTTGGGATGATGAGATGCTCCATCAACTCATCTAATCGCCGTACTCCGCGTACAGATTTTGACAATCACGGTATCAAGTTGCGTTAGCGTACGTGTATGAAGAAAGCTCATATTCTCAAAATGTATGTCGACAACTTCCACGAAGCTAACGAGATCATTTGAACGGGATAGCTACTTGAACTTAGACAACGACATCTACGACACCTTTTTGCCATCATAGGTGATAAAGATATTTCACTTGGCTTCTTTATTCATCCGACATTTCGACTGTGTTGTAGTAGACGATTTTCCACAAACCTTAACAGGAATTTCACCTTGCCAGAGTTCACCTTTGCTTTCAATAACTGCCGTAATAGAATGTGTGATGTTTGGAAACGCTGTAAGTACCTTGACGCCTATCAATTGTACGGCCTTCTTCGAATACCATAAGGCGTTCTCTACCCGGGCTTGCAAAATATCAAAGTAAATTGTGGGGACTGCGACAAAGGTTTGTTCTATTTAATGTTAAGTAGGTCAGAAAGGCCAAAGGGTGTATTTTGTGCGGCAATGTGGATTACCTATGCAGTTTCTAAACCATGTTGGTAATCCAAAGAATATCTAACTTATCCAATAACTAACTCCTCCTTCTGATATCTAAGGGAAGGCGCCTCAATGTGGTGTTGGAAGACATAACTTTCCTCGTGTTCCATGCCAACAGTTTCATACGAATCGCATCGTCTGATTCTAACAGCAGTGCCTGCGGCTGTACTGTAGCTCCTACGCAGTGTTTAAAAAGTTGAACAAAAGCAGCTGCATGTTTCTCTACGAGGTTCTTCCGATTCATTGCTCTAGGGAATTTCAGACTGCTCTGATTTCGCTCGAACTCTCTGAATTCACTGCTAGAGATCTGTGGACATGACTACTCCGAGCATACGGCATTGTATCGATCACACGCTTCTTTCGCATCTGCTCGAAGAAATTCCAAAATGGCCACCAAAATCAACTTTTTGTCGTATCTTCGCAACCAGATAAGATACAAACATGGTTGAAATGTTATTTTATGTTTCCAAAGGAGGAATTTGATTTATATTGACTATAATTTAAATAAAAATGTAAAAAAAACAAGATGGTGACCATAAGTATGCTATTTCATGTTCCACGAACAAAAACCATAAATAATTTTAATAATAATATGAGAATTACATAAGATCAGTATTTCGTTAAATTCTTACCTTTCTAAGCATTAGTCCTCTTCATCATGTAGGACGTACTTGCCGCTCTCATTTTGGCAGGCCTGTCCACCCTAGCATGCGCAAAATGGTGTGCATGCCATTTCAGAGTAGTTGTTAGTGCATCTTGACAGGTGAAAGATTTGGTCCCTTTTTCTTTATCATGTTTTGGGCATGTCCACTATGGCATACATGCGCATTTAATCAACGGACAGCACACGATGCACCACAACGAAGGGACCAAATCCTTCACCGTGTCAAGATGCAGCTACCAACAGCTCTGACATGTTATGCACATCATTTTACGCATGCTAGGGTAGACAGACCTGCCAAAATGAGAGCGGCAAATATGATGAAGATGGAGAGAACTGATTCTTACAAAGGTAAGAATTTCACAAAATGTAATTCTCATTTTTTGTTTGTGGAACATGATATAGTCGCATAGTCGGCCACCATTTATAGCATACTTCGATGGAAACCATAAGGTTTCCATCGAAGTTTTCAGAAGAGGCATGTATTGATTATTTTTGACGTTACGACATATTTTGGAACAAAGCACGAAATGTACAACCTACATTTCATTTATTGACTTCGAAAAAGCCTTTGACGACTTTCACAGAGAATCCTTGTGTAAAATACTTACGTCACCACAGAAGATAATGAACGTGATTAAGATACTTTACATAGATATCAAGTGTTAAGTTGCAGAGCTCCGAAGTAAACTCTACTCTGACTGCGGGAAACTGAAAATTAAGTTAACACACAAGCTTGAGGCTTTCCAAAACAGGTATTTACGGAAGATCCCCGGGATATTTTGGTCTAACAACATCACTATTGAATAGCTGCTCCACAAAACTCCCTGGAAAAAATTCCCAATATTGTTGCACATTGTAATAACGTGCAATTTCCTTCTGTTCAGTGGTATGACGTACAAATGTACAATGTACAAATGTACAATACATTTATTTCCAACATCATATATGCATTGTATATACACATATCGTTAACGCAACATTTTTTTATACAATACTAAATCATGTAAATAAAAACATGAATAGTTACAATCATAATGTGCTAGTCTTATGCTAGATTTAAGGAGATTGCCATCCAAGGCAAAGGCCGAAATGTTAATTCCCACATTTTTTCCTCTATGTTATAACCAGTCCTGTGCGTACCTTGATGCCTATGAAAGCCATTGTTGAGGGTATCGTCCAACCTTCGAATACCATAAAGCTATTGCTCTAGCAGTAAAACATCCGCAACAGTGGTTTTTTCTGAAGTAATCCAAAGGCAAATAATGTCAACATAATGGCTTACCCAAATTCTAACTCTTACTATATAGGGAAGGCTCCGGCTCAATGTAGGTGTCGTAAAACAACACTCGTATTCAAAAAGTTCGTAGATAAGAGCACTGGCGTCAAGTCCACACGGCGGTGTATCGTCACGGTGGTGTATCGGTCTGGCGGTTCACTCTCGGGCGCCAGGCGATTTTGAAGAGTTAATTTGCACATTCTACAACCTTCCACGTGTTCCGTGACGACAGTTTCATACGAATCGCATCGTCTGACTCTAACAGTAGTGCCTGCGGATGCACTGTAGCTCCTACGCACAGTGTTTTATAAAGCGTCGGTACCATTCTCCATCGCTATCTCCAAGAGGTTCTTTGGTTGGTTGGTATTTGCTCGAAGAAACTGGCATAGTAATCCACTTGCAGTATGGAAATTACTCTTCATGTAGCTCGAACAAGTCAGCACCAGCTTTCGCTCTGGTCTGTATATATTGCATACACTACACTGACTCACGAAATCGCATAGATGATGTTCTTGCGCAAACTTGTCGGCACTTCACTGTCCGCAATGTTCAGTTATCAGTTCCACGCGTGTATGCCAGATGAAGTAGTAATCTCACGAGTCCTGAAGATCACTTCTAATGGCTAGTGCTCACTCTACACATGTATCTCTCTTCCGTCAAACGTATCGCAGGTAAATATGATAGCGGATAACTCGGCGTATAGTTTCTCCCAGTGACTGTATAGGAATATAGACACTACAGGGAGTCCGTCCTGCAAATCTCCTGCGCCAAGATTTCTTATTACTGCAGTACTGGTATGCTCGTGAGAGCCTTCTTCGTGCGATCAAAAGCTTCCTTTTGTACCTAATGCAACTAATGCCACTCAGTGTCCCCCCCCCGTGAGGGGTTCGAGTTTATCTGACATGTGGGACAAACTTGGTCAGATATTTCACCAAACGAAGCAGTTTCGGTACAGCTTTAAGTGTTCTCTGGTGCAGGTATTTTTAATTTCCTCTATCTTTGAGTTTATACGGAATCTTCAAGTTAGCACTTGTCCTCAAGTTAACAATGTACGGGTTTTCTTTCACCTTCTTTGTCGAGCGAGATCCAAGGAACGCGCGCAGATTCTTGTCGTGGTAAATGTTTGCCTCTTCGTCAGTTCTACCACAATCTACTTTCAGGATGAATTCACTAAATCGCATGTGAATAAATCCAGCAATGGGATTCGACGCTATGACTACTTGGAAAACGGAGAGGTATAAGGGCAAGATAGGACACGTTCTCCGAGTCACTCTCAATACTGCTTTGCAGACGGAAGCGTACTACAGTGGAGTTGTCTAACAAATTAGGACAATTAGGCCAATTAGTTCGAATTTGATATCTCCAAAAAAGGCACTTTGGCATTCGGAATTCTTTTCGTGAATAAGAAGTCCCATCAAGTGGCAGAATGATATCAGAAGGCAATTCTTATTAGAGCCATCCAACGAGAAGTTCGCGAGTGAGAAAAGCTCTTCAACTACAATGCTGTGTTCAGTTGTTCCATCAGACATTTTCCACACACATGGTCAATGATATCGTGAATTCACCGATTCATGGCTACTTAAAGAAGGACTGCATAATCCTTGGAACAGTAGAACTTTCCTGATGACAAAATAGGGCCACTTAGAACGGAGAATTGTCGCAAAACGTTGCGACCTGCCCACCAGAGTGGGTATAAGTCGGTAGATTTTATAGAAATGATTCGACATGCACGGTCCGTTGATTCATACATCAAAATCCGAGAATAACGTCAACAATTAAATTAACTCTGCGAATGAAACAGCCATATCGACTGCTCGAAAGCTATACCTCAACTGGTGGTGTTACCATTGACTCATCTTCAGATTTATTGTGATTTGGCTGTGCTTTATCCAAAAATTTAGGTTGGCAAACTGTTGGAAGGGTCATTTGCTACTGAACACCCTCAATTAGTATAGTAATGATTTCTTGATTACAGTTTTAGGTGATTAGATGTGCTGAATGTAAAAAGTGATGCTAGTAGGATAGACAAAGTTGCTCTCATGCCGATTTTGTTTATGTTAGAGAAAGTATTGATACTAGCGTACCCACAACAACACACTGGTTGTACATGGGTAAACGACATGCATCAGAATAACTAAAGGCACCACAGACGTTGACACTGTTAATTACCATTTTTTACAAGATGCAGTGAAGTAGTGTTAACACATTGTTTTTCTTCCAAACAATCACTTGTTGTGACAGTTCTTCACCAATGGCGGGTCATGGAAAGTAGTCCAAACAAACAATTGGAACAATTAGTACGAGACAATTTCTGCTACAGATGCATTCCTGTGGAAAATGTACAACCTTTCCAGCATAACCACATGTGACAAGTTGTGCTCTTTTTTACCATGGAACGTCCTATTAGTACTGATGCAGCAAGATCAAGAGGGCCCGCAAAGGATCCAAGGTTTTTGCACTCACCATAACGCCGCGTGGCGGTCTATATAAGTGCACATGTTGTTGAAACATCAGACTGATAAAAGAAGCAGCGTTACAAAATCAATGGAATCTAGAAGTTATTTTTGATAATTTAAATCCAAGACAGCGTATTTTTTTAGTTGTTTTTGGAGCATACTACATAAAGTTGATGATTTGAAGCTTGTTTTGAAAGTTTAATATGAAAGTTTGCTAGTTGCATACTTCCTTCCTTGGCACGTCATTTTACTTAGATGATTTGGACTTTGTTGAATGGTTGAACTTCACCGGAATGTTGATTGAAACATGTAGGTGCGACATATACAACGCTAAGTGCGACAACAAGAAAACTAAATATGTGTTCTTACATAGCTGAACACGTAATATACATAGCTAAATACGACAAAATACATATAAAAGCGTTACACACATAGCAAGAAAGCGTTGCCACATAACAAAAGTGCGACACACAGCTAAAAGCAGCAGGTGTTCTGAAGTAACCCAAAGGCAAATAATGTCAACAATAATGGCTTACACAAATTCTAACTCGTATTATATAGGGAAGGCTCCGGCTCAATGTAGGTGTCGTAAAACAACACACGTATTCAAAAAGTTCGTAGATAAGAGCACTGGCGTCAAGTCCACACGGCGGTGTATCGTCACGGTGGGTGTATCGGTCTGGCGGTTCACTCTCGGGCACCGGGCGATTTTGAAGAGTTAATTTGCACATTCTACAACCTTCCACGTGTTCCGTGACGACAGTTTCATACGAATCGCATCGTCTGACTCTAACAGTCGTGCCTGCGGATGCACTGTAGCTCCTACGCACAGTGTTTTATAAAGCGTCGGTACCATTCTCCATCGCTATCTCCAAGAGGTTCTTTGGTTGGTTGGTATTTGCTCGAAGAAATTGGCATAGTAATCCACTTGCAGTAAGGAAATTACTTTTCATGTAGCTCGAACAAGTCAGCACCAGCTTTCGCTCTGGTCTGTATATATTGCATACACTACACTGACTCACGAAATCGCATAGATGATGTTCTTGCGCAAACTTGTCGGCACTTCACTGTCCGCAATGTTCAGTTATCAGTTCCACGCGTGTATGCCAAATGAAGTAGCAATCTCACGAGTCCTGAAGATCACTTCTAATGGCTAGTGCTCACTCTACACATGTATCTCTCTTCCGTCAAACGTATCGCAGGTAAATATGATAGCGAATAACTCGGCGTATAGTTTCTCCCAGTGACCAGTTCTCATATTATCTCATATATTGTAAGTTTATGCACTCGTAGGAACACTGGCGTTGAGGCCAAACGTGGCACTCAACGCGCAAACTGTGACATCATGGCATCAATTACAAACACTCCTAGGAAATACAGATAATCTCTCGTTCATTTCCATCTTAATTCTTGTTGAGGTCAATTTGTGCCACTTCGTCAGTTGTACCACAAGCTAGAATAGTCATATGTTGGTTCATCGTGTTTTGCCAGTTCTCTTAATCCCAAAAGGCATCCGTAGCCATCGATACCTCCCAAAAGGCGTCAACGTATTGAACTACTTCCAGTCTGTATATCTCTGTGACGCATTATTATTCCATCACACACTAACTCGTTCAATTTACTGGTACGTGCTCCATTGGTCTTACAAACTTAATTTAATAATTGTCTTTCATAGCTGTTATCTTCTTCTCTTGTATAGCCTCAGGTGTGCTTTACACTGTCCAAAGCATCCAAATCCTTGATCTTCAGCTCTCCCATGCCCCCGGAAGCGTCCAGGCTAAGCACTGTCTGCGTTTCACTCTTTTCCTGATAAAAGACAGCTAACTGATCCAACGATTTGTCGCATGTTCCGTTCCACAATTTCTACACTTGCCACAGCATGGCTAGCGATCTGTCGCCAATCTCACATACTTATGACGTGTTTGCACCCAAGATTTTAAAGCCACTCTCAATCTCAAAAGGCAGTGGCATGCTAATGTGTCCAAGATCCTGTGTTATTACAAAAATGCGTTTATTCCCCAATAAAAATACATAGTTCCAAAATTGTATCTGCTATTACTTCACGTATTTCTGAAACTTTTACTTGCTCTAGAAGTGGTTTATCTTAATAATATTGTTGCACATTTGATAAAATGCAATTTCCTTTTAGTGTGTGACGTACGAATGTATGCTATATTTAAATTAAAATAATGTGTATAAAATACGTGTGCATATCTTGACGCTTTATTAAGCCATTGTTGAGGGTATCGTAACGCATCTTCGAATACCATAAAGCATTCTCTACCCGGGCTGTTGCTCTAATCTAGCAACAGAACATCCGCAATAGTGGTTTGTTCTGTTCACTCTTCGTAGGAAAAACATGCCAATGTATGCACTCTGTGCAACAATATAACTCACCTAAGCAGTTTCAGACCTCTGTTGAGTAACCCAAAGGCAAATAATGTCAATAACAGCTTAATCAAATTCTACCTCGGTCAGTGGTTCACCGGGAGATTTTGAAGAGTTTCTTTGTACATTCTCCAACTTTCGTCGTGTTCCATGCTAACAGTTTCATACGAATCACATCGTCTGATTCTAACAGCAGTGCCTGATGTACTGTAGCTCCTACGCAGTGTTTAAAAAGTTTAACAAAAGCAGCTGCATGTCGCTACCATTCTCCATCGCTTTCTCTACGAGGTTCTTCAACGATCCAATTGCTCGTTCAACCAATTCATTGCTCTAGGGAATTTCAGACTGCTCTGATTTCGCTCGAACTCTCTGAATTCACTGCTAGAGATCTGTGGACATGACTACTCCAAGAATACGGCATTGTATCGATCACATTGGTGTAGTAGTCCATTAGCAGTATGGAAATTACTCTACCCTAGCTCGAATTAGCTCAGCATGAGCTTTCGCTCTGGTGTGTGTATTGACACTGACTAACGAAATCGCATACGTCCCTGGATAACCCGATGGGAGAGATGTACCGTGGTGATGATGTTCTTGCGCAAATTTGTCGGCACTTCACTCCTGCACCTTTGAAAGGTGATTCTGCTGGATCAATTCATGTCACGCATTTTAGTGCGCATAAACGTGCAGGTTACTCACCGTCTTATGATAGCGAATAACTCGACATATAGTTTCTCCTAGTGACTGTGAGAGTATGGGGATTTAGACACTACAAGGAGTCCGTCCTGCAACACTCCTGCGCCAAGATTTCTTGGTACTCTTGAGAGCTTCCAAAATGTGAGTAGCATACTACATTTGATGGTAGATACTTGAAGCAAACTGTGTATTGCACTTTCCTTTTCTCATTAAAGACTTTGTTCTGGATAGTATTCTGTTTAGCTTTCCTTGGTTTTTGGAGAATTCATGTAAATTAAACGTCTGCACAGAAATGCTTAAACAAGAGAAACCCAGAATCCTATTCAAGAAGACGATGACACAATAGTCCAGCAGTCGAAGGGGGTAACCCTTATTGCATGATAGTTTTTTCTTTATTAATTATTCATCTCTAGCATGTATCTACTGTGGAGTTCTCACCCTTGAGCATTTTGAAAAAATTCCAAAATAGCCACCAAAATCAACTTTTTGTCGTATCTTCGCAACCAGATAAGATACAAACATGGTTGAAATGTTATTTTATGTTTCCAAACATGAGGAATTCGATTATAATTTAAATAAAAATGTAAAAAAAACAAGATGGTGACCATAAGTATGCTACAAACGGTTGCCAACTATAAAAAAAAGACTATTTCATGTTCCACGAACAAAAACCATAAATAATTTTAATAATAATATGAGAATTACATAAGATCAGTATTTTGTTAAATTCTTACCTTTCTAAGCATTAGTCCTCTTCATCATGTAGGACGTACTTGCCGCTCTCATTTTGGCAGGCCTGTCCACCCTAGCATGCGCAAAATGGTGTGCATGCCATTTCAGAGTAGTTGTTAGTGCATCTTGACAGGTGAAGGATTTGGTCCCTTTTTCTTTATCATGTTTTGGGCATGTCAACTATGGCATACATGCGCATTTAATCAACGGACAGCACACGATGCACCACAACGAAGGGACCAAATCCTTCACCGTGTCAAGATGCAGCTACCAACAGCTCTGACATGTTATGCACATCATTTTACGCATGCTAGGGTAGACAGACCTGCCAAAATGAGAGCGGCAAATATGATGAAGATGGAGAGAACTGATTCTTACAAAGGTAAGAATTTCACAAAATGCTAATCTTATGTAATTCTCATTTTTTGTTTGTGGAACATGATATAGTCGCATAGTCGGCCACCATTTATAGCATACTTCGATGGAAACCATAAGGTTTCCATCGAAGTTTTCAGAAGAGGCATGTATTGCATTGATTATTTTTGACGTTACGACATATTTTGGAACAAAGCACGAAATGTACAACCTACATTTCATTTATTGACTTCGAAAAGGCTTTTGACGACTTTCACAGAGAATCCTTGTGTAAAATACTTACGTCATCACAGAAGATAATGAACGTGATTAAGATACTTTACATAGATATCAAGTGTTAAGTTGCAGAGCTCCGAAGTAAACTCTACTCTGACTGCGGGAAACTGAAAATTAAGTTAACACACAAGCTTGAGGCTTTCCAAAACAGGTATTTACGGAAGATCCCCGGGATATTTTGGTCTAACAACATCACTATTGAATAGCTGCTCCACAAAACTCCCTGGAAAAAATTCCCAATATTGTTGCACATTGTAATAACGTGCAATTTCCTTCTGTTCAGTGGTATGACGTACAAATGTACAATGTACAAATGTACAATACATTTATTTCCAACATCATATATGCATTGTATATACACATATCGTTAACGCAACATTTTTTTATACAATACTAAATCATGTAAATAAAAACATGAATAGTTACAATCATAATGTGCTAGTCTTATGCTAGATTTAAGGAGATTGCCATCCAAGGCAAAGGCCGAAATGTTAATTCCCACATTTTTTCCTCTATGTTATAACCAGTCCTGTGCGTACCTTGATGCCTATGAAAGCCATTGTTGAGGGTATCGTCCAAGCCTTCGAATACCATAAAGCTATTGCTCTAGCAGTAAAACATCCGCAACAGTGGTTTTTTCTGAAGTAATCCAAAGGCAAATAATGTCAACATTAATGGCTTACACAAATTCTAACTCTTACTATATAGGGAAGGCTCCGGCTCAATGTAGGTGTCGTAAAACAACACTCGTATTCAAAAAGTTCGTAGATAAGAGCACTGGCGTCAAGTCCACACGGCGGTGTATCGTCACGGTGGTGTATCGGTCTGGCGGTTCACTCTCGGGCGCCAGGCGATTTTGAAGAGTTAATTTGCACATTCTACAACCTTCCACGTGTTCCGTGACGACAGTTTCATACGAATCGCATCGTCTGACTCTAACAGTAGTGCCTGCGGATGCACTGTAGCTCCTACGCACAGTGTTTTATAAAGCGTCGGTACCATTCTCCATCGCTATCTCCAAGAGGTTCTTTGGTTGGTTGGTATTTGCTCGAAGAAACTGGCATAGTAATCCACTTGCAGTATGGAAATTACTCTTCATGTAGCTCGAACAAGTCAGCACCAGCTTTCGCTCTGGTCTGTATATATTGCATACACTACACTGACTCACGAAATCGCATAGATGATGTTCTTGCGCAAACTTGTCGGCACTTCACTGTCCGCAATGTTCAGTTATCAGTTCCACGCGTGTATGCCAGATGAAGTAGTAATCTCACGAGTCCTGAAGATCACTTCTAATGGCTAGTGCTCACTCTACACATGTATCTCTCTTCCGTCAAACGTATCGCAGGTAAATATGATAGCGGATAACTCGGCGTATAGTTTCTCCCAGTGACTGTATAGGAATATAGACACTACAGGGAGTCCGTCCTGCAAATCTCCTGCGCCAAGATTTCTTATTACTGCAGTACTGGTATGCTCGTGAGAGCCTTCTTCGTGCGATCAAAAGCTTCCTTTTGTACCTAATGCAACTAATGCCACTCAGTGTCCCCCCCCCCCGTGAGGGGTTCGAGTTTATCTGACATGTGGGACAAACTTGGTCAGATATTTCACCAAACGAAGCAGTTTCGGTACAGCTTTAAGTGTTCTCTGGTGCAGGTATTTTTAATTTCCTCTATCTTTGAGTTTATACGGAATCTTCAAGTTAGCACTTGTCCTCAAGTTAATAATGTACGGGTTTTCTTTCACCTTCTTTGTCGAGCGAGATCCAAGGAACGCGCGCAGATTCTTGTCGTGGTAAATGTTTGCCTCTTCGTCAGTTCTACCACAATCTACTTTCAGGATGAATTCACTAAATCGCATGTGAATAAATCCAGCAATGGGATTCGACGCTATGACTACTTGGAAAACGGAGAGGTATAAGGGCAAGATAGGACACGTTCTCCGAGTCACTCTCAATACTGCTTTGCAGACGGAAGCGTACTACAGTGGAGTTGTCTAACAAATTAGGACAATTAGGCCAATTAGTTCGAATTTGATATCTCCAAAAAAGGCACTTTGGCATTCGGAATTCTTTTCGTGAATAAGAAGTCCCATCAAGTGGCAGAATGATATCAGAAGGCAATTCTTATTAGAGCCATCCAACGAGAAGTTCGCGAGTGAGAAAAGCTCTTCAACTACAATGCTGTGTTCAGTTGTTCCATCAGACATTTTCCACACACATGGTCAATGATATCGTGAATTCACCGATTCATGGCTACTTAAAGAAGGACTGCATAATCCTTGGAACAGTAGAACTTTCCTGATGACAAAATAGGGCCACTTAGAACGGAGAATTGTCGCAAAACGTTGCGACCTGCCCACCAGAGTGGGTATAAGTCGGTAGATTTTATAGAAATGATTCGACATGCACGGTCCGTTGATTCATACATCAAAATCCGAGAATAACGTCAACAATTAAATTAACTCTGCGAATGAAACAGCCATATCGACTGCTCGAAAGCTATACCTCAACTGGTGGTGTTACCATTGACTCATCTTCAGATTTATTGTGATTTGGCTGTGCTTTATCCAAAAATTTAGGTTGGCAAACTGTTGGAAGGGTCATTTGCTACTGAACACCCTCAATTAGTATAGTAATGATTTCTTGATTACAGTTTTAGGTGATTAGATGTGCTGAATGTAAAAAGTGATGCCAGTAGGATAGACAAAGTTTCTCTCATGCCGATTTTGTTTATGTTAGAGAAAGTATTGATACTAGCGTACCCACAACAACACACTGGTTGTACATGGGTAAACGACATGCATCAGAATAACTAAAGGCACCACAGACGTTGACACTGTTAATTACCATTTTTTACAAGATGCAGTGAAGTAGTGTTAACACATTGTTTTTCTTCCAAACAATCACTTGTTGTGACAGTTAGTACGAGACAATTTCTGCTACAGTTGCATTCCTGTGGAAAATGTACAACCTTTCCAGCATAACCACATGTGACAAGTTGTGCTCTTTTTTACCATGGAAGATCGCAAAAAGGGGCTATCACCTATTAGTACTGATGCAGCAAGATCAAGAGAGCCCGCAAAGGATCCAAGGTTTTTGCACTCACCATAACGCCGCGTGGCGGTCTATATAAGTGCACATGTTGTTGAAACATCAGACTGATAAAAGAAGTAGCGTTACAAAATCAATGGAATCTAGAAGTTATTTTTGATAATTTAAATCCAAGACAGCGTATTTTTTTAGTTGTTTTTGGAGCATACTACATAAAGTTGATGATTTGAAGCTTGTTTTGAAAGTTTAATATGAAAGTTTGCTAGTTGCATACTTCCTTCCTTGGCACGTCATTTTACTTAGATGATTTGGACTTTGTTGAATGGTTGAACTTCACCGGAATGTTGATTGAAACATGTAAGTGCGACAACAAGAAAACTAAATATGTGTTCTTACATAGCTGAACACGTAATATACATAGCTAAATACGACAAAATACATATAAAAGCGTTACACACATAGCAAGAAAGCGTTGCCACATAACAAAAGTGCGACACACAGCTAAAAGCAGCATATGCATAGCTACATGTGAGACCTACAGGGTTAAAAAAAACATACACAGGCAAATGCGGTACCTACACGGCTAAAGGCGCTACATTCGTGTTTACTTCATAGCTAAAATTTTTGCATATTTAACTAAATAAAATCGTTAAAATATAACTAAACGTGGTGAACGCATAGTGAGAAAGTTAAAACTTGTTTAAACTAGCTTACATAGTTAAACTGGCACACACGCACACACTTAGTAATTAAAAAGCATTACATACGTAGGTAAGTAAGTGCTACTTACATAGATAAAAATCGGTACTCCGTAGCTACAACTGGCACACACCCACACACGCATGCAAGCACGCATGCAGGCACGCACGCACGCACGCACGCACGCACGCACGCACGCACAGCTAAATGCTACAAAATAAATGAATTACGGCGAGGAATTTTTTTGCTATGGGCCACGTGGGCGGCTATTTTTGTAAATATTGACGGGCATCGCACATGGTAAATGTTTGCCTCTTCGTCAGTTGTACCACAATCTACTTTCAGCATGAATTCACTAGAAGTGGGAACTAGATCCCACGTGGTTCCACGTCGTTGCGAATAAATCTAGCAATGGGATTCCCCACGCTATGACTAATTGGAAAACGGTGAGGTATAAGGGCAAGATAGGACACCCGCAAGAACGTTCTCCGGGGAATTGTTTTATGCCACATAATGTGTAATCTCTTGTTCCGTCTGCAAAGTGATATTGAGAGTGACTCGCCTTGCGTATGTAATTTTTATAAAAGTTGGTGAACATGTCAATGAGATGATGGCAGTTGCTGCATATTTTTTAAAGATTTTTTGATGGTCAGGTTTTCAGACAAAACGTTAACAAGGCCACCAATGCAATTCTCTACAGTGGTATGACTCCTATATTAATCATGGTATTTTTTCCAAACATTTTCATGCGTGACCTAGAGCAGATGTGTAGAGGTATTAGTTCGAGCCTTTGGTGATTATTTTATGGCTTTTGTTTTATTTTCTAGTATGTAATTGCATACCCTGTATTTTCCTGTATGTATGTTTGTATGTCATTGTCGACAACAATCTGTGGTATGTTCTCTTATGCTCATAGTTGAATTTTAAGGTAAAAGGTATTAACCTCCATAGTGTCAGTATTCGATATTCATCGACACGCACTCACAAAAAAGCCCCCACAAAAAAGTTTGTATCTTGTCCCCCGCATTGTTAATCCGACACTTCGTGCATGTTTAAGAAGTCCAAGCCTACCTGCTGAACCTTTTTGGCGAAGGCTGCGCGTGTAAGTCCCGAGTAACACGAGAAACTTCAGGGATTCCTCACGGATCTTCTGTGTTTCTGTGATCTTTCAGGACAACGTTTAACTGCCTCTCTTCCTGGTGCACCAAAATGCTTATCAATCACATCAAAAGTGACCACTTTGTTGCAAGGATCAGGAGGGCCGATGAGAACCACCGGCAACAGATGGAACGAGATTGAACACTGTTTGGAGCCTAACGTATGTTTGTCAAAACCAAAGAATTGTGGGGGTTTGCTGGTGTTGGTCATAACCATACTCAGATAAACATCTGACAGTTTTTATCCATCGCATCATCCATTAAGTGAATGCCTAAGTTTGCTGCCAGGGAAAGGCCCCAGAAAAAATGCTGGCATTGGTCATTCCATAGTTAAGGAATCCGACGGACATATTTGACACTATTTTTAGCCTTTGCATAATTTCTAAAAAATAAATACTCACCCTCGCCACAGCAACATATTTTGGGGATGTTGGGGGTGGTCCTTTCAGTCTATGGGGCTATATGAAAATCCCATTGAAAACCTTGCATTAATTCTTTGTTGTATGATCAGTGTTTCCAACTACCATTCGTAGGAGGTATAAGGATGGTGCTTCATCATTTAAATTACTATCAGATTCTAGAATTGCACATTTAAACACTGTATATGGCTATGCGGTGCTTTATTTTGGAACCAATCCTCTTTATTAGAAGATTGGACCAAACACGGACCATCTCACATGCTAGTTTTGAATTAATGTGATATTTTCTATAGAATACAACAAACAAATACATGTTTAAATAGATATGTTGAGCAAATCCAAATACAACTACCACAAAAGTAAACTTGTTTTTACTGAAGAAAGAAATAAATGACAGACATTAAATGTGTTATAAGTAGTGTTGATGTGCATTATGAAGAATCTAAACTGTATGTTTTAACAAAACATGCTTTCTACCTGTACTGCAGAACTATACAATCCTAACCATTTCCTTCTGGCTGCAGTTTGTAAAAATTACATACAAGTTACACTGTCGATCACACAATTGATGCAAGGTAATCTTTCACTTCAGCTGGAGACAGGCGCCGGAAGCCGTCTTGGTTGGAAATGCCAATCTCTATATTGTGTTCCGTCATCTGCCCTTCAAAGCTCTCTTTCAATGTCAGAATGGCTGTGTGCACAGCATCCTCCAATTCAAGATCATCACTGTATCTGAAATGTACAAGTCCATGCACGTAAATCCTGTATTTTGACTGATAATGGCTATCAAAGTAATACTTAAAGCATAATAGACGAAATAAATGCAAACATGTAATCAATTCTGAATCTTCATCTTCAGGTGCAATGTCTGGTGACGTTGGCGATCATGGCCTCCACATAACTGTTGTCAGCAGCTGGGTGTCATTGGCTGGTCTTTCAAGCCAATGTTTCGACTATTAATGTATTTTATTGTTTGCTTGCCTCCAACTTTGTGTCCTTCAGTAACACAATAACTGGCTGTTTCTCAATTTGTGTCCTAGAAATAGCAATTGTCTTCTTATCATCTTCAGTAACTGTCTTTATTGTCCTGCTCTTTGTAGAATCTCATTATTTGTAATTAATCAATCAATCAATCTGTGCTAACGAAAGTTCAGGGAGTTTATTGTGGGGCAAAAAAAATGTATGATCAAACATTTGCATTTCATTTGTTGTTCAGTATATTAGTTGTCTTTAGTTCATTTTAACTGTTAAATCAGGGCCGAATCAGTATGTGTCGTCATCCATGGGCATAAGTTAATAAGCAACTACGTTACTAGTGCACAGCAACAGTACACAAAATGGTGAAATTATTTAGCAAAACAATGACCATCCTTTGAAGTATTTTACAAAATACTACCTAAATAACTGTTTAGTTACGACAACAATTGTCTAATACTACAGTGTAGGTGGTCGTAGACTTCAACACCGCCATATCTATTGGTGGAAGGCCAATTTGTAATCTTCGTTTTGCAGACGATATTGACCTCACAACCAGGCTGGAAGAAAAAGCAAGTGCTTACGGGATGGATGGCTCAGAGAAAATCAAAGTAGGTGTCAACAGTACCAACCAGAACATCCCCATTACCATCATGATAAATGGCCAGAACCTTGAGGAAGTAGACTTTCAAATATCTTGGGTCCACCTTAATCAAAATAAGGATCGCAATAGCTATGACTGCTATGTCAAAACTTAACATCATCTGGAAGAGCATAAACAGCTTCCAAAAACCAAGCTCTTACAGAGCACTCATTGTATCCATCTTCCTCTATGGATTCAAGAGCTGGACTCTGACAGCAGAGACAGAGAGATGCGTACATACATTTGAAATGAAATGCTACCTAAACACCTTCGCATTTCGTATACTGAAAACAAAACAAATGAATATGTGAGACAAGTGGATTCCCTTTCTGGAAAGTAAGAGAAAAAGTGAAATGACGTAAGCTCTCCTGGTTTGGCCACATCACTTGACATAACACCATTGCATAGCAGATGGGGACTTGAGGCAGATGTTTGTTGGCTGGGATATGCAGATGACCCTGGTCATCATGTCCACCAGAGAACGTGGGGCGCAGCAGGCACTAATGCAATTACAGGTCTGCAAATTAATGTTGCCAAGACCAAGTGCATGGGAGTGAGTGGTGAACAAGCTGAAGTGGTGCAGAGGGCCGAGATGCAGCGTGGGATGACGGTCGCTATGAGGGCTGGGTTGTTGACTGGGAGGTGCGATATGTGGTGATCAACAAGGAGCAGGAACAATGCCGGAACACTGATGGTCTCAGAGCTGTCCGATCCACACACATGTTACTGTACAACGACGGGGAGCTGACACCAGTTGTGGTCAAGGCAGGCGGTTGGCTACATGATACTGTTGGCGATGCACACAAAGTCACCAAACTGGGCCACAGGGAGTATGTGGACCAGGAGAACACACACTGTTGTGATGCTTGTGGACAGCAGGCACTTAGCAGGCACTCTGCAGTCACACTGCAAGCCGGTGGTGCATCCCAGTAACGTTAATGAATACTCGGCAACAACGCACACGTATGCAGCCCAGGGAGAGGATAGCATGGCGGAAAGGGGAGATCCGAGGTGTGATCCCAGTGAAACTGGAGGATGCGGATGGCACAGCTGTTAAGCCAGTCGTGGAATTTGTGCACCTTGGTAATAACATCACTCAAGATGGGGATGCCACAAACGAGGTCCGTTGGCAGATTGGAATGGCCGTTGCGGTGTTTGCCACACTGGGCAAAGTATGGGATTCCAGCATAGTGCCGTTGAAGCTGAAGTCAGGCTTGTTCCGGTCACTGGTGGTGTCTTTACAATGCCGAATGATGGCCCATGTGTAAGAACAACACAGATTCAGTAGGATTTATTTACTGCTGTCTGCACCGTGTCACAAGGATAGAGCGAGGCTATCCAGATCCGCTTGAGGACCATCCAAGCTGTGCGGAGGTGTTCAACGTTGCTACTAACCCACATGTGGAGGAGCTTGTAAGAGAAAAGTGGCTTCGCTGGATGGGACACTGCCTGCGTATGAAAGTAGATGAGAGCATGTATGAGTAATTGAACTCAAGCAGGATGATGATGATGCACAGCAGAGGACAGGCAACGCTGCCAAGGACTGTGTGTGAATGGCACCCCTACGACCATCCTGGTCAAGGATGGAAGTGAAGTTTTCCTATAAATGTATGCTGAGCATACTAAATATGATAAAATAAAAACTTGAAATACTTTCTACTCTAAGAAAGTCAATAAATAATATCTTCATAGTCCACTGCACGTTTTATTGATCATATATATGTATTTATAGGATTTGGCAGTCACATGGTTACACATATTGTGCATCAGCATGACAACAGACAGTTGGTGTTATATCCAGCTGTAAAGAATACATTTCAGTTTAAATTCACAATGTTTACTCACCTCTTCTCAAGGAAGGTCTTTCCATTTACAAAATTCTTGCCAAGGGCTGTTGCTTTCCATGCAAAGTAAGCGCCCTGCAGAAAAAGAAGAAACTAAGTTCCCAACAATCAAGTAAAAATTACAAAGCTGAGGTTAGGATGCACCTTTTGTGCTGATTTTATAATGTCATTGGTGCATGTGTCATGCTCTATGGGTTTCAAATGGATGATGACCACCTGTGCACAGGAACAATTCCACAGCCCAAACCAAAACAAAGAAGCCAGTTTAGGAGTTGGCAGTTTAGAAGTTAGGAGCAGCTTTGGGGTCAGTTACAAAGTAATTGGAATTGAAACACCAATTCCAATTCTGAAATTGTAATTGGTGTTTTGTTTTTAAAAGTAATTGGAATTGGTAAAAATGTAATTGGCATTTTCAATTCCTTCATGTCACTTTTTAACTCAAACGATTAGTTAAAGATAATCATTAAAATATAATATGTTGTGTATATCAAATTTGTTTGCCATTATGTACCATAATATGCAGAAATTAAATTAAGATGCTAAAAAATATATGTAATTTTGTGCGTGTTGATGGTCTATGGTTGCTCTGTTCTGTTATTTTGATATGGAATTAGTAATTGGAATTGGTATTTTAGAATTGGTATTTTGGAGGTGTAATTGGAACTGGTAATTGAAATAATGTATTTGACCTCATGTCTGATCAGGAGTACTGTTAAATATTGGATGCATTTCTGTGAGTTGAAGATGTCGTTGCCTTTGGCAAATATTTCACATTTAAATTAAATGGTGACAACAAGGCAGCCGAAAATGCCATAACGATAAATGCATTTGATGCTCTTGTATTTTTTTTTTAATTTGACATTTTAACTGTTTTCCTATTTTTTAATAATATTTATATTGACCTGTTGATTTCACTTATTGCTTGTAATGCAATTATTAGTGCTTCACCTTTCTCTATTTTTAAATAAGATGTTTATATCTATGGATTTAGTTACTTCTCATGTCCTATTTAAAGGTGCTTAATCAATTAGATTGTTTTGCTAGTCTCATTTCAAATTAATTTTGCAAAAAACCAAACCTACCTAGTATTCACATGCTAGCTCGTTTGTAAGTTATTTTTGTTGTGTGAAATCATCAGACAAACTATTAAATTAGTTAATGCTTGTTCAAACATTAACTGAAATGTAAATCGAAATGCTGAAAAATCACGATTTTCTTCCCTGGTGATTTTTTTTTACCATTTTGGATATCCACTATTTTGATCCTTATCAAATCTAACGACTAAAGTCAATTCTTTTGATGATTTAAAAAAAAATTGTCATTTTTTTATTAAATCGACTGCAAATGTTACATAAACTATTCACACTCACTACATAATTGGACACCAATGAACCAGATTTGCCATAGGCTACATCAGTTGAGGGAGCAGTTTTAAATTATTCATAAATTTTAAAATTCACATTGAACTGCAACTGACATATTTTTTATTTCATGAGTATGCATCAAAGACAAGTGTGTAATATAAAAACATTCTTAAATTGTATGGTTTTCATGTTGTAAAATGTTTATAATATCCACAACTATCAAATACTCAAAGGATCTTGTTTGTTTGATTTCAGCCCTGGATCATTGCAGCTGCGTGGGCAAGTGTTCGAGATGGGGTGCTAGGTCTTGAATGCTGCCTGAACAAGTATAACGACTAACTGTCATCGCAGTCTGCAACGACACAAGTGCAGAACCATCTGTCGAAAACGGTGAGTTGACATGCAAATATTCAAGTACATAAAATGTATTAAGAAAATAGTGAGCAATTTTTAAGTTTCAGGTACAACACTAACTACTGGATTAAACAATGTTGAAACAAAGACTAGCACATTATTCAATACACATATATGCCTTGTTTTCAATTACAAAATTCAAATAAAACTTTGCAAAGAAATTTAATCACTTAGTATAAACATTTAAAGTGTCGGCATGTATAATCAAATGTGTAGTTGACCTATGCACGAATAAGAACTTTTTTAAATGTGTCCAAATCTTAGATTTATGTATCCATGCGTAGCTGAGAACGTTCAGGTAATAAAATTTTTGTAGATCTGTTTATAGTAAATTATCACAGGTTAAGGGATTCCACCTGGCTAGATATGAGTAATATTGTGAATAGGTTATTTTGTTCCTAGTTGTTTTACAGAAGCAAAGTTAACATTTCAGCATTCACCAATACTAGATTTATTAATAGACCTGTTTTAATTTTTGGTTTGGCAGATGCGATCAATTGATGATACTGTTGAAGTCACTCATATTCCGTTCAAGTCATCGCCCCCTCCAAAGATGACAGCACCGTTCAGCTCTCTGCTTACTACAGTTGAGCAGTTGGATGTGTATGACGAGTTGTTCCTGAATGAGCTGATCCCAACTTACAAGCAGCAACGATACACCTACCTTGAAAACCTGAAACATTGCGGGCTGCCACACAGAACCACTCTCCTTACCTATATATACCCCGGGGGAAAGTTAATCTCCATTTTCTGTGGAAGACGCTATCAGATGCTAGCGATAGTGATAAGGCAACAAACTGCAAGTGATAGAACGTCCTCCACGCTACGACACTCGTCAGATGAGGCGTGAATTCAGGGAATCATGCAGCCTCATGGCTGATGTTAAACCCATGTACTTACGAAATATATATCGACAACTCATAAATGACGTCTTCCTCAAAGAATGAGGAACAGGCTGAAATTGACAAGTGTGTAAATATGCTTGTTTAACTTGGTGATGTTGACATCATATGTGATCTACGAGACATCATTCCTGGCCGTATGAACAGTTTTGGTAGAAGGCAGAACAGTACATTGAAAATGTTGCTGAAACAGCAGTTCATGCGAGGCGACATGAATGCATCACCCACACAGCCACGGCTATGTCTACACGGCATTTCTTGGGGCTGTAAAGCAAACTTGCCCTCCTGACGTACCCGTTCCCTCAGCAAATTGGCTACACCTACAATTTTGGCCAAAGAATCCAACAACCCACGCAGCACTTATGTCATTGATGGACTGCACGTGTGGACCATCAATGACATACTTCATTGACCAGGATGACACAGCAGTAGACAACATCCTCAGTCGAGTGTTTGTGCGACGGGCCTTATGGTGCCCACAGCCAGTGGAGATCCCCTACTACTTTTGAATTCCATCCACTCCAGGTGATTTATTGTCCTTCATTGTCTATATTTTCGTAGCTACCATTTCTGGAGTTACCTAATAGTTTGATTTAATCTCTTGAAATTTAGCATCTGGAACTGGTAATGAACTAATATCCTCTCTGGTAAACACTGAACTGAAGTATCCATTTAGGTCTTCTGCCATTAAAAACCTTGTGATATTATATTTCCAGCACTATCTGCTAGTGGTTCAACCTTGCCTCGTACACTTCGTTTACTCCTGATATATGCATACAAATTCTTGCTGTAATTTTTTTATGTTACATGCTAATTTTTGCTCACATCTTCTTTTAGATTGTCTAATTTCATTCATAGCTGCATTAAGTACCTCTGTAATTTGTGTAGTCTTCATCCTTTCTGGTATGCCTACAAACCCTCCACATAGTCTGCTTGTATGCTATTTTTCTAATAGCGTCTTTTGACATGTGGCTGGATATCTATTAATAATTAAAACCTGCATAGGTTGTATAATAAAGATATTACTGTCATACTACAAAAATTACATTTCTTACACAAATTGGTCAATACAGTACCACTCCTGAAAATTTAACACCACGATCCTGACTCATGATACGTCATGATACATCAGAAAAATTTTCCATACAAGATTGTCCACCTGACTCCTGCTCTCTCGTAATGTCCATCCTTTCTGAACGAATTCTAACAACCTAACCACACACTGATGCAAAGAAGGTGGGAAAACATCTCAGCTGTGACATTCCATAAATCTCGAAGGACCACTGGCATTGGACCTAATCGAACTGTCGAAGCCGAAACTACCAGCACCAGCGATACACCATTCATTCATTCAAGCGCAAAACAAACATCACAGTGTCAGGACATTGCAGGTGTCCCCTTGTTGTAGGGTCCGTTGATGGCAGGTACTATTGTACACATATATACATTAGTGTTGTGTACCATATGGCTCTATATATATCTAACATATGGCTCTATATATTTTGTACAGTATACAGTTTTTCCGGTGCATCTAAAAAACAGCATTGAAACTCTGTGCTAAGATTTTCTTTGTATTAACATTTACTTTACTGTTCATATGCAAACACGCTGGCAGATGATATTATCGTAACAGATAGACTAGACCCATTGATAATTTTATGCATTCATTGTCTTTCCAATTGTTTTAAAATTTGTTAACCTATTCAATTAATTATATCTATATATGAAACAGCATAGATGCTGGAAATAAATTTATTTGCAGCTAAAAAACGCTGTGAGATGTGTTTGCTTGAAAGTAATATGGTTCCTGAAACATTCAGAGAAGCATCCCTCACACTACACACAGGAAAATGCATTTGTATCAATGTCACAGTAGCGCCCCCCTGTACTCTCTAGAGGTTTCCATTGTATGTGTCCTTGGTTAAAATCTCCCATTATGATACATTCCCCTTTACTCACTTCCTTCATAGCATTTTGTATTTTTGTGTTATCCTCTTCATTTATGTTTGGACTTCGGTAAACTAATCCGATAGTTAATGTTGTATTTCCTGTAATTATACTGCACCAAACAGCTTCATCGCAATTTGCTTCCCTTTCTAATTTTATTTTGTAAGCCTGAATAGATTCTTAATACTGTATATAAAATATACTCCCCTTCCCCTTCTTCCTATTAGATCTCTCCTAAACATTACGTATCCTGTCAGTCCTAATTCAGCATCTGATATGTCTTTATTGGCCCATGATTTGGTTATACCAATTTGTGAGGGTGAATATCTTCTACCATATTTTTTTTTCGTTTTTCTTATTTACTATGCTCCTTGCATTTAAACACGCATTTATAATCAGCGTCAGAAATGTTTTCTTTTTTTAACTTGTTAATCCTCTGGCAATTTTGATATCTCTGACCCCAGCTTTCCATTACCGGTAGAATCCGACAGAATTATCTGCTCAATCCATGTAAGCTTAGCTGTTCTTCCTAACTATGGCAGTTGTACCCTCCCTCTCTGCGGTGTTAGTCCCTATGTGTAATAAAATGGAACCTCCATCACCCAGACCCACGATTTTTTCAACCCTCTCTGTCATAGCCTCTATTTTTGCCCCTGGAAACCAAACCACCATATTGTCCCTCTAGCTTAGTGCTCTGTCAGTCTTCCTAACTACTGATTCCTCCACAAACACCCTCGCTCTCCTCCCCACCCCCTCTATCACTACCTCAGAGTAGCTCTTGCGTAGGATCCCTTCCGTTGCATTCTGTCCTGCAGTTTTGTCACATGGCAGCATGTTGTCCATCTCCCTCTCGCCCATCAACATGTCACCTTTCCCACCCATCTCCTGGTGCCTTTGCTCCCATTGTCTTCCGCCCCGTCTCCTTCCATCATGTCACCTTACCTCCTCTCAGCCTCCTCCCATGCTGAGCTGAGCTTTCCCTAGCATATCTCTCATCACCTTCCCCCACTTTATCATCTGCTGTCCCCCCCCCACCAGAACCACTGGCACAACCCACCTCTTCCCTTCCCACCAATGCCACAATGCACTGCCTCAGCCATTCCATCTCCGCCTCTAGTCACTTCATCTTTGCATGCTTTCGAACGATGTAAAAAACTAAACATGTCAATATTTCAACATGTCAACACTGGTTTGGTCAGTCAAATATATATGCAATAGTATCTGCCTTCAATGGATATATCAGTACCAAAGCAAGTGTCTCTATATGGCAGGTGTCCCCTCATCGAAGGGACAGGTAATGCTGGAATGGAGGGTTCAGTACTACAATGGTAGAAATGTGGCTGGATATCTATTAATAATTAAAACCTGCATAGGTTGTATAATAAAGATATTACTGTCATACTACAAAAATTACATTTCTTACACAAATTGGTCAATACAGTACCACTCCTGAAAATTTAACACCACGATCCTGACTCATGATACGTCATGATACATCAGAAAAATTTTCCATACAAGATTGTCCACCTGACTCCTGCTCTCTCGTAATGTCCATCCTTTCTGAACGAATTCTAACAACCTAACCACACACCGATGCAAAGAAGGTGGGAAAACATCTCAGCTGTGACATTCCATAAATCTCGAAGGACCACTGGCATTGGACCTAATCGAACTGTCGAAGCCGAAACTACCAGCACCAGCGATACACCATTCATTCATTCAAGCGCAAAACAAACATCACAGTGTCAGGACATTGCAGGTGTCCCCTTGTCGTAGGGTCCGTTGATGGCAGGTACTACTGTACACATATATACATTAGTGTTGTGTACCATATGGCTCTATATATATCTAACATATGGCTCTATATATTTTGTACAGTATACAGTTTTTCCGGTGCATCTAAAAAACAGCATTGAAACTCTGTGCTAAGATTTTCTTTGTATTAACATTTACTTTACTGTTCATATGCAAACACGCTGGCAGATGATATTATCGTAACAGATAGACTAGACCCATTGATAATTTTATGCATTCATTGTCTTTCCAATTGTTTTAAAATTTGTTAACCTATTCAATTAATTATATCTATATACGAAACAGCATAGATGCTGGAAATAAATTTATTTGCAGCTAAAAAACGCTGTGAGATGTGTTTGCTTGAAAGTAATATGGTTCCTGAAACATTCAGAGAAGCATCCCTCACACTACACACAGGAAAATGCATTTGTATCAATGTCACAGTAGCGCCACATTGTGGAACTGGCACCAGGCCATTTGTATCAATGTCACAGTAGCGCCACATTGTGGAACTGGCACCAGGCCATTTGTATCAATGTCACAGTAGCGCCACATTGTGGAACTGGCACCAGGCCATTTGTATCAATGTCACAGTAGCGCCACATTGTGGAACTGGCACCAGGCCATTTATCGACTGATACGATTTGCTCTTCCGGACATGTGCACTCCGCTCAAAGGAAGTGTGCACGCCATGTGTTGAATACCTTGACTTTTCGTTCAAATTCAGTGACTTTTAGATGGTTTTGATTCAATCATTGTCAATTGAAGATGTAACATACTTTATGGAATACCGGTTCGACTGAATAAAAATACCAGTATCAAAACACATAAAAATACTGGTACACTGGTACACTGCAATATGGTACACAGCACTTATATATATATAAATATATATGAAATTATGCAATTCGGTGCAACCAAAATTGCGTACCGGTAAGTATTTTTATGCAAGCTGCAATGTAATAATGTTTCAAGTAGACGATGCTAATTAATTACGCTAATCTATGCTAAGTTAAAGTGAGTTCCCGCTAGGGGTGACACCTGTCGGTATCCTTCTGCATAATATGGAATTTGGCGTACTTAACTTAACGTAAATACTGTATTTGTAGCTGCACCCCTAATTAAAGGCGCACCACGACTTTTGACATAAACACCGACTTTCCTCCGCGCCGTTTGTTGCAGGCAAAAAACTTTGAAATCTTTCTATCCGAACTGTAACTTTTTGTGTAGTTATAGCATAGGCGCGTAGGTCTACTGAATTATCTCGAGTACACGTACACATATTCCTATGATGTCACAAAATGTGTGTATGTGTACTGGCCTAGGACACTTCAGGTTGTTATACGCCTTTTTCGTTTAAATCTTTGACTGTTTTGCCATTATTAACAGTATACCAGTGGACCCAAAGCAAAGTTCCTATAATTAACAGACATTCCGAGGGAGCTACTATAGGAGTTTGCATGTGGTGAACATATGGTGAATATGCAGTAACTGCAAAAGCGTGAAAGCAAATTTAAAAAACAAAATAGTGCAAATAATAGGTGTGGCTAAAACCAGACATTTAAATAGAATGTCCCATTTAGCAAAAACAAATTTGCATCAATCGAGTACAAAACAAAACAAATTGTTGGAATTTTTTTTTTTAATTATGATTATCGAACAATGAAAAGTTTCACAAGACACTGCAAAAAATTGCTGCAGCTTGTTGAGAACACACTTAATGTTTACACGTCACAGGAATGTTGTTACCTGGGGAGATTATACGAATAGTGGCATACATTTTTGTCCGATAAAAGTGACATTATGTTGCATGTTTACAGTAATGTGTGACTGTCCTACCTCTGTGTTCCATATGGTATTCTATAATATGTTTCACAGGGCCAGTTTTTCCCAAAGGGTTTGAATGTATTGGATATTTACACTACCAATCGCCAAGGTGTCCTACTAATGGGGTCTCTGACTTGAGATCCAGCAAGGTATCAAAATGGAGTAACAAAGCAGGTGGCAATATATATATATATACATATATATATATATATATATATACACACACATATATATATATACACATATATATATATATATATATATATATATATATATATATATATATATATATATAATATATATATATATATATATATATATATATATATATATAATGGGGTCTCTGACTTGAGATCCAGCAAGGTATTAAAATATATATATATATATATTTATATTAAAAAATAGAGTGTTCTATTAAGATTAAATAATAATAAATAAATAATTATACCAAATAAAGAGATAAAATACATGTTTATAAAAAGTGCCCTTGTTCACCGTTATTCCTCATTGGAAATAGGTGCAACTATGCATAGCAAAATTAAATATGTATGTAACATTTTGGTACAATACAGAGAGGAATGGATCAATTTGATAAAAGACCTTTTGTTTGCCTATTTTCGGGAGAATCGATCATGTATACCAGACAGGCCCTTAGGCATGTACCCGTCTGCCCATCTTGGAGACGGACAAATTTCTGATGAAGATGGGTAAATTAGTGATACTGCGGCCGATCTCTATTTATTGTAATCGTGTACATCATTGGTTGGGAAACGTGTTTCTGTAGGCTTTCCCTGTGCCTATCCATTGGCGCTCTCATTTGAAGAAACAATTCCGTGACCCGGATGTCATGGGGCGAGTTCAAAATGGCACCTATCAAGCGAGAACGAGCGAAAAGATGGCACGATATGTCAACATCAAAGTTCACAACAATCGATGCCTTTTTCGTAAACATGAATAAGAGCAGCGTTCCAGCGATTGTCCCTGAATAATCCAAGGCAGTGGTGCCTTCCACATCTTTTGTTACGGTGGCGGAGATGCACGATGTTGATGTGCCTGCCGCTGGCACTCTGCAGTGACCAAGTGCGATTGCGGTCGATTTAAAAATTGAGTTTGATTCGGGCTCCATTTCACATACATAATCAGCGTGTAGGTAAGGTAAAGTCATCCCCCAGGCATTACGCTTTATGAAAGCCATGAAGGCTTATATGGCCAGTGCTTAAACCTGGTTTCTGTAGTGCAAAGCAACTTAGAGTGCAGTTATCCTGACTCTCCTGGACGGGACACTAGTCCATCGCTAGTACCTTCCAAACAGTGTTTGTACTCATTTGCAGCTGAGTAGACTGAGGCAAAGTAGGGTAAACGAAATTGCCTAAGCTTCGAAAACGAACCGTGCCCAGTGTGGGTCTTGAACTCACAACCCTCGAATCGAAAACCAAAGCAGAAGTTTCCCAGTTGCTGAAAGAAAACTCAAACTGCAGACAAACCACGAACAATTAGGCTGTGCACACTGTAGTAAATTCATATTGTTTTTTGTCCAATATAACCATAGCCTAGCCAATACTGGATTTGGATGATTGCTGTTTTATCAAAGTAATGTTTCAATGTATTACTTTCAAAACCAGTTGCATTATTGAATGCTACACCTTCTATTTTTATTTGTTGTATTGCTTTATTTTTAGTGTCAAGCATTTTATTTTCAGTGTGATTATAATCATGTTTGTTGATACTAGACGTATTTGCATGCATGTACTTAACGAGAGACTCGGGTCGGATTTGGCGGATTTTTTATAATAAAATGAATTTCGAGTTGTTGCCATTTCCGTGTATAAATATTATTCAACTTGACATTCATGTAAGTTGCACTTGACATACATGTAAGTTGCACTGTCATGTAAGTTGCACTGTCGTAAGTTGCACTGCCTATCGTTACCTAAGTCTTTGTCAAATCAACCGAGACTAACGGAACATTAGGTGATTTTCCGCAAGCGATTCCATGCCGAAAAACGCTGCTATTCCAACATGGCACATATCACGGGAAAGCCCCATATTCGCTCTGCATGATGCTACAAACAGTTTTAAATGTGTGCGGCGAGTATCCGTATAATTCCAATTATAAATGACCGCCTTTGAACTATCTCGGCAACAAAGGAATGGGGAATCCCATCACGATTCGCCGGACAGCATCATGTGATGTCGGATTCCCTCAAATCAAGCGCTCTAATTGGTTGTAATACTAATTTCCATCCTCTGACATCAGCTTGAAATGCCAGCTACGTTCGATTCGATCGACTTTTTTATCCCGTGCGTTTCGTTCATTTATATCGCTTTGTAAAATGACATTATGCCATTTTTCGAAAGCGAGTGGACAGTTATGGTACTGGGAGGCAGCTAAAGCTTGCATCGTTGCAGTTAGCACACAATGCGAAGGCATCGAGGGTTGAATATGCCAATGAACCTGCGGCGACAACTTTGTCTTCGACCATGGTGCCAGCGAGAATGGTGTAAGTTTAATTTCTGATATTTCATATGTTCACTAAAATAATGCATATGATTCAGATTTATGTACATTTGTGTTTTATCCAAACATCGTTAGCCTTTGTGGCATAACTATTACTGTATAAGCGATTTGATGCTGATCTAGTTAATGCTGTTGATGTTCGTGGTTGTGTTGACATTCAGGCCCAGGGGTCTTCCAGGCACACCAGAGGCAGAGTTGTGACTATGGTTTATTATATTACTATAACTTACCTTGGTAATTACCGTACACATAGCCTATATACACACGCGCGCGGGTGTGTGTGTATAATATGGCAATGCATTCAATGCCATACCCCTGCATACATAGTGGGGGGGCTTTTGTTGTTGAACATGTCTTTGATACTTTTTTGTTCATGAAATACATTTAGATTGTGTATTTTTTCCAGGCATCAAAGCGGCACCAGTTGATCCGTCTCGGAGACTGTCTGTCACTGAACGGAAGTTTGGTTAAGCAGATCTTCTGGAGGAGATAGATGTCCCGCGTTTCCTGGTTGTGGATGAGACAGATGCTGTTGGAGATCTTTCAACAGTACTTGTACGCTGCGCCGTGTTGCCATCTCTTGCTGTGAACCTGCCATGCACGTTGTATAGGAAGCGTACACTCTCCATCCGAGCTGTCGACTGCACCCTCGGCATGGTGTGTGGCCTCGAGACTTTCTGCACCAGTTGTGACAAGGTCATCAATGCAACTCTGTCACCAGACTGTATTGATGGGACTGAGGCGAGAGTCTGTGCGGCAAGTGCAGGCCAGCACGTCGGGCACGAAAGGTTGCTCGAACAACGGCTCGAGATGGATCCACCTATGCACCTGGGGCGTTTTAGGGATTTTGCTGTGCTCCAGTGAACTTTATGTATGCTCCAGTGAACTTTATTTGTATGAACTATGGACTGGTGTGCTATTTTCCAGACGTTTTTCTGTTTGGTACATTTATTGTGATAAGTTGCTTAGTTTGTCATATATTTTTATTATTTTACAATGCCAATGACTCTGAACTTTGCCTTTTGATAGATTATACATTCAGTATGTAAAGTTTCAATCTAGGTTGCTTTTCAGATGTTGAAATGTATGTGCCAATGTACATAAACTTTGAACGCGATTTTCTCACAAACATGTTTTCCCTCACACCTACTGCCTCCCGTGTCACTTATCTCGGCTATTGTTTGACAGAATTGCTTGAAACTTTCTACAGTGTTTCTTGATAGTACATTCTTGAAAATTATGTATAACTTTTTAGAAAACATTACCTATATTTTATATAATGAACCATCAACCATTTCATGATGAAAAAATATATTCAGATGTAAAATAATCATGAAAACAAGTTTTTTTTAAACTGGGAAAGTCAACTGACTGTTTTCATTGGGGTTATGTGGAGTAACTACACACCAAATTTGAGTCCTCTAAATCCAATGGTTACTGATATAAGTCACACGCAACATTCAATCCAAGATGGCTGCATACTGTGGGAAAATCATGTTCTTATCATTATCATGTTGTTACCTGGGGAGATTATACGAATAGTGGCATACATTTTTGTCCGATAAAAGTGACATTATGTTGCATGTTTACAGTAATGTGTGACTGTCCTACCTCTGTGTTCCATATGGTATTCTATAATATGTTTTGGCTTCATTGTTTTTTAACTAGGCTAAATACTAAGGCTTAAATGTATGCAAAGTTGTTACTCCTGTGTAGGTGATAATGCCAATCTCGCAGCACAGCTAGTAAGAGTCGACTGGGCCAATAATGGCCTAAAATGGCAATCATTTGACACTTGTTCAACTTGCATTGCCCATTGGCTTACCAGTGCAAAAACCAAATGGGCCAATAATGGCTGTCATTATCTCAACCAGCATTGGCATGCAGTGAAAAAAATCAATTGGGCCAATAATATTTGTCATAGATGTGAATGACTTCCAGGGAAGCTTTTCATGTGTTTTTAGAATGTTCAAGACTGGAAATTTTTTATTTCTGGCTAAGGGCCTGACCCCAGATATGTAATGTATATATTTTTTACTACGTATGTTCTTAATATTTCTCAGTTAACATTCCAGGAATGAGAATTCATACATGAAAATCTATCAATATACGGAAGTTGTAGAAAAGCAAACAATTATAACTTACAGAAGGATCACATTGGTAGAGAAAGGGATGGCCGCCATCTTCATCCCAACCAGCCAACAAGAGGGACACACCAAATGGACGCACACCACTGCAATACATGTACCAATTAACATACAGTGCTTGTCAGGCGACTAAAGGCAGTGTGTGTGTGTGTGTGCGTGCACGCGCGTGCGTGCATGCATGCACGCGCGTGCGTGTCTGTGTGTGTGTACGTGCGTGCTACTACACTACTATTACATGTAGTTTGCACTCCAACGTTGTGGTAACTCACCCCTGCTAGGTGTACTTGTTATGAGCATGGGGCACAAGTTGTGTTAACTCACCCCTGTTGGGTGTATTCCTGCATCACATTGGCCACCCTCTGGACGAGCTGTGCGGTTGGAATCTGCTCCTGGTACATAAGTGAGTATTGCTGGGCTAACTTCCTGGCAGACCTCAGTAGCACTCTGTCAACATGTTTCATGCAATTCATCATTCATATAAAAATATTTCTTTATAGTTAAACCACAGTAGGAGGCCCATTATATTGACTGCCAAACTCATAACACAAATTACTAATGTATAGGTGCAGCCAGCATGCTCCCCCTCCTGCAATAAAATGTTGAACAAATGTGACCATCTCCACCAAAATCAGGAATAAATCAGAAATTACATTTTGAGATAAAGGTACCACATGAAAGACAATTGTATGCGCTTTCCGATGGTGCCAAAGGCTCTATTAGTCGTTGAGTTATTGTTTGATAAAGAAAAGGTGCCCCGGATCTTTAGAAAAAAAATTAATCTGAGAAAAACAGCTTTGAAGTTTACTAAAGTATATTCATTCATTTCACTAACAAAGGCACATCATATCAAGTTGAAATTTTGCACTGTTGAAGTGAAAATTAACACGGATATATTGATGGAATTCCATTTCGATAGCTGTGAAAGTTCGCAAGATATGGCATTCTCAGCGATGTTGCTACCAAGCTGTCCCCGCACTTGCTCGATTCTGGAAGCTGTCAGTGTCAACTGTCGCTCGATCGTGGTCTTCCTCGTCACTTTTGCCCTCAGAAATGATGTCGGTATTTGATCCATCTGACTCGACTAAGTCCCCAGTCAACAGCAACTAAATAATTGATTAATAAACGTAGATTTGATATAATAACAGTCTCCGTGCATCAAACTCAAATCAAAACAAAGATGGCTTTGTTCCATTGTTCAGAGCATGCGCGTTTCTAGCTGAGCCAATCAGCCATTGCAATTTGTTTCATGTGATTACGCCCTCATTATTATTCAATGAATAATGTGTTTGTTTACGTTTGATCTCCATTTTAAACCTCTCTAACTGGTTAAATAGTAACAGGTGATTGATTTTGCCCTAGTAAATGCATCCATTAATAGATCAGCTTTCCAACAATACCAATATGGCGGGATGGACACGATGTGTAGTGAATACGATACATCTGAATTGAGCAGTTTCCTTTGTGTTTGTCCATTAAGTTATTCATAGCTCTATGAAACATCATATTTTTTCGAAGTTATCAATCGTTTTATGTCCTTATAATAGGATGACAGCAATCTAGGATAGTTAGGCTAATTAAAAACATCAACACCTGAAAATCTGCCATCACAGCCAAATTCACCCCTTCCACACACTTTGAAGTTGAATAGCCAGGCTCGGTGTTTCCGACTTATTCCTGATTTTGGTGGAGCAGGTTACAAATGTATAAACTGGTGCATGGAATGCGACCTTTACCTCCATGTGAAGCCATGTTTGTTTTGGTTTGAGTTTGATGCATGGAGACTGTTATTATATCAAATCTAAGTTTATTAAATTATTTAGTTGCTGATGACTGGGGAACTTAGTCGAGTCAGACAGATCAAATAGCTTCTTCTATTTTATGAGGGCAAAAGTGACGAGGAAAACCACGATCGAGTGACAGTTGACACTGTGCACGAGTGCGTGGACAGCTTGGCGGCAACGTTGCCGAGAACGCAATATCTTGCAGACTTTCACAGCTATCGAAATGGAATTCCACCAATATATCCATGTTGATGTGTACTACAAGTCTACAACAGTGAAAATTTAAACTTGATATGATGTGCCTTTGCTATTGAAATGTATGAATATACTTTAGTAAACTTCAAAGCTGTTTTTCTCAGAATAATTTTTCGTCAAATGGCCTGGGGTACCTTTTCTTTATCAAACAATAACTCAACAACTAATAGAGCTTGGTAGTTGTCTTTGACACCATCGGAAAGCCCATACAATTGTCTTTCATGTGGTACCTTTATTTCAAAATGTAATTTTCCAACTTATTCCTGATTTTGGTGGAGTGGGTCATAAATATTCAAGTCTAGAGAATAGTTTTCCAGATTTTATTATAGCAAATTTAGGGTGAAAATACGGGACTATTTTTTGCCATGTATAATATATATATAATTATATTTAAAATCTTCAAGATATTTTCTTCCTAACAGAATAAAGTGTGTGTGCATTTTAGATGGCACTACACTGCTATCAAAGGCATTTATTTGGCAAAGCGAGCTTGAATTTTCAGCATCGATTCAGCACAGGCTGAATGTGCTGTGTGTCTTGTGCGTTCTTGTCATGTGTCGATCGAGCATCAGTTGGATTGGTAGATGTGCTGAAGCTGTATCTTTACTAAGTGTTGCCAGGCATAAAGTTGCATGTGCATGACGTGCATGAAATTTGGGCATCCGCCCACTCACCCCCGACAGCTTGTGAAACTTATGAACTAACAAACACATACCCAAGTCTTCACACTCACGCACTGCATCTATTGGCAATAATACAGCATTATAATGAACCATTTCCAAATATCCTAACAGAATATGATCTTGAACTCTCTACTAACGTCTACTGACCTATAATCGGGTCCTATTCCACTGTAGGTCATCCCGATGTTTTTGGTGACCATGTCCACTTTGTGAATGCTGTTCTCATCAAACAACACAGACTTGTGCTTCTTCTCGGTTGCTAGCACCACACCGTTACATGCTGGAAGTAAATATGTCATCTATACGAAGAGGTAGCAAACTTATAAACAATTATTGCTTCTTCTATTTTATGAAAATCCTTCCTGCAACACATTAATGTTATAACTATTTTGATCTGTACACTTTGGCCTACACATAAATGGGTTTGTCTATGAGCGAAGTCACGAAAAATGGAACACTTTGATTTTCTAAACTTATGAGCTTTGCTGTTTGGTTGTTTAGATTAATACCCCACTTTTAATTTTTTTTAGGGATTAAAAATGGTCTTATCTTTGAGACAACATTGGCAAGTTTCATCAAGATTTGCTTCTTCTACAGCTGTATGAGGGCCTAAAAAGGGGGGTATTTTTCAATAAAAATGTAAAAACTTTCGACGAAAGATGTAAAAATAAAAATTACACGAAGGTATGGATGCCTCTTTTTATTTTTTTGTGTTGAATATATACCCCGAGGTATATTTGGGTGAAAGAATTAACTGTGTACTCCCACCCATTGCCTGCCTGGCATTGTTTTTCAAGAGACAGTAGTTTTGGGCAGTAGCTGTATCATGATCTGTCTAAGAAAAAGGTAAGCGGGTAAATTAACATTAACTTTTTTCTGCCTTACAACACATCCTCAAGTGATTTCCAAAAAAAGAAATTGAACAAACATTGTAAGTCATATAGATTTTTTGTGTGTAAAACTTAAAAAAATTCCGTCCCCTTACGTCGCGTCTATCACACCCTATTTTCCCAGAAAAGTAAGAGGGAGAAAAATATGAAAAAATATGCTATACACAGCTTGAACCATTTGCAATTCACAGATACAAAACCATTAATCAGTGAGTTGGTGTTATGAAGTAGCAAAGGATTTATCAATTCCATCCCTTCAAATGTCGCGTCTGTCACAGTGTGACAGATGTAACATAAGCGACATAAGTACCAGAATGACCAATTTGCTGTAGTAAATTAATTTTATTTGCAGTTGCATGATAAACGGCATATGTCTAGATGTTTTGGTATGACAAATTCTAATTTAGAATAACAGTTACTAGGCCAGTACACTTTCAAATGGTAAGACTGGATTGTTGCAGATGAGATGCTTTATGAGTACGATGATGTCACCTGTGACTGTGTGAGTAAACTAAACTGTAAATGTAAACTAAATAATATTTTTCTTGGTTGAAATTACACTAAAACAAAGTAAAACTACATGAGCAATGTAATATGACATGTTATTAACTAGATACAAACAGACGCCTACTTTTGGAAAATTTCCTCTATTGTATTGTCCCAAACATCATCATTTTGCCAACAATTGGCTGGCAATCTACTCATAGTTGGCTGTAGCGTACAGCTGTTTTGTTAATGTTACTTTATTGTGCAGATGGCATCAAAGATTATGCTAATTACCCATGTAAAACAAAAGACAAACCCCAACTATTTAGATATCTTAAAGGTGCTTCCTCAACTGAAATTTTGTAACTTTGTCATGTGATTGGATGGAAGTCACGCCCATGATCAGCATTGACCCACACAGTGTTTAACATTTTGGATATCTACTATTTGATTTTTGTGTGGAGAAGCATGAACAGAATATTAGCTCCCTCAAATAACTAAATGAGTATATCTGATTTTGCTGCCCTCACCATGTGTATAACATAATTAAATGCATCTGTTTTTGGTATTAGAAGTTCTAAATGAACACATTTGGACTGCTTTTGAAGTGTCATGATACCATCCCCTATTATTTATTTGGCTCAAAGGAGAAGTGCCATCAGTTCCATTTAGATAATGTAACTTTTTTATTGAACAATACAAATCTTTTGTTTTCAAAGAGAAAACCTGATGTTATTAATTTTTTTGGGCTTGCCTAAAACTTAAGCGAAATGGCTAGTGATAAGAAGTTTTTCAAATAAAAAATTAGGATATCATATTATGATTGAGCTGATGATATTAGGAAGTGAATATCATTGTTGTAAACTGCACACACAGAACACACAGAGCAGAAGCACTTCAGTCTATTATCCTCTCTGCTACACAGACGGCAGAACTGAGAGTCAAATAGATCACATCCTTATAAATGGAAAATGGAGACGCTCTCTACAAGACGTCAAAACAAGGAGACTAGCTGATGCTGGCAGCGACCAAAACCTGTTGATAGGAAAACTTGCACTGAAACTGAGAAAGGCAAAGACAGGAGAAGAAGAAAGAGTGTTTTGATACCACCAAGCTACAAAACCCAGAAACTAAGCAACAGTTCACAATTGCTCTGACGAACAGTTTTGGTATTCTGCAGGAGGAAACAGAGATGACTATACACAGTTTCAACATGGCCATGGAGCTAGCAGGGAAAGCAGTGCTAGGCTACAGAAGAGCAAAGAAAGAGCAGTGGATTTCCACATCAACTTGAGACAAAATAGACCAAAGGAAAGGAATAAAGAAAAAGCTGCTCACCACAAAGTCCCCAAGACTCAAAGAAAGACTTTCAAGAGAATACTCACAAAAAGACAAAGAAGTAAAACGGAGTACCAGAGTAGACAAACGCACTTACATTGAAAACCTCGCAGAAGACGCAGAAGCAGCAGCAAGAAGAAAGGATATGAAGTCACTCTACCAAATAACCAAGAAGCTGAAAGGAGATACAGGTCCAAACCAGAATCTCCCACTGAAAGATGCAGATGGAAAGATAATCACAGTCGAGAAAGAGAAGATAGAGAGATGGAAGGAGCATTTCCAACAGATCCACCCAGACTTGCAGACATCCCGGAGGCAGCAGATGACCTTGAAATCAACCTCGACCAAATCACAGAAGCAGAAGTCAGAGAAGCCATTAAAGCCCAGAAGAATGGAAAAGCACCAGGAAGCGACAGCATCTGTTCAGAAATGCTGAAAGCAGATGAACAAGAAACACCCAGAATCCTCTGCCAGATCTTCCAGAGAATATGGGATGAAGAAGACACACCAGATGATTGGAAGACAGGCACAATTATCAAGCTACCAAAGAAGGGCGACTTGGGGAACTGTAACAACTGGCGGAGCATAACCTTGTTATCAATGACATGCAAGATTTTCAGCCGCATAATCCTGAAGAGAATATCAGCAGCTACAGATACAATCCTCCGCCAGGAACAAGCCGGTTTCAGAAGAGGAAAGTCATGCATCGACCACATTTTCACGCTACGGCAGATTTTGGAACAAAGCACGGAATGGAACAGTACGATCTACATTGCCTTCATTGACTTTGAAAAGGCCTTTGACAGCCTTCACAGAGAATCCCTGTGGAGAATATTACGTCACTACGGGATCCCACAGAAGATGGTAAATGTGATCAAGATACTTTACACAGACGTCCAGTGTCAAGTCGCCTGTAACATTCACATGTCAGACAGCTTTAGCGTAAAATCCGGAGTAAAACAGGGATGCATTCTCTCACCATTTCTTTTCACCCTTGCCATCGACTGGCTGATGATAAAAACCAACAAAAAATTGAAACAGAAGCATCAGATGGACACTTACCTCAATCTTGGAAGACCTGGACTATGCAGATGACATTGGACTGCTGTCTAACAGGCACAAGGACATGCAAGAAAAGATGGATAAACTCACAAGAACAGCACCACAGATTGGGTTAAAGCTCAACACAGCAAAAACCAAACTGATGAGGATCAACAACAAGACAGATAACCCCATCACCATAAACAACAGTGAGGCTTTGGAAGACATTCAGGACTTTGCATACCTGGGAAGCAAAATCACAACAGATAGAGACTCTGCAAAAGATGCCATGGCTAGGATCAGAAAGGCAAGTCAGACCTTCGCTATGCTGAAGCCCATCTGGAAATCCAAGCAACTGAGATTGGAAACAAAACTGAGACTGTACAATAGTAATGTTCTCAGTGTACTTCTCTACGGCTCCGAGTGCTGGAAACTGACAGCCAAGCTAGCACACAAGCTTGAGACATTCCAAAACAAGTGTCTACGGAAGATCCTAGGAGTATTTTGGCCCAACACCATCACTAATGAAGAGCTGCACCGCAAAACAGATGCAACATCCTTGGCCACACAGATAAAGAAGAGAAGATGGAGATGGCTTGGACACGTGTGCTGACTGTCACCTGGCGCACTGCCCAAGACAGCCTTACGCTGGACAGCAGATGGAAAAAGGAGACGTAGTCGCCCAAAAGAAACATGGAGACGAACAGTGGAGAAGGAGATGAAAGAATGCAGCCTGACATGGAACACCATCACCAAATGGGCTGCAGACCGACAGCAGTGGCGCTCTCTTGTTGATGCCTTATGTGCCACCGGGCACGAAGAGGACTAAGTAAAAAGTAAGTAAGTACACCTACCTCCAGAAAAGCATACAAGAAATATGAGATTATGGTTCAAACAAGTGCACAAATCAAACGTAGTTTAATGCCAGAATTTAAAGGCATGGTCATGGACAGGGATGTTAGCAGAAAAATATCATCAAATCATGCCCTCAGGATCAAAAGAATATGCAAGAAAATCTATAAAAATACTCTATTTGTAGCCGCACCCCTAATTAAAGCTGCATCCTGACTTTTGACATAAACCGTTTGTTGCAGGCAAAAACTTTATTTTAAGCCGCACCCGGACTTCGAGCCAAGACCGTTTTAACCCTGCATGTGACGAACTTCAGTAGCGCACACAATTAGGAACAATTTAAATGGGTTCCGCAAAAAAGAAATAACTTTATCATAAATGAATGAATGAGGTATAATTTTATTGTTAAAAGAGTCTTTAATGTAATACAATGATAATAACTACATCACATTATATCATCATGGGAATATTACTATGTGAATTTCATCAAAACGGAAAACAAAGAAACAAATATCATCGTGCTGCCAAATAATAACTGGGTGGTTGAAAGTCCATACATCCAGTGGGGGAAATGTAGCCATACATGTAGGCTATGCAATAAAGCTAAAATTATTTAAATATGTTGAAAAGTTTTGTTTGTATGACATTTTATGTAGAACCATGTATAACGTTGATGCCTATGCATTAGTAAAACATGCATTGCATCAGATTAAAAAGAGTATCCAGGGTATAGCTGTTGTGCACTTGTTTCAACTTCAAAGGTGTTTGAGTGACGGCCAGTAACTATGTAATAACTGGACGTCTAGAGCAGCCGGCTGCAGCTGGATATTGTGGTTTACCTATTTCTTAAAAAGTTCCTCTTGTCAGACAGCTTACTAGGGCGGGTTAATGAGCCACCTGCCTAGAATACCAGGTGCATGGGATTATAACACCATATCTTATACCAGAATAAATGTAATTTACTCTAAGGAGGCACTGGTAATGGTGTTGCTTTGACAATCAGATGAAGCCTGCAAGGTGTGAACTTTATGCTTGGAACTCCTCATAAAAGTAACCCAGTTGTAGTTAGTGTTGTGTCATCCTTGGCCTACTGCCCTGGTACTCACAAGCATTTGATCAAATGTTAGCGCATTCACTTCAACAAGCCTGGACATTGTTTATTTTCTCATTTGTGTTGTTTCTGGGGTTGTGCATTGCTGACTTAAAAAATTTTGTCAGGGGATTATAACAGTCTGTTGTAAATGCAATTGTTTCCAACAAGGGAATGGCAATGCATGTTGATTACATAATTGGCAAGGCGTGACCATTATTCTCAGAACTACCAGGTACCCAGGGGGGCGATCGCACCTGGGGGTGCTGCTAAGTGTCAATTATAAAAGATGTGTTGTGTAATATAGAGAATGCATGTGACATTTCTTTTCAGCAGTGACAAGCTGATGTCATTGCTATCTGATTTATGTACAGTGTAATTGAACATATTATTATAATTTAATTGTACACCATGTACGAATAAATATATTATTATTATTGAAAGAAACACATATGAATTTATCTGTCTTGTGTTCAGATTCGCGGGTTGTACATTGCTTGGTAATTCACAAAGCTTTTTAGAATAAACGGCACAAACACTAGCAACCTATGATTGACAGATTGGTCTATTTCGCAGACAATTTACTAGCGCGGGTTAACCTGCCACCTGCATAGAATACAAGGTGCGTGGGATTATAACACCGTCTCTTGTACCAGAGTAAATGTAATTAACTCCAACAAGGCACTGGTAATGGTGTTGCTTCAACAATCGGATAAAGCCAGTAAGGTGTGAACGTTATGCTTGGAACTCCTCATAAAAGTAAGGCAGCTTAAAACATCAAAACCTGAAACCAAGCGCGACATCGATGTAATCGGTCTGACGCCGCTAGTACAGCCGCTTGACATTAGCATCAATCGCCCCTTCAAGCAGCAGATGCGGCACTTGTGAGAGCACTGGATGCTGGCCACCATCGTGGGCCGACCAAAGAGATTAATGTACAATGGCTCGTGAAAGCGTCGGATGTGATTCCATCTGCCATGATTAAACACAGCTTCAAGAAGTACGGCATCTCGAACAATCTTGATGAAACAGTAACCCTAAAGCTGTGGAAGACCAAACGAGGACAGGAGAGGGCAAGACAGCTTGACTCCAAGAGGCTGAAGAACGACAAGGTCAAGACAGACCCACCAACAATTGAAGAGTTGAAAATGGCCATAAAGGTGATGAAGAATGGAAAGGCTCCAGGCTCTGATGGAGTGACAGCTGAGATGCTGAAGGTTGAAGATACAGTCACACCCAGACTTCTGACACAGATCTTCAGTGACATCTGGGAAACAGAAAATATACCAGAGGACTGAAAAATGGGGCTGACAGTAAAATTTCCCACAAAGGGAGACTTATCCAACTGCACCCTTCTATCACTCACAAGCAGTCTTTAAAAAAATTATTCAAGAAAGACTGATCAAGGCACTGGAGCATCACATCAGGGAAGAACAGGCAGGCTTCAGGAAATGGAAATCCTGTAGTGACCATATATATATATATATACTCTAAGGCAGACACTAGAACAGAGTAAAGATTGGAATACACCCCCCTAATGCTAATTTCATAGACTTTGAAAAGGCTTTTGACAGACTTCATCAGGAGTCCTTATGGAGCATCTTGAGACACTATAGAGTTCCTGCCACGCTTGTCAACATCATCAAAATGTTGTATACAGATTTTTCAGCACAAATGATATGCAGCAACAGTCTGACAGATACATTTAAAATCAAAACAGGTGTGAAGCAAGGCTGCATCCTCTCACATTTCTGTTTATGCTGAGCATGGACTGGATCATGCGAAAATTAGAAAGTGCTGGCAGGAGAGGGATTAGATGGATGCTGACAACTCAGCTAGATGATGTCGACTTTGCAGATGACATCGCCTAACATCCCACCACCTCTTGGACATGCAATCAAAGATAGAAGAGCTTTCCACTACCTGACAAAAGATTGGACTCAAAGCCAGCAAAACAAAGACCAAGCATATTAGGATGAATAGCAGGACAAACGAACCAATAAAACTACAAGGAAAAAACATTGAAGAGGTGGAGGAGTTCACGTACCTGGGATCCAAGATGACTGCCGATGGAAGTTTTGAAAGAGAAATACGCACAAGACTCTTGAAAGCTGGCCGAACATTTGCTACATTCAGAAACATCTGGAAATCTGGGAAAATTTTTCAGAAAACGAAAATACACCTTTTCAAGAGCAATATTCTTAGTATCCTCCTTTATGGATCAGAGTCCTGGAAAATCACAAAGACTATCAACCACAGGCTTTCATAACATATGCCTTCACAAAAGATATTCTGGCCTAACACCAATGCTGAACTTCACAGAAGAACATCAACCCCGCCCATAATATTGGATATAAAATGCCGCAGATGGCAGTGGACTGACCACATCTTGAGAATGCTGCAGATGGCAATAGTCCGAACTGCTCTCAGATGGACATCAGATGGAAAACGGGTGAGGAAAACTGAAAGAAACCTGGAGAACAGTGGAGTGAGAAATGAAAGAACATAACCTAACCTGGGGGAAGCTCGAGAAGACATCAAGAGATAGACTGCAGTGGCATGCTCTGGTGTCAGCCTTATGTGCACTTCCTCATGAGGAGGATTAAGTAAGTACTGTAATGTGCATCACTAATAGTAATACAGTCCAACCTAGCTATGGCCACCGGGATGAATCGGCAGGGTGGGGCTGATAAAAAGGCCTTAATTTTGAACACTGCTTTATATATCCATTCAAATAATGCCCATCAATACATCTCCACTATATACAAGTTTAAATAATGCCCCCCTCACCTAGATACAAATGCTTCCCTCGCGTAGATACAAATGCCTCCATGAATTACTCAATACTGCTTCCATCACCCAAGATCACAAACTTCAAAAGATGCTTCAGTTCTAGACATGCCAGTGAATATTATGTAAGTATATGCAGGCTACTGCCTGGAAAGGAAAGGATATTTGTTGTACCCTAACATATTTCAAGAGTAGAAATTTTTTTTTATACCTAGACTATCAGAGTAGTAAATATGTTATTTTATAATTACTAGTGCAAAAAAAAATTTCTATTAACAAAATGTACGTGTACCATTTAATTAGGCTGACCTGGTGATAATTTTTATGAGTGGTGATGATGTGAAATACCCCGATTTACACACAATTTGATGTTTGTATGTAGCATGTTAAAGTATCTTTGAATGGATAGATGATCCGGTTTCTTTGTTATTAATATTAAGCATAATTACCTCTCAAGAAACTTAGTGTTATGAAGGACGTTAATATACTAGACCACGAGGAGAACTGGCACAGGAGGTAAAAATAAAGGAGGCGATTAACATCCACAGAGAGAAACCTACACTGAACCGAGACGTTGGCCAGGAGCTCCCACCAGTCCTACTCCAGCTTGTGTCATATGACATTGGTCATCTGACACATCCGTATCTTCAGTCTGCTGAAGACTGCGAGATGCAGTTGAAATAATACAGAATGAACAATAAGTTTCTTGAGAGGTAATTATGCTTAATACATGTTAAAGTAGGTTTTATGCATGCATGCATGAAAATTCATAAACGTTGTAATGATACAATTAATCAGAATGAATTAAAATGTATTGTACTAAAAATACAAATGTACTACAGGTTTATGCATGGATTTATTATATTTAACTAAATTAATAAATACTAAAAGATTATATATTACATTGGGACTATGGTGAATATGAATGAATGGTGAACAATTTTATAACAATTATTATATATCCTCATTTATGTAGATATTTAGTTAGATAAATGCTACTAATCAACCTGAATGTGTCACCAAACTCCTAACCACTTATTGTTTGAAAAAAAAATTTTAGGATGGGGATCACATTTCTGTACTGGAGTCACAATTCAATGGGCATATTGCTATGCAAAAGTTGATGCGCGGACACTGAGTGAGATATGCTTGGTTTATTTTTTAGGATTGGTATTATACACAAGTTAATTTTGTTTCGCTTGTAGAGGTGTAACGAAAGTAGTCACATACGTTCTGACAAAATGCAAAATTTTTACCCACCCAAAAAACATAATAAAATCTTAAAGATAATTTTCAACTACTAGTCTTAAAATGACTTATGACACCGACACTAATTAAAATACCAACAGGAACTGATCAACAAAGAGGAATACTCTCTGTCCTATGTTAAATTAGATGATGCTATACAGGGAATCCTAGAAAAAGTAGGTGTCAGTGATCTTGGTTATGCAAGACTGACATAGTAGATGCGTTTAAGCAGATTCCGATCCATCCATCACTGTGGCATCTATATGGAGTCAAGTGGAATGAAGAATATTTTTTATACTAGGCTAGTTTTTGGCAGCCGTTCCAGTCCAAAAAATTTTGACTGGCTTTCACAAGCAATTTGTTGGATTGGCCAGCATAACTATGGAATTAATGTTATGTTACATTTGTTAGACGACTTTCTAACTACAGATCCACCCAATGCCACGGCAGAGAGAACAATGGCTCTGCTTACCTTTAATAGGCTACGTTTCCCAATAGCCCTGCGTAGCATTTAGTTCAGTAGTTATTCGCCAGGATTTTTTTAATAGAGGGTCCTGTATGCGTCTGGCGGCGGCCGTTCCAGGACTGCACAGAGCGGCCGGCCGCGGCTGTTGTTGGGTCTAATGGGTTAACAAGGGTAGATCTAAAGTCCAACTCATTATGAGGTTAATGAGACGCTATTATTGCTAAACACATCAGGTATTAATAATAACATTGCTGATGCATTATCTCAGTTCCAGGTTAGCAGATTCAGACAGCTCACACCCGGGGCTGCACTCAAACCCTGCCAGTGTCCAATGCCCTCCGATGTGATGTGGTATCAGGTAGTGTAGTTGACTAGCTATGGGATATGTCAATAAACAAGTCTACCAGGAGAGTATATGAAGCAGGTGTTATAGAGCATTTAGAAGATTTTCAGATATGTATCCAAGTGGAAGCCTGAGTCCTACACACCTGACTATATCAGAAGAAATTCTTATCTACTTTGTGGCACACTGTTGTAGTTTCTTACAGTTAAAGTATTCTACCATAAAGACATATCTAGTAGGCATTAGGTTTGCGTATATCAAGGCAGGTTTTCAGGATCCATGCTGTTTTGTAAATGGCCAGCCATTCCTGCGTTTGCAAACTATTCTAAAAGCAGTAAAGAAATCGCACGATAATATAGTTAAACCCAGGTTACCTATTACAGGAGAAATTTAAAACAAAATGTGTAATGTTCTAAGATCAGGTTTCTTAGGCCCATATGAAGACTTACTCCTAAAGACAGCATTCTGTCTGGCTTTCTTTGGATTTTTAAGATGTGGAGAATTCAAACAAGTCGGTCTAACACTTTTGACCCTCTAACAGATTTGAGTATAGGTGACATACAGTTTCATATTCATGAAAGGTATTTCACACTTCAGTTGAAAAGATCAAAGACAGATCCATTTGGCAAAGGGGTAACTCTTAAATATTTTGCAACAAAGCAGAACATTTGCCCTTTCCAGACTATGATGCCCCTGCTGCAGACAAGGATTGATGTGGTAGCCCAGTCACATGACCCTTTGTTTACCACTTTAACAAGGGCGCCCGCCATTGACACGCTCTTTCTTAATAGAGAAACTAAAGACATTTCTTTTCAGTCTTGGTTACAATCCATCTTTGTATAGCAGTCACTCGTTCCGGATAGGCGCAGCTACCACAGCAGCAGCTGCACACATTCCAGATCACATGATACGAACACAGGGCAGATGGAACTCTGATTGTTACTGCAGGTATATTCAAACATCTTGCAAATCACTGCAAGAAGCCCAACAAGCCATGTACCTTAACATGTGAATAATTTGCTAACCATGGGTTCAGTATCACTTTAGATAAGGAGTGTGATCAGTGTGCTACAATATATATATATATATATATATATATATATATATACATACATACATACATACATACATACATACATACATACATACATACATATATATATATACACACACATATGTGGACAATGTAGTTTTACATTTGAGACAACTATGATTTCGTACCGTAGTACACGACTAATACTGATCAGTATTTTAATGTGTGAGAACAATGATGGTACACGCAACATGCATGTGTGATAATGTTCTTAGGACATATATAGCACTACAAATATGCATGTTTTAAAATTAGCTTTGTACTGTATCACCTATTTACATGACCAAGACAAGCCACTGTTTCAACAGTATGTGTGTATGTATGTATGTATGTATGTATGTATGTATGTATGTATGTATGTATGTATGTATGTATGTATGTATGTATGTATGTATGTATGTATGTATGTATATTAAGTCATACGGTTGTGGCACTAATTGCGTGGGTACAATTATAATTGTTTACTCTACATATATATTTTTTCTTGCATGAGAGGCTACTATGTATTTCAGTATGTAGATAGAACCAACCATAATTGCTTCACAGGTCAAGATTATGAGTAATAATTGTCTTTATGATACTGCAACAGGTTGGTTGTTGATTAACAACCATTCAGTATCATCCAACTGTCCACCCCGTCCTTATATCTTGGGGCATTCGGTCTAAACACCTCTTTTTGGGATGGCTGGACACCTAGTCAACACGTCACCCACCAACCAGCCCCCTTCTCCACCTTTCAAAAATTGATAGGATGGCCAGCATTTCAAAACGCCTGGGGGGCATTCATTTTAAACACTTCATTTTGGGCTGGCTGGACACCCAGGGGGATGCAGACCCCAGGATTATCTGGTCATGTGGCTGCATTCACATGATCATGATCAAGTAGCTGGCCCAGGACCGCAGTCCGGTCATGTGAAATATCCGGGTCTCGCATCCAGTTCTCAAGGTGTCACAGCTGGCCCCAGAGAGATCTGGCCGGACTGTCCCATTTTATTGCCAAAATTAATAATAAATATGAAGCTTTTATTACATGAGTTGTTGTGTTGTTCTGTCATAAATACAGGTTTATGCATGAATTTATTTTATTTAACTATTTTAATAAATACCAAATGATTATACATTACATTGGGACTATGGTGAATATGAGTGAATGGTGAACAATTTTATAATAATTATTATGCAATATCCCCATTTATGTATGTAGTTAGAACAATTTTTTCCCACACAAAAAACATAATAAAATCTTAAAGATAATTTTCAACTACTAGTCTTCTACAAGTCTTCTATTTATTATGACACTGACACTAATTAAAATACCAAAAAGAATAGTGATTCCTAACAGTTTTAAATGTTTAGAAATTCAATAAAAATAGGAATGTTCAGGGAAATATAAAGTTACACATAATTGCTGAAAAGGTCAATTACACATAGGAAATGTTTATGCACATTAATGGAGGACTGTGTTCAAGTCGTGAGCTGTGAGATGCATTTTTAAGCCATTTTCTCCAATTGTTGCAGGTTAAATTTTTTTTTATACAATTATGTCATTATGTGTAACTGGTAATTCAACTTGTAGTATGTTCATTTCAGTTACTTAGGATACCTTTTTGCATAATATGTTGACACATTAGTCATTAAAATTTTTCAGTTGAATGAAATGTGAGAAGGGGAAATCATTGATATTTCAGGTATGTGTACCTGAAGTATTTTATTGCCAAGATGAATAAAAAATATGAAGCTTTACATGAGTCATTGTGTTGTTCTGTCATAAATCAACAATAAAATTGTTCATAACTGATTACCATAAATATTGTACAGTATTTAAATCTGCACCTGTAATGGGAGACTTTCAAAGATGGCAGATTAACTGATGGTAGGCTGGTGGGTTCAGCCTCCTGTTACGTTTCCCATTGGCGACCATGTTAACGTTTTGCACGATTATCAGAAAACGGGACCATCAAAAATTATGAAATTTCTTACCTGCCGTTGCCATCATCTCATTGACATGTTGATCGAGTTTAGTCAGTCTCGTACTTGTAACTCATTTAAAATGTCTAAACGTGCCATGCCCGTAAATTTTTAACAATTTCTGCACGAATTACTACGCACACGTGTCTTGTTGCGAAAAAATTGCCAAAAATCCTTCCGCCTATTGAAATCATCTAATGAGTCATTGTGTTGTTCTGTCATAAATCAACAATAAAATTGTTCATAACTGATTACCATAAATATTGTACAGTATTTAAATCTGCACCTGTAATGGGAGACTTTCAAAGATGGCAGATTAACTGATGGTAGGCTGGTGGGTTCAGCCTCCTGTTACGTTTCCCATTGGCGACCATGTTAACGTTTTGCACGATTATCAGAAAACGGGACCATCAAAAATTATGAAATTTCTTACCTGCCGTTGCCATCATCTCATTGACATGTTGATCGAGTTTAGTCAGTCTCGTACTTGTAACTCATTTAAAATGTCTAAACGTGCCATGCCCGTAAATTTTTAACAATTTCTGCACGAATTACTACGCACACGTGTCTTGTTGCGAAAAAATTGCCAAAAATCCTTCCGCCTATTGAAATCATCTAAAAATAACACATCTAAAATTACTGTGCCCCACATTCGTGTAACACACCAGGAAGTCTAACTGAGGCATGATCCCTGGTGGACTTCCAGTACCAGCAGGCTGTTTACATAGTCACAGTTGTCTAACACTTGTATAAAGACACTTGAAGCAGCTTATCTCCATCAACTTGCTTACTGTTACGTAACTGATCCCATAAAGAGGGGTAGGCAAGAAATTCCCACAGGAAGGGCAAAATGCAAGGCTTAATAGACATTCATCATGTAAAAGACAACAGGGACACCTTTGCCTGTGGCTTTGGCATTGTCATTGGTGACAGCTGACAGCACAATTGTTTGCCTTGAACACTGCAAACTACATATATACATTAAATACAATATATATTTTTTAATATAATGTTATGCAGAGTGGAAGTTCAGTGAATGTTCCGAGCTAGTGAGTGTATGTAAAAAAACTGTCCAAATTTGTGTCTTTACGTCCTAGCTTACATCACTAGGAGCAACGGCCTACAAACTGAAATATCTGCAGACCAATTTTTTAACTAGCTCTAGCTCAAATATTAAAAATTACAGAACCACATGTGTACAACACGTTCATATATGTGTGTTACTTACTGATATTCATAGCAGTAGACCAGGATTAATATCTGGCCTGAAAGGGATACTGTTTGGCACGTTGCTCCAACTGATTTTAAAGCAAAATGTGCTCAAGCAATTTTTTATGGTATGTCCAGCTAAAAATCCCATAACTGCCGCTCGACAAGCAATATTTGGTCTGTGGTCTTAGTATTATTTAAAATACTTATTATATTACATACATGTATAACCAGCTGATCGAGCTCACAAAATGTAATAATATGTAACATTGTAAAGACTATCATGTAACCTATTAAGTTTTCTTAGAATACATTTCTTTGGTTGATCTCAACATATAAAAACAAAAAAGGTGGGCAGGTTCCTTATATTTTACTAGCTTTTGCTGGATTTACTACTGACAGGCAAATTGTAGTAAGGAGTAATTTGCCCAAAATATTGGATTGGGGAGATGTCATTATTATTTATAAAGGTTTTGATGTGCAGGAAATTGTTTGCACCCATGGATATGACTCATAATGACTGTGAACATCCCTACATTTAGATGCTGTGAAAATAAGTCTGTTGACTGCAGCGTATGCCTTCCAACAAAACGACTGATCAGTGGCACCCCTTGTGCACAATGTCCGAATCACCCTTTGAAAGCCACACTTTTGACATAAATCCTTTCCTCCACGTTGTTTGGTGCAGGCAAAACCTTAAAAAAAACACGGACAAAAGCCCCAGGAAAAAAAAACCAGACAAAAGCCCCAGGGAAAAAGCTCAATCTAAACACTGTCAAAGTACTGATTGTAAATGTATTAATTAAATTTAGATTATTACTTGATTAATTCTATGTTGAATATTGAATATCATAAAATTAACTGGCTATTGTGTTTTCATTAATTTGATGAAGTTTATATTAAAATCTCTAGAAATTACTATTTCTGAGTTATTTTTTCAAGTGACATTAATAATTTGTGAACTTGTCTATTAACTGTCTATCATGATAGTGTGAATCACATGTCATCTGAGTCAAGATCACCATGTCAAACACTTTGCGTTTTGTAAAAAAATAAAGTCAATATATTGGTCTACTTTCTTTTTATAATCAACTTTGACATCATGGAATTGTCCTACAAATTTTTTTTGGGGTATTCGCGTAAAATTTTTGTGTTGTGTTTGATCATATTTTGGAATATCAGTCATTGTTATGGACACTTACAGAAGGGTTGTGAAGAGACATTTTCCATAAAATAAACCATCTCACATGGATGAAAAACTTGTTTTAATACAATAATACTAATAGTGCCGAATAAGCGTCCCTATACGCGTATTTATTTGATGAAAAATGCCACCCTATACGCACCTTATTTGGCACTATACTATTATTAAATTAAAACATTTGTGCCAGCCTATATTCTCCGATAACTGTGGCAAATTATGCAGGGCATAATTTTTAGGAGGAAAAAACAAAAATACAGGCGATCCGCGTAGTTTTTTAGGGACGCCTTGGCTTCGCGTCGAGTAAAAAAATTGCTTCGACGCTAAAAAGCAAATATACTAGTGATTTTTTTTGCACTGTACTATTATTTGTTTTGAATAATTTGCCCCCCTATACTGTTATTCGGCACTATATTATTATTAAATTTGACCGATTTGCCACCCTATACTGTTATTTGGCCTATATGTTTATTCGGCACTCAAGAGTAACTTGTTTATGAAGATATTATTTAGAATACAATATCAGTATGCTATTTCAAGATTTGGGAATAACAATGTACAAAACTGGGGTAATTCCATATGAAATTGACCCAAACATAGGTCAAAATGTTCTTGACAGCCTCCAATTTTAATTAAATTAGGTACACATGTTGGACATGTATTGACATTTACCTTTGTCCATTTCCAGACTTGCGAGTGAAATTGTTTTAAAGTTATTGCATATTACTGATAAAATTTGTTTAAATATTGTGTTACAACTTAACAGGCATGTAGACATGACTGTGGCTCTAATCATGGTAAAGTACTTATATTGGTCTTAAAATGAAGCTAAGACATTGTCCTATCCTCTGTCTGTCTGTCTGTCTGTCTGTCTGTCTCTGTCTGTCTGTCTGCCTGCCTGTCTGTCTGTCTCTGTCTGCCTGTCTGTCTCTGTCTGCCTGCCTGCCTGCCTGCTTGCCTGCCTGCCTGTCTGTCTCTGTCTGCCTGTCTGCCTGTCTGTCTCTGTCTGCCTGTCTCTGTCTGCCTGTCTCTGTCTGCCTGTCTCTGTCTGTCTGCCTGCCTGTCTGTCTCTGTCTGTCTCTGCCTGCCTGCCTGCCTGCCTGCATGCCTGCCTGCCTGCCTGCCTGCCTGCCTGCCTGCCTGCCTCTCTCCATTGGTATATTTAGTACCATAAATTTAAATGAATTCTGATTAATTGTTTCGTTACAACGTTTATGCATTCTCATGCATGCACAAAATTTACTTTAACATGCTACATACAAACATCAAATATAAATAGAATGTATTTCATACTTACATACATATTTATATACTTGTGTTCTATGTAAATTGCAGTCTGAAAATACATCATTACCAACGGGGCTAAACATTCTATAGGGGTCACTTTTCAAATATGTCTGCGCAAACAATATTAATGGGTCCTGGTAAAACATCATAACTTTGCTAATAATTATCTATAACATATGAATAAAATAAAAAAAATTTGCTACAAATCTCTTTACACTGATGATTACTAATCTAACCATGGATATATTACTGTCTGAATTTCATTAAAACAGAAAGCAAAAATATATACTTAAGGCAGATTAAAAAGTATGTGTATAAAATTAGTTTTTGTTGTTTTGTATCACTGGCGACAGTAATACAATGTTCTATTGTATTACTATTATACCTGACTTTATACCCTGATTTTTTATACTATAGACCATGTTACACCACTATTTTAGCAGTTACTACCGACAACCCAGTGACCTGACATTCACTAGTTTTTTTTAGCAAATTACTGCACCCCAACATTGGTATCATCTTCATGAATTCGACTACATAATTTTGTAATTGTAGCCACTGCTACAAATATACAGTATTTATGGTACATGAATATAATGAGGATTTGTTTCAACCGCTTTCATTTTGTCTTCAGTACTACCACTATACCTTTACGTTATTCTTTAAAATAATTATACAATGAAGTATAAGTTTCATGCAAACACTACGGATAGTTACTATTGAGTAACTACACTTTAACTAATCTAGGAAACATTACAAGTCTTGGTATTTAAAGTGCATGAACAGAGAATGTATTTGAATCAAGATATTCACCTTTGATGCCAACAGATGGTGAACCGGCTCCAACTGCTGCCAAGGCATACTCAATCTGAACTAATTTTCCTGAAGGGCTGCAAATAGAAACATCATATATATATATATATATATATACAGTGTTTGAGCCAGGATTTGAAATTTAGGGACACATGTCTCCCCCTCTTTAAAAAAGTGAGACATTCAGTTTTAGGCTGAACCACTGATCAATATTTATAAATCAGTGGTGATCACAATTGATTTAACATGCACAGTCACACGGTATATATATATATATATATATATAATTATATATATATATATATATACATTAATTATATATGGCACATAGAAAAAATATTAATATTTTCTGTTGTTTGCTCAGAGTAAATTAAAATACCCAAGATGCAAGATTGAAGGGACAGCACTATTGATCATTTTAAACACTAAGCATAATGATTGCAAAATATGCACTGCTGACCTGTGATTTGTTGCAGTGGCCAATGTAAAAAATACAACCTGAAACCTTAATGTATGTAAGATATATGGAGAGGCTGAAAGTCAACAAATGAATTACCATTTTTTCCATCTTTTATTTAGTCGGACAGATACTGTCATATAAACTGCATTTGCATGCTAGATCTGATTTTATCAAACAGTTTTGTTTGCTGTACTCACACTTTGCTGTAGAAACTGCTTGTTGATGAGGTACTAATTACATACTCAGTTGATGTACAGCCACCCAGTATAGTTGATATTTATTAACCCTTTCACAATCATTAATGCCATCACCAGTCCCTAATAAGAGTGCCTTTCCTTCACCTTCCAGAAGGCTGCCAGGAACTCAACATAATTGAATTATCGCCAGTGTGGGCCCTCTAGCTTGATTGTAGCAATTATGTTGAGTCGCTGACTAGACAACTTGAATCACAGCATGTTCTGTGCTGAAAATCCACGTTCCACACCCACAGTATGGACTGGGAAGACCATTGCCATGGATGCCAGGATCACCAAGTCGGGGAATATGTCCTCGTGATGTGTACTGATGATGCTCCATAACACTGGAAGTGACTTTGAAGGAGAGTTATAGAACAATCTAAGCCGGACAATGTTGCCGAACAGATTCAAATGACGTGGCATGGCTATCAAGACAGTTATCCACCACGCTGCCCGGTTCTGATAACCACTATAGCGTCAATGTGCATTAATAATAATATCCGTTATGTGGCACAATGGGTGCTGGGTTTATTTGTCAAAAGAACCGGGGTGACAACCAAACCAATGTGTTTTTAGAGTTTTGAGTGAGAAATTATCCTGCTAGTAATAGTATCATATCTTCCACACTACAGGCACAGACTGCGGCTATGGCCTATACTAGTTACGGAAACTCAACGGCAACGCTACCTTTCCTTAAACGCATGATTTATTTGCAAAAAATGGTCTAGTATCATTTTGAAACATTTATTACAATAGCATTAGCTAAGTCGTACATTAACATCCTATGCAAACATATAATTGCTGTGGCGATGACAGTTCTACTTGTCATTGGTACTACAACAGCTGCCAGAATAGAACTAGAAGACTGTAGAACCAGTAGTGGCAGTAGTATTATACTGGTCGGTGTAGTTTTCGACCTATTAAGTATTTTGTGTAAGAGATCGATATACCAAATCAGCAACAGCTACTTCATTTATTCAATCTAAACAAATTATTAAAACATTTGTTTTGAGTGAAAATATTGTGAAATATTGAACATCTGAACCATGAATATTGAACATCTGAACCATGTCACACGAGTCGAGGAAACCGGCGGAATTCTTTTTTCATTTTACCACTTTATTCCAATTATTTAAATTTTTTTGTAACAACCAGGCTTGACATAGCGCTTTATAAAACACATATGCATATACTTGTATTGAACATATAACGTTAACGTAATTATTCCTACTTTTATGACAAGACTGACTTGCCATACATCTACCACAAAATGGGCTATTATTGTCATGTGGCCAAGAACGAGACACGCGTTAGCAGACGCTCAATAATAATGTCTAGTAAGCATGCAAAGTCAATTTATGTCAAGGTACATATATTTTAAACGAGTTTAATGTTTTATTATATATAAAAATATATTTTACTCAGACAAGACCCTGTATCGTTATTGTCGTTAAGAGATGCTGTAACTTCTCTAACGTGATATCATGCAAGATTTCAATGGGTCGAAAACTGGCGTGGGTCGAAAACTGCACCGGTAACTATACGTTGTAACGTGCACAAGTGCTGATTTGCTGTTGCATTACCTTAATAAACCTCAAATATATAATCGGTATAGTATATACATATAACAAATGTGTGCAATAGCATCTTAGTTCGGTTACCATCTGGTTTTTTTGGTCTGCGTGACCACATCGGCCAGCTGCAGTTCCCGTTTCGACGCCATTTTGCATGCGTAATCTAGATTGCTCACATTCCATCTGGTGGCGCCAATATCTGGGAAGCGCGGCTAATTCCGTGATTGGACAACTGATCGGTGATGCCAGAGGTAAATTCTAAGTGGTTGGGGGTAAATGTAAATGATTTTACAGTAATATTAGACGCTGTACAAGCATAAAAAAACTGTATTTCACAATATAGCAGGTGTCGCTCCACTGATCAAAATGTGCGATATTTAAGATAATCAGCGACATTAGTGTCGCATACTTTCCAAAAATATGCGACACTTGATAAATAAACGCGAGAATGTTGCAAAATCGCGTCCTAGCTCAAACACTGTATATATATATATATATATATATATATATATATTTAACAATGGGCTATAGTCCTACATTATCATAGTCAAATGCCATATTAATAATTTTAGAACTAATTAATAATAACTTGAGAGAGATGAGAGTGGACGCTTTCCACAAACTACAGTCAAACCTTGATATTAAGATCACCTACAGGACTCAGCCAAAGTTAACTTAATAGCAAGGTGACTTTAATACTGAATATGGGCATTGAGGGAATTGGGAAAGTTGCAATAAAGTAGGATCAGGCACACATTTTATTAATAGAGTGCCATTTTTGACCAAATACAACTTTTTTATTTATTGCTAGTCTCACAATTATCACGTGTCTAAGGACAAAACATACAATAAGTACACCAAAATTAAGATGGATGTGAATGATACTTGCACTGATATTATATTTTAATATAATTTATGTAGTTTTGAAAATTATAAATATATATTGAGTGGTTGTTGGCAGACAGTTGTGGACAGTGTACATAAGCATAACATATTCTTAGTAATGGGGGATTTAAGTGCCAAAGTTGGAGAAGACAACCAAGGATATGAAAACATAATAGGAAGCCATGGAGTAGGTGAAAGAAATGACAACGGAAAAAGACTTGTTGACTTCTGTGGACTCAATAACCGTGTGGTAACAGATACCATTTTCCACATAAACTGATACATAAGCAGACATGAACTTCTCCAGAAGGAAGGACAAAGAATCAAATATACCATGACTTTTGTGTTAGTGAGCAGGTAACACCGAACATCAGTAATGGACACTAGGGCCATGAGAAGAGCATACATTGTGAGCGACCACCAACTAGTGCGCTAAAAAATCAAGCTGAAACTAAAGAGAAAACAAAAGAACAAGGCGATCAGATTTTTTTTATATAGGAGGTAATTAAGTTACAGCAACCAGCCATTAAAATTCTCACTGAAGTTGTGCAACAAATATGATATATTACAAGACTACGACGAAACAGACAAAGAAGAAGTACAAACAATGGCAGGACTTTCAGGCTGCATACAAAGAAAAAGCTCAAGAAGTACAAAAAGAAAGGGCAAAAACCATGGATCAGCAAGGAGTCGGGGGAGCTAGTAGATGAGAGAAAACGACTCAAGAACAACATCGAGCAGAAAAAGTCAGACAGGATTAAACAGAATTACATGGCTAAATATAGGATAAAGACAAAGAAGTGAAGAAGAGCATGATGCAAGACAAGAGGAAGTGGGTTGACCACCTTGCAATGGAAGCAGAGGAAACAGTATGTAATGGAAGAATGAAAGAAGTGTATGATATTACAAAAAACCTCATAAAACAACAAATTCAGTGAAAGACAAATGTGGAAATTTAATAACGGAAGGATTGGCCAGAAGGGAGCGATGGAAAGAACACTGAGGAAATCCTTAATAGACCTATCCCTGATGATCCTGTAACAGATGTGGAGATACAGGATGTTGAGAGACAAACAAGCAAGTTTCAGAAATGGGAGAGACATAGTAGAACAGATATTTATTTTGCGAAATATTATAGAACAGGTAGTGGAATGGCAGGCGTCTCTATACATCACATTTGTGGACTTTGAAAAAGCTTTGACTAAGTGCACCGAGAGAGTCTATGGAGAGCTTTGGAATTCCACACAAGATAATCCACATGGTTCAGATGTTATACAAAAATAGTGAATGTGTGGTTTAAGGTCAAAACCAGAGTTAAACAAAGAGATGTAGTGTCTGGATTTATCTTCTTGATGGTAGTGGACTGGATTAAACAACAGCAGGAAATAAAACAGGGATAAGATGGAACTTCACGTCAAAACTAGAGGACGTGGACTTTGCCAATGACATAGCACTCATGTCATCATGCTACACACACATGAAACAAAGACAAGACAACTGAATCAATTTGCAGCAAGGACAGGACTAAGAATACATAAAAAGAAAACTGAATTGCAAAAACAGAATACTAATTGATGATCAAGTACAAGATAACATTGTTAACAGAATATGTAAAGCTAGGGTATCTTTCATGAAGCTAAGGCAAATATGGTATTCAAATATATACACATTGAGATCTAATTTGAGGCTTTTTTAATACACTTGTTAAATCAGTGTTGTTGTATGGAAGTGAAACATGGAAAATAAACGAAGGCGACAACAGAAAGTTAGATACATTTTTTTCAAGTGCTTCAGACGAATCCTACAAATTAGATGGCCATACATTGTATCAAATCAAGATATTCTTGCAAAAACAAAATTGAAGACAATCAGCATCTAGGTCAAGTTAAGAAGATGGAAATGGGTAGGACATATCCTACGAATTAAAAAAAACAGCAAATGTGAGACAGCGTTGACCTGGATACCCGAAGGTAGAAGAAAGGTTGGTTGACCAAACACAACATGGCGATCAACTGTTGAAAATGAAAGATGCGTACTGGGGTGGAACTGCTGGAATGAGGTTAGATGTGTAGCAGCTGACAGAGCGAGGTGGAGGAGATACACTTCGGCCTTGTGAGGTGAGATTGAGTAATGAATTGCAAACATTGAAATCATTCAAAACTGTAAACTTTCAAGGGCAAGAGTGCCCACAAATAAGATGCCTTCACAAACATACATATTATTAATATTAATAGAAATGTTGTCAAAAGAGGACAGCTATGTGAAAGGGTGTTTACTTCGAAAGCTGGTGGGCAAATTTTCCATCATTCAGATTAGTCACGCCTTGACATTAACACTGGGTGGAGCAGTTTTTAAGGCCAGTTGGGGACAGAAGTTTTCATATTTTGCTAGCCCGATGGGCCACTGCCAATTCGAATAATTTCTACTACTATGACTATGTTCCGTTCGACAAGTGGTCAGACTTCTTCTTCGGGTTTAAGTGGTGAAAAGACGTGTTGTGAGAAACTGTGGCAATTCCAATTTGACTGGGCATTTGATGCATAAATTTCCCTGAGACACGATTTTTCAGCAGAAACAGGACGTCAGATTGGACCCATGCTATGGCAAATAGCATAATTTGTGGTACATATTTTGTGACACCTGAAGACTGACGGATACATGCAGTGGAATATGGGCTTCAGAAGACACATGTGAAGATTTCTTCAATTTCCCAAGAGGCGCCAAGATGTACACCGAGTTACGAGTACTGCCACAACGAGTCAATGCTATCAACTTGTTAACGTCACTCGCAGAACTACCGGAGTAAATCACCATTGTTTTTCGAGCCACTGCACAGCTGTCAATCAGTCAGGCCGCTACACGTGCTCCAGGCCGGCGGCTGTGCTCCACACGTGACTTAACACAGCATAAATTTAATGCTGGTATCGTTCTGCACTTTACGCAAGGCGGCAAATTTAAAGGCTTTTTTATGTTGTACGCTCTTATTCAGTACATATTAAGGAACATTGCACATTTAATCCCAGGATATGGCTTTTAAGCTAGGTATATCAACAAAATTCAAATCAGCCAGATGATAATTGAAATTGTTCCACATGATACAATACTATATGAAGTTTATAACCTTTTTAAATGTTGATATTTCCATTATTCCACTTTTTTACATCAGAAAAGAAACATTTCTTGTTTCCTGTCCTGGGCCTGGAAGACAAAAATTTATCTTTCCTAGTAAATATACATATGGATACCCACCAGGGAAGGGGGTCATGTTTATACTAAAAATTTACCTTAATAATGTGACATTTCAGTGACCTAAATATTTGACCAAGATTAAATCTTTGATGTACTGGTGAGAACTGCTAAACCATGTTTTTAGATTATACTACAGCTGTGAATATATGTTCACCATGTATTAATTGTCAAAAGGTTGCAGCATTTCATTCAGAAGCATAATATAATGTATTATTGTATAAGTACTACAATACAAGTTTGTAGTACCGAATCTGTGAGATATAACTATTTATTTCTGCGTGTACATACTGCATCAAACAATGCCTATCAACAGTCATCATATTGTTTTATTTCTTGCAGGCAAATGCACACACAAACATGCTATCTCTGCATCAAGTTCATGATTTTGTTAATCATGTAAAATTAGGGAATTGTGTACTAATAGCAATAAATTCTGATGTCATGCTATGGTCTGAGTGTATGGTTATCGTAGTTGCCAGCCTATTGCCGAAACCAGAGAAATAACATTGCATGCAGTGCTATCCAAGGTGTTCATCATTTGATTCATTGGTATCGAACAGGCAGAATTTTAAAATCCATGAATCACAAATTGGTTGCAGTCTGTACACACAAGTTGGTGTCTGGAATACTTTTAACTGTAACACAAAATACATATGAATTAGTTTCCAGTTCATCCTAATTTAAATGGAATTAGTGTGAGCAGTAAATGGAATAAGAATATACACAAGAGTCTTAGCATAGAATACACAAAATGTATAATGAAATTTGAGTTAATAGTAAGTTGTGCTCTTGTATTGTGCTACAATGACCTGTAAATGTTTTATGTGCAAAAGGTAAAGTAATATTCTCAAAATCACAGTTGGTTATGGTTGAACAAGTTTACTTGTAAGCTATTTAAATGGTATTTTATACAAAAAATTATATTTCCAACAAAAATTCATATTCGTCTAAATAATTATATCAGATGGTAAAATTTACAAATAACAAAAACACATTATAAAACAATAAGTCTTGCTCGAGCACAAACTGAATCTTCTAAAATCTAAGAAGTATATAAATATGTTATGTTCTTACTGTATTTGAGCATAACTTTTAAAATAAAATAAAGTTAAGAAAAATTCAACAGGTTAAACAATTCAGGTCATTCTGATAGGATATTGCAGTTGACATAAATGTTCACTGAGAATAAAAATTCATCAACGAAACATAAAAATAGTGACGGATATGTAAGTATAAAATGCGCATAATGAACTTTTAAAGTGAAAAATATCTGCAGCTAGTTTAAAAAATCAAAGATGACTTGGATTTTAATAGTGAGCGCTACAAAGCATCCAACAGGACTGACAGATCGAGTACCACAGATAATCAAGAAAAAATTTAATTACTTTTCATAATTTCTAACATAAAAATACTGATGGATAAACATTAGTAATACATATATAACTTGGATAAACAAAACATGCCAGCAATTAATTGCTAAAAGATGGATTATGAAGGGACTCTTCAAACTATCATTTCACACGAAGCCACCAACACTGCCGATTGTGGCTTTTTCTGAACACCAGACGTAATAAATTAGTACGAACCATCTTTTTTCAGGGGATTCTCAACAATAACAACAGTGATATGCCCATTATTCTAAAGCTAAGGAATTGTACTATGTGGCGTTTAAGATCATTTCAGGGGCTAAGGTAAATTATATCTACTTAACAAACATTCGTAATCTAAAAGTTACTTACCTCAGTAGATCTAGGGAACCGACCGAAGTGATTTTCCCCAGCCCATAATGTAAAGAAGGCATTGATTGGTCAATGTTGATGGTCAATACGCTCGACAACACATTTGCATTCTAAATATTCTGGCAGTTTCTCCAACCATATGACAATGTGTCAGATGCTAGTCTAAAAAAGGGGTCACGTCAACAACGCGTGTATCTGGCGACTAAAAAATGTGATGCCATCTAGTGGAACATTATATTCACCACTCCAGAAATCTACATAATCTAGCATATCAACCAGCCTCATTTAACAGACTACCATAACTATTCTTTTTTCAAATGGTACGCAACTGGAATAAACTACCATTAATCATTGCTAACATATCAAATGTCAACAACTTCAAACAAGAAGCGTTCAAACATCTACCCAACCAGAAAGACTTAATTGCTAACCAGCTGCATCAAACTTACGTGCCCAATTTCTTCTCGTTTGGCATATAACGAGCGTTGAGAATACTGTTTCAGATTCAGATTTAATTTATAATAGTAATGGCTGAAATGCTCTGAACATTGACATGCGACTTTTACCACCATGCGAAGCCATCTTTGTTTTGATTTGAGTTTGATGCATGGAGACTGTTATTATATAAAATCTATGTTTATTATTATGGGGAACTTAGTCGAATCAAATAGCAACAGTGAAATGAACATCATTTCTGTGAGCAAAAGTGACGAGGAAGACCACAATCGAGCGATAGTTGGCACTGACAGTTCAACTTGATATGATGTGCCTTTGTTATTGAAATGTATGAATATACTTTAGTAAACTTCAAAGCTGTTTTTCTCAGATTTGTTTTTCGTCAAATGACCCGGGGCACCTTCTCTTTATCAAACGATAACTCAGCAACTAGTAGGGCTTGGTAGTTGTCTTTGGCACCATTGGAAAGCCCATACAATTGTCTTTAATGTGGTATCTTTATCTCGAAATGTAATTTTATGACTTATTCCTGATTTTTGTGGAGCTGGTCACATTTGTATTTGGATAAATAAATGTGTATTACATACTTCCTATTGCCTGTATGAATACAAGTAGTGGCATGCAACACAAGCACTTAAATGACATCTACACCAGCAAGAACTGTTATAAATTATCCTATTTTCATAGCATATTGGAACTCACTACCAGACACAATAAGCAGCATTACATAACCACATATTTCAATAATGCAGTAGAATCATGTGAATATTATATGCAGAAATTACACTGCACCAATTATCTAGATTAAATACACATTACATTTTTACCAGTACAGATCATTATCGACAGCGTCACAACAAATCTGTGCTATATTGAGGTTACTAAGTTACACTATAATTACTACATCGTAATACTTTGCAGCATACTGATGTGTTAAAAAAAGTCAAATGAGTAGATGCAGAAATTGCATGAAAACGTGAGTGAAATGACATCTTTCACGACCACTTTCGTGGTAAGACCCTCAAAATTAGTTTAGATGAATTTTTATTTTATGTATGACATTTTATTAATGATTATTTTATTGAACCCAACAAGAAATTTAACGATACAGGATGTAGTTTGTTTAACCGACTGGCAAGTACTAGTAGGTATAGTGAAAGTTTATTCATTGGGACATTTGTGTATGGTCACAGTATTCGGATTATGCATCGCAACGCCGAGATACGGATGTTGAAAGGTGAGTGGGGTCATTTCTAGTTGCATACCCTTTTATATATATATATATATATATATATATATTAGTGCCCTGCGCGGACCGGGCTTTGGGTCCAAGCCCAGCCCGCCTCTACATAATTTTGCGGGTCGGGCCGGGCCTACATACTGCGGGCCCAGGCCGGGCCTGGAAACAATTTAAACACAACAGGCTTGGGCCAGGCCTGGGCCTAGTGTGAACGGGCCGGGACATAATAAAAATATTCATATATAAATTGTAATTCCGGTTAATGAATGCTTAAAATTATTTCTTTAGTATTATATAGTTGCAAATTGAGACCTTGCATGGAATCTAATGGTCCCATAAGTTCACTTGGCTGGAAATAGCCAGCCCCAAATGTTTACTTTAGAAATATTTGCATAGGCAATCAAGCCATGATTAACCATCAACTTATCACCCTTTGACCCTACCAGTGGACATTCTATTGTCTAGGTCTTCCCTCCAAACATTGCCCACCTGAATGACCTGCCCACTGCCAAGTGCCCCTATGCCACTACCCAACCCAGTTGGTAATTGGTATTTCTCCCCAGTCCTAATTCATTCACACTTGTACTAATTCACACATGTCTGAACCTGTTTGTCTCAGGCTAGTGACTGCAGGCCTGCTGGAAATGCCACTGGGTGTCAGTGCCAGTGGGTAACATTTAATTGAAATATCATATTAAATTATGTTAACTTAGTTGAGCTAATTCAATTAACAATATAAATTGGGGTTATGGCTTGCATATGGGTTAAGTCAGGGTTAGATAAACAGCATAAGCCAATACATTAAAGCCAAATATAACAAATGTTATCATATTCAATAGTAATGACACTAAGAAGTTTTTCTTTATTTTTCTTCAGGATATTCGAAAGTTTGAAGAAGTTGGTGGTGCTGGATTTTTAGAACTCATCCAGCACACTATGGACCTTCAGCATATATATATATATATATATGTGTTTTTTTATTTAATAAAACAATAAGTCTGTTTTACAGTTTATTTGTTTTTCGTCTTTGTTATAAGATTATAGGTTTATCTTCTCTAAACTTAGCGGGCCATGGGCTTGCAGGCCGCGGGCTTACCCATCTTTGGCCTGCGGGTATGGGCCGGGCCTGGAACTTGCGGGCCGGGCCTGGGCCAAACATTCACGGTCTGGGTCGGGCCTAAATTCTAGTTTGCGGGCCTGGGCCGGGCTTGAAAAATTATTGCGGGCCTGGACTCTAACTGCTAATTGCGGGCCGGGCTTGGGATAAAATTCTAGGCCCGCGAAGGGCACTAATATATATTAGTTACAGGGGCTCAAGCTGATTCAGTTGCCCGTGTCCGAATTAATGCATCGGCATAAAACAAGTAGAATAAATGAGGTAAGAATGTCGTTCAGCGGAGTAAATAACTTAGGCCAGCCAATCTAATTCATGATTACCCAAAAGTAAATGCTCACTCGCGAAGGCAGGCCCTTACAACATGCAACTGTATAACTTGCGACTGCTGCAAATCAAATTTGACATGTATTATCGCCCAGGCCATGAGTTAGCACAACTGTCCAAAACAAACACATTTCTCATACCGTAACCTAGCGTAACCTAGCATAGTGTTACCAATATGTTATTAAATACGTTGGCATATTACCTGAAAGTGGTCAATGAAAAGCTATATCTCTCAGACATGATTTTTCTTGCTTATTTCCGGTTAGAATAAGAATCTATGCCGGGTGCAAAAGAGGAAACTGGCTACAAGCCAGGCGGCAAATAATCTGGTTCCCGGATCGTTCCATAGAGGCGCTCCGCATACTACGCTTAGAATGCTACCCACTATCAATCATTATAAAACGGAGAATAGTCTGTTATTGGACGAGAATATTGAAAAGTAGTGAGGATAAACTTAATAATAAGGTCATGTATGCAATGTATGCAATCTTATATAACCTTCACTGTAAAAATGTGCACTCATCACCTTGGATTAAATGTGTTAGTAAATGTTTTCAAAGTATTTTGAAATTGCATTAATTATATATTAACACATGATTATAAAATAAAATAAAAAGATTATATACAAAAGATTGTATACAAATATGAACGTGATCAATTTAAACAACTTTGGCACAGTAGAATAATAAATGATATTAATGATAGTGATGCGACGTATAAACTATTTAAAAACGTTCACATGGAAAAGAAAGGTATACCAAAACTCTTCCCGAACACTTAAAAAAGCATTATTTAAATTTAGAATAGGGACATACAAATTGCCTGTTAATAACCGAAGAAACTTTAATATCTCTGGAAATAAGAGACTTTGTAAAATTAGTGATAAAGCTGTAATAGATGATGAGCAATAGAATTAATCCTAATGAACCTAATTTTGCACAAACGCTACAGAACAATGATCCGGACACAACTGACAATCTAACAAATTCATTGTGCATGGCTTAAAACTATATGTTCTATGTTCCACCTAGTGTATGTTATTCAAGAACACGTGTAAACATGTTTTGTTCATAATTAACATAGTAGAAAGCTGTTTTTTATTTATTTATTTTAATTACTATCCAACTTGTAAATATCTATATTTTGTATAATACATGTTTTAAATATGTATTTGTTAAATTGTGATCCTCTATGTACTACAGTACATGGTTAGAGTGAATAAACATCTATCCATCTATCAGTCTTAGGATCTGGTATTGCACAATCCAAGATGGCGCGGTACACATTTGTTCTGAAACCAACTAATTTACTACATGGAATCAGTAAATGTGAATAGGCTGTTGATTTGAACTAAAAATATTTGTCTTGCAAAATTCGTAGTGAATGTGACATGACAACGTTTGGGCATTGAATTAGGAGGCTTTAACTGTGATTTTTTTTTATGGAATTGGTCTATTTTATAGCATAAAATCAGCATATTAGCCACTCTTCTCCAACATGATTCATGTTGTAAGTACAATGTAGCACATTGTATTGTTAAACTACACTATATAACTAAAAGTACACATAATAACAAGTGAGTTTCAGGCTAAAAATAAAATATTTTTTTGGTACTTCTGGTTCAAAACGGGGTTCATTCGAAACTGTTGTTGATAAATCACAGATTTCGTATGTCACTGTTTATTGTTTTCTACCCCACAAACTTACTTTTCTTCAAACAATTTCTGAACTGGCAGTAGAATATAACAACTTCATTGTTAAATGACACTCATCTAGGGAACTCTCGGCAAAGGAATTTTTCATTTATTAATCCAAATGTTGATTATTAAAAATGGCTATTTTTAGTTTTTTATAAATGCACAAAAAATCGTGTCAATATTCAGTATCCACTAAACTCCATTTTATAAATATTGAATACATACTAATGTAACACATTTATAGTTAAATAGTATTTATTTATATTTTATTTTACAAATAAAACTTGTTAACTTGACCCATTTCATTTTAATAAATGCAGCGCACGCACGCTAGTTCGTTCGCTTGCACGCACGCATGCACGCACGCACACATGCACGTACACACATACACACACTTATACTAATGGTCAACTATATGCCTAGAGCCAGAGGCAGAAGTATAGTAAAAATTTAGAATGTTGAACTATTTCATATGAAAATCACAAGTAAAATATACATAACATGTCAGTAGTCATAAATGTAAACACATGTCACGCATTAAAAGTACACGTAAAATTTAAGAATAAACCATACAAAATATCCGGCATACGCATGTGTCGTGCAAAGTACATGTCAACATTGTTTTTAAATACAAATAAATAAATATATGCACATGCATTAAATTATATACAATCGTCTAGCTATAATTCAATCATTAATCATTGGGCATAACTGTCGAAATAGATAAAACTTAAAATGTGTGAACTCATTCACAAAAAGTGGACTTTCCTACATTTCTAGATGGCATAAAAGGCTAAATAATATATTTCTTGTAGCACTAATACTTATATAAATGAAAAGACTATCAATTGTTCAATTTACGTTAATTCCCATTCAACTTTTGTACGTAATCGAAATGTGTTTGAGAATCAACGCAACGCAGAGCCGTCACGCACACCGAAATTGCTTCGATTATCCAGGCTCCGCGCTGTAGCGCCATCGTTTGTCGCACACATCTTTATGAAGCCCATAACTTGACATCATCGGCAATCCTCGCCGTCTACGCTAATCTACGTACTGTAGCATTTCTAGCGGCTGCAAGACTAATATGAATATACACCTAAACGATAACGTAATCGGGTGAAATTTAATGGCTCAGCGATAGCATGTTCGCCTATCACGCAGGCGTGCGTGCGTGCGTGCGTGCGTGCGTGCGTGCGTATATGCTATAAATAACTTCAAAATTATCGGTAGCCAGCCGAGATACCAGGCTGAACAAAATATGGTAGCCTGCAGATCGATATAGAACATTTCCAATTTTCTCATTCGCAAGCGGCACACATTTTTCGTTTCACAGTACACATTTTGGACCAGTGAATTGTGCATCTACGTTAACAATTTGAGGGCATTCTGATGCAAATTGAATGCGACAATCGAATTACACCGTAAAAATGAGCGCCAACAGCAGCACCGCTCTAAGTATAGGGCGTATGGCGAGCGTCTTTCTGCCCTACAAAAAACCGCCACGTGCTTTTAATATATTCATGACGTCAAATCGCAACCCCGAATTCGATTTTTCGGAGTTATTTGCGTATTTTGAGCTGCCTTAGTTTTCGAATTTTAAAAATGGCGTCTACTGGTCCGAGTCGTTTGACTGCAAAACAAGTTTGCCAGCGTGTTTGTGATAATAGCGACTTCGAAGTGCACGCCCCCTTTCTGGCATTTTGTAAAGATGTAGGTCACTACGCTGCGAATCAAGTATAGTCCTTTTTATTTTTGCACGAAGTCACTATATATCGATTAGGATATAGTATGATTGTTTATTGTGGAGATTTGTGAATGTTGTCAATTTAAGAACTGTTCTATTGTCGGTTTGACAGACGCTGTCCAGACACATCCCAGGCGCAGAGCAATGAAGCCAGCCGTGGGCTATGCCTATGTCTACATTTATAAATGGCTTTATATGTACTTTTTGCAGCCCATTTTGTCTGGTATTGTTAGATGTATTCAAGATTATGTTATGTAATACACTTTATTATAATACTAATAAATATGTTTTGCTACTAATGCCTGTATATGCAAACATTTTAATTCCTATACGTATCTATCTAAGCCTAAGGGTTTACACCTCCTGCTTGTATTGTTGTGCAGCCTACCGTGTTTAGGTACTGTTATGTATAGTATCAATAAGGACCAACATCCTGCTGTTTTACCTGTTGCTAAAATGTTTTCAGCATGTTTTCACCAATGCAGTGATTCCGACGATGAACCACGACGATGACCGATGACGAACCACCATCATCAGACACCGACTCCAGCAGTGGCTCAGGTCGATGAGGACATGCTCGTGATGCAGCTCGTGCTTGTGACGCAGCTCGTGCTCGTGGTCCAGCACGTGCTCGTGGCGTTGGACGTGCTCGTCCTGGTTACTGTGGCGTGTTGCGTGGTCGTGTTGGAAGACGTGGACGCCCCAACGCAACTGCTTTGGTGTTAGAGCCCCATCGAATTCTTCTGTCAGATGTTCGGTGGGGACTTCTTCGTGAACTTGGCGGCAGCTATGAAAGTGAACGAAGCTGTGAAACGTCCGCCGCAGCAACCAACAGCAGACATGCATGCAACATCTGACCCCCACTGGTAGCCAGAAATAGCTGAAGATGAGAAGGTGTTCGTGGGAATAAACGTCGCTATGGCTATGGCTCAGCGACTTCCCCGAGTACAAAGATTACTGGTCGGAGGAACCAATCCTCCACAACACGTACATCTTTAGTGTGATGTCTCGACGGCGCTATGAGATGTGCCAGTATTTCCACTGCTCGCTGGCAGCTGATGAAGATGCATCTGACACGCTGGCGAAGGTGCGTCCACTCATCACTCTGTGTGAACAGAACTTTGGCAACTGCCTCGCGTCAGGTCGAGACCTTTCTGTCGACGACAAGATGATTCGCTTTGACGGGAGGTTGGCGTGGAAGCAGTATATGCCAAATAAACCTGTCAAGTGGGGTGTGAATGTGTGGTGCCTGTGCGATTCGCACACCGGCTATACTGCCTAGCCTTCTCTGTATACACAGGATCATCAGATGACAACGCTATGAACCTTGACCTGGGGTACCTGGGGACACGTGCAACGAGGCGAGAGTTCCCGAAGACGCTGGCTGGCGTCCGTCTTCAGCAGAGTGAATCGGTCAAGTGGACAAATGATGACGGCGTCATGCTCTTGAAATGACACGACAAGCGAGATGTTCACATGGTCGCGACAGGTGATCCTGGGGAGAACATTGTGTGGCCAACAAGATGCAACCGACAACTCGTCAATGTGTCGGTGCCGATCTGCATTCTTAACTACAACCAGCACATGTGTGGCGTAGACCGGCTGCGCGCGTACCACGGTGTTGGGCGTGCTTTTCGACGTTGGTGGAAGTATCTGTTCTGGGGACTCCTCCTCTAGAATTTTTGCAAACCGACCTCTGCCTGTCACCGCCTGACTCTTTGGTCTGAAGACTTTCAAGCTACAGCTCATACATGATATGTGTGACGAACATGTGTTCCAGTCACATCGCGTTCAGCCAGCCAAAAACAACCTCGTGGTCGACCATGTTGTTGCGGACGATCGATGGTCACTCATCGATGGTCACCCGCTTGTGAAGTTCGCTGGCCACAAGCGTGCGTGCTACGTACTCTCGAGAAACAAAAGACGGCAGGTGGCCGCTACGTCGAGTCGACCTTTGGGTGTTCGACATGCCGAGTGTACCTATGCAAGGCTGGAGTTTGCTTTAGTAAATTCCAGGACTGATGTGGCCGCTGGAAGTTCCAACTGTAGAGTTGGGTGATCTCGTTGAGTGATCAAAGTACATTTCCAAAAAAAGTTATTCATAATTGTTTGTTTTATTATTTTTTAGAGTATACTAACATATCCCACATTTCCTACTTATTCATGCATGAAATTATCTGTTGCCATACACAATCCTTCTTGTAAGGAAGTGTCAAAACTATATGTCTTTGGTTTTTCAGTAGCCCTAATTCTAGCCATCAGAATGTGAGATATTTGGTATCATTATGTAGGTTTTTTTACTGATCTTTATAATAAAACTAAGTTGCATAGTAAAAAAGTTACACAACAGTCAATTATATGTCCGAGGTATAAATAATGTGCCCCAAGAGTTTTTCTCTACCAAGTCTTTTACAATCATATAAATTGCAGCACTGCAACATGACATGCATTATAAAAGTAGACACCATACTTAATTTCTGCTTCGTAAATTTGTCAACTAAGCTTCCATTGTATACTAGCATATGCATCACATATATAAAACAAATTTTTTTTACCAATCTGTAGGCAATTCAATTACCTTTCAAATAAACACAACTTGTTGCAGTAAAAAATGAAGCATAGAAACAAAAAAGTTATTGCACAGAATATGACATATATCAAAATGCTAGCGGGATTACCAAGATTTGGACAACTTTTTTTATCGATACAAAAACATATTCATGTCAAATGTGAAGAATATCCACTGCCCTTTAAAATAAATATAACTTGCAATTAACATATAACAATTGAATAATAAAAGAGCTATACCCCAAAAACGGACACCCCAAAGTCCAAATTCTTGCCAACATGTCAGGAACCAGGGACTTTACACAAAAAGCCACTGGGTTCTAACGGGTTAAAATTAAATAGCAATTATTTTATTAATCATATATATTTTGTGATAGCCGATATGCTAAAGTTCATGGATCTAAAAAAACAAACAGTGATTCAAATTGTTGCCAAAAAATAATGTATAAACACATATTATTTTGTCAAATAAATGGGATAAAAACCACAGATATAAAGCATTATTTTAATACATTTATTATATTTTATACAATAAAATATAACCTGTGTACATCTATTACTTCCTTATTAACCTACCTAGTACCTACATGGTACACCCATTGCAGTTACTAATATGATGGAAAAGAACATTTAAAAAAGTGCCAGAAGGATTTTAGCAGTCTGCATTTCATTGTTGTGGTACAGTTCAATGTCCAAATTGCTACCATCTGTTGGCAGGTATACTGGCAATAACCTATTAATTCAGTAGTCTTCTAGTTGCTACACTTTCAGAATAATTCAGCCATAAACTTTAACTTTTTCTATATTTTACGAATTTGAGCACCCAATATGAGAATGTGGGACAATTCCTATGACCACCTTTTTTAATGTGCATAGTCCTTTATTAGGTAAACAGCATTAACATTTCAGGATGGTGTTCTGTCTCATTTAATTTATTTTGCAGGTGAAAGTCAGTTCTGCCCACTGGCGTTTTCTCCTAAATTTGCCAAAAATTTCCAAAATAAATATAACAGAACACTGTTCTAAAATTTTAATTGTAATTGTCACCATACTTCTTCAGAAGGTTTGTGCTATTTTTGCATACATGTGCCTTTCTGTGGGGAGATCCATATGACGCATCTGTAATTGTAATTGAAACAGGACTGGTGTAATTGAAATGAAAAATGAAGCATAATGTATTTGATTTTGTGTAATTGTACGCAGTCTTGGCCATATTTAATTTTTTATTATATATACATATAAAAATATTAACATGGTATTATGCACGCACGCGTGCACGCACGCACGCACGCACGCACGCACGCACCCACACACACACTATATATATATATATATATATATATATATATATATATATATATATATATATATATATATATATATATATATATATATGCATGAAAACTTAAACATTTGTACTTGTCCAGTGACAAAAACAACTACTGTGTCTATAGCAATAGTTATAATTATATCAGTAGTATCATACTACCGTTTGCTTGAATCAACGAAAACACTGACTATACAATTCATTATTCATTCAGACGAACACTCGAGTTCCGAACATCAACATGAGCCATGTGCTCGATTCACTGAACCGACCCGGCAAGCGCTTGGCAATGAGCACAGCAAACATGGCTTCCACCTGGTATAGCGCAAAAAATTATCACAAGAAAGGGTCCAATCGGTAATCGGGACACGGAAAGGCAGTCGCGGCAACAATGAACTTAAAGTGTGGTGGACGGTTCCTGTCTGTATTTATATCGAGACTTGATCCAACTGTGTCCATCGATGAGCTGTCTCTATATATCAAAGTCGGTGCATAACCTAGATGCTAAGTGTGTAAAGCTGAAAACGAAACATGACAGTTACGCGTCATTCCATATTGGCGTAGTCTGCAATCACGCGTCTTTAACTCTGAAAACTGGCCAGCTGGGGTCTATCTGAGGGAGTTATTTAATCTCAATTATGGAACTTAATATAACTTCTTTTAATTGTAATGATTTTAAAGGTGTTATGCCTTTTTAAGTAATTTGGTAAATGAGTGCGTTATTTTATGCTCCTGAAGCTTATGCTAACGAAACAGGACTGTCACATTCTTAATAATTTTCACGTTGGTTATGGTGTTTCACGAATTGACTCATCTGATGGTATTATATTTGGTAGGCCATATGGTGGGGTACATAATTATCTTATGGAAACGCTCTCTTGATCAATATATTACTATACACTGTACTTGATGATTGTTATGACTGGCTTTGCGGTATAAGAATATGCAGTGGTAATAAGGAGTATTATTGGATTATTATTTACTAAATGTATACTTACCTTACGCATGTGAGGAAAACCGGGACAGGTTTAATGATTATATGGCTAAAATTGCTGTATATTTTGGTACTATTAATAGCACATGTATAACAATTATTGGTTACTTTAATACTGATATTTCTAAGAAATCATCTCTTGGGAATATTTTTCTCGATTTCCGCAATGAATATTCCTTGTCTATATATGATAAGGATGGTATTCCGATAGACACATACACATATGTCAGCTCTGCTTGGGGAACAACCTCATGGTTAGATCATGTTAGGGATATGCACCTCTGATGTTAATGACTGCATATGTGCTTTAAGGTTGTATTGTTTCGGATCATTATCGGGTGTCATTCAGCATCAACGGTGATTATAGCCCCAGAATGTGTTATTAGTAGCATAAACAATGACAAAATTAAACAAGTCATACACTGGGATACATTACATCCATCCGAAATTGACGTATATAGAGAATGCACACAAAAACAGAACTTAGTAAATTCAACGTTCCACCCGGTGTTAAGTGCAGTGACCCTAATTGTCACAACTGTAGCCATCATGGCGATCTCGATGATTTTTATGATGCCATTATGGGTACGTTGAAGCTGTCTAGCCAATCATTGATGCCAAACTGTAGGTGTGATTTTAAACACGCTGTTGTACCAGGCTGGAACGACAAAGTGAAGGAGTTTCACAGTACAGCTCAGGATGCCTATTTAATATGGACAGCGATTGGCAAACCAAGACGAGGGGATGTGTTCAATGCCATGAAATTGTCCAGAATCAAATTTATTAACTATTATTGCTGATAGTATTGTTGAAAAGATGTGTCAAAAAGATCCCCGTAAATTCTGGAAAGATATTATGCATCGTGTAAACAGCAAAACTAAAATTCCTTCTAACGTCGACGGTGTACATGGCGATGACAACATAGGATCAATGTGGAAGCACCGCTAACGTCGACGGTGTACATGGCGATGACAACATAGGATCAATGTGGAAGAACCGCTAACGTCGACGGTGTACATGGCGATGACAACATAGGATCAATGTGAAAGCACCGCTAACGTCGACGGTGTACATGGCGATGACATAGGATCAATGTGGTAGCACCGCTAACGTCGACGGTGTACATGGCAATGACAACATAGGATCAATGTGAAAGCACCGCTAACGTCGACGGTGTACATGGCGATGACAACATAGGAACAATGTGGAAGCACCGCTAACGTCGACGGTGTACATGGCGATGACAACATAGGATCAATGTGGAAGCACCGCTAACGTCGACGGTGTACATGGCGATGACAACATAGGAACAATGTGGAAGCACCGCTAACGTCGACGGTGTACATGGCGATGACAACATAGGATCAATGTGGAAGCACCGCTAACGTCGACGGTGTACATGGCGATGACAACATAGGATCAATGTGGAAGCACCGCTAACGTCGACGGTGTACATGGCGATGACAACATAGGATCAATGTGGAAGCACCGCTAACGTCGACGGTGTACATGGCGATGACAACATAGGATCAATGTGGAAGCACCGCAATGAAAATATTTTCAATAGTGACAGTAGTAGTATGTAAGTCTTTTTCATACCCCCAATTGTGGGTCGATTGTTGTTGGTGGTAGCTAAAAATAGACATTGGTTAATTTTAATTTTTAATTTAATTTTTATTTAAATTTTTTATTTTTATTTAATTTTAATTTTGAATTTTGAATTTTAATTTTTTATTTTAATTTACTAAAAATAGACATTAGGAAAAACCCACATATCGCTGACGTGGCGGTTAGTGGGAAAAACCCACATATCGCTGACGTGGCGGTTATTTACGGAAAACCCAGGGGGGAACCCACATATCGCTGACGTGACGTGACGGTTATTGAGTACGGTATCAATGAATGAGACATCTAATCAATCAGGGTTCAGTACGTTATCGGTGAATGGTGTAAAGAGCTGTGATTCGTCGGTTATAGTTTCATAAAAGTTATGCGTATGAGTTTCAATCATAAAAATCGTGGATGATTAATGAGGTAAGCGCGATAATCGTTAGCTACTAAATCGCTACCAAATGTATTGACGAAAGCGTTCATCGGTATGCCGTTACATCGAAGCACCAAATAAGCTATGCAGTATTGTCCGCACACGTTAGATAGAGGACTATGAACTCTCTTGGCATTGTGAGTCCACTCGGAACAATGTTCGTTCAGGAACACGCGAAATGCTCCGTGTAGCGGCGGTAGTCCGTACGAGCAGAAGTATTCACCGCGTATTCCGTAATATGACACCGCTCTGTCGCGTTCCCGAAAGGACGCATTACGGCGATACTAACAGTTGACTAGTGGATTTTGGTACTCGGGAAATGCGCGTTTTAAAAGTAATCATATTAGCGCTGTAGTTAAAGCGTTGGTTCGCCCACTGGATGTATGCAAGTCTGAACAAGTTGAACGATAAGCCCCTCATTTGCACAATGCTGTGCAGTAATTTATTCTATGCCCGCTAAGATGAAATTCGGATTTCATTATTTTTTTTTGTCGTGTCTCTAAGAAGAGTAGACCACGTGACGTCCTGCCTGGCTAATAAAGACAGAGGGTATGCATCGACGAGTTGACCTGTATGCGTACATCTAACATATTTAGGGCATTGGTTATCGTATGAAACATACGTAGCACGAGTAATGAGAGAGAGTACATATTTGTCTAAGAAATACCGCTTTTATATGTATTTTGTCACACTTAGTTACGTATGTAATGCTTTTAAGCTAAGTGTTTACCACATTTATCTGCATGTTAACACTTTTAAGCTAAGTAAATATCACTTTTATTTGTATGTTACAACATTTTAGCTACGTAATTGCCACGCTTGGCTGTGTGTTAACGCTTTTAGCATATTAAGTTTCACTTTTAATTGTATGTTAACGCTATTTAGCTACGTATGTACCACATTTAGCTCTATGTTAACTTTTTTCGCAAAGTTTTTAGTTGTACGTTACGTACTTTTAGTTGCACGTTAACGCTTTTAAGCTAAGTAAGTACCAATTACAGCTACATGTTAATGATTTTAGCTAAGTAATTACCGCATTTAGCTGTAAGGAATGATCACATTTAGCTATATGTTAACGCTTGTAAGCTAAGTAATTACCCCCATTTAGCTGTATGGTAACGCTCTTTAACTAAGTAATTATCGCATTTAGTTGCATGTTAACGCATTGAAACTAAGTATTTACCACATTCACCTGTATGCTAAGGTACTCGGGAAATGCGCGTGATAGATAGCACGGTTTTCTGTAGTGATATTAGCATTGTAGTTAAAGCGTTGGTTCGCACACTGGACGTATGCAAGTCTGAACAAGTTTAACGATAAGCCGGTCATTTGCACGTAAATCTATCTAAGCTAGGTTCTGAGAAGGAAAGAACAAACTCTGCGTATGATTATAATATATTTGTTATAACTAACCAAACGATGCAAGAAGTATAAAACAAGTAATTATGAACATAGTTGTCAGAATATAGTAATATAAACAAAAACACTACAAGTATTAAATAATATGATTATGAATTATTATTTTATACCACGCCTGCCGGGGCGCGCTATAACAGAGAGCTATTTTAAAACACTAGGCGAGGTAAGTACATAAGCATAGACGAACGAGTGGACTGTGGACTGTGGACTCCGGTTGCCTTAGCAACGAACGGGGTGCGGCTAGCGCTGTTATGATCGATGTAACAACCTGCATAGTTGTAAGAACTGCATGTATAATTTATGTATGTTTTGGTACACTTGCATTGTATGACTAATCTTAGTTAATTGTGGTGCACTTTAATTTGCTAACTGTATATACGAACGTCATAACATAATGACGTTAGCCCTGTGCTATGTCTGTCATTTTATAAACTATATGAAATTTCTCTACAATTTTCTAAACCATGTGTAATTTTTGCTGTACCATTTTTTTATTGAATGTATTAAAGGTGGCCGCAACGGGTGTCTGGTCATATGATACCCGTTTATGGTGGCGTATCGAAATTAAACCGTTCGCCTTGTATCTTATCAACCAGAAGTATAAAAGCAGTCACCCAAAACAATAAAATGTGACAAGTCTGGAATTTACCCAACATATCCTGTTAAAACTGACACAATTTTCAATTTTATTACAAAGTTATGGCATGTTTGGTATAAAAAAAATCAAGCAATTATATGAATATTGTTTGGAAAATAAATTGGTTTGCAATGCTCTGATATAAATCAATGATAACATGTGTACTCTTCCAATTTACACTTGACTGTTTGAAATTGAATCGGTACTATCTTTGTTTTTATTATCTATCAAAATATTAATTATAACGGATATATCTAGACACATTATGGAACACTCCTGCTTGTCAAGTCATTATTATTTGTTTGACAGCCAAGTCTAAGCAATGCCTTGATCGTAATGTTAGCTGAAAACCAGTCACATAATTTAATTATAGATCGATTTTGACACTTGATAAATCGTAGATCATGTACACTAAATTTCCTGTAATTCTTCATAATAATTATTATGATGACAGTGCCCAAGTGAATATATTATTTGCACTTTTAAAGTGCACATTATTTACTACATGAAATCGTTATTTCCATGATATATATTATTTTGTTTATCATAATTTAGTTTATATTTGAAATAGGTTACTGCACAAGAAAATGTATGCAGTATGTGTTACTACTAGTATTATATTGTATACCCTCTTGGTGTATATTATATTATATACCCTCTGGGTGTATGCATTACACTTGTCGCTGTCTTCATTACCACCTTGGTAAAGAAGATGCATACACCCAGAGGGTATATAATATAATATACACCAAGAGGGTATACAATATAATAATTGGTGGTATTTTGGTCAGTGAACATATCCTCGTTTCACAATATCGCAATCGTTGAACGGGCCTCTCGCCATAAAAAATAAACTAGTTGTCCTCATTGTGTTAAATTTGCAATACATACACATCCTTGACCTTGGGCTGCACGAATAATATAAATATGACAGGGTATATCAGCATCATCCAGTTGATAAAAATTTAATGGTGAAAAAATATTTTTTAGAATTTTTGATGATCACGTTTTCTTACAATCAGACAAAACATTAACATGGCCACCAAGGTAATTTTGCAATGTGGCTAACCTCTCTAGACACCTGCCTTCCTTCAAACGAAGTTTTATTTTGGTCGGTGAACATATCCTCGTTTCACAATATCGCAATCGTTGAACGGGCCTCTCGCCATAAAAAATAAAATAGTTGTCCTCATTGTGTTAAATTTGCAATACATACACATTAGAGTCCTCTAAATAGGCCACCCATGTGCCAAGATAAATTGGTCTGACTACAGAGGCTGGCGAGATATACAAATGTGTATATCGGACAAAAACACGGGGTTTAAGGGGTGGCTGTTTCCAACGGGTGCTGCTTGCAACTGGTTCTACTGTATCTATGAAATAAACCTTTTAGTTAGGGCTTAATTGGATGGTATAAGATACAACTACAGTCACCATTCTTGAAACCTAAATATTAGTTTACCACATGTTGTATTTGTCTTTTTGCATGCTCTTCGTTGATTGCATTATATAGACACATCGTTATCAGACAATGAAATATGTTTTGCCTGATTTGGACCACCATTTGTAAAAAAAATAATTAAATCCAATTGCTCTCTCTCTTTTCTGAAAATGGTTTGTTATTCGTCATAAAAATATCAGGATATATTGGTGTGTTGAAATATTTGTTAATTACGCAGTTTAATATTTTCCACGTACCCTTAACATTGTTTCTCTGTAGTGCTGTTTTAATGAGTCTTAATATTGCTGTTAATTTGCTTTTATACGTTTTGTATTTATGCGCAGATTCAGCATAGCTAGATATAACAAATGCTTTATACAGCCTCTTTTTCTTGACGCCAGCACGGTGAACCAAGTTGTCTTGTTAGTGCTACGGTGCTCTAGGATATGATCTCAGGCTAGTGACTGGAATACTTACTGCAGGCCTTTTTAGACACCTGGGTAACACGACTGTGAACTATCCTGTAATATATACTGTTAAGCGAGCACTTAATTCAGAGTTAATTGTGAATTTGTCAGAGATTAAATTATGCTGTAATTTTCTTGACTGGGTGTATGAAAGAAAAAGAACAAAGAATGCGCAACGACTGCAATGACATCAGCAACTATTTTAACATTCGTGTTTCATTGGTAGTCTCGTGAATGGAAACAGTGTTGCCAGTTTTTAAAATGTGTATACTTTTCCGCCGGTATAGACACACAAGATGCGACAGTTGACATTGTCTTTAATTGCGAGACATTTCGCATTCATTTTCTTTAACTGCATGACCTGCTATTTTCTTTTACTGTGACATTTTTGTGTATTTTTATTTAACTGCGTGACATTTTACCAGTCTTAGCTAATGCGGTTTGCCACACATGTAACGCTGTTTTCTAAGTGTGTAACACATTCACTATGTAGTAACGCGTTTAGCTATTCTTCCAATGGCATACACAGCGCTGTCACCACAGCATGTACCACCCGTTGGCCTTTTGTCCATTACTGGCCACCACTTCCACCATTTACCTCCGTCTGACTGTCCCTAAGAGCAACTCCATACATCGCCCCTACATTCACCTGTTGACACATATTTCCATAGAGGCAGATACCTGTGGCAGCCAGCGTATCTGACACATACCTCCATAGATACAGAGACCTATGGCAGCTAGAATGTCTTATACATACCTCGATCCATAGAGTAGTAGTGAGTCGAATGTACCAATTACCTTCTGGTTTCCACACCTCACCACCCCCACCATAGAGTAATGAGACGAGTATAGCCATCTGACCACCCCCACACACGCTTGGTGTTGTATTCTCGCTAGTGACACCCCTCTATATATGGACAAGCTCCATAGAGTAGTGGTGAGTCGAGTGTAGCCATTACCTTCTGGTTCCCACACGTCACCACCCCCACCATAGAGTAATGATACAGTCGCCAGGACAAATACAACATGTGGTCAGATGGCTATACTCGTCTCATTACTCTATGGTGGGGGTGGTGAGGTGTGGAAACCAGAAGGTAATTGGTACATTCGACTCACTACTACTCTATGGATCGAGGTATGTATCAGAAATTCTAGCTGCCATAGGTCTCTGTATCTATGGAGGTATGTGTCAGATACGCTGGCTGCCACAGGTATCTGCCTCTATGGAAATACGTGTCAACAGGTGAATGTAGGGGCGATGTATGGAGTTGCTCTTAGGGACAGTCAGACGGAGGTAAATGGTGGAAGTGGTGGCCAGTAATGGACAAAAGGCCAACGGGTGGTACATGCTGTGGTGACAGCGCTGTGTATGCCATTGGAAGAATAGCTAAACGCGTTACTACATAGTGAATGTGTTACACACTTAGAAAACAGCGTTACATGTGTGGCAAACCGCATTAGCTAAGACTGGTAAAATGTCACGCAGTTAAATAAAAATACACAAAAATGTCACAGTAAAAGAAAATAGCAGGTCATGCAGTTAAAGAAAATGAATGCGAAATGTCTCGCAGTTAAAGACAATGTCAACTGTCGCATCTTGTGTGTCTATACCGGCGGAAAAGTATACACATTTTAAAAGCTGGCAACAATGTTTCCATTCACGAGACTACCAATGAAACACGAATGTTAAAATAGTTGCTGATGTCATTGCAGTCGTTGCGCATTCTTTGTTCTTTTTCTTTCATACACCCAGTCAAGAAAATTACAGCATAATTTAATCTCTTTGACAAATTCACAATTAACTCTGAATTAAGTGCTCGCTTAACAGTAGATATTACAGGATAGTTCACAGTCGTGTTACCCAGGTGTCTAAAAAGGCCTGCAGTAAGTATTCCAGTCACTAGCCTGAGATCATATCCTAGAGCACCGTAGCACTAACAAAGACAACTTGGTTCACCGTGCTGGCGTCAAGAAAAAGAGGCTGTATAAAGCATTTGTTATATCTAGATATGCTGAATCTGCGCATAAATACAAAACGTATAAAAGCAAATTAACAGCTATATTAAGACTCATTAAAACAGCACTACAGAGAAACAATGTTAAGGGTACGTGGAAAATATTAAACTGCGTAATTAACAAATATTTCAACACACCAATATATCCTGATATTTTTATGACGAATAACAAACCACTTTCAGAAAAGAGAGAGAGAGCAATTGGATTTAATTATTTTTTTTTACAAATGGTGGTCCAAATCTAGCAAAACATATTTCATTGTCTGATAACGATGTGTCTATATAATGCAATCAACGAAGAGCATGCAAAAAGACAAATACAACATGTGGTAAACTAATATTTAGGTTTCAAGAATGGTGACTGTAGTTGTATCTTATACCATCCAATTAAGCCCTAACTAAAAGGTTTATTTCATAGATACAGTAGAACCAGTTGCAAGCAGCACCCGTTGGAAACAGCCACCCCTTAAACCCCGTGTTTTTGTCCGATATACACATTTGTATATCTCGCCAGCCTCTGTAGTCAGACCAATTTATCTTGGCACATGGGTGGCCTATTTAGAGGACTCTAATGTGTATGTATTGCAAATTTAACACAATGAGGACAACTAGTCTATTTTTTATTTTTTATGGCGAGAGGCCCGTTCAACGATTGCGATATTGTGAAACGAGGATATGTTCACCAACCAAAATTAAACTTCGTTTGAAGGAAGGCAGGTGTCTAGAGAGGTTAGCCACATTGCAAAATTACCTTGGTGGCCATGTTAATGTTTTGTCTGATTATAAGAAAACGTGATCATCAAAAATTCTAAAAAATATTTTTTCACCATTAAATTGTTATCAACTGGATGATGCTGATATACCCTGTCATATTTATATTATTCGTGCAGCCCAAGGTCAAGGATGTCTGTATATGAAATATACAAAAACAAAATGCGATACCAGGCCAAGGCAGCTGTAGGGGTAGCACTTTGGGATTAGAATATAATACACAAAATATGCGATACGCATACACACACCCAGGATAGTTTAACAATAGTGTTGTCGAGATTTTTTGAGAATGTTCAAAATGTACAGTAGGAAAAATATCTAAGATAAAACCTATCATATATTTATATTTTAGGTTAGTGATGTTAAACACATGCTGTCATAGCATCATTACTTCAATGCCGCAGGAAATCTAAGAACGAAGTAGTGCAGATGACACACTACAGCTCCGCATAGTGCTTACAAATTTCCAATAATTTATATTAAATGCATATTCTGAAATAATAGATAAAAAGATGATATCACAACTGTCATAAAATAAAGAAGAACTTTGGGAATAATATGTGATTGGAATACAATGTAATGACGAAGATAGCTATACGATGAGGGATGCCACACATAACTTGGATTAGGACATGTTGAACAGCTGACCGATGTGGTTATTCTCAATACAAGAGTGTGACAACATAACATAACCGTGTTTGCCTTATGAACCTAAAGCCAGCAAGGTGGTAATGAAGACAGCGACAAGTGTAATGCATACACCCAGAGGGTATATAATATAATATACACCAAGAGGGTATACAATATAATACTAGTAGTAACACATACTGCATACATTTTCTTGTGCAGTAACCTATTTCAAATATAAACTAAATTATGATAAACAAAATAATATATATCATGGAAATAACGATTTCATGTAGTAAATAATGTGCACTTTAAAAGTGCAAATAATATATTCACTTGGGCACTGTCATCATAATAATTATTATGAAGAATTACAGGAAATTTAGTGTACATGATCTACGATTTATCAAGTGTCAAAATCGATCTATAATTAAATTATGTGACTGGTTTTCAGCTAACATTACGATCAAGGCATTGCTTAGACTTGGCTGTCAAACAAATAATAATGACTTGACAAGCAGGACTGTTCCATAATGTGTCTAGATATATCCGTTATAATTAATATTTTGATAGATAATAAAAACAAAGATAGTACCGATTCAATTTCAAACAGTCAAGTGTAAATTGGAAGAGTACACTATGTTATCATTGATTTATATCAGAGCATTGCAAACCAATTTATTTTCCAAACAATATTCATATAATTGCTTGATTTTTTTTATACCAAACATGCCATAACTTTGTAAGAAAATTGAAAATTGTGTCAGTTTTAACAGGATATGTTGAGTAAATTCCAGACTTGTCACATTTTATTGTTTTGGGTGACTGCTTTTATACTTCTGGTTGATAAGATACAAGGCGAACGGATTAATTTCGATACGCCACCATAAAGGGGTATCATATGACCAGAGACCCCTTGCGGCCACCTTTAATACATTCAATAAAAAAATGGTATTGCAAAAATTACACATGGTTTAGAAAATTGTAGAGAAATTTCATATAGTTTATAAAATGACAGACATAGCACAGGGCTAACGTCATTATGTTATGACGCTCGTATATACAGTTAGCAAATTAAAGTGCATCACAATTAACTAAGATTAGTCATACAATGCAAGTGTACCAAAACATACATAAACTATACATGCAGTTCTTACAACTATGCAGGTTGTTACATCGATCATAACAGCGCTAGCCGCACCCCGTTCGTTGCTAAGGCAACCGGAGTCCACAGTCCACAGTCCACTCGTTCGTCTATGCTTATGTACTTACCTCGCCCAGTGTTTTAAAATAGCTCTCTGTTATAGCGCGCCCCGGCAGGCGTGGTATAAAAATAATAATTCATAATCATATTATTTAATACTTGTAGTGTTTTTGTTTATATTACTATATTCTGAAAACTATGTTCATAATTACTTGTTTTATACTTCTTGCATTGTTTGATTATTTATAACAAATATATTATAATCATACGCAGAGTTTGTTCTTTCCTTCTCAGAACCTAGCTTAGATAGATTTAAGTGCAAATGACCGGCTTATCGTTAAACTTGTTCAGACTTGCATACGTCCAGTGTGCGAACCAACGCTTTAACTACAATGCTAATATCACTACAGAAAACCGTGTTATCTATCACGCGCATTTCCCGAGTACCTTAGCATACAGGTGAATGTGGTAAATACTTAGTTTCAATGCGTTAACATGCAACTAAATGCGATAATTACTTAGTTAAAAAGCGTTACCATACAGCTAAATGGGGGTAATTACTTAGCTTACAAGCGTTAACATATAGCTAAATGTGATCATTCCTTACAGCTAAATGCGGTAATTACTTAGCTAAACTCATTAACATGTAGCTGTAATTGGTACTTACTTAGCTTAAAAGTGTTAACGTGCAACTAAAAGTACGTAACGTACAACTAAAAACTTTGCGAAAAAAGTTAACATAGAGCTAAATGTGGTACATACGTAGCTAAATAGCGTTAACATACAATTAAAAGTGAAACTTAATATGCTAAAAGCGTTAACACACAGCCAAGCGTGGCAATTACGTAGCTAAAATGTGGTAACATACAAATAAAAGTGATATTTACTTAGCTTAAAAGTGTTAACATGCAGATAAATGTGGTAAACACTTAGCTTAAAAGCATTACATACGTAACTAAGTGTGACAAAATACATATAAAAGCGGTATTTCTTAGACAAATCTGTACTCTCTCTCATTACTCGTGCTACGTATGTTTCATACGATAACCAATGCCCTAAATATGTTAGATGTACGCATACAGGTCAACTCGTCGATGCATACCCTCTGTCTTTATTAGCCAAGCAGGACGTCACGTGGTCTATTCTTCTTAGAGACACGACAAAAAAAAATAATGAAATCCGAATTTCATCTTAGCGGGCATAGAATAAATTACTGCACAGCATTGTGCAAATGAGGGGCTTATCTTTCAACTTGTTCAGACTTGCATACATCCAGTGGGCGAACCAACGCTTTAACTACAGCGCTAATATGATTACTTTTAAAACGCGCATTTCCCGAGTACCAAAATCCACTAGTCAACTGTTAGTATCGCCGTAATGCGTCCTTTCGGGAACGCGACAGAGCGGTGTCATATTACGGAATACGCGGTGAATACTTCTGCTCGTACGGACTACCGCCGCTACACGGCGCATTTCGCGTGTTCCTGAACGAACATTGTTCCGAGTGGACTCACAATGCCAAGAGACTTCAGAGTCCTCTATCTAACGTGTGCGGACAATACTGCATAGCTTATTTGGTGCTTCGATGTAACGGCATACCGATGAACACTTTCGTCAATACATTTGGTAGCGATTTAGTAGCTAACGATTGTCGCGCTTACCTCATTAATCATCCACGATTTTTATGATTGAAACTCATACGCATAACTTTTATGAAACTATAACCGACGAATCACAGCTCTTTACACCATTCACCGATAACGTACTGAACCCTGATTGATTAGATGTCTCATTCATTGATACCGTACTCAATAACCGTCACGTCAGCGATATGTGGGTTCCCCCCTGGGTTTTCCCTAAATAACCACCACGTCAGCGATATGTGGGTTTTTCCTAATGTCTATTTTTAGTAAATAAAAAAAAAAAAAAAAAAAAAAACATTTTTTTTTTTAAATTAAAAATTAAAATTAACCAATGTCTATTTTTTGCTACCACCAACAACAATCGACCCACAATTGGGGGTATGAAAAAGACTTACATACTACTGACAGTCGTGATAAAGCTTACAATAGTAACAGTTACATTGATTTATGTCAGGATAACATTGATTTCAACACTGATATGACTATAAATGCTGGCGAGATGACGAGTATTATTAATGACTTGTCTTGCAATAAGTCACCAGGACTGGATGGTGTTACCGCAGAACACATGAAGTATGCGGACTCCCAACTCTTGGTACTACTCTCTCCCTTGTGTCCTCTATCCTGGTGCATGGGTATATACCAAAAGAAATAACTGAGTCTGTCATTGTACCGGTTATTACAGACAAGAATAGGCGTGTAATAGACAGTATATATATATATATATATATATATATATATATATATATATATATATATATATATATATATATATATACACATACACATACATAAACACACACACACGCACGCACGCACGCACGCACGCACGCACGCACGCACGCACGCACGCACGCACGCACGCACGCACGCACGCACGCACGCACGCACGCACGCACGCACGCATGTATGTGTGTATGTTTATGTATTGTTTAGGCACAGTGCGGATTTCGTTTATCACGCAGAACGATCGACGTGATCTTCACCTTACGACAGCTGCAAGAGGAGGCAGCCGAACAGAACAAACCGCTTTACATTGCATTCATTGATTTTTTTTAAAAGCGTTCGACTCGATCAGTCGCCCTTGTCTCTAGCGACTCTCTCGAACTTTGGCTGCCCAAGTTCATATTGATGCTGCGGGCGTTTCACGAGGTGATGATTGACGGTGAGATGACGGATGCATTTCCTGTCGCACACGGAGTTAACTACAAGGCTGCGTCCTAGCGCCGACACTGTTTACTCTCTTCTTGGCTGCAGTGCTCGAAGTTTCACACCGTACACAAGCACCGACGATCTTGCCCAATGGTACGCCACTTAACGTCGCTACCACCTTTAGGGGAGAGTTGCCGGGATTGGGACCCCTAACGATAAACTTGAATATAGACGCGGAAACAAATGGAATGATGTAAACAATATACCAACATAGAGTTTATATTTTATTTTCAACAACAAGTCGTTAATCACAAGAAAATCATTGATGAATTAAAAAAAAGACAGTCCAATCGTGGCCACGGTTTCCTCGATTGGACCACCCAATATCTTCGATTGGACCAGAAGTAAAATTATTATATATATAGGACTAAGCATAATTATGAATTGATACATAAGTAACATATAGTGCTCATTATAACAATAATAGTTATTATTAGTTAAATGCAATATACTAATAAATACCAATGTTCATAATCTTTGCAGTTTCATCCACCCTACACAATGTCCCATGTCTTCTTCGACTGGACAAATAAACAAATTATGTAGACTAAACTTTGAATTAATAGTCAAATGAAATGTTAACAGGGCCTATTCATAGTCTGTCAATGGCTCTGGAATAGGCCCGGAAACATTCTTTAGAGCCCGTCACAACATGTTCTGTGTCGCAATTGCATGCACTGGCACCATAGATTCTTTCATCATATCCATTACTCCTCGCACTATGACTGCATAGTGTCAACTGCAATTCGTATACTGCTGTGTCATCCTTCAGAGGCCATCGGAACCTGTTCTGTCCCACAATTTACACGCACTGCACCGCCACAGTTTCTTTCGTCATATGACTCGTCGCATTATGCCTGGGTAGATTTTACCATCGTACAAAATGGTGCACCATTGATCAGTTTTGCATCCTTCGATATCCTTGATAAGCTGCAATCGACTATGTCTGGGTGGATCAGAACTGTTGTGTGCTCTCGATTGAGTTGCAGTGGACTTAGAAGTACTGGGCTCTTGTGTGGGTGTAGGCCTAGTAGGCGTAGCTATCTCTGGTCCGACTTTGCTTTGTTTAGCTAGTTTCTTTCTTCGGTGGGCATAACTCTGGTGCAACTTCCATGGCAACAGCTGTTAGTGCTGGAGCTGCAAGAACTGGTGTCAGAGGTGGCGTTGAGTTGTGCTCTTGTGCAATCACCATGGCAACAACTGTCAGAGCTGGAGCTGCAACAGCTGGGGTCAGAGGTGGCATGGGGTTGTGCTCTTATGCAGCTTCCGTGATTACATTAGATACTGTAGCAGCAGCGATGTCGGAGTCTTGGAATACGTATATGGTCAATCTCAAGTCTCAAGTGGTTTACTCCAAACAGCCCAAACTTGGGCTAACGCAGGAGTTTGTGGTGGACTGTGCGCATGCGCTGTGGGTGGTACGTTCGATTAAAAGACTAGTATCATTAATGTTGCTGAAATGGTTTTATCTGATAGTTTTATTTATTTTATGTATAGGATGTTTAACGAAAATTTTAATTTAATAGGTTGGTTGTGTGTATGGATACTGTCGCTGCCACAGACCTGCCTTCCTGAAGCCACTAACAACATTTTGGACGGATGCCGCTTTTTTGTACGCCACATTAAGGATTTTGGCCACTTGCCATGTTGTCACAATTCTGCCTACATGTTTTCTAATCCACATCCTCAGTGCAGCATCGAAGTATTTCTCAAACGGTCCGAAAAAGGCCTCATCCAAAGGCTGGAATCGGCGAGTCGTGTGTGGCGGAAGCGAGACCATGATCACTCCAGCTTCCCGAGCCATATCAGTTGCAGCCAAGAACAACAGTCTCCTCCTTCGTTGGTTTAACAAAATCTACGAAATGTCACAGCCAACTAACAAACCCCTCATTGGACATCCGGCCTTTGCCCCCGGAGGTCCACCATTTGTCAATTCTATTTTCATCCTCCTCCGCTTATATGACCATTGGCACTAAATTTATGTAAACCCTAATAAAGTCTTTGGTAGTCCGTATGTAACTTTACCTGTGACCAAATGTGTTCTGTTACAAATTCCCTTGATTGGACCACTTAGCAACTTCCTTTATTTGCATTATTACAACTGCTCCCTTGTCTAATATTACTTTCTGGTAATAAGTAAACTGTGTTGGAATAATTACACACTTCTAATGATGGCATACCCTTATGTAGGTCACTGGTCCAACTGTGGCAACTACAGTGGTCCAATCGTGGAATTTCACGTGTTAAAAATATTGCATTGTCATCACAAGCAGACGACATCCACTTTAAAATTCTTATTATCGCCACATATGGCTCCTATACTCTTGATGGACACACATTATCGCCTGTAAGCATATGATCAGGGTTGCTGTACTGATAACTGATCGCGGCCTGATCATATGTCATGACATAGACAACCTACTTTCGGTGATAAATATTGAAAAAAGTACTGCTATTCCGTTAAAACTTACTGTGTCATCCGAAATGCCACTGATGAATGACATAATCGATAGAGAATGCCACTGGATTCACCTCACCTCACCTATCCTCTTCGGGCCCAGTGGCCCATAAAGCCGAAGTGCATCTCCTCCAGCTCGCTCTGTCAGCTGCTACACGTTTGGCTTCGTTCCAGCTGCTCCAACATCATCTGCTGGTATCTGGGCCGTCGCCTTTCTGTAGCCATTTCCAGCACGAGCTGGCTTTTAAAATTCACTTCTGGTTTCTGTAACATCGTTTGAACTGGGAGGGTTGTTAGCCTTCCGCAGTAGGTTTATTTTCGGGGTTTTCCTTCCCTTAGCCATAGCCCAGCCCAGCACAATGTACTGGTTTCCAGGGTGCACCACGGGGAGGTGAGGTTGACTTGAGTGTCTTTACGGTTGAGCGCATAAACACTTGATTCAGTAATATGGAATATACAGCACTGGTCCTATCGAAGAACTGGTCCAATCCCGGCAACTCGTATAATTTCCCCTAAATACTTTGGGAGCACCATCGCAAACGACTACAGCCTCGACAAAGAACTGTCGGCTCGAATTCAGTCAGCCTCTGCCACGTTCGGACGACTACGCGAACGACTATGGAACAAACACAACATCAAGCTTGTAACAAAATGCAAGGTATACCGTTCTATAATCCTGTCATGTTTTATGTACAGTTCAGAGACATACACGCTGTATAGACGTCATATTCAGCGATTGTCACAGATACACCTGCGCCACTTGCGAGCCAAGCTCGGAATCAGGTGGTCAGACCGGGTGACTAGCAATGAATTACTGCAATGTGCCGATATGCCGAGCATCGCGGCAATGCTTCTAAGCCGGCAACTCACCTGGACCGGGTACGTTGTACGGAAGAATGACGACGACTGCCTAAGGCACTTCTGTAAAGCGAGCTATGGCAGTCATAGCGAAATGTTGGAAGACCACACTTACGGTACATGGATTGCACAAAGCGACACCTCCACGCCGCCGATATCAACAAGAGGCACTGGGAGGAGATGGCGCACGATCGCAGTGCATAGCGGACGGCCGCCGCAAAAGCCGAAATCAAAAGAACAACCGATGCCGAAATCAAACGACAACGCCACCAGCCAGAGTTCGCATGCCGATAACGCGGAAAGAAATTGGTGGCTCGTATTGGCATGCAACTATCTCATGAAAGAACTTGTGCGAGGAAACGTTGAACCATTTGCAATGTTAATGTCATACTCGAAACCGAGAGGACTGCCGATGTATGTTTATGTATGTATGTATGTATGTATGTATGTGTGTGTGTGTATGTATGTATGTATGTATGTATATATATATATATATATATATATATATACAGTTGATAGTCATACACATCAAAAATGCAGCACTTGCTCCAACTGACCTAGGTGGCTGTCGAAATCGGCTTTTTCGTTACCCCAGGACGAGGCTGGTACGTCAGCTGTTCAAAATACTAATTAGCTGGTGGTGACGCCTATCGATTAACATGGTGTCACCCTGCTACATCCTCCCCAACTAAATCTTAACCGTCCCGGTTACTATATAAAAAAAAGAACATCCCGCTGGAACTCTAGGGTTCTCCCAAATTCCTGCGTATCAAAAGTCCCTCTAAAAATTCCTCCTGGGTCCTCCCCAACTAACTCTTAACCGTCCCGGTTAATGCTTCCCGAAAAGACCACACCACTGCGAGCCATCGCTACAAACAAACTAGTCATGATGGGGGTCAATTGGTCCCCCACACACAGTTCAGGAATGACGTTGCATCGCCGCGGGGCCGGTGTAGGTACTTGCGTGTCGACTTCTTCGAAGCGTACCACCTTCTTCCGCATCCTGCCCGATCTCCTAGGTGCGGGTACTGGTATCGATACCGGTATAACGGTAGGCTCATCGTGAATCTCCTCTCCCGTCAAAACCTCCTCAGCAATCGGCTGGACCACTGAAGCTGGAGCTATCGTCGGACGAACCACTGGAACGATCGCGACAAGGTAATCCTCCTCCTCCTCCTCTTCGTCAGAGCTCTCATCAGAGCGTTCGTCGTCTTTGACCTCTGGAGTGACTGCCACTGGAGTCGGAACAATCGCTCCTGGACCCGCTGGCTGGATGTTCTTCCTGCAGACTGTCTGAGGTCGGCCGAACCCGTCTGCCCTCTCGATGTGGTAAGGTCCACCAGGCTCCGCGGGTATCCGTACTACCTTGTACACCTCCGGGCTCCATGCATCCTGCATTTTGTTGCGTCCTGGTAGTCTGTTGCGTTGGTAAACCCTGCAACCAAGTGTCAGCGGCTCACTCATCTTCAATCTCTCGTGAAGCAGGTTACGACTTTCTGCTGCAGCGCCGAGTCGTTCGTTTGCGTGAGAATACGCGTCTTGCAGTCTCTTCTGATGTGTGGCAAGCCATCCGTCGATCGAGCTGTCACAATCGTCCTCCCTCAACTCCTGCCCTAGGAATGCGTCTATCGGCAGCCAGGGATCGCGCCCAAACAACAAGTAGTGTGGCGAGTATACCGTCGACGCATGTGGCGTCGCATTGTAGGCGTTGCAAAGCTCGGGCAGATGCTCTGTCCATCTTCGCTTCTGTGCCGGCGGAAGGGTCCTTAACAAGTCGTGTAAAGTCCGGTTAAACCTTTCACACTGCCCGTTCCCCTCTGGATGGTATGCCGTAGTCCTTGACTTCTCGATGCCGTACAGCTTGCACAGCTCTCCAATAGTCGCACTCTCGAAATTCCGGCCTCTGTCAGAATGGATCCTCTGTGGAACTCCGTAACGCTGAAACCACTCTCTCACCAATAGTCGCGCCGTCGTGTTCGCCTTCTGGTCACGTGCTGGTACAGCCCAAGCGAATTTGGTGAACACGTCTGTCAGTACCAGAACACTCTCACGTCCATCTGCTGCCTTCTCCAACTGTGTGTAATCCACCGCCAAGACCTCTAAGGGACGCGATGCTAGAAGGTGTCCCATCGGCGCGCGTGTCTTCTGTCGCGGCATCTTTGCTAGTGTGCACCTCGCACAGTTCTTCACGTAGTCATCAATCTCTCTGTGCATACCTGGCCAGTAACAACGGTGCCACGCCAGGCTGCTCGTCCTATCACCACCCTGGTGACCCATCTTGTCGTGCACCGCTTCTAGAAGTCGGTGCTTCAGCACACTCGGTAGAACTAGCTGCTTAACCTCTCCACCCTGTGGATCTCTCACCTTGCGGTACAAAACCCCATTCTCTTCCCTCATCTTGTGCCACTGTCTCAGCAGTTGTGTCACACCCTTCTGTGCACACTTCTTCGGCTTCTCGCCGACCCTCCAGTACATCAGGAACCTGCTGATGTCTGGGTCTTTCCTCTGCAACTCTGCAAGTTCTTCAGGTGACAACGCTGGGAAGGCAGGTGACTGGGTTGACTGTACCTCTATCTCCTTTACTTCAACCTGGAATTCTTGTCGTACTCTGTCATTCTTCTCTATCTGTTGGCGTAGTTCTCGCGGGAGTAGCGTGCACGATGCATATGTTGCGCATATCTGCTGCACGTCGTCTTCCTCGTCGAAGTCGGTTGCCCCGGGCTCGTAGTCGAGTTGCTGTCGACTCAAGGCATCTGCGTTTCCGTTTGAACGTCCAGCTCGATATTCGATCGTGAAGTTGAATGGGGCCAGCTCAGCTGCCCATCGTTGCTCGATGGCTCCCAACTTGGCGGTCTTCAGGTACTTCAACGGGTTGTTGTCAGTGTAGATGACGAACTCTCCGCCGTAAAGGTCGGCACGGAACTTCGTGGTGACCGCCCACTTAAGTGCTAGCATCTCTAGCTTCATCGAGCTATACTGGCGTTCGGGTGGTCGCAACCTGCGACTCGCGTACGCGATGACGACACGACGTCCTTCCTGTTCTTGAGACAGGACAGCGCCGAGACCCAGGTGGCTGGCGTCCGTCTCCACTATGAATGGTCGTTGGTACTGGGCATACCCGAGAACTGGAGCTGAGCAGAGCGCGTTCTTCAAAACCTTGAAAGCTCCGTCACACTCTGGACTCCAACTGTCCTTGAAGGCTCCTCTCAACCGTCCCTTCTCCTTCATTTCCTTGTTGACACTGGTCACTAGATCGTGTAGCGGCGCTGCAATCATACTGAACCCTTGCACATACTTACGGTAGTAGGACGCGAATCCTACAAAGGAGCGAAGCTGTTTCACTGTGTTCGGCACGGCCCAGTCTTTCACAGCATCGATCTTTGCCGGATCTGTGGCAATGCCGTCGGCCGACACATGGTGTCCTAGGTATAGCACCTCCCGCTGTAAGAAGTGACACTTGCTTGTCTTCAGCTTCAGTCCAATCCTCTGCAGTCGCTGTAGCACTTGCTCCAACTGAGCTAGGTGGCTGTCGAACGTCTTGGAGAAGATGATAACGTCATCAAGGTAACAGAGTACCGTCTGGTAACACAGATCTCCAAAGCACCTCTGCATCAACCTCTGGAAGGTCGCAGGACTGTTACAGAGCCCGAACGGCATACGGTTGAATTCGTACAGCCCCATAGGTGTGGTGAAGGCCGTCTTCTCTCGGTCGTCCTCCGACATCGCGATCTGGTGGTATCCTGAAGCCAGATCCAATGTGGTAAACCAGTTTGCGCCGCTCATGGCGTCAAAACTCTCGTCAATGCGCGGCAGCGGAAATGCGTCTCGGTGGGTCTTCGCATTGAGCAGCCGATAGTCCACGCACATGCGCAGCGAATCGTCTTTCTTCCTGACCAGGACGATCGGCGAAGCCCATGCCGAATGGCTCTCTCTGATAACACCTCTGTTCAGAAGATCCTTGATGTGCTCTTTCACCTCTTGATACTGTGTAGGCGGAATCCTTCTGAAAGGTTGTCGTACGGGTACCTCAGTCGTGGTCCTTATGGTGTGCGTGGCTAAGTCTGTATAGCCAAGGTCGTCATCATCTCGGGCGAATGCTCGTTCGTTCTGCGAGATGAGATCTCTCAGTTGAGCAACCTGCTCCGCGGTGACGTGTGGCCCGACATCGAGTGTACTGGTTAGTACCTCACGCGTGTCGACTACACCTGGCGGTCGGTCCTCAGTCCTGCTCACGTACTCCTCAGACACTCTGACTCGCTCAAAACATATTCTGTCCTCTTCACTGACGTGCGCGATGGTCTGATAGATACCTATTCGCATCCTCGGCTTCAGCCACACGTCTTCTCTGCTGGTGTTGACTACCTGCACAGGTGCAGCACCCTGGTGTACTCTAGTTAAAGTACTACACAATGACACCTCCACCGGAAGTGCCCCCACAATGGGTTCTACAACGACCCATGTCGCATCAGCCTGTCTCTGCAAACCGGAAACCATCAACGTGGCACAAGACTGCGCTGGGATTCGCACTGCGCTCCACCCTGCCACACGAGTAAATCCTCTCCGGTCCCGTTGCTTCGCGTCTATGACCGACGCCATCACCGACTCTGCTCTGTAACTACCTGTGTTCAGGGATCGTTTCCATAGAGCAAGGTCAAGCTCTCCCATGACATTCATTCCCAGAATGCCAGGACACCTCTTCTTATGCGCGCACTGATCTGTATCAAGGGAATCGCAGACAACCAGGATACCTCTGCCAGGTATGGTCTGACCCATGGTCGTCACGTCCAACTCGACGTACCCAACATACGGTATATCTAAACCGTTTGCAGCGGTGAGCTTCAACCAACTGCAAGACGCCAGCTCTCGGTCGTTTCGAGCAATGTACTTACGAAAGAAAGACTCAGTGATAGTACTTACTTGGGAACCTGTGTCAAGTAAGCAATTGACCTCCACACCTCCCATCAAGACAGTTGCCGTAGGGCAAGTACCAACGGTCGCGTCAGTTGGCGCGGTAGCGTGTGAGCCTGTACGCACTAGCTCGTCTACCCGACTCTTGGTAACGAGCGGCGTCAGTTTAAAGGATGTGTGTTCTCTCTAACATCGTCTGGGTGCTCTCGTCTGTGTGCCGTAGGGGCCGTCGTCTGCACACCCGGTGGACAAGCCTCCGTCTGGGGCCGGCGTGGTCCAGTGCTCGCCTCATTGCGACACTGCCTGCCCAGGTGGCCAACTCCACCACAACGGTAACAAATTGGCTGCCCGTCTGGTGTGTACTGCATCGAGGGTCCCTGAAATGCGCGTCGCTCCTGAAATGGCCGTCGTGTCTGCAAGTTCTGCGGCGCAGATGCGGGTCGCTGGTCCAACCAGGGCCTCTGTGGAGTGTTGGACCGTCGTCCACCCGTCCTACCTGTCGCAACACCTTCCATCCTCTCCACACGCTCAGTCAGCGCCTCGATGACGTGCTGCTGTTTCTCTAACTCTGAGAGCACTCGTTGCAGATCTGTAACGTTACCTGCTTCCCCTGTGTCGGCGACCAGCGCAAATGCACCAGCAGTCTGTCGTCGACTGGATTGCGGCGGCCTCTCTTCCTCCTCGGACCACTGAATAGCCTCTTCCCTCAGTTCCACGAAGCTCATCTGCGGTCGCAGCCGGTGCTGTTGCTTCACCTCGCGTCGTAGTACGCGGTCTTTCAGGCCCTCTGCGAAGTGTTCGGCGATCACACGGTCAGGCTGGTTGACGGCATGTCCGTCCTTGCGCAAAAGCGCTTCCATCAGTTGCTGCAGAGCACCTGCAAAACTACGGATCCCCTCCCCGTCAGCCTGTTTACGAAGATAGAAGAGTTCCTGCAACTGCGATACCGACCTCTTCTCGCCAAACACTTCCAGCAGAATCCGCCTGATACACGTCGCGGTACGCACCTCCTCCACAGGCCGGAACCGGATCTCCTGTCTGGCATCACCTTCGAGGTGTGACGTCATGAAGTCACACTGCTCCTCATCAGACATCGCTCGTGCCCTAAATAGACTCTCGACATCTGCAAGAAAATCCTGCACTGTCACCTCACCACGTCCACTGAAAGGTTTCACCTTCCGCTCGCGCGGTACGTACGCAACGCGTGGACGGTCATTGGTTGCAAGCCGCAGCTGTAACAGCTCCTCTCGCAGTGTGACCAGTTGGTCCTGCAAGTCACCCTGAACCGTGTCGGGTGGCACAAATCCAGTGGCCCCGTCAATACTCATGTCTGCTTGCTAGTTGCGACTGCCCTACTAAGTATTAACCCAGATGTATACCAAATTCCCAGTACGGAACAAAAGTTATATACCCGTTATACCCATGAATAACATTCGTATCTACAGGACTACTCTGCACCCTCACAACTACAGATACATCTTACTCAGAAAACATGCCTAACTAACACGCAAATGTCAAAAAGTCCCTCTAAAAAAAATTCTGATACTGGCTATCTCTATAATGCTGCTATAGCTACACAGACAGGATACACAATACAGTTCCTAATTATACAGTGAACGGGTATCAATTCAAAATTCAATCGTTTGTCAATGCAGTCAGGATCTAAGTCACTTAGCGTCACGGCACGTCACGTGGCTCGATCGTCGCGTGTCGGGGCTAGTCATCGTCGCGGCCGAATAGTGTTAAACCGGAAATGTCACTCTTGAGTCGCTCGAGGTCGTCATCAGTGTCTACGGTCCTCACTCGAACAGGGCCGGACCGGAAGTCGCCTTACTCTCGGTCAAACGTCAGACCGGATGTCGAGGACGTCAGGATGTCGCTCGAGGTTGTCATCAGGGTCCAGGCTCCTTACTCGACTCTACGTCTCCGCCACCTCGCCTCGTCTTCGTGGTCTCGTCGCGTTATCAAATCCCACCTCTGGCACCATTTGTGGTAGGTCGTCTCGGTGGGTCGTCTATCAGTTGATAGTCATACACATCAAAAATGCAGCACTTGCTCCAACTGACCTAGGTGGCTGTCGAAATCGGCTTTTTCGTTACCCCAGGAAGAGGCTGGTACGTCAGCTGTTCAAAATACTAATTAGCTGGTGGTGACGCCTATCGATTAACATGGTGTCACCCTGCTACATATATATATATATATATATATATATATATATGTGACATAGTCACTTGTCGGTTCGATTAGTTTAGTTACCCACCACATGCAGCACCCAGGGTAATGTAATTTAGAGAATATAGTTAGTGAACTATTATTGCTATGACTATTTGTTCTGTAATTAGTTGAATTTACTGTGTAGGTAGTTGATCTTATTACTAATAAATTAGTTGTTTAAACATAAATTTTACCCTAGAGACAGGGGTCACGTATGGTCAGTGGAAGGAGCCCTGCCCCAGTGGGCCAGGCGTGATTCTACAATTAATGACAACTCTGATTTGGCAAGTTCCTAAATGATGTTTTCTACCTTATTAAGCAATGTTTTCAATTTATAATTGTATCATACTGTGTGATAGAGAACTGTCTATCTGTTTATGTCAAGGTATTTACTTTATCAGTTATAATTACTTAGTTGTAACTTTGATTACTAATGTGTGGAAGATCAGGAATAAGTGGTCTTTGGACCTTATAGAAGAATGCCCAACAGGGCTTAATGAGATTTTGACCACTTGCAGTGAGTAGCTGGTAAATGTACAGAACCCTTTAGAAAGTTCAATTTTGATCATGTTTAGTGGTGCTACTGTTATAGTTAATGTTATAAGATGTGATATACATGGTGCAAGGATAAATTGTGCATGTACAGTGTATATAGGTATTATTTAACTGTCCCTACAGTTAAGCCAGAATCAGTCTGGTACCCTCTCTCCCTTTGAAGTTACATTGATTAATTGCTCTAGGAGGTGGCTGGGAGAGGGCTGGCATCAAGTCAGCTTGAAGGCGCAATCCTGGTATATATCAGAAATGTACAATTCTCGTATACCAGAAATGTACTGTAAGCGCTGCCATTTCTTGGAGGTACCAGAATTGTGCATTTCTGGTATACAAGAAATGGTCATTCATTATTATGTTCTTATATAATACTGCATTTTAGGCAAATTTGTGTGGTAAGAAAACATGCAGTGCGTGCGTTTGTAACTTTGTGAGCGATGTCGATGATACTAGTACATGCATTTCATAACCTGCCTTCTGTGTATTTACCTCAAAGTTTAGTAATATTCTTTCTTGTTATATTCTTATAAAATATTGCGTTTTAGACAAACCTTAGCAGTGAGAAAACGGTCCGGATTGCAGTATTTCCTAGAGACCTGTAAGTTGAGCAGTGTACAAGACTTGCTTGTAAACAACAGTGGAATGACAGCTAACCTAGTCAGGGCATGCACATGTGAAATTGACAACATTGTTGACTTTTGAATTTATTATGTTAAGGGTGTTTTACATGTAGAGTACTAGTATTACATTAATACCTACAAGTATGATTATATATAAGTACTGAATAAGATAACAGGTATTTTACAGACAATATTGTGAACAACACCAATGTGTAGGAACTATGGTACTTAACAAATGTTGATGTGTCATCTTGCACTGGACACTATGATATGCAAATAGCTTACTTGTTTGGTTTGTATTTGTACAGGCGAACGCAAGTCCTGGCCCACTCCTGATTGTGGCCAGTCATCTTTAAGTCGTCTTTTCAGTTGTATTTTAAGTCGTCTTTTAAGATGTCTTTTCAGTCGTATTTTGAGTTGTCTTTATAATCGTGCTTAATATCATCAGTTCTTTAACTTTTTATTGTTGTTCTTAATGTTCATGCTTTTGGTTGTATTTTGAACTGTTGGTTGACATTTTATACTTTGATGAGGTACTGAAGTTAGATCAGTAGTGCAAATTGTGTAAGGACTAAGAAACTTGGTTTTGTATAATTTTAGTAGTTAAACTGTAATAAACGCAATTTAATCTTCAAACTTGCCTTACAGTGGTCTATTCTTAATTTAGGCATAAGCTTACCACCCGCAGCCTACATATATATACGTATTATATATATATATATATACTGCTGTCATGATAGAGAACTTTAGTTCCATAACTTACAGTTAAAAGTGAAGACAAAATATTAAGGGTGACTCATATATAGGCACATTCCAAACCTGGCGTTGTGTTTGTACACATGAATGTATCGTGTGTGATGCTTATTAACATCGATGCGAAGTTGTACAGAAAACTTGATTTTCAATTAAAATCATTCACGAACCATAACCCCTGTGGAAGAGTCTGATTGGTTGATCCACTGTATGTTACGGAGGGAATGCTAGTGAGGGGAGGCTTTACACCATCCTTCCTGTGCAATACTGCATAGACAATTATGAAATAAGCATAACAATAATAAATATGGTGAGTATTACTTGATAACAAGATCTGTTTTTATAAATAAAATTCCTATGTGCCACCTACTGAACACATTGTTACATTGTACTTGTACACACGTAAAATATGATAAATTTTTGTTCGGGCTGATTGTAAACATTTGCAAATTTTTAACACTTTGACCTGCAATAATAAACAATATTTATATTCATCAACATTGATATCCATATGTCACACAACGTAACAATGGGTATTAGAAGTAGACAAGTTCAAGTAAACTTCCTTAAACATACCTTGTAGTAAATTTACATACAGTAATAACTAATATTTACATGTCACACATCAGTTGCAAAATCACAGACAATTATCAATTGAAAACACTTTATCAGTGACTTCTGAGAAGATAATGCCAGAGTTGGAGAACTCCGGAGCATACTACAAAGGCTACAGTATTCTGTAAACATTGACATGGATTGGATTTATGAAACACTTAACTTTGAATATTGCTGCAGTAAATTATATGGTGAGTGTTCGAAATGAGGGGAGTCTGGGAGGTCCAGGACCCCCATAAGACATGAGGGACCTCCCATAAGAAAGAAAAATGTAAGCTTGGGGTTCCCACATTTTATGAAGTCTCTTCACAAAAATAGGCGCTAATAGCCATTACAGTGCCTGAAAAGATTTTTTGTTGGGGGGGTGACCAATATTTTATGGGACCCCCGAGTCAGTAGTCATTTTTAACCCTGTATATGGTCTTCATCTTCCTTATAGTTCCTTTTATGACGGGCTGGTGCCGACTACTTCTTGTACTGCTGCACTGTTTTGGGTGTTTTCTTTTTTCATGTCTTCAAATATTGTTGCATTATGCATGAAGGAAATTACAAAGTTCTCACAATGTATAATAAATTGTTTTTTTCAAACAATTATTTCTCTATGCAAGAATATATTGGTGTTCTTTGTAATTATACAGTAAACACTACAGATTCTAAGTCACTTAAAACTGCACCCTCAACTGACCGTGAATCCGGTTCGTTGATGTCCTAATATGTAATGTGTGAACAGTCTGCAGTCGGTTTAATCAAAAAAGTGTATATTTTTATTCAAATCATCGAAAGAATTTACTTTAGTTGTTAGATCTGACAGGGCTCAAAACAGTGGATATCCGAAATGGTAAACACTAAAGGTGCGAGTCAATGCCGACGGTGAAATTTCAGCATTTCGCTTTTCACTTCACTTAATGCTTGAACAAACATTAAGTAATTTAATAGTTTGTCTGATGAGTTCACAAAAACTACATAAAAAATTGCACAAATGAGCAAGCATGTCATAGTGGATACTAGGTAGGTTTGAATTTTAGCAAAATTAATTTGAAATGAGATGAGCAAAAAACCAACTTTAATTATACATAATTCAGTCAACCAACCAATAATATTATTAATTTATATAGCGCTAAGTCCAACTTTGTGGATCGAATTCATCTTAGTTAGTTCTAGTTTACATTAAGAAATCATAATTGTATCTCAACTTGTTCATAAGCATGTATATAATTTAGGGCGTTCAGTTGCCTTAACCAGTTGTCTCGTCATTACTGGTATCCTGCCTTCAATCATTATACCTCGATTTTGGTTTCTTATTTTTATGCCAAATAAACACATTTCAATTACACAAATTCAAGCAGTTTTGGCGGTCCCACTGCAGGGCCAAACCTGATATGAGACATCGCGCATCCGCCTTTTAATACATGTCCTGATTTGCGGTGTAAGCTGCTTGCCCTATTTATTAATGTACATTTCGTGCATGCTGGTATAACTAATAGCATAAAACATTAATTTGCATTAAATTTACACAACTTCTTTATACATTACTTGACAAAAAGTTCACCCACACATTAGCCTACCTAATAATACCTACATGGTGCATCCATTGCATAAGTTTACACTATTACAATGTGATGTTTGCAGCTCTCAGCCAAGTAGACATTTTCACAAATGCAATACAAGTCAACAAAATAGCAGTTTCCCCCTCTGTCCTGTTTCTTGTATCTAACAACTGGTTATGTTCCTATACTGGCATATACTACATGTGATATATTGAAACGTATTTATTACGACCGCATGGTTTGGTCATTCCACCGGCACAAGACAAGTCATTGAACTCCGAACTCTGGTGGTGAAACCAGGAGCATAGATTATCCCATCCACGACATCCCTCCCAACTTTAGTGAGAAAAACAATTGAAGAGTGGCTTTTAACCACTTTGTGATAACAAAAACACTAATCGAGACTACAAAATACTTGGTTTGACCATGAAAATATCGTGTAGTGCTGCCACCTGACGAATAACGCCGATTTTCGCTGATGCTCTAGTGTTCTACTAGTTGTACTAGTCAACAGAACAGAAAATGTTTCGGGCAGGCGATCAACACTCCTGTTTGATCTGTTCACCTACGACCTTTACACCTACGTCAGGTCTGATCAGGTGAAGTCGGGATTTTAGCTGTCGATGCATTAATAGTTCAGCAGGGGCTATGCCCGTCGTGGAGTGAGGTGTGATCCGGTAATCGAAGAAGAAGCGTGCTAGCTTGGTTTCCAAGTCACTTCCATGCATGCGCTTTACTCCTTCTTTTACAATTCCAACGGCTCGTTCGGCCAGGCCATTAGAGGCAGGGTGGTGTGTGGAGCACTCGTAATGTGCTTGATGCCATTGTGTCGGCAGAAATCTTGAAACTCTTCACTAACGAAATCAGTGGCGTTGTCACTGACGATGACATCAGGGATGCCATGAGTGCTAAACGACTGTCGCAGTTTGCTGATAGTAATAGCTGATGTTGAGCCTGACGTAAAGTGAGTGTCTATCCACTTCGAATGGGCGTCAATTACCACCAGCATCATTCTGCCCATGAATGGCATAGTCGATATGCAGTCGCGACCAAGGTCTATTGGGGAATGACCATGGTTGTAGGGAGCTTCCGTAGGTCTGGACCGGCTACGCATGCAGATGTCGCAGGTTTTGGCCGTTTTCTCGATGTCTTGATCGATACCAGGCCACCACACCAGACTGCGGCCTACGGCTTTCATGCGGACGATCCCACCCAGAGTGTGCGTTGTGCAGTTCTTCTAACAGTGCTTGGCGGTGGGCATTTGGAATAATCACTCGTGTGCCCCACATGAGACAACCATCATGGATGCTGAGTTCATCTCTTCTTTGAGTGTACGGCTTCAGGAGTTCGTTATCGTCATGATCTGGAAATCCATCCCTCGTCCTGATGAAGACTTGTGACAACACCGGGTCACGCGATGTTTCACGACGTATGTCACTTGCAGTGACATGAGATATGCCCAAATACTGCATCGTCAGTATCGTGTCCGCTGGCACTGGTACATGTCTCGGAGCGCCACCTACCGGAAGGCGGCTAAGAGCATCTGCTTGTGGGATGCTTTGGCCCGGCCTGTGGATAATCTGGTATTCGTAGGCAGTCAGTGTTAGGGCCCATCGCTGCATCCGTGGCGACAGCGTCTGTCGAATTGCTTTCGTTTCTCCAAACAATCCAAGAAGCGGCTTATGATCTGTGACGATGGTAAACTTGTGACCCCACAAGTACTGGTGAAACTTCTTCAGTCCCACTATGACGGACAGACCCTCTTTGTCAATCTGAGCATAGTTTTTCTCAGCATGCGAGAGACTTCTGGAGTTATTCGCTATGGGTTTCTCTGCACCATCTTCCATGACGTGAGCAAGAACGGACCCAATGCCGTATGGAGAGGCATCACATGTGAGTACCAACGGTTTGGAGGAGTCAAAGTGAGTCATGAACTCAGCATCTCTTTCGTCTTGTTGAAGGCCTCTTGTTGTGTCTTCCTCCATTACCAATTGGTGTCTTTCTTCAGCAACTGATGCATGGGGGCCAGCATCGTCGCAAGGTTTGGCAAGAAACGACCATAGTGATTCACCATCCCAAGGTATGAGCGTAACTCGGTTATGTTATTGTGGGCGCTGGAGCATCACGGACTGCTGACAGTGTCTCACCGGACGGGTGTATGCCTTCGACATCGATCCGATGACCCAAGTAATCGACCTCGTCACTCAAGAATTGACACTTGGATTCTTTCAGGCGGAACCCAGCTTGAACTAGTCGTTCGAGCACGCGATCAAGTGTCTGCAAATGTTCATCTTCTGTTGGTCCCGTCACCAACACATCATCCAAATACACCATTGTGTTCGGTATGTCCTTCAAGAGCGAGTCCATGACACGTTGGAATATGCCAGGTGCTGATGACACTCCGTACAGTAGTCGCTTGTATGTGAAAAGACCTCGCGGCGTGTTGATGGTGACGTACTTCCGACTGTCAGGATGTAGCTGGATCTGTTCATACGCGTGACGCATGTCGAGCTTCGTGTACGTGGTACCGTTCCCAAGCTGTGCATACAAATCCTCTATTCGGGGAATAGGATACCTGTCCAGTTTGGCTACTTGGTTCAAAGTGAGTTTGTAGTCACCACATAGACGTACACTCTTGTCTGCCTTCATTACTGGTACCACAGGGGCGGCCCAGTCCGAGTACTGGACGGGCTCTATGATATCCTCAGCCGGGAGTCGATCAATTTGGTCGCGACTTGTAGTACTTGGGGATTGCCTCATTGTCTACGTAGATCTTGGCAGCGTCTGTTTTAACTGCTTGGTGCGAGTCTGTAAACCCGATGGCGTACTTGTCCAGTACAGCCTGCAATTGAGGTTGCTGCTTCCGTGTTGAGTGTGATGTATTCAACTGATGAACCACACCACAGTCCAGTTTGAGTTTACTCAGCCAGTTCCTGCCAAGTAAGCTTGGACCGTTGCCGGGCACGACCATGAGCGGAAGCTGATGTTGGTCGCCAGTTGTAGCTTCTACCATGACGTTGATGACACCCATGATCTTCACACACTGTCCTGTATATGTGCGAAGCGTGTCCTTTGTGGATCTCATGTTTGGCCGTGCCGAGTTTCACCAGTGTTTGTGCACCGTTTCTTCGCTGATGATCGAGAGAGTGGCACCTGTATCTACTTCCATCAGAAGCGTCTTCCCATCTACTTGTATTTGGGTAACGATCGGATCTGGACGTGTTCCCGTCATACTGAACATGTTGTATGTCGCTCCAGTGTGTTCAGATGGGACACAGTCTTGTATCGGTGCCGTCAGCTGATGAGTGCGCTTTCCCTTTTTCAGCTTTCTGTTTTGCGAAAGAGTTGCTCATGATGTGCCCATCTTTGTGACAATATCGGCATTGAGCATCCTTGTAGTGACACTCGTCCGCCGAATGAGACGTTTTGCCACATCTGAAACATGGTTTCTGACGATTCTAGGCGGGTGGTTTCTTCTCCCACTTTCTCGTTAAATGCTTGCGGGCGGTCACTTTGTTTACACATGGTGTACTGTCGTATACAGCAGCGTTTAACTGAGCAGTGTTAACTAGCAGCTGATTCCATGGCAAGTGCCATTTGTAGAGCCTTTTTGAAATCAAGGTTGGTTTCTCCCAACAATCGTCGTTGAATGGCCGAATCTCCTACACCACAAACTAACCGGTCCCTCAGATTTTCTTCCAGGATCAACTGGGTAGTCAGCTGCGCACCAACCTTCGTTTGACTAAAATCACAGATTCTGGCCAGATTTTTCAGTTCGGCTACAAAGTCACCTATTGATTGTTCCTTCTTCCTGTACGCAGAATAGAAGTTGTACCGTTGCAAAATTGTATTTGGTTTCGGTTCATAATGCGTTTGTAGCAATTGGCATAGTTCAACGTACGTCAGGTCAGCCGGCGTACATGGCGATGCCAGGCTGCGGAGCAAAGTATAAGTTTCGGCACCCACTGCTGTTAAAAGTATTGGGCGACGCTTACTTGCGGCGGCGTCGTCAATGTCATTGGCCTCAAAATAAAACCCTAACCTGTCCTGGTAGGAAGACCAATCCTCCCCGTAAACTCCGGCAAATTGCCGTGCCGTGACGTGTTTTGAATGCTGGCGCCTGTTGTTGTCTTTCGTTAAACCGATTTGACGCGTTGTAGTTTTCCGTGAATTTTGCGGGAAAACTGTGATTACAGTCAGTCTCAGCGTAGCTTTGGGTTCCTTTTTTTCTAACCTTCTATGTGCAGTGATGACCACTGATAATCAATGTATACTTCCTGACATGATTCAATGATCAAACGAGTCCTTTGGCTTTGCCATTGTGGCATTGGAAATTGTTGATAACATTCAAAGTTGAGATTTAGATGTTTAGATATACTGTCGATTGTTGACGACTGTTATGTCCATAACATCAGCGTCTGACACCGGTTTGTTTGGTGGACTGCTCCCCGCCTGTTTTGGTCCCACAAACTATTTTTGAGTCGTCGATTTTAAATATTTATATATTTTTTAATGAATTAATGTCGTCCTCCTTGTGAAAGTTGCGGTGTTTGAGACCAGCAACGCACGCGTTTACCTTAATTGGGCCTGGCTTTGGGTTGGGGGTGATATCTCGCCAAAACTTCTCTTTTAATCATTATCAAGTTTTGTAACTGAATCCTGATCGTTACTTCATTGTTGGCAACATCCTTCAATTACGCGTATAATATATTCATCTATAAAAGAAGAAGGGAAGAGCACCTGGTATCGATGAGATGCGTGTGGAGATGGTAATGGCAGCGGGGGAGAGTGGAATCAGCTGGACAAAGAGGCTGCTGAATACATGTATGAGGTAATGTAAAGTACCAGAGGAATGGCGGACAGGGCTAATAGTCCCAATATGGAAGAAGAAGGGAGATGTGCAAGACACTTCTAAGTCACATCATGAAGCTGCTAGAGAGGATCCTGGATGTGAGGATCCGAAAGAAAGTAGAGCAAGAATTGGGTGAAGAACAACAAGGATTCAGAAAGGGCAGAAGGACGACTGATGGGATGTTTGCATTAAGACAAATGGTAGAGAAGAGGTTGGAGATGCAAGGGAGAATGGCAGTGGGATATGTGGACTTGGAGAAGGCCTATGACACAGTCCCTAGAGATGATGGCAACAGCGAGATGGATGGGAGTGCCAGAAGCAGAAGCTGGGATGGTGGAAGCAATGTATGAGAGAACAAAAGGACGAGTTGTGGTTGGATCTGAGTTGTCGGAAGAGTTTCCAGTTAACATCGGTTTGAGGCAAGGAAGTGCCCTTAGCCCTTTACTGTTTATCATGGTGATGGAAATAATCAGCAGGAAGATCAGCACGAAGGATATTCTCAGGAAGATGATGTATGCAGACGATCTGGCCATAATAGCAGAAAGCAAACAAGAACTACAGAAAGTGTTGGAGGAATGGAAGGGGGTGTTCGAGAAGCACGGACTGAGAATCAGCCTAGAGAAGACAGAAGTGATGTAGATTGGACACCAGAGAGAGAGGAGTTGAACATGCGTTGGATACAGAAAATAAAACGTGGATTTTGTCGGGAGGATATGATGCACGTACTAGCTGGCGATGTATTGAGTGACCCCCCTCATGGGCACAACTTGAGAAAAGTAGGGGTGACTACAGTCACTGACGTCACTGCAAGGCAGGACAGCTATTTCGGGACCGTGAGGGAAGCACGTCGTGACCGTTGACCAATCCCATGCGCGCTTCACTGACATGAACGGCGGGACGGGGAGCGGTGACTGACCAATCACATGCGCGCTTCACTGACATGGATGGCGCTTCATAGATAACTTACAAAAACACCATGATCCAGATCACTATTACAACTACGTTATACAACATCTCCCCTTTTTTGTAAGGTTATGAAATGTCCTTTTAAATTAAAGAGTTCTTTTCACATTCTAACATAAAACAAAAACCTGCGAATCATTCGCCGGTTACGTCGTACACGGCTTCTCGTTGTCTCGATAAGCACTGATCGAGGTTGCTGAAGATTTCGAACCACTTTGCTATGTGTCTTCAGATCGGGGACCCATACTCGGTCTCCGCGTGCTATGTTTTCTCCTTCCACGACCATGTGTCTGCGATTGTATGTCTGTGCCATCATGTCCCGATACTGTCTCTCCTTTTTTCGAACGATTTTGGAGTCCGGCACTTTCGGGATTAATTCGTCTGGATGGATTGGCACTCTGGTTTTCAACTTCCGTCCCATGTCTCAAGTCTCAAGTGGTTTACTCCAAACAGCCCAAACTTGGGCTAACGCAGGAGTTTGTGGTGGACTGTGCGCATGCGCTGTGGGTGGTACATTCGATTAGAAGACTAGTATCATTAATGTTGCTGAAATGGTTTTTATCTGATAGTTTTATTTATTTTATGTATAGGATGTTTAACGAAAATTTTTAATAGGTTGGTTGTGTGTATGGATACTGTCGCTGCCTTGCCACATGCACACATAGACAGTCTCCATACCCACACCATGGATAAGTTTACGCTGAGCACTGTGTTTTAAAGGCAGTTTAGGTGAGGAGGTGTGGTGAAAGGGAGTTCCATAATAGCTTCTTGAAATGATTTTGGGTTTTTTATGTTGGTAATTTTTGATGGAATCATATTCCATATGCGAATGGCTCTGGGATAAAATGAAAAGACCATTGCATTTATACTACACTTGGGGGCTATGTATTGTCCACGGGTTCGAGAGCGAGTTAGTAGGCCTGGAGGGGGGGGGGGGGTGATCTCAATAATGTTGTTTAGAATTTTGTAGAAGGTAGTGGCTTGTTTGATAATGCGCCTTCGTTCGAGGGTTGGCCATCCAAGGGCAGTACTTAGATCTGCTGGATTTGTGTTCCGTCTGTAATCATTTTTAACAAATCTGGTAGCAGAGTGTTGCACTCTTTCAAGGCTTTTAACTTGTGAAAAGGTGTGGGGATTCCATATGGGTGAAGAGTACTCAAGTTTTGGCCTGATTAGCATGTTGTAGGCTGTTTGCTTAACTTCGGGTTTACATGGGCCAAGAGTTCGTTTAATCATGCCTAAACATTTCGAAGATTTTGAAGTTATGTCAGTGACGTGATTTGTCCAGGTTAATTTGGAATCCAATTTTACTCCGAGGTATGAGTGGCTGGATACGGTGGATAATGGCTGGCCAGAAAGCGAGTACTTGTGTGTGCTGGGTTTAGTTTTGTTTGTTATTGGAAGGTGGACGCATTTAGATACATTAAATTCCATTTGCCATTTGTCTGACCATGTTTGGAGTTGGCTTATAGAGAACATTATAACCGGTCTCTTGCTTTGCATAATAACCGGTCCCTTATACCAGTGTGCATGCGCTACTAGAAACGGAACCAGTACACACTCGCATTTCAACCTGTTCAATACTTGTTTAGTTATTGTCATTTCACGCTTTCTCTTTAGTAAAGTGACTGAACAAATGGAACTCTGTTCTTATTTATAACTAAACAACTTGATGGCGCCTGTGAACGTGGAGTGTCCGATCGAGGATTGTGACTATACGGCTACGCACGCAGAGGCGGCAGTGGTGGCTGCTATGCTGAGTGTACATGCCACTGTGCACGTCGCAGTCCCCCGGGCGCTGGGCGCGAATACGAAAATGGAGAAACTCAAGCGTCCTTCCGTAGCACTGGCCGGGACGGGCGAGGCCTGGTCATACTTCATAACCCGCTGGCTGGGGTGAGTACAAGACGGGTACTAAATTTGTTGGACCCGACATAGTCGCACAACTACTGGAATGCTGCGAGGAGGAGTTGAGAAAAGACCTCACTCGCACAGCGGGCAAGAGCCTAATGAGCAGTGACGAAAAAGATGTCCTCACCGCCATGAAGGCACTCGCCATCCGAGCGGAGAACACCATGGTAGCTCGGGTAGCCCTGTCTAACATGCGGCAGGGACACGAGGAGCCCATCCGGTCGTTCTACGCCCGTATCAAGGGGCAGGCGGACACATGCAAGTACGAGATGAAGTGCACTAAGACGGAGTGCGAACAAGTCAACGACTTCATAGAAGAGATTATACGCAATGTGATTGCCCGCGGCATCGCAGACCAAGGGATACAACTTGATCTGCTCGGTGAAAAGAACCAGGACATGCCATTAAAGGACATGATTGAGTATATCGAGGCCAAGGAGTCTGGAAAACGCTCGGCATCGCGTCTACTTGACCCTCAGAGCACGGATGCGATCAGCAGTTCGTATCGGCGGGGGAAACAGCAGGACGTACGCAACAGGGGAGGAGCCAGGCCGGAGAAACCGAAAGTCAAGCCCAAAGGGGTGTGCATCTATTGCGGCGAGGTGGGTCATGGCAAGACGCCCCTGTGGCACACCAGACGCACCGAGTGCCCCGCGTATGGTAAAAAGTGCCAGAAATGTGGCCGCCAGAATCACCTCGACAAGGCGTGCCTGAGCGGACGACCGACTAAGCCCCCATCTGAGGAGACAGACGAGCTGTATGACGAGCAGACGGCAGCCTTCGTCAAGCTATGCACGGTCACAATGGACAGCACGGGCGACGGGTTACGCACACTCCCCCTCACTCACCATCTGTACGATGACATGTGCGATAAGTGGACGAAACGCACGTCCAGCCCGCAGCCGTACATCAACCTCCTGAAACGCACCCGCGCAGTATCCCTGCCTGTCATGGCCGACACGGGCTGTCACAGCTGCCTGATCGGCATTGGAGTCACCCAACAAATGGGACTGAGTACCAAGGACTTCATACCCGTATCCATGACTATGAAGGCTGCGAACAACAAGGGAATTCGTATTCTCGGAGCTGTGGTGGTCAGATTCGCCGGTAACAGTGGCACTCGGAGATTGGAGACGTGCCAAATCGCGTACGTGACGGACACCTCGGACCGCATATTCCTCTCCCGCGCAGCTTGCATGGACCTGGGTATGATCTCGGACAAGTTCCCAACACTCGGGGAGGTCAACCTGGCGACCTCTGAATTGTGTGACTGCCCGCGACGTGCAGAGCCGCCGACCAAGCCGACCACACTCCCCATGCCGGCGACCGAGGCTAACAGAGAAACCTTACAGAAACACTTACTCAGAATATACGCTCAGAGCACTTTCAATACGTGCCCGCACCAGCCCTTACCGAGAATGACTGGCCCGCCGCTACGTCTTATGCTCGATGAGGATGCGACGCCGGTTGCCCATCACACTCCCATCCCCGTGGCCATACACTGGCAAGACGAGGTAAAAGCAGGCCTTGACCAGGACGTTCGTCTCGGCGTGTTAGAGGAAGTACCCATCGGTACGCCGGTGACATGGTGTCACCGCATGGTAATCTGCGCGAAAAAGAACGGCAAGCCGCGACGCACCGTCGACTTCCAGGCCTTGAACAAACATGCGTTCCGCGAAACCCACCACACCCAATCCCCGTTCCACCAGGCGAGACGCATACCTAACGGGAAACGCAAGACCGTATTCGACGCATGGAACGGCTACCACAGTGTCCCTCTACACGAAGACGACCGCCACAAGACGACCTTCATCACTCCATGGGGACGCTACCGGTACCTCTCGGCTCCACAAAGGTATATAGCGTCAGGAGATGGTTATACACGACGATACGACGAGATCGTCGCGGACATTGGTGACAAGACCAAGTGCGTGGACGACACGCTACTATGGTCAGATACGATCGAGGGGAGCTACTTCCAGGCGGTCCAATGGCTGGATATATGTGGCCGGAATGGAATCATCCTCAACCCGGAGAAGTTCGTCTTCAGCGCACCCACAGTGGACTTTGCAGGCTTCACGATCACCATGACTGACGTGCGACCTTGCAGCCGCTACCTGGAGGCGATCCGCGATTTCCCACAACCGCGTAACATCACCGACATCAGATCGTGGTTCGGGCTGGTCAATCAAGTGGCCTACGCGTTCAGCATGGCCGAACGAATGCATCCGTTCCGGAAGCTCCTGAAAAATGGAAAACGCTTCACGTGGTCCCCGGAGTTAGAGGACATATTCCGCGAGTCGAAGGACGTGATCGTTCAAGAAATCGAGCGCGGTGTCCGCATCTTTGACAAGACCAAGCCTACATGCATCGCCACAGACTGGTCGAAGGAGGGCATTGGATTCTGGCTATTTCAAAAGCACTGCCGATGCTCACCAATCAGACCCTTCTGCTGCAATGACGGGTGGAAAATAACCCTGGTCGGCAGCAGGTTTACACACGCAGCAGAATCCAGGTACGCGCCCATAGAGGGCGAGGCCCTCGCAGTCCCGGACGCCTTGGACAAGGCGCGCCACTTCGTGCTGGGTTGCGAGAACTTGATCGTAGCGGTATACCATAAGCCGCTGCTGAAACTCCTTGCGGACAGAGCCCTTGACGACATACCTAACCCCCGCCTCAGGAACCTCAAGGAGAAGACCCTACGTTATCGCTTCCGCATCACACATATCCCAGGCATGAAGAACAAGACGGCAGATGCCATGTCACGTAGGCCGGTCGGCACCGTGCTACCATCACTCATGAACCTACCAGACGACAATGCCGCCATAGTGAACCACCTACCATCCAGCATGCACACCAACGTCCTATCTCTCCTACGCCGAATCGAACCGGATGACGACGACGACGACGACGTCGAGGAGGACAACCTGACATGGTGCGCCGCGGGCCTCGAATCATTGCGATCAGTGACATGGGACCGCGTCAGGGAGGCTACCAGCAGCAACGTCGATATGCACACACTGCAGGAAATGGCAACCGACGGCATCCCCGACTCGAAGATCGATATGCCAGAGACGATTCGCGACTATCACCAGTACCGCGAAAACATCACATCGACAGACGGAGTGATCCTATACAAGGACAGGGTTATCATACCGCCCTCACTCCGCGATGAGATACTGAGCACCCTCCACGCTGCCCACCAGGGCGTATCGATGATGACCGCCCGTGCAGAATCCGCTGTGTTCTGGCCAGGCATATCGGCCGACATCAGCACCACTCAGAAAAATTGCGAACACTGCCACCGGATGGCACCCTCACAGCCTGGAGCGCCGCCCATCCCACCGATCCCGGTCGTTTACCCCTTCCAGGCAGTGTGCTCGGACTTCTTCGTACACAGGGGCGTACATTACCTCGTGACGGTGGACAGATACTCAAACTGGCCAATCATATCGCAGTCGACAGGTGGCGCCACCGGCCTCATCGACCACTTACGTCGCGCCTTCGTGACGTACGGGACGCCAGAAGAGCTCGCATCGGACGGGGGTCCGGATTTCACCTCTACCGAGACCAGGTCTTTCCTGCACAGATGGGGCGTACACCACCGCCTATCATCGGTGGCCTTCCCCCACAGCAACTGTCGTGCAGAGATTGGGGTGAAGACGATGAAACGACTCATCACCGACAACACCGGTCCGAAGGGAGAACTGGACACTGACGCTGTGCAGATAGCGATACTACAATATCGCAACACACCCGACCCTGACACAAAGATCTCCCCGGCGATGTGTGTCTTCGGCCGCCCGACACGCGATTTCATCCCGATTATCCCCGGGAAATACAGACCACATGAGACTTGGCGTGAGACACTCAAAGCAAGAGAGGAAGCCCTCCGTAAACGCCACATCCGCACAGCTGAAACCTGGGCGGAGCACACTAAACGCCTTCCACCACTTGCGGTAGGGGACTTCGTCCGCGTACAGAACCAGACAGGACCTCACCCCAACAAATGGGACAAGACGGGCAGTATCGTTGAGGTACGTCAGCACGACCAATACGCGATCAAGATTGACGGATCGGGCAGAGTCACACTTCGGAACAGGACATTCCTGCGCAAGTTCAGCCCAGTTCACTACGACCGGCCGCCAACCCGATCGATCTATGACGACCTAGCAACCCGCGTCACCGTGCCAACACCCGTTGTGACACCGCAACTACCTGACCTCGATAACGACCCTGCGACACCCGCGACGCAGACGGGGCACACACCGCCACCGACACTGACATCAGCGAGAATGCCCCAGCACAAGACACCGCCCGCTGCAGTCACGCCTACAACCCCAGGACGAGACACACCGAGGCGCGCGACCCTCCAGACGCCACCACCAGCCCCAGCGACCCCGAGAGCTCCACCCCCATCGGAGCCTGACGTGAAACCACCAGCACCAGCAATTGGTCAACGACGATCCACCAGAGCGAAAAGCGTGCCTACCTGGCACAAGGACTACTCCATGGGATAGTCAATAAACATTTATGAGCCTTTATCCAGTAGCATAAAGACTCGGAGGGAGATAGAGAACATTATAACCGGTCTCTTGCTTTGCATAATAACCGGTCCCTTATACCAGTGCGCATGCGCTACTAGAAACGGAACCAGTACACACTCGCATTTCAACCTGTTCAATACTTGTTTAGTTATTGTCATTTCACGCTTTCTCTTTAGTAAAGTGACTGAACAAATGGAACTCTGTTCTTATTTAGCTTAGGTCAGTTTGGAGAATTTCGTGGTCGGTTTTGGAAGAAATTTTACGATATATAATACTATCATCTGCAAAAAGGCGTATAGAAGATTTGATGTTCCCATTTATGTCATTTATGTAGAGTAAGAAGAGGACAGGTCCTAGAACTGAGCCCTGTGGGACACCAGACGTGACATCTGTGATGTCCGACAGGGCACCGTTAACTGAGACTCTCTGTTTGCGGTTGGATAGAAAAGATTTGATCCAATTTTGAGTGTTTCCAGTGATTCCGTAGGAGGTCAATTTTGATAGAAGACGTAGGTGAGGCACTTTGTCGAAGGCTTTAGCAAAGTCAAGCAGGATTGCGTCAATTTGGGTCTTGTTGTCCATAGCAGTCATCCAGTCGTGGACTGTCTCAATGAGTTGAGATTCACAAGACAGTCCCGACTGGAATCCGTGTTGGAAGTGGAGAATGATGTTATGCTTGTGCAGGTGTTTCCACATGTTGCTTAGGATGATATGTTCCATTAATTTACAGAGGATGCAGGTTAGTGATATGGGTCTTTAGTTAGCTGGGTCAGATTTATGGCTCTTTTTGTGTATAGGAGTTACTAATGCTTGTAGCCAGTCATTAGGAAGTTTACCTGTGTTGTATGATTGTTGGAACATTTGGGTGATGATGGGAGCTATCTGCTTTGCAGTTTCTTTAAGGACTCATCATCATCTGGGCCTGTAGCTTTGTTCTGGTTTAGATTTTCCAGCTGCTTTATTACGCCATCTATGCCAATTTCGAGAAGGGGGTGTTGGGGTAAGTAGAGGGGGCTATTTGGGGGATGGGGTGCTTTTCTTGGGTAAATACAGAGCTAAATTGGTTGTTTAGGGCATTTGCTTTATCTCGATCATTAATTATTGGTTGGTCGTTTACTCGAAGTGTGGGGATGCCAATGTTTTCTCGTTTATTTGCCTTAATAAATGACCAGAATCGTTTTGGATTAGTTTTCAGGCTGTCTCCAATGTGGTTGTTAACATAGTCTTTGTAGGATTTTGCTAATGCTTTAGTAGCTTGCTTTCGGAGTTCCTTAATTTTTTCCCAGTCACTGTTTAGTCCAGTTTGCTTTGCCTTTTTGTGGCTTTTGTTTCGTCTTCTCTGCTTTCTAATTAGTTCACGTGTTATCCAGGGGAGGTGGGTTTTAGCTTTTGTGTATCGTCTAGGTATGTTATTGTTAATCAAGGTAGTCAGACGTTCGCGGAAAAAGGTCCAGTTTATGTCTATATCCTGTGAGTTGGGGTCGATGTCGAAGTACTCAAGATTTAGTTTGTCTATGTCGTCTTTGAGTTGGTCCCAGTCTGCTGATTTGTAACTATAAACTTGGTGGGAGGGGGTTTCTTGTTGCGAACTGGGTTTAAGTTGACATTGAAGGTCACGGATTCGTGATCGCTCATACCAGGAGTGGTGTGTGTGTTGATGATAATGGAGGGATTTGAGGTGAGTATGAGGTCAAGAATGTTGCCAGAAGCGATGCGTGTGGGGTCGTTTACCATGTTCTGCAGCCCAAAGTCGTTAGTTATTTCTAGTAGTTTGTTATGCTTGCTGGCAGTGCTGTTATTAGTGATCTGGTGATTTGTCCAGTTGATATCAGGGAGGTTAAAATCTCCAGCTATGACTACGTTAGGGGGAGTTTTTTGTGATCTATATAGTTTAGTTAGGGAGTCGTGGAGAGCTTCAAGGGATTGGAGGTGGTCATTTGGGGGTCGATAATAAGATGCAAAGTATATGCATTTGTGATTTTTTGTCCAAATTATTTCACAATTTGAGTTTAAATTTTGGAGGGGTTCAGCTACAATGTTGTCACGGAAGGCTATAAGGACTCCACCGCCATGGACATTCCTGTCCTTTCTGATGGCCTCATAGTTGGGTGATAGGAAAGAGTATGTAGCATAGTTTGCATCTAATTTAGTTTCAACTAGAAATATGATGTCTGGATTATTATATTGAATAATTGCCTTTAGTTGGGTTGTTTTTTCTATGCTCTTAACGCTGTTGGTGTTTATAAAAATTCCTTTAAGTATGTTTCCTTGGGGTTTCTTGTTACGTTCGGGGGTTGAAGTGTTTTGGGGGTTTGGGGCGAAAATTAAGCCTGCATTTTGTGATGTGTGGAGTGTTGGGGTACTAAGCGTGGAGCTGTCAGACTGGGTGTTGGTAGAAATGGATTGCTCATTTCTAGATGGAGAAGTGGTAATATTTGAAATTGGGCGCCCATATGGGCCAGGGTTTGGGTGGATGTCGCCTGAGAGTGCTATCAGTCTGCTGAGGTACAGATGTGTAACAATGTCTGATTTGAATTTGATTTTGGGTGGGAATTTAATTCGGGGATTCAAAGTTAGGGCATAATATTTTGGTTTAATTTTGAGATTTGATCGAGATACGCGTTGACATGTTCCAATGATCGTTGCTATTAGGAGAGTGACGGTGATTATTTGCGTTAGCCCAAGATTAATCCGCGTGGAATGCGGGACTAGGTGAGGCGAATATTTCCTAAAGGGACATCTGAATTGGAATACATTTTGTAGCATGGTTTTCTGAAAGTTAGATCCAAATGCAAACAGTGGCGACTTGAAGAAAAGTAAGCTTACTAATGAAATGCTTAGCGATAAAATGAAAAGAACTCACCCGGGCGGCGCCGGCCGTGGGAGTCCGCCATCTTTGAAATTTTTATTCATGTGTTGCGGTAAAGGGCGTTGTTTTGATTAGTTGCGTTTGTTGTCGTTTGGTTTGTCTGTTTCTGCGTGATCAGTGGATTATGTTGAGTTGTTGTACCAATTGTGGTCATTTGTTGTGTTGGTGAACATGTTGTGTTGAGTGAAATGTGTGGAGCGATGTAACGGACTCGTACCACCCCGACGCATGCGCTTAGACAGAATTCAGTTGTGCTGGAGAATATCCATTGTGAAATGGAGTGTTCGTGTATGTTAGGAGAGCGAGATACTCATCATCACATTTATTCAGGATATTTTTCACCGTTTGGACTGCGCGTTCGACTTCACCGTTTGACTGAGGATATTTCGGGGACGATGTGACATGCTCGAATCCCCAGGATTTCGAAAAGTCTTTGACTTCCTCTGAATCGAACTGTGGCCCATTGTCCGAAAAGAGAATATCCGGTATTCCCTGACGAGTGAACACTTTTTTCAGTTTGGACACAGTTTCTCCAGTGTTAACATTTGTTGACACAATGCAGATTTCGACATCTCGTGAAAAGTAGTCAACAGTCAGTAGGTATGTATGACCTTTGTGTGTGAAAAAGTCTGCACCTACTCTGGACCAAGGTCTGTGAGGGAATTCTGTTCCCTTCATGGGCTCAATGCGATCTTTACGGTATTGTTTGCATATGGCACGGTTTTTGACCATCTTCTCGATATCTCGTGATATCCCCGGCCACCACACGGATGACGTTGCGTTTCCACGGGTTTTCGTGATTCCCTGGTGGCAGACATTAAGATATCTAAGAATGTCAATTCTCAGACTAGGCGGCACGACTAGTTGTAGTCCACGCATCAAAAGTCCTTCATTGATTGACAGGTTGCCTCTTTCCTGCCAGTATTTCACGATATTAGGTTCTTGCATGTTTCGCTTGTCTTCTGACCATCCATTTCGGACGTAATGGAGGACGAGTTTTAGCACTAGTTCTTCCAGTCTTTGGTCATATGCCGGTAGATACAGCATAACCGCATTGACGTAGTTGTCTACCTCGTGACGGAACTCCTATGTCCGTTGGTCACCATGCAGTGTGGTTCATGGGGGCACGTGACAGTGCATCAGCAGTGTACAGGTGTTTCCCAGGAACGTGGTCGATGCTGAACGTATACCTCATCCGGCGCCGATGAGAAGGTCAGACCAGTGTTCGAGTGCCCATGTGGTTGCTAATGCCTCTTTTTCGATCTGTGCGTAACGACATTCGGTCTCGGGCACTGACCTGCTTGCAAATGCAACGGGTCGCATCTCCCTTGAAGACTGTCGTTGTAGTAACACAGCTCCAAGACTGTCGTTGTAGTAACACAGCTCCAAGACTGTCATTGTAATAACACAGCTCCAAGACCGAAACTGCTGGCGTCCGCCGAGACAACTGTTTCTTTCTCGGTGTCATACATTTCAGGTCTTTGAAGGCCTGCTGTTGTGTCTGGCCACATAACCATGCATTCTTCTTCTTTAGCGGATGTGTCATCTCTGCTAAGTTCGGGCAGAATTTCATGAGCTGATTTATCATTCCCAGAAATCGTCGGAGATCCACATTGTCGGTTGGCTCTGCCATCTCAACGATCGCTTTCACTTTAGATCCACATTGTCGGTTGGCTCTGCCATCTCAACGATCGCTTTCACTTTTGCTGGATCTTTGTGGATTCAGTGGTTGTCTATGATCTGTCCCAGATACGATAGTTTGGTCTGTGAGAAGACGCATTTCTCCATATTGAGCGTTAGACCACTCTTTGTCAGTATGTCAAGAACAGCTTTCAGCCTCTGATCATGTTCGCGTTGGTTGCGTCCGACAACAAGTATGTCATCCAGATGACAAACGACTCCATCGAGCCCTGACAGTTCACGGTCCATATGCTTCTGGAAATACTCCGGCGCTGATGATATCCCGAAAGGAAGACGTCGGAACATGTATCTGCCGTATGGCGTTACGAAAGTTGTCAGCTTAGCACTCTCGTCACTGAGCATGATTTGATGAAATCCACAGTTTGCATCAAGTTTAGGTAATTATGTAATCAACTGGATAGAAAAGTGGCTTACACACAGAATAAAGAGAGTAATAGTAGATGGTGAGATTTCAAACTGGAAATCTGTTTTGAGTGGGGTACCACAGGGATCAGTATTAGGCCCTATACTGTTTTTAATATATATAAATGATTTGGAGGATGACATATCTAGCAAAGTACTCAAATTTGCAGATGACACAAAAGTATTCAGAAAGGTTACTAATGATACAGATAAACAAAGTTTAGATGATGATCTAGAAAAACTAGTTAAATGGTCAGAAAAATGGCAAATGTTATTTAATTTTGGGAAGTGTAAATGTATACACATAAGACATGGAAATATGGACGAGGAATATAAAATGGGGGATGCTGTACTAGGTAGAACCACACAAGAAAAGGACTTAGGAGTAACATTTAATGCTGACATGAAAGTTTCAGAGCAGTGTGGGATTGCTGCTTCGAAAGGAAATCAAATTCTAGGGCTAATTAGGAGAACTATCACGTATAAGGAGAAACATCTAATTGTACCCCTGTACAAAGCAATAGTTAGACCACATTTGGAATATCGTATTCAAGCATGGAGGCCATATCATAAAAAAGACATAGACAAGCTAGAAAGAATACAACAAAGAGCAACTAAAATGATTCCAGAAATGAGAGACCTTAGTTACGAAAGTCGTTTATTACAATGTGGTTTGACAACACTAGAGACCAGGAGACTAAGAGGAGACCAAATAGAAGTGTTTAAAATAGTGAACGGTTATGAGGATGTTGATAGGAATATGTTCTTCAAACTTAACAAAGGCAGTAGAACCAGAGGACACAAAGCAGCATTAGTTAAGGAGCAGGGTAGGTTGGACATGAGAAAGTACTCTTTCTCACAGAGGGTGATAAATCTGTCTAGATCGTTTTGTAAATGTTGTTTATCACCATCAGTATTAACCTTTCTAAACAGTTTTGTGTCATCCGCAAATTTCAGTACGTTACTTGTTATACTGTCGTCCAAGTCATTGATATAAATTAAGAATAATATAGGTCCTAATACTGATCCTTGAGGTACCCCACTCAAAACCGATTTCCAATTTGAAACTTCTCCATCTACTACAACTCGTTGTCTTCTGTCAGTCAGCCATTGTTCTATCCAGTCAGTTATGCTATCCCCGATACCATGGGCTTTTAATTTAAGTAGTAATCTTTGTTGTGGCACTTTGTCAAAAGCTTTCTGAAAATCTAAGTAGATAATATCTACTGGCGATCCCACGTCTATCCACTTAGTGATTTCTTCCAAAAAACATAACATATTTGTTAAGCATGACCTCGCTTTAAGGAATCCATGTTGAGATGAATTTAATAATTTATGCTTAACGAGGAATTCCACCATATGGTCTTTAATTAACCTTTCTAATAATTTACAAATCACTGACGTTAAACTCACTGGTCTGTAATTCTCTGACTTATTTTTCGAACCCTTTTTAAATAATGGTATGATGTTTGCTTCTTTCCATTCAAACGGAACAACTCCCTCTTTTAATGACAAGTTGAATACTCTTGCAAGTGGTATACTGATTTGTTCTACTGTTTCCATTAGTAATTTTGGAGGAATCCCATCCACTCCCGGTGATTTGTTATCCTTCATTGCATTTATTTTCTTAGCTACCAATTCTGGAATTACAACTAACGGACCTAAATAGTCAGATTTAGCCCCCTGAAATTTAGCATCAGCAACTGGTAATGAACTAATATCTTCTTTGGTAAACACTGAACTGAAGTAACCATTTAGGTCTTCTGCCATTAAAAACCCCTGTGATATTATATTTCCAGCACTGTCTTCTAGAGGTCCAACCTTGTCTTGTACGTTTTGTTTACTCCTGACATATGCATAAAAACTCTTGCTGTCATTTTTTATGTTACATGCTAGTTTTTGCTCATAGCTTCTTTTAGATTGTCTGATTTCAGTTGTAGCTGCATTAAGTGCCTCTTTGTATTTTGCATAGTCTTCGTCCTTTCTGGTACGCCTATAAACCCTCCACATAGTTTGTTTTAGCATTATTTTTCTAATAGCCTCTTTTGACAAGTGTTTCTTTCTACACCGTTTTCCTTGTTTTTGGAAGGGAACAAATTTATCGATGATACTCTCAATTTCATATTTTAGAATATTCCAACATTCAATTGCGGTCTTATTCATCAGCATGTTATTCCAATCTAGCTTTGCTAAGTATTTTCTCATATCTTTGTAGTTACCTTTGTGGAAGTTTCTCTTGTACGTTTTCTTATTTTTACTTTCTGATTTTACATTGATGTCAAAATGTATTTGATTATGGTCACTATTACCCAATGGTTCAAATATTTTTACATTGTCCACTAATTCTTTTTGTGATGACAAAACTATATCTAATACATTTTCTCCCCTGGTTGGTTCTAGTACGTGCTGAGTAAGAAAGCTATCCTGGATTAAAAATAGAAATTGTTGGTCCTCAATCATGGTTAAAATCTCCCATTATGATACATTCCCCTTTACTAACTTCCTTTATAGCGTTTTTTATTTTTGTGTTGTCCTCTTCGTTTATGTTTGGACTTCGGTAAACTAATCCAATAGTTAATTTTGAATTTCCTGAAACAATTTTGCACCAAACAGCTTCATCGCAATCTGCTTCCCTTTCTAGTTTTATTTCATAAGCCTGAATAGATTCTTTAACATGTAAAATAACTCCCCCGCCCCTTCTTCCTATTCGATCTTTCCTAAACATTACATATCCTGTCAGTCCTAATTCAGCATCTGTTATATCTATGTTGGCCCATGATTCAGTTATACCAATTATGTGAGGGTCAATATCTTCTACCATAATGTTTAATTCGTTTTTCTTATTTACTATGCTCCTTGCATTTAAACATACGCATCTATAACCTTTTTCAGAGATGTTTTTCGGATGATTTGATATTGGTTTATCTGTGCTAGTGGCCTCTTGTTCTGCTTGAGACACCTCTAGGTAACCTCCCTGCACTTCTAGTTTAAAGAATGTTTACTTCCAAAAATATTTGTCATTGTACCCAAGTCACTATCTACTGCTGCTGAAAGTTTGTCCGCGAATACTGCCGCCTCCTTTCCACTTAAATGAAGCCCATCCTTCATGTACATATCAGCCCTCCCAACAAAACTTCCCCATAAATCCACAAATCCAACTTCCTCTTCCCTACATAACTTGCCATCCCCCGACAATTTCGATATTTGTGACCCCTCCTGCCCATTACAGGTAAAATCCCTGACAGTATTACCTGCTCAACCCGCGTCTGTTTTAGTGTTCTGACCAACTGCCTATATTTCCTAACTATGGCAGTTGTACCCTCCCTCTCTACGTTATTTGTCCCTACGTGTACTAAAACAGATCCACCCTTACCTGAGCCTACGATGTTTTTTACCCTCTCAGTTATCGCCTCTATTTTGGCTCCAGGCAAGCAGACCACCACATCATCTCCCTTGTTTAAGACTCTGTCGGTCTTCCTAACTATCGAATCCCCCACAAACACACTCGCTCTCTTCCTCACCCCCTCTATCACTGCTGCAGAATAACTCTTCCGTTCGATCTCCTCCATCACATTCTGTCCTGACCCCTTCCCTCCTGTCACCTTCGCTCCTGTCTCCCCCACTTCCCACTCCTTTGCTCTTGTCTCTCCCACTTCCCTCTCCTTCACTCCGGTTGTTTTCCCTCCCATCTCCCCCACTCCCTTCTCCTTCCCTCCTGTCTCCCCCACTCCCTTCTCCTTCCCTCCTGTCTCCCCTACTCCCCTCTCCTTCGCTCCGGTTGTCTTCCCTCCCATTCCTTTCCTTCCCGTCTCCTTACGTCCTGTCTCCCTACGACCTGTCACCTTCCCTCCTCTCAGCTTCCTCCCAGGCTGCGGTGAGCTCTCCCTAGCATCTCTTGTGTCTTTCCCCTCTTTATCATCTACTGTTCCCCCACCGGAACTACTGGCACAACCCCCCTGTTCCCTTCCCACCATTGCCACAACGAGCAGCCTCAGCTCTTCCAACTCCACCTCTAGTTCTTTCATCTTCGTACATCCCCTACACTCAAAACTAAAACTATCTGCCTGGACCTCAGCCCAGGACTTCTCGCACCCAGACTTGGCGAAGTCCACCCAGTGATATGGCATGGCAATACACTACCAGTAATACAGTGCAAAATAAAAACAGCATGTGTATATCATGTTATACATATGCATTAATATCCAGTATTTTCAATAACATTACATTTGTGTTAAATCATTTAGCTATTTACGTTGAAACAGTATATAGCACCAGGATGTAGAATGGGGAATGTCTTGCAAATGCCATCCTGCCTAACAAGAGTTAATAATTCTCGTATAACACATCATTAAGTTTGTTTGTTAATTTACATTTACCACAAGGTATTCAACAAGAGGGAAAAACTGGACAATTGTGCCAGAGCGGCAACCGAAACATTATGAGTACATTGCACCCAACATCGCAACAGTGCCTGCTCCACCAACATCTGAGCTACTTGCCAGGCATCATACTCGATTTAGAAAGACTTAACCGTGTTGTTGACATTAGTTCCCAATATAACGGAGAGAAGCAAGGTAGGAACAGGTAACCAACGTGCCATTTAACGTGTGTATTTGTTGTGTAATATCAAACAATTCAAAAGTAAAAAATTTTCTGAAAGCAATGTGGTTTGAAAACTGTCATGGGTAACTTTATGTGTCTGGATAATTTTTCACAGCGTGCATTCATGTTTAACAAGTAATGACTTAACCTAATCTATGAACTTTGAACCCAGTGTATTGTCCATTTTCACTTGGAAATGTCTGTCTAATTTGCCACACACAACAGCTTGGTATAACACGGCTGTTACCTGTTCCCAGCTTGCCATGTCGCCACAGAACAAACTGGTGGTATGCATCATGCCGCATGGCATCATTGTGCTGGCACACCAAACACGTCAGCTCTGTAACGTCCCACCATTGTCAATACTGTAGGGTTGAGTACCAGTAAATCCATTTCCTGTAGAAAATATATATCATTAAATTTTAGGCATTTTAACTACTGTTTGCATAAAATGATTGTGCATGTGTGGTTACATGAATACATACATATATACATAATAATAGTACTGCCACAAGATGCCATATATATTATATCATGAGAATATCATATACCACTTGCAAGAGTATTCAACTTGTCATTAAAAGAGGGAGTTGTTCCGTTTGAATGGAAAGAAGCAAACATCATACCATTATTTAAAAAGGGTTCGAGAAATAAGTCAGAAAATTACAGACCAGTGAGTTTAACGTCAGTGATTTGTAAATTATTAGAAAGGTTAATTAAAGACCATATGGTGGACTTCCTCGTTAAGCATAAATTATTAAATTCATCTCAACATGGATTCCTTAAAGCGAGGTCATGCTTAACAAATATGTTATGTTTTTTGGAAGAAATCACTAAGTGGATAGACGTGGGATCGCCAGTAGATATTATCTACTTAGATTTTCAGAAAGGTTTTGACAAAGTGCCACATCAAAGATTACTACTTAAATTAAAAGCCCATTGTATCGGGGATAGCATAACTGACTGGATAGAACAATGGCTGACTGACAGAAGACAACGAGTTGTAGTAGATGGAGAAGTTTCAAATTGGAAATCGGTTTTGAGTGGAGTACCTCAAGGATCAGTATTAGGACCTATATTATTCTTAATATATATCAATGACTTGGACGACAGTATAACAAGTAACGTACTGAAATTTGCGGATGACACAAAACTGTTTAGAAAGGTTAATACTGATGGTGATAAACAACATTTACAAAACGATCTAGACAGATTAGTGAAATGGTCTGAGAAATGGCAGATGCTGTTCAATTTTGGGAAATGTAAATGCCTACATACAGGACATGGGAACTTGAATGTAAACTATAAAATGGGAGCTACTGTTCTGGGTACTACTATAAAAGAAAAGGACTTAGGAGTTACAATAAGCGCTGATATGAAAGTTTCAGAGCAGTGTGGTATTGCAGCTTCAAAGGGTAATCAAATTCTTGGATTGATTAGAAGAAACATAACATACAAGGGAAAAAAGTTAATTATACCTCTTTATAAAGCAATAGTTAGACCTCATTTAGAATACTGTAAACAAGCATGGAGACCATATCGTAAGAAGGATATAGATACGCTTGAACGCATACAAAGGAGAGCAACTAAAATGATTCCAGAACTGAGAGACCTTAGTTATGAAGAACGCCTGAAAGAATGTAGTTTAACAACTCTAGAGACAAGGAGGTTAAGAAGAGATCAGATTGAAGTTTTTAAGATATTGAATGGGTATGAAAATATTGATAGAAATATGTTTTTCTCACTCAAGAAGGATAGCAGAACTAGAGGACATGAGGTAAAATTAGTAAAGGATCAATGTAGATTGGACATCAGGAAGCACTCGTTCTCACAGAGGACAATAAATGAATGGAACAAATTGTCTACAGATTGTGTAACTGCTAGCAGCGTGAATATGTTTAAAAACAAGGTTGACACATATCTCAGGAGGGCGGGTTATAAGTAGATGAACATTGTTGGACTCTCGATAAGCCAATGGCTTCCTTGTCCACTTGCCATCTGGGCCTTTGGCTTGGATGGCAAATCTTGTTAAATTGTAGGTCTGATTTGTTGTAACAGTTGCAAATAATGTTGATATGAAAGCAGAATATAGGTCAAACACTCAACAGCATACTCTGTGCCAGAGATATAATGCTACTAAACAGGGTCAGAGTCATTAAGCGTGTTCATTGTGATCAGTATAATTTGTTTGTTATAATTTGTATTATCATCTTATCACTAGGTATGTGTATAATTTACAATTCTTCGTTATCATTTTCATTACCAATCACATATAAAACCATGTTGCAGCAAGGAAAACTTTGTAGCAGACATGACTGCTTAACAAAACGCAAATAAAGAAAGAGTGATGCTTGACAGTTGTCTGCTGATATAACACAGTCTGGTTATCCCATACTGTTCTGTTGTTGCTTCATGGACAGCTGATTATATTTGTTCAGTAGTTCTTAATGAGATCAGTTGGTTAGAGCCAATGATGTACATTCTGTAAGAAAGTTAGTATAATAAAGTGTTTGTGTTTGTTCAAGCATTGTCCAGCACGAAAGGGCAGGGAGCTGCAATGATTGATTTAGATTTAGTGAATCAAATGTTGAAGACAATCTGCTTAGTGCTGGTCAGTATTCATGTTGGTCCACTGCTGTAAGTGTGTAACCCTTATCCATTACTTTATCACCAGTGAATGAATGGCTTCAATGGCAAGCCTGTGGAGCATGTCGTCATAGACTTGTGTACAAAAAAGTTGTATAGGGAATTTAATTAAAAGTATGCTTCAAAGTAGGCTTCATAGAAAATTTTAGGCATTCAGCAGTGACTGTCAGTGTCTCCTGCTATGTATACTCCACGGTGAAACTAATTGAGAGCAATGATTCCCGGGGGTGGTGGGGGGGCATCATAAAGCCTGGAGAAACTCGTGGAATCTGTTATTTCCTCCTAAATGGTGACAACATAATTAAATAACCTGATGGCATGATGATCATTATTTTTCATCACGGGTTCATTATCATTACGTGAATTTTAAATTTATTATTTTCATTATAATTATGTAATTAACACAATAATTATCATTTCTTTATCATTATTATGACTCCAACCCTACTACTAAAATGATTTGTAGTAAGAAATATGCAACTTCAGAAAATTATGTTCACTACAGTACACAAGTAATTGGGGTGGCAGAAAGTGTGAGGTTGGTCTGAAAAATTGGTGGGAGGTTAAATCTAAAAAAATGGTGGGAGGTGGTAGATTGGATAGGAGATTGACTCTAAAAAATGGTGGAAGTTTGGGTAAAAGGTTGGACCCACAAGTTGGCCCCAAAAACAGGTGGTTAGGAGATTGAGAACGCTGCCACACACTGAGACGTTTATCAGGCTGCATGTTGCAGCATAGTCGTTCGACATTTCTTGACCAATGACCAATTTGGAGCAACCGCACTTCCCACTGTTCTTGGTGTATTTTGCCTCATAATATCGAATAAGAGGCCTGGCTCCCTCTCGGCCATCTGCAGAAGCAGCCCTTTTGCCTCCGGCTCAGTCAAGGCACTGATGTCAGCCTGGAAGGATGACGAAGAAGAGGTTCCACCAAGTAAAATTGTTCTAAAAATGGTAAATGTACTGGTTTCCGTTATTTGTGGGTGGTATGTGAAAATCGGATGCTGGGGGCCTCGCACAATGGTTGTGGTGTGTGGAATTTTTTTATTTTACATTACATGTACTTCATTCTGGTGCTTTTCAACGTGAAATGATGGTGTGTGGTACATCTGGAGTAAACTTATTTTTTTGCGGTTTGCTACTACATTTTGTTGCTAGTACATTTTGGCTTGAAAGCAGGTTCTACTGCCAAAGTGCTACACTTGGCATATCTGCATATTCTTTCACGTACATGACACACAGGTATTGCTGCTGTTGCAAAGGGTTGCAGGGATACTATATGCACTTATTATTGTTTATAATATTTGGCTCAGAACTTTAAATGTTGATCAACACATGAAATCATCACCGTTGATGTTGTATCTATATTATAATAAACAATTGTTTTCATTGTTTGTAAACTATGTGACAACTATTCTACAGATCGTTTCCTTTATTTTCTTGCATAATTATATTGACTAATAATATTACTACCTATCACTGAATGATTGGGGCTGTATTTACATGCATTACATTATCAAATATACATTTGTCATCTACGTGACATACAGATGTCATGTAGCATTGTTAAAATAACAAATTAATGTCATGCAGGGGTCCACATCATGTAAATGATCTCCCTTAACCTTTGTACAATACAGACAGCTTAAGTTAAGTCAATTTAATCTGGCTACATCTATCGTGTAGATATTTATCAAAAAGGTGTCATGTAGATAACAAAAAGTTCATAATTATGTATACCGGTACATAGTGCACATGCATTGTGCTAGATCCATGTCACAGTAATACTGTACAAATCATTCACCATAATGACACTGAACTTCATTTAATCATTTTAAAGCATCTTTCTCCCACCTTGTTAAATGCACTTCTAATGTGTTATGCTAATGAATTAAATCCTTATAATTATGGTTAATTAGGGTAATGAAGTAAAAATTCAGTTGTACTGGGTACATATAATTTTCAGTTATTACACTTCATAATCAGGGCTGGGGTCAATTCCTTTCAATCAATTCCAATTCTGCTCCAATTCCTTTTCATTCAATTCCAATTCCTTTTTTTTTTTGCAATTCTTTTTAGTAATTCCAATTCCTTTCAAAATCATTCAATTCAAATTCCCGCTCCAATTCCACATAACGACAAAAGTCAACAATGAAAGATTAATGTGCATGTAGCATGTCATTATTCTTTGCATAATCATTATGACTATCATACATGTGTAATGTACATTCATACATGGTAATTAAGTTACATAGAAATGAGCAATCCACAAAAATTATTTAGAGTCATTTTATTGAAGTAAAACACTGTACCCAGCCCCATTACATTTACAGCATATCATTTATAACAAAAACTATAATTCTAAACTAGTCTCTAATTCTGGCATCACAAATTAACTACTGAGCATTGTTGCAGCGAATCATCATTAATTGTTAAAATCGACAGTCACTTACGCAGCAGTGCTCTGGGCGGAACAACTTCCCAGCAACACTGAACAATCAGATCAGAGGGTCCGAGTCCTCAGATTCACATGGCTGGTTGAGGTACATGTTCAGTTCGTCATTGGTAGGAGAGATGGTGACTGGTTGCATCTGAACGGAGCGATCTGACATGAATGTGAACAGCTTACTGCGTTTGGTCGGAGGAGGTTCATCGGAGCGTGTAGTTGTGTGTGGTGGTGCTGAGGTGACTGTCGATCTGAGGAGCGCACACACTACTGCCACCTCGTCCTCGGTACACCAGTCCATCTTGAATCTCGGGTCAAGCACTGCTGCAAGTTTGAAGTAAGGCATCTCCTCATACTTCAACAGGCGTTTCTCCAGCGACGCCTGCAGTGTTGTGACTAGCTTGTCTTGCGAACACATGCGATAACTAAACTCGAGGTGACAATAGCTTGCCCTTGCACTCTGTCTGTCACTTCCTCGAATGGCTGTAAAATCTCGCATAGTTCGCCTATCAACTTCATCTCGTAACTTGACAACTTGGAGGTGCAGTCAAGTTTTTGCAGAACGTCCTCGGGGATTCTAATAATGGATCGCAACATCTTGAGTTGGCTATTCCATCTTGTTTGGTTGGCCATCTGTAGTTTCAGGTGGCCCTCGAGTATCTCCGATGCTGTAGTTGACTTGCGCACATACGCCACGAGTTTTGCCACCTTGCCGATTATCGATTTCACCTGCCCAGCATGCTGTAGGCCATCTTTCACCACCAACTGTAGAGTGTGCGCAAAACATGGCACTCGCTGGGGCACGAGGAATTCCAGATCATCAGTCAGTTGTACCCCGGTGAGGTCGCTATCGTGAGTTTCGTCATCGTCCTCGACGTCCACCGCCATGTTCTCCATTCCGGGTAGTGTGAATGCTTTGACCATGTTCGAGCCATTATCGGTCACGATCGCCGACACTTTACCCGCCAAATCGAAACATGCAACCGTCTCCTCGTACATCAGGTGGACGTTCTCTGCAGTATGAGAACCGCGGACACGGTGGCAGGCCAGCATGACACCTCTCATCGTGAAGTCGAGGATGAAGTGCCCCGTTATGCTGATAAACGCCCTCATGTCTCTGCTCGACCACAAGTCTATATTTAACACCACGTCCTGAGCTCCCTGTAGGATGTTCTTTAGATCACTTCTTACACTCACTGTGGAAGTAGCTGCGTGGAGAGATGTTTTCGCGACGGCATCGTGAACGCAGGCTCTGCTGTATGCAGCAAGCTACGAAACTGCTTGCTGTCTACCAACGAAAGGGGAAGCAAGTCGGTCGCGATTAAACTGACGATGCTGTTCGTGAGCTGTATTTGCTGAGCATCTGAAGACTTCCATTTCTTTTGTATAACCGGCATGAAGTTGGCAGCTGAAGGTTGCGCTTGCGAAACGGGAATTGCATCAAGCTTGATGTGAGCATGCTTCCTCTGAAACATGTCTACAAGTTTGTATAAATGCATGTATGTGTTTAAGCTTGTATGTGTGTATGTATATGTGTGTATGTATGCATGTATATGTATGTGATTCTGTGTGTGTACATGTATATGTGTGTATATGCTCCCTCCCTCGATTGTAGAATTCGGCAGACGGGTGGTCACAAAACGGGATTGCCAGATTGCACATGTAGTGCTCCCATGGGGATGTGCTGGGGGATTGGCTATTTGCATCTGTCGGGACTATCGGGGTGTCCCTGGTGCTGAGATGGATGTACCAAGAAGTGTGGCTAAACAAGTAGCATCTTTATACCACACACTGTACTCCTCTTTATACCACACACTGTACTCCTCTTTATACCACACACTGTACTCCTCTTTATACCACACACTGTACTCCTCTTTATACCACACAATGTACTCCTCTTTATACCACACAATGTACTCCTCTTTATACCACACAATGTACTCCTTTTTATACCACACACTGTACTCCTCTTCTATCTCATGTCTCTTCAATCTCATGATGGTGGCACGTGACGAAGTGAGACTGGTTAGCAGCCCTTGCGCCTTCGTCCTGGTCTCCTGATCCCAACTGCCAGTCAATGCAACCTCTTCGTAGATGTCATGATATTCAGACAGATTCAGTATGGCTTTCAGACATTCACACACGTAGCATATGTGACGCTCCACCAACCTGGTCTTGCACATTCCGACAAGTTTCCTTTTCCTCATATCTGGTGCCAGATGTTTTAGGATTCGTTCCAGGAATCGTTGTCGTTTGGGGGACAGATCGAAGAAAAGGAACACTGCATTAAGGGTGTCAATCATATTCCGGGTGGCAGGTAATCTATAGGCAATGCCGATGCTCAAATTGAGGGCATAGCTGCTGCAGTGTATATACAAAGCTCGTGTGGATAGCTGTTTTATCCTCGCCTGATGCCAACCTTATCCGAGGACTAACACTGCGCACCATCGTAGCTCTGACCCCTGGCTTTACTGATGTCGATGTTACGATCTTTCAAGCACTCGATGGCAACATGAGCTATAGCTTCCCCTGTTGCCCTCTCAATGTACGTAACATAAAAAAGAACTGTTTCACTTTACAGTCAGCTAACATCCTCAAGCACACTGACAGAATCTGGTTACCATTTGGATCTGTGACCTCATCTGCCATGATGGAAAAGAAGGCATTTTCGTCTTCAAGGCTTCATGTATGTTCCTTTTTAATGTATTATGTTACTACATCAATCATTTCATTCAGGATGATTCTTGATGTATAATGTGCATTCTTCATTCCGGACTCGAGGTGTTCTCGGAGTGTGTCGTTGTGTTTGGCCATCATCTCCAGAACTGCCCTGAAGTTTCCCCTGTTGGACGATATACTTGTCCGATCATCCCTGTGGCCTCGATGTGGCAAGTTTTGTTTTCCACAAAATACAACTGTTTCTATAATGCTCTTCAGGACGTGAACGTTTTTCTTGTACATCTTCTGGCTGGACTGGCATATCAAGTAGAGCAGGGAATGTTCTTTTGATGTTGAACCATCAATAAGCCAAGTTGTACCGCGTCTTTGTGATATTGGAGGTTCTGGTGATTTTCCAGAACACCATCTTTCCCAGTAGCTTTAACTAGACTGTTGAATGTTTTGCTAACAAGTACACCAGCATATTTCCGCTTGTCCTTTTTTGAAGCGAACATGGTGCAGTATTTGCAGAGACCACCTCCAACAGCGGGGCTGTATACCAGCCATCCGTACATCTGTAGCCAAATGATGTGTCAGTTACTTGGCCTTTACAGAGTCTCTGAGATTTCCCAGGTGCACAATGCACTGAAGGATATCTCCAACGTCATAGTGAATAGCTGGGACTGCTGCATGATCTGTGACGTATTGACCATGACAATGGGAACCTATGACCTCAGCAGCCTGGACGGGGGACTCTACGATCTCTGCAGCCTGTACGGGGGAACCTACGACCTCAGCAGCCTGGAAGGGGGAACCTACGATCTTTGCAGCCTGGACTAGGGAACCTACGACCTCTGCAAACTGGACTGGGGAATCGACGACCTGTGCAGTCTTGATTGTGGAATCAACGACCACTGCAGTCTTAATTGGGGAATCGACGACCTCTGCAATCTTGACTGGGGAATCGACGATCACTGCAGTCTTGATTGGGGAATAGACGACCTCTGCAGTCTTGATTGGGGAATCGACGACCTCTGCAGTCTTGACTGGGGAATCGACGACCTCTGCAGTCTTGATTGGGGAATCGACGACCTCTGCAGTCTTGATTGCGGAATCGACGATCACTGCAGTCTTGACTGGGGAATCGACGACCTCTGCAATCTTGACTGGGAAATTGATGACCTCTGCAGTCTTGACTGGAGAATCGACGACCTCTGCAGCCTGGAGTGCGTGCTTGGTGTCTGCTGCATTACCTGTGCAAGGACAGACAGAAATCATACGTTACAAACGCTCGCAATTCGCAAAGGTACTTAAATATTCGTATCGGACGTTTAATGAAGATTACGTAACTTTAAACGTTCATCGCATCGTCATTATTCCAAGCTACATAAACCACCCACTGATTAGTTGGGGATGGATTACGTAACTTCGAGCAATCGTAATTCGACTGTTCGTAGAAAGGATAATAGTGGGATGAATTTCGAAAAAAAATAAAAAGTTACTGATCCTCTGTTGGGTCAAAGTCTGGCGCCCAAAACACATATATACGTAGAGATTTACATACATACAATGATACAATAATACATGCATGCATAAATGGTAACAAATTGTGTTCGCTCCATTGGCCTACTTTACGAACTTTACGTTTACGAATACGGCACCAAATATTTAAGATAACATTGTAATCAGCTTATTGCAAGATCATAGTTTGATTACAATGACTTTGCATCATACATGTAATTTCAACTGTGTGCGCGTGTGTGCATGCATGTGTGTGCGTGCACGAGTATTTTGTGTGTGTGTGTGTGTGTGTGTGTGTGTGTGTGTGTGTGTGTGTGTGTGTGTGTGTGTGTGTGTGTGTGTGTGTGTGTGTGTGTGTGTGTGTGTGTGTGTGTGTGTGTAATGTTGTTAAACATTTTCAATGTTTTTAAGCATTCTGCACGATTGCATGTTCCTACACTAATAACTCATACCACACAAGCACCTCAATGTCAACAATAGATCTTTATATCTATTCATCAGCCTGTCCGTATTCATGTTGTTATGAAGAAAAAACAATTGAAGTATCATTATTACCAAGACTTGTGTAATGCTGCTCTCCAACATGTCCGAAGAGCAGAGGATCTCGAGTGCCAGAGTTAGAATTGGCTGTGATTATGTTGACCAAGTAGCGTTGTTTCGTGCTCTGCTCCTGGCTGGTCACAATGCATAAATTGCGTCCCAACATTCTGGCCATTCCTTGGACGGCAACCGCATCAACCTCTTACTCATTGCAGCAGGTATTCTGGGGTGCAATGCTCGAAAAGAGGGTCACCAATATCCTATAAGGAAATATATAGCAATTTATACCAGAGACGGAGGTACACCTTTTAGTTGCTTCAGGTGAGTGAAATGCCTCCAAATTTGTCGGAGGTGGTCTATTTATTTAATTTCCACTTTCTTGCTCCATGACTCTTGACAGGTTTGTCGTCCTCTTTGAAAACAATTGACGACATAGTGTACTGGTAGACGAGTCTCTTGCTAAATCTATGATATAATTTGTTTAGTTCCTTTCAACAATATATAATAATGACATGTTTCTCTTACACGATATGTTTTTGGGCATATGTTATCGCCAATCCGTTCTTTCGGTCACTTACCAAGTTTTGAAGGCTGCATACAAGGTCAGACCGAAGCTGTGCATGGCTGCTTGGCTGCATACCCAATTGTTTCAGCTGGTCTGACACACAGTGAAAAAAGCACTTCCCATCACCCGGTACATCTGTGCGAATAGCCATCTGCAGCACTTTGGTATTTCTCAACAAACGGTAAAAAAATGGCTGCATCCAGAATGGTTTCAGTTCATATTCTTCTGCTGAAATATCTTCAAGTATCGGCATGTCTGAAGAAAGGTATACCACTAACTGAATTGCACACCAAGACAACACAAGTAGATATATGTTTTGATTTTGTATTTAAGAATAACCGATATGTTATTTTCTCCCAATGTTTTTCTGAAAGTAAAATTAAATCTTGCTGACAGTGTTTACTATAATATTTAGTATAATGTATATAGTGGTTTACGCAGTTATCCCCGTTTAAACTTTCAGTGTTTATGTACAGATGCCTAATTTGTAACAGTGGTCTTGCAGTGTTAGGCAATTTACTACCTTCATTGGGGCTCCTTTTCGGTTTCTTTGTTATACCAAATGCCATGAGCGTTTTGACAGGTTGCGCATTTTGCCTTTTTTATGCCATGCTGTAACAACAACAAAAATAAAATGAATTCCTACATGAGCGAGCCTACACTTTCGCTTTTACACGAACCCTAGTGAACTAAGCTCATGGGCTTACTTTCCTTGGATAAATATAGCATAAGTCTGGCTTAAACGGATGACTAGATGGGTAACTTCTAGCAAAGATCTAAGTCTGGCTTAAATGAAATATTTAGTACGGCCTACTGCCACAGCACAGATTCTTGAAATACGGCCGACAGGCCATTTTAAAGATAGCTAAGCCTAATCATGTCATTTAAAAAATACATCACTCCTCTTGGGTTTGTGCTAAAATGAGCTCACTGATAGCGAAATGTGATTTTAAAACGTGTATTACTTCTTATAATGATAAAGATATTTAGAGACGTTGATGATGCGTTTGGATAGTTTAAATTTGTAAAAATGCCAATTATTACCTTGAAAGTCCAGTCCGAAGAACTGATGCAGACGAATTTCATCAAATGACCAGCGCGTCTGTTGGGTGCATACATTTGCTGAATCTGCGCAATCTGCAGATTGGTGCGCAATCTGCAGATCTTCGAAGATTGCGCAGCACAATCGAATGGAGATTGCGCAGATCCAGCAAATGTGCCCTACACGTCTATGAGCGCCAAACATTCCCATAGTATGTTCATTCTTTCGCAGGGAGACATGGTCAAACATGAGGTGGGCGCGTGCGTGTACACGTGCATGCGGCGTGTGTGTGTGTGTGTGTGTGTGTGTGTGTGTGTGTGTGTGTGTGTGTGTGTGTGTGTGTGTGTGTGTGTGTGTGTGGTGAATCTATGAACCGATAATGCTAAGAATAACTTTGGGGATCTTCTGGACACCATGTATATCAACTGTGCTAGATCAGTGTCTGAAAACGTCAGACTGCGACTAAAGAATTCGTACGCAGTAAGCGACAATCTTGACCATGTATTGCTTCTTGGCAATGCCTTTGGATTTTGTGGTACTCAAAAAAAGGGGGGTTCCGGACCCCCTGGACCCCCCTCTGGATCCGCCATGTACATTTTATCACCACTTTAGAAAACAATTATTGACATTGTTTGCTATATTATAAACAAGGAAAAGTTTACAGTGGTGAGACACACAAATGCAGCAGTTTTCACAGAAAATCGTGGCACTCAAAACAATAAAATGTGCTGTCTTATTTACATTTATTTCATCACATTTATGCGCGAAAGAATCGTCAGAATTATTCTGCGAAATGGGAACCGAAAACTAATGCATGCATACCTAAATGATGTCAACAACTTCAAAATTTCTTCACTATTACGACATATAGACACTTATTATATATGTAGGTACGCGACAATCAGCCTACATACTACATACTTAAAATATTTACGTCAAACTTTTTGACTGTCAAAGTCATCGACCATTTACCTGAAGGTAGCTAAATTTTTCTTTCAAACCTTTATAATTTGTATTTCCATATACTTGTTTTGTGTGTGCCAAATCTGAGGCAAATTAAACTATTAGCACATTGTTTTCTAGAGTTAGCAAAATTTCATGTCAAACCGGCAAATGGTTGATCGGGTTGAATTTCACAGCGACAATCCCCTCTGTTTGTCATCGTTTAAATGACCGTGGCCCACCATGATCATGCTAAAATAATTCTTTTTGGTGTATTTAATAGTTTCCCGATGAATTTCACGAAAATAATGCCTTAGTAACGCCGATAATTGAAGATTTTGAAGGATACTATTCATGCTTAAAATAGAGCTATTCCTGGCATTTAGGTCACGTGACCCTATTCTTGCAATGTGATTGGCTGATGCTGTTGTTTACAAACACAAGGGACCATGTGCTTTTATTGCTGTATTATTTAGCACCTTCTATTTTATGAATTTAAGTTAATTTTGTGGATTGTTGATTCTGCTAAAAAAAATTATCATTACTTCATACATTTACTTGAACTTTCTAAACATTTGTTTCTACCTTATTCATGATATTAATAGTAACCCTACCCTTTTGAAAAAATACATGAAAGACCCCTCAAAAATCAATCAAAACTATAAAAACCGTCTGTGTCGTCACATATGGGCCAGTGAGTCGGTCGATTACGGCAGACAGTTAATTAAGGGTGACCTAATTATAATATCTTGATATGCAGAATCTTACATGTCTTTACTTTGCATGATTTTTACTTCAGATGTTTAGTGAATTCAGGTCTGCCCTGAAACGTTTGATATTCACTAATTTAGCTAATTATTAATTAATAATAACATCAAGTTATTACCAGAAAGATAGAAAAAAGCTAAAAAAACAGTGTGCTATGATGACATTTGTTATTTCTTGGTATAGACGCAATAAAAAAAATACTATAATAAAAATTGGGCAGAAATGTTGCATTCTGATATTTTCATTTATCAATGAATGCGTATTGTTTATCAATCAAAGTAATTAAGATCATTAATTGATGATTTAGTTAAATCATGAATTAAGTGAAGACTGCATCAACAGTTTGTGTTTTAAAGGGGCTACCTCCCCTAAAGTTTCATTATAATCTCTTCAGTATTAAAAAAGTTATGACACTTTGTATTCTCAAAGTGAACCATAATTGGCCCAAAATGTCACAACTTTTCTTTTGTTTTTCTAGTAAAACAAGGCCAAAAAACGGGTGGTGCACCTAATCTTTAAAATGTCATAACTTGTCTAATATTCAACCTAGAACAAATATCTCAAAGGCATTTTAAAGTTTTTTTCAGGCTCTGTACAATGTCAATGATACTCAATTGATGTCTATCCATGTAGGTTGAATTTTTTTGTCACATGCCTAATATATGGTTTAACCGATAGACCGTATACACGAAACAGGCCTTACACGTACGTCTTGTCTCGTATTAGATTATTACATGTAGGTCCCTAATTACGCTAGTAATACGATATAGGTAATACTATAGGCAACGCCAACGGCACCCTCGACTCGAGACGAACATGATTGATAATTCATAAATTATAGTCGGACAAATCAAATGTACGAATAATATAGAATGCTTTTTGACGGACACGGCTTGTTGATAACAATCATTGAAATGAAACAAATCTCAAACGAAGGTAACTTCTCAAACACAGTGACAAACGGAATATTTACGACAATTTGTGCAATAACGTACCTCCAACTCCGTTGACGAACAGTCTGTTACTATGGAAGCCATGTTGCTTATCTCATGTAGTTATACTCCAAACAGCCCAATATTGAGCTAACGCATCAGTGACAGGCACTGACATAATACAAGCTCCGCCTCCTCGGGTCGCGACCATCTATTTGAACTTGCCGAAAGTTGATCGGGAAGTACACTGACCAGCGACGTCGAGTGTTGTAAGCGTCGAAGCGTCGATTTAAAAATTGCGTCTTCTTCATTTCGACACGTTTGGCCGGTCGGCATATGTTACAGTATATATAGTTTAGGCGATCTTTTACTTTCTGACCTAACCATGAAACCGACCACCTACAGCACCCAAACTTCTCACATATCTACTATACATATATACATATCACGTGGCCAAAAAAGTACATTTACTTTCTCATATCAAAATTTACAAAAGAATTAAACCAAAACATCGCCATCTCCTACGGCGCCTACTATATATATATATATATATATATATATATATATATATATATATATATATATATATATATATATATGCATATATATATATATATATATGCATATATATATATATGCATATATATATATATATATATGCATATATATATATATATATATATATATGCATATATATATATATATGCATATATATATATGCATATATATATATATATATATTTATATATATATATATATATATATGCATATATATATATATATATATATATATATATATATATATATATTATATATATATATATATATATATATGCATATATATGTATGTATGTATGTATGTATAATTTTATGTGCATATATATGCATATATATATATATATATATATTTATATATATATATATATATATATATATATATATATATATATATGCATATATATATATATATATATATATATATATATATATATATATATATATATATATATATGCATATATATGCACATAAAATTATACATACATACATACATATATATGCACACGTGCATCTATTTTTGATGCATAAAATATCTGCATACTGAATAAAAACACGCTACTTTTCCTGAAGAATGCGTTATATGCTCCACGCGCATGTGTCTTATCTTGTGTTTAACTTCGTATTGATTATGGGAGGTAACAACCGCTGATCTCTAAAGAAATCAGTGGTATCAACAGATACATACTAGTAACACATTTTGTAAAGTAATAATCAGTATTTAATACAGCATGAATTATAATACCTTTTACGCAATGTTCCTGCCTATGTACAGGGGCTAGACGGCCCACCCTTGTCACTAGTCTGGAATGCATCGGATCGGTGTCAGGTAACGGGACGCTAACGGTACACAGAACACATCTCCTTATTTGGTGTCACAGCGCTAAGCGGCGAGGCGACATCACATCACTGCTAGAGCGACCCAGCCAGCAGACTTCAATCACTGGCCGCTCACGGAAGCAGTGTCTACATCGTCGCTCTTTTGTTAAGTTTTTTCTTTCCACTCTGATTCGCCACGCATCGTCTGCCGATCACGAGCGACTACTCTGAAAGCCGTGAGCTATCTGGTGAGTCCACTGAAGTCTAACCTCGACGATGATGTTCGTTTTTTCTGTCAGTGTCAGTGGCGTTCATATGGTTGGTAAAATGGCAATGCCCTTTAATTACATAAAGTAAAACAGTGATATGCATGACAATGGGCATTGCCGACGACCTAACTAGATATAAAAAGCAATTCCCCTATCCTAGTAACAAAGAGTTGAACATATCGGTCGATGGGGATTGCCAAAAAATGACTAGCCAAGCGTAATAAATGTGGGGCCCAGAAACCACCACCACTGTAGATCCAACAAAATCGGCACTTGTGAAGGAGAAGTTGGGGAAGGAGGGTGGGAAAACTTAACAAAAGAGCGACGATGTAGACACTGCTTCCGTGAGCGGCCAGTGATTGAAGTCTGCTGGCTGGGTCGCTCTAGCAGTGATGTGATGTCGCCTCGCCGCTTAGCGCTGTGACACCAAATAAGGAGATGTGTTCTGTGTACCGTTAGCGTCCCGTTACCTGACACCGATCCGATGCATTCCAGACTAGTGACAAGGGTGGGCCGTCTAGCCCCTGTACATAGGCAGGAACATTGCGTAAAAGGTATTATAATTCATGCTGTATTAAATACTGATTTTACTCACTGTACCGTATGTCATAAAGTGCCATTGTTGGATTAGGTGTGTATTGGTGGGGCCTGCTGCGCATTGCTAAGTTTATGTAGCAAGAGAAAACAAAACAAATATGGTTGGTAAAATGGCAATGCCCTTTAATTACATAAAGTAAAACAGTGATATGCATGACAATGGGCATTGCCGACGACCTAACTAGATATAAAAAGCAATTCCCCTATCCTAGTAACAAAGAGTTGAACATATCGGTCGATGGGGATTGCCAAAAAATTACTAGCCAAGCGTAATAAATGTGGGGCCCAGAAACCACCCGTACAAACCCCACACAAAGCGCAGCAGACTCCAACGATAACAGTGGTTCCTGGGCATGGCAGCAGCTCACTGCCTCCTGTGAGGAGCGCGGGCCAACCTCGCATTACAAACCTCAAACGTCATATATGGAACAAGAGAGGACAAAAGATGAGGAAGTTGCACGACTAATGTGCGCTGTTGTGCGTAGATTCAAAGATAGATCCACACAAAGCCGTAAGAAAAGTATAAAATTGGACAGCTGCGGCCCAAGCGAAAAATACAAACCACAAATAAAATTCTAGCTGGTGCGAGCTAGTAGCCAGATATAAGTTGGCGGAAGAATTAGATACAATAGAGAAACACAATTGAGAAACACAATTCGTGAACTCCCTTGCGAAACCGTGAAACCCGTTTGGAAGACCCCGCGCCAGATAATGCTGGAACCAACCAATAATACTATTTTTTATTGAGGTCAGTTGTATTAGTCGCTTTCATGGTTAGGTCAGAAAGTAAAAGATCGCCAAAGCGAATATTGCACTAAATATGATTAAAATACGCACTGGCTATTTACATAGCAGCTCTGGAAATAACAGCCCATAATTTGTTATTTCCCGAGCAAACCGTAAGCTGATTTAACCAATCAAAACGCAGGATGGAATATTTCCTATTCCACCGCGCGGGTGCATTCATTAGCTCGGCCGATTTTGTCCACGATGGAGGTGGGCAGGAAATTTGCGTGTTGGACTGATTTTTTTTATTGATTAATGAATTAAAAATGCCTTTTTTGGCCTATTTTAATCTACATTGGACTTGCATTGTCATTTTTATTTTCAGAGCATGCTCTAAAAATAAGCCTCTGATCGGCTCTTATTTTCAGAGCTCTGATCGGCCCTTATTTTCAGAGCATGCTCTAAAAATAAGCCTCTGTTTGGCCCTTATTTTCAGAGCATGCTCTGAAAATAAGCCTCTAATCGGCCCTTTCAGAGCATGCTCTGAAAATAAGCCTCCGATCGGCCCTTATTAGCCCTTAATAGCCTAAGGCTAAGCCAAAATAATAACATTAAACGAAAAAAGTTTAATCGGACCTACCAAGGATTGAATCCGTATAAAGCGAATGCTGTGCCACTAAGCCACGATAGCTCACACGGAATGCTGTACTGAATTCGTTATGTATTCTGCAGGCCGTCTCGTGGCATTGTCGTTTTAAATGTAAATTTAGCTTTTATGCACGTTTACGTTGGTAGCATTTACAGGATGAGGCACCATAGCGGCCAAAAGGGTGACAACAGGTTTTGCCGTGTCCAGAACTCGACGGTTCTTGCAGAACTCGACGGTTCTTGCAGGACTCGACATGTTTTGCCGTTTCGTCACCCTTTTGGCCGCTACGGCGCCTCATACGCCCTGTCCGTGCATACGGCCCCAGGGCTCGGTTTCGTGAATCCGCTGAGATGTGCGCGACAAACGGTGGCGCCACAGCGCGGAGCGTGGATAAGCGAGACTAGTCACGCGTATATCAGTGGTGCCACCTGACGACAGTAACAGTCAAAAGACTCAGACTCTTCTCGGCGAATTTCGCGAAGGCGAGTGAGTGTCGGATAAGCGAAACTAGCATTTTCTATATTTACATGCCGCACGGTGTCGTTAGCAGGTCAACGAAGCTAAATAGTGAAGAGGTAGGGTTGGTGAAATCGTTGTATGTTATCATATTCACGTTTAATGTTTTGGCGGCTGCAGCCATTGTGGATTAATGTCGTTAACTTATAATGGAATGCCCGATCAGTGGAAAGGGCGCTCGGCCTGAGGCAACTCGGCCAAGTTCGAGACAGCTCGACTCCGATTTTGAGACAACTCAGCCCAGGTGTTGAGACAACTCGGCCCCCAGGTTTGGACCGGTCTGAAGTGTTAAAACAACTCGACACGGTGTTGAAGTATATTCTAATGTTTTAATGATTGCTTATGTGGAGAGATTATATATATATATATATATATATATATATATATATATATATATATATATATATATATATATATATATATATATATATATATATATATATATATATAATTATATATATATATATGTGTGTGTATATGTATGTGTGTATGTATGTATGTATATATGTATATATATATATATATAGAGGGTATGCATGTGACGTCACCACTTTTGCGATCTGCCATCTTGGAGTACTAGGGCCGCTCGCACTGTGAATGTTCGGTGTTGTTTACTGTTGAGTTAATGTTTAATGTGGCATTGCACCGCAACTCGCATTTATTTGTTGCATTGGGTGTCTTTAGGAATAGTATTGTTAATCGTGAAATATGGTTAACTTTTGCGAAGTATTTGCTTGCGGGAAGTGAGTTGACAGAGCAAGTCATTTTTAGTGGCACTGGTGTGACTGGAGCCTTGGCTTATTAATTTTTTAATGTAGGTCTGCACATGTGTCAGTGACTGACTAGCAAGTTTGTAAGCATACAATTATACATTTTTATCAGTACAGTAAAAATTAATTAGCATTGACTAATAGTGAAATACCTTGTGACATTAATTATTGCCAAGTTATGTTGCCAAGTTATGTATTAAAGCCCAGCAGAGCTGTCTCAAACCGAGCCGAGTTGTCACATGGGCCGAGTAGTCTAGAATTCTGCCCAGTCTCAAGAGAATGTGGATATGTAGCTGTAGGTTTCAGCCTACTGTTATGTTTCCCATTGGTGACCATGTTAACGTTTTGCACGATTATAAGAAAACGGGACCATAAAAAATTCTGAAACTTCTTACCTGCCTTTGTCATCATCTCATTGACATGCTGATCGAGTTTATTCAGTCTCGTGCTTCTAACTCTTAAAACGCCTGAACGTGCCATGCCTGTCAATGTTTACCAATTTCTGTATTACTAGCCATGTGGCGAAAAAAATTGCCAAAAATCCTTCCGCCTATTGAAATCATCTAAACATCCACAGTTATACTGTCAACATGTTCTACCAATAAGCTTGCCAATGTGTCTGCTCAAATGCAGTTATGTCAGATGATTTTTTTAAATTTCACATCTAAAATTACTGTGCCCGTGCCCTGCATTCATGTGTGTTACACCAGGAAGTGTAACTGAGGCACAATCCCTGTGTGCTTAATGTAACAGTGCCCGAGCTCGTCAGGTGGTGCTAGTAGTGCTGTGATTGGCAAGTCAACCAAAACATGTACCCTTCTTCATCTTCCGTTATTTCACTACTGTCACTGGGTGTACGACAACGTGAAAGGTCCCGCAGAGGCCCGTTTATAGGGGGTACCTTTACGGTCCATAGCAGGCAAGCAGCCGTAGCCGTAGACCACATGTCTGTATTTATTGGCTATATGGGCTTTTACGGTGACGTCACGCACTTAATCACGTGATCGTCTGGCAGCGCTGGCTGGCAAAACAACCAGATGCCTCCATTGTTTCGGTGTATTCTGTTGGTTGCGTTTTTCTTATCTTTTGCATTTTATGCATTTTGACACACACCTTTGAAATCATGGTTGTGTCCTGTGTTGTTGTGGGATGTACTAGTCGCTGCGTGGACAGCTCATTGTCATTTCATCGCATCCCAAAAAGAGGAAAAATGAAGAAAACTCTGAATGCGATCAAATGTAAACATTGCCAAACAACCTTTTGTGGACGACATTTCAACTTTGAACCGCTATTAACAGTTAATATTACCAATGGATATATTCCATTCATGACTGTTGGCAACTGTTATATAAAGTTAAAGCAGAATGAATGCTGAAAAAGGAAATGTCTGTAATCTCTGTACCCTGTAACAGTAGCCGGCCTGCAAAGCCAGCTTGACCTTGACCCCATTCATGGATAATACATGAACGTTGTTTTCTGGCTAACAAAATCGTTAAACCGTTTATTTATATTAAACTGAGTTTAATACTTATACAAGTGTGCAAGTGAGTGATTTATAAGCTTTCACAGACTCTCAGCTGAACATTTCTGGCTTGTTGATCACGTAATGCCAAACGTTTAATCGGGTCAGAGGCTGGGTCGTTCTACCAGCCGTTTTGAACAAAATACAGATCTGGTAACTTACTAAAGCCATCACCGTGCTCTAGTTTCTTATTGCAACATTTCCTCGCACTGGGATCTAAAACAGTGACGTATTTAGCCCAGTAGTGATTCATGTTCGCTCGAGGATCGCAAGGCATATGTTAGAGAAAGCTCGGCTGGTTTGTGGCTTTTGCCAGCCAGCGTACTGCGCATATGCGAATATGATGTCAAGTGTTGGTAAACATGAAAGCCCCTATAATAAAACTTATTAAAAGTGTGCGTATGCCTGTAAAGCGAATAACAAATCCGGGATTCACCTTGATTCACGGAAAAGACATTTGTATGTCTTTAATTAATCACTTATTAACATTAATATAAATTTTTTAGCTTGGCTAGCTCTGGCTAATAACGTATATCACTCCTAAAATGTATGACTCCTCGTGCGACGATGTCAACAATTCATTGTATTTTGGGCTGCTAGATGGTGCCGCCCATGCAGCGATAAATTTCTATTACACAAATAATGATTTACGGCACTAATTTTTAATATTTAGCATCCGGTGAAGGGCGAACTTTAATTTAAAAACATAAACACTTTTATTGATATATTTACATAGTGTTACAAACCGGTACTTTGTCATGTTGTCACAGTGAGCATATTCAAATTAGCTTGTTTAATTGATTAATTACCCAGTGTGTACCTATACAAACACAGTCCCTTGATTTATGCAATTTGATATATGGCCTGGTGACAACATTCTGAAGACAAATTGTTTGGTTATATTCAACAATGTATACCTTAACAAAATTTTTTAATTATATATCCTGCAAGTTAGTGTCGCTGTATAGACCACTCTTTAAAAAGTTCAGAAATGTGAACATTTTGGCTCTAGCTTAATTCTATGTGAAGATATTAATATTTAAAGGTTGCCACCATCAAGAAAAATATAAATTTTACGCCAATTTCCAAAATGCATACATTTAAGAGTGGATTTTTTATTTATTAAAAATATGTCAAGTTTAGCATCACTGTAAAGATCACTCTTTGTGAAGTTCAGAAATGTAAAAATGTTGACTCTAGCACAATTATGTGGGGATAATTTCATATTTTAAGACTGACACCATAAAATTCCAAAATGCACCTAACTGATTGGATCATTTATTTTGTGTACATTGTCCTTGTTTTTATATTTAACTGCCTCTGGCATCTTGAGAGCATCATCCAGGTATTTGTTTAAGAGCATTTTATTAACTACTATGTTTTTTAAGGATTTTAACCTGTTCTGCCATTGCTTCAGTCGAAACTGAAATGCTCTTCCTGTTGGGCTTGTTACTCCATTCCGGCATGGCTGACTTTCAAGCCAGGCCACTGTTTCTAATTCACCTTCTAACCTGAGCTTTTCTAAAACCAATCCATTGGTGATATCCATTAGTGATATTCGTGACACTTATAAATGATCAACTTGAACATCGAACATGTATGATATTTACCTGGTACTGTATAAGTGAAATATATATGAAATGTTTACACAAATTTGAAATGTCTGCACAAACATATTTGGTTGTGGTACATATGTGAGGAGCGATAATCCAAATGTGCAATTGTATCTTGGCTGTGGTGTCTGTGTTGTGAAACTATCTACAAAGCAAAACACATAACATATGCATTACAACTACCACATCATATGTACAACAGGGGTAAACAGTTTTGGAGTTAAGTACATTTATACGTGATTGTAAGTCTAAGTACAAACTGTTGTGTACTTGCTTGTCATTGCTACTTGAGCCTTTTCCAAAAGTACTGTATTTCTGAAGAAAAATTTTTGAAGTGCATATGCCTGACTTTACAGCACAATTATTTATTATTAACTTATTTTTTATGAAATGAGGTCAAGTAAATATAAATAAAATAAAATTATTACTGACCACATTAAGTGTTGCAAATGTAAATCGTATTCCACACTAAAGGACAAGAAATATGTAACAAAAGGTATTTTAGAAATTGCTTCTGGGTGAGCGATAATACAGGGTAAATATACCCGTGAGTGCTGGGTCATTTTATTAACATTGCTGTCGCTAAAATCTGCTAGCAGACACGCACGCAGTCATTACAATATAGCAGAATAATTTTCATTTAATATGTTGTCATATTTCCAATTCTTACCAAATGTATTTTCCATGACCTACAATTGGTCAAATATCACCAAACTTTGGCCCTATCAAATGTTATAGAGCTAGAATTAAATAAAAAAATATTGGAATACTTGCCAGAATTTCATCTATCTCACATGCAAATCTCGTTTAAATCCACACACTTTTACAGGCTTAATGATGTCAAAATGTGAAGTGCCTCAGTAGCATAAACATGGCAGCGGCAACTCGCGTTTCCAAAAAAATTTCTTCTCTTTTTCAAAGCGACCGTGTGCAAAAACTACTCGGGTAATTCTTTAAAAGGTAACAGTGGATGAAAGTCTAGTTCATTAGCTTTTAAATAATATATACATATTGGCAATTTCTATCGGTTTTTAATGGTAAAAATGACATTAAAAGTGACTTACTGAACATTAGTGCAGCTATGAAACGGCAACAGGCAGATTCATTTGACGTGCCTAACTGCTCGATCAAGACTATTGGACACCTGTCACTTCGCACCCTGCGTCAGACACAGTACATACACGTGGGCTCAAGCCACTGACACCATCCTCTCAGTCGATAGTCGATCTGGTGCTCTAACTGCTAACCTACCCTGACGTTGGCTGTAGATATGACAGATTTTATAACATTGCTGACAGAGTGGTCAAAAGAGAGGTACGGTAATGTAGTAGCATATCCGCTTTACAGACAGAGTTCTGAGTTCAAGTCAAACCTGGACCGGGTGTCGGATGTTTCGGCCCATAACAGGTTTGACCCATGGGCCAAACCAACCATTTTCGCAACCAGTGAACCGTTAAATGTTCCCGCTGACATGGGCTAAATCAATTGTATATGCAACCGATGGCAGCGGGCTCCGTGGGCCGAAACGACTATCGTATTAAAACTGGGAAGTAGGCTTTTTCAATATTACTTTCGTTATTTTTGCTAATTTGACTGACTTGACTAACTGGGAAATGTTATATGCTAAATTATTAGAGTTTGCAAACAAATATTCAAATTAATTAATTCTAGCTAATCTTGAAAAACACATGCATTAAGAATTAAATAGTTTTTTTTAAAAACAAATATGTGTGTATTATATATACACAAACATACACACACACATATATAATATATATGTATATATATATATATACATATATATATATATATATATATATATATATATATATATATATATATATATATATATATATATACATATATATATATACATATGCACAAATGCAACAAATAATTTTTTTTAATTCATAGACATTTCCTTTAGACATTAATTACTTCAGTTTGGATCACAGAGCCCACCTACAACTTTAATTATATATTACATGCATTTTCAGAGCCCATTTATAATAATAATTATTAATATTTTAATATATGTTTATTTAATTTAAAAAAAAAATACTCAGTAGTCCATTTACAATAGGACTTATAATATGGAAGTGTATGCATGAGTAGGTGGATATTATCTGTAATGTGCAATATGCAATTTTTATTCAAACACCGAATACAAACTTTCAACGAAGATCAAATTAATAAATGTTTGCACCATCATGCTACATAAACTGATTCTAAATTAAGCAATACAAGGCCAATACCCATTGTTATGATTAATCCACAGGGTTGGATTTCCCAACTGTGACTGACATCTGTCCTGTTGTTTTAAAAGCTAGCTGCCTAGTGAAACCATGGTGCCACAATTATTTCTGTAATCATTACTATGTACTAACAAATCAAGCAAATTCGAACACAATATAATACAGAGTAAAAGCTGTAATTGCATACAGTGTTCGAAATTAAGGCCTTTTTATCGGCGGCCGCCAATTCAAAATGTTTCCCGCCAATTCATCCCAACGGCCATGGCTGGGTCAGACTGTATTAGTGATTGCATGCACAATAATACAGTACTTACTAATCTATGCTAATTCGAATTAAAAATACAATTGTGACAAACTACTTCTTCCTTGCCAGCATCAAATAGCTGCCATGGCAAAGGCGATGTCCACACATGCAAGGGATACCCGTTGCATTTGTAACATAGATGCCTTTTGGATTATTCACATTTAATGACATCAGTATCTTGGGGAATACCAGGGAAACACCAAAACAAAGACAGCGGATGAAGTTGTGAGAATCGTAGTTTGACAATTTTTAAAGGAAATTACACCAATTTACTTCATACTGGTGATATGTCTACTAAGGAGGCAGATAATCCTATTGCAATAAATTATAATGTGCCAGGACATTCTGATTAATGTGATATTTGGCTGTGTTAGTGAACTTTGGAGGCTCCGATTTGGAGTGAATTGAGAACGTCTCAGAACGGCATAGATTTTTGTCCATGCCAAGCCCTACGCATGAACCGTCAGCATCAAACATAATGCTACTTTCAACAATTGTAACTGTTTTGCAAATAAAGTTCACCTTGAAATGTTTAAATGTTAAATTCACTACTTTATTTTATTGATCTGCTAGTTACAGTGTATAAGAAATGAACGACAATATCGAGTATGGTTTATATTCATTAAAGTATTATTTATTCTAATTTAAAGCAGTGTCTGTTTTAGTTACATACTTGTAATTTATACATTTTGTGGGGCCAGTTCAAACTCATCTAGGCCAGTTAATTTTTTACTAATTTCAGACACTGCTTGCATATGAATGGTAACACGATAATAATGCATTAATATATTGATATTAAATTACAGTCTATGCATTAAATAATTTTTTTATTCTAGTGCTTCATAGTATTCCTGATGGTTCCTGACACTTTAGATATTAGAAAGGTATTTCTGACAAGACAGTAAATGCCATGGTATTTACAATCTTGTCAGAAACGTGCCAACCCTGCAAATCTGTCTGTTTTCTACAAATAAGTTTTATAGCATTGCCAACCACCAACCAACCACGTTATATGTCTTCCTGTTGCAACATAAATTAAGTAATATACCAACAATGTCCATTGTCATGTCTACATCAGTTTACTATAAATAATAAATTCGTAAACAAGTTTTCATATAATGTATAATATAATATTTTATTATATTCATACAGGTATACAGTTTTGTCATTAATAATTGAATTTATTTATGTAGACTGTATTTAGTAGACTAGGCACTTTGTTTTTGCAAAATTATATTAGCCAATTGGATTTCTTCTTGCATGAGGTTATATCTTTTTCATTGTGTCCTGTTTCTGGATGATAAAAATAATTGTACATTCATGAACACCTATTTAAATGTAATTAATGTTTATTTCAATTGTATTGTTAATACTATGATATCACATAGTATATTCAACTAGTTACTAATTCAATCTGGGATCAAGTGAGCCAGTGGCCCATCTAGGTTGTAGAAGTGGACCATTTTGAACAATATTGCACCAATTATGCAGCATGCAAGTGTATGTGCCATTTTACCCATGTACCAACCACATTATTGAGGTCAGACCACAGTTGAACTTCCTGTTTATTGTTTCACACAAATGTAGGGCATATTAAATTGTGATATATTCACATGTTTGTTCGTAGAAGCTATTGGCTGTGAAATAATGCATTTGTGAGAGTTTAACAGGTGGAGGGATTTATGGGAATTTTTCTGCAATTAGCCACTTGGGAACATGAATACATGGATATTTTTGTAAACACTGATAGGCATCGCATGTAGGGGCATTTAAAAAAGAGCTGGAAGTATGTGATTTTGACAAAACTTGGTCAGCATGTCAATGAGATGTTAGCAGTTACTGTGAAAAATTTTCTGAATTTATGATGATAAAGTTTTCTTATAATCAGACAAAACATGGCCACCAATGCAATATTGCATTGTGGTCTGATCTCTACTCAGTGGGGGTGGGAATGCTTTGTACATCTTCAGCTATATAATTAATTATTTGTATGATAGTTTTTAATGGCTTCCAAAACAATTATTACGAATATGTTAGTTTTCCTAATATTTATCTATTATTTGGTGTATAACCTTTGTCTTTCTGCAAGCTTATATGATCAATATATGCTGCCGCAATGTATTAAAATTAACATTCGTGATAAAATAAAATAATAATTAGCCATAATAGGGATGTCTTGAAGCATTGCCACCATTTAGGATTTAGATTTCGCCGACTTTCAACTTGCGCCAATGTAACTACGCATGGACCATATTTGCTGTATTTTGGAAATGGCATATTTGCATATCGCTCTCTGTTATTGAAGTAATTAATATTATACAGTTTAATATATATATATATATATATATATATATATATATATATATATATATATATATATACACGTACAATACATATAGCCTTAAAGTGCTCAGGCTGCTCCACATGTACAATACAGATACCATGTGCCAATTATTCATGAGATTCAATCATATATGCAATTTAGTTGCACCAATCTTTAAAATATTGCACCCATGGCACAATATATATAATTTATTATATATATATATATATATATATATATATATATATATATATATATATATATATATATATATATATATATATATATATATTGAGCAGCCTGAGCACTTCCAGGCTATCTGTATTGTACGTGTGGAGCAGCCTGAGCGCTTTCAGGCCATGTATAATTTTCCATAGATTCTGGGTGCATCCATAATTACCTAATTACACTCTCATCCAGGCATTTGTCCAACTCTTAGAGACCAGGCTCATCTTGGCAAATTCATGGTAGGTGAGTGAGAGTTGGATAAGCAAGATTAGAACACAGCTAGGGCGCAGATAACTAATTCCAAAAGTTTATATTTGAAAGAAATAACACCCAATGGTTATATACATTGTCAGTATTTTTAAGTATAACTGGCTCTACCTCGATATGGATGTGGCGGAGTATGTACACAGTGGCATCACCCGACATTAATGTTTAGTTCTTAAAGCAGCAACATATGATTTTCAAGCAATACCATTATTCCAGTGGCAATATTATATGCCATATGGAAAACTGGCAGAAAACATAAGTAAATCACCAAGAGCGAAAGAAATAATGGCCAAACTCGCATCCATTGATTTGTAATACTATGTATGGTTTTAAATAATTTTTTTTTTTTCAGGTTGCCAGCCAATATGGCTGGTGGCTTTTACATTTTACATTTTTTTCATAATTTTGACCACTTTAGGGCACATTTGATAGTTTCATCCATAAATTTTTTTTCAATGAATCTCATCCTGAATTCTGATATAGTAACTGAACCTAAAGCTTGAAACACATGATGGGACAAAGCGTGTTTTAGATTGTATGTATGGTTTAGAACTTTAGTTTTGCATCCGTTAATAGATAGACCAAGTCGAATTACCACAAACTCGTACTATATTTGCTAATCAAATGAATTACTTAGAACTGGGTTATTAATCAATGACATTAGTGATCATTTGCTGATATTCACTTTATGTAATTAAGAAATAGACAAATGGAAATGCGACACATTTAAATATGTAAGAAATGTAAACGATATAATTTATTTTTGCTTATTGAAAGTTTGAGGAAAGAAAAGTTGGATAATGTGTTGCCAAATGCTGATGTAAATCTGGCATATACCAACTTTGTTAGCAGATTCAGTACATTGACAACTATCATTGCCCAGTTGAGAAGGTTATGTGATTAAGCAAACATAAAAAAACCCTTGTTTACAAACGGATAAAAAAATGCGTGTCGTAAGAAGAATGCTCTATACAGAAAATTTCTCTGGGGCAGAACTCAAACTGTAGAATCTCAATATAACACGTATAAAAATAAATTAACTTCTATTTTAAGATTGGCTGAAAAAGCATATTACAGTAAACTGTTGCCAGAAAATAAAGGAAATACTAAATACTCTGAATACTCTGTTACGTAAACAACGCCAGTTGAACTATCCAAAACGTTCATTATATGGGGAAAACACGTTTCTTTACAAATGTTGGTCTTAATTTAGCAAAGGATATCCCTAATCTGGATGAACATATTTCTGTGTATGATTATTTGGGACTTATTGAAAAAAAATTTTTCCTCGAATGTGTAGATGAGGAAGAGGTTATAGTTACAGTGAAAGCGTGTACAAAAAAGAAATCTTCAGACTTTGAAGACATAAGTATGGATATTGTTGCAAAGGTCATTTATGCCCTGCTGATGCTTGATGTTGACACCTTGCTGATGCATAATGGCAGAAACCTGTGTGCATTTGCTACAGGAACACAAAGAGTAATTGTTGTTAAAGGTCATTTAATAAATACATTACCAGATGATAAAATACATGTATCGATGAGAGAATTAGCTGAACATATTCATCGAGAAAAATACCATACATGTAAATCGATGAGATATAGCTTTATTGCCAATACAAATTTACAATTATAGGCCAATTTCTCTCTTGCAGCAATTCTCAAGTCTTTGAAAAAAAATGTCCTTGCCAGAACAGACAACTTTGTAAATGCCAACAACATTAAATTTGAATCAGTACGGCTTCCATACAGATATGTCCACATCACACGCAGTAATGGAATTGATAGAGGAAATAAACAGTAAAAATCATGCAATTGGTGTATTTATTGATCTAAAAAAGGCATTTGTTACCGTGAACCATGGAATACTTATAAAAAAATTGAATTACTTTGATGTGCATGGAGTAGCAAATTATTGGATTAAAAGTTGCCTTTCGAACAAGAAGCAATTTGGAAATATTGACAGGTGTGTCTTGGGGCTATTAGATGTCACATGTGGTGTTTCGCAAGGGTCTATTTTAGATCCAAGATTATTTGTCCTCTATGTTAATGATATCTGCAATGTATAAAAATTAGTAAAATTCTTACTTTTTGCTGATGATTCGAATGTATTTTGTGGCAGTAATAATTTATTAGAACTATGAGATATGTTAATAGAGAACTTGCCTAATTGTGCATATGGTTTGCTATAAACAAATTATCACTGAACTTGTCAAAAAGCAATTATGTTATTCAGGAAACGTCCGCCAGATCTGATGTTGACATTAATTTGTGCATAATTACCGAAATAATAACCAGAGTACATGTAAAAAAAATTCTGGGAGCATTTACTGATGACGATATGAACTGGAAACATCAGTCACATTAATACGTTTATAACAAAATTGTATGTATAAGGCATATCACAATGTAATACCAAATAGTTTGCAAAACATGTTTAAACTGTATGTTTCAACACATGATACTCGACAGAAAGATACATTCAGAAGTCATTGTGTGCGTACAAACATAAAATCGATGTGCATTTCTGTTTGTGAAGTAAAACTAGCTGCAGAAGCATACAAGCATTAACAAAACTTACATCTTCTTTCTATCAATTGGGTCTAAAAAAATTTAAATAATTATAATCAAACATGTGTTGTAGGCACTGTATGCATTATTTATTAGTTAATTATAGATTTGTAATTTATATTTATTGTAAGATATTGTATTTGTATCATACATAACTATACTAGTTGGGGTGAACCATAGATAAGTATCACACTTCTGTTCATTCCCTTTCCACCAACATTCTATTTATTTTATTTTTTACAAATGTTGCAAATGATGTTGTATTTTGCAATAATGGAATTTATACTGTTGGTTGTTGGAAAAAAATTACTGATTGATTGGTTGATTGATGAACCACTCCTTTGATGACCGCGTCAAGGTCTGCAACATTTAAGGCTAAATAAAACGCTAAATAAAAACTACGTTTGCAGAATGTTACCGCTCTTTTAATTGTACAGCGCTGTCAAACATGTGGACAAGAAACCTATTTCTTTCTAGGTATTGTCAACAAGAAGTACAAGGAGAGAGAAGTTTGTTATGTATGTGCCCACAGTGACATTATTTTATAATGTAGATACTAGATAATACAATATTTAGTCATTAAACATGGATAGAATATAGCCTAACATTATTGGAGGCCTGCCAGACACCTACTTGTTTCATAATATACAATAATTTTTTTTTTGCGCTAGCATAGTGATCGATAGTAGTGTTATTGATATTACATTTAGGGACATTAGAAACTGTATGCCGATGGGTATGTTGCATGTCACGCTGGCTGCCACTGAGAACAACCAACATTGACTAATTCTCATTCAGCTTAGATTAGTCAGATGGGCATGTACGCATTCATTGGATGACATAGGTGAGCTTATCTTCTCAGGGACTGTAATTAGAACAACACTGTATTAATTTTGTGCTGCAAATGATGACCAACTATTAGAAGCCAGCCAATATATATCTACATCTTCAGCAAATTTCAGATACATAACTTGAAAACTTTTGAAAGTTTAAAAAGTTGGAGGCACACGAAAACGTAAAAAAATAATGGGTATGATTTTGGGGACACTTACCCCTTGTTCACATACTAGACCATTACAGAGACAATTTGCATGTAAATACTTAGTTCTTTTGCACAAGTGCTCAAGTAAATTCTGAGACATTAACTTTTTGACCATTTTGTTTTCCCAGGTACATATAATCTAGAACTATGTATTCAGGATCCCTTTTGATTTTTTTTGCATTTCACAACAATATTTACATAATTTTCTTACTATAGATGGAATAGTTAGTCAAATCAGCTATAGGATTTGATGTTGTGTTATAATCTGTTGATTAGATAAAAACACAGAATGCATCCATCTGAAATATGTTTTTTAACATGAAGCCATTTGCATAGGGAATCCAAATATGGATAGATGAGATAGGAGCCAGGCTACTGGTGGAACTTTCAGAAATAATCTCGCACCCATTACGTAAAATATTTGAAATATCAATAAAAACAGCTAGTATCCTGAATGATTGGAAAGAAGGGAAAATTTCAGCTATTTATAAAAAAGGAACCAAGTCATCAGCAAGCAACTACCGCCCAGTAAACATTACAAGTATTCTTTGTAAATGCATGGAAAGGATCATTAGAAACCATATTTTTTAATATATGAAGGAAAATTCTCTGTTTAGCCCAAAACAATATGGTTTTATAACAGGGTGCTCTACAGTCCTCCAACTTATAAATGTTTTAGATAACTGGACCCTGGGACTCAACAATGGAAATTACACAGATGTCATTTATATGGACTTCCAAAAACCACACAAGAGGTTAATAAATAAATTATATAACTACAACATTAGTAATGAATTAATAAATTGGATCGAAGCATTTCTTACAGACAGAAAACAAAAGGTGGCTGTAAATGGTAAAGAATCGAAATGGCACAATGTAACTTCTGGGATACCCCAGGGTTCGGTTATAGGACCGTTACTTTTTGTACTATACATAAACGACCTACCAGAACTAACTAAGTCTGATACATTTCTATTTGCAGATGACATCAAGATATTTAGAACTATTTCTGATAAAAATGACCAGGGCACTTTACAAGATGACCTAAATACCTTAGAGCAGTGGATCAACAAATGGTTACTCAAATATCATCCAAGCAAATGTAAACACATGACTATTGGAAATAATAACATTGGAGAAATCAAATATTCTATGACACATAACAACTCCATATATTCACTCGATACAACTGAAAAACAAAACAACTTAGGGGTTATTATAGACACAAAGCTATACTTTGATTACCACATTAACCAAGCAGAAAACAAAACAACAAAGATGAAAAAAATAATTCGTAGAACTTTTCAGTTTCTTGACAAAGATACGTTCTTGCCATTGTATAAAACAATGGTAAGAACGCATCTTGACTATGCCATAGCAGTATGGTATCCTTAAAAAAAAACATTGCAATAGAAAACATCCAAAGAAGAGCAACAAAAGAATTGCCAGGGATGAGTAACTTACCTTATATAGAAAAATTAAAATTATTAAAACTTCCCTCATTATCATATAGATGTTTACGAGGTGAAGTGGTTGAAGTTTTTTAAATTATACATAATCTATATGACATTGAATCTTCACCTAAGCTCTTAAAATGGGAGGATGTATCCTTTAGGAAATAGAGGGCACACTCTAAAATTATTTACTCAAAGAGCAAAAACAAATATAAGAAACAATGCTTTTCCAATCAGAGTGACTGAACCTTGGAATTCCCTACCGGAAACAGTCATTCAAGCAAAATCTTTAAATACTTTTAAAAACTGCCTGGACCAATTCTGGTCCAATCAGGAAATTCTGTATAATTTCGAAGCACCATTAAAAACAGGAACCGGAATTCTTAAACTATTAATAGATGAAGAAGATCTGATCATTGAGGAGTCACAAGAATCCTGCTATCAGAGCCAACTTAGGTATCTTAAGGTAAGGTATTACACAAGCATTGTACCTGAATGTAAAACACCTTGTATCCAAGTGCGATTCTTGTTTTTGACAGCTTGGGTTTGAAAGGGTTTTGTTGCTTTTGCATGTATGTATTGAATGAGTCACGTTAGTTTGTTCTCTTGTTGATCAGTAGGTGTGATGGAGATGGGAGCAGTGGGTCAGTTTCCTCATCCAATACCAGCTGCCCACTGTGGCAGTCGACGGGAGATGTTCACCGACTATGGCAGTTTGGTGGCTGTCAGTGTTCAAATGGGGAGTACGATTACACAGAAGTTACACAGATATGATGTGCTGCATCGACTGTATGCGTCACGGCCATCATTACCACTCTTCCCATCCCATTATGGTAAGTTTCAGCACAGTTCATTAACTTTAATATTTCACTGTATTGGTGCCTGTTTTACTTCACTGCGGATCTCAAAGGGTTCAGATGTAGCCCCATCATAATTGAACGTGCCCTTCATGTAGTCATAGAAGGTAGAGATCATACTGAGCAGCTTTGGAGGGCAACCAGATGTCTCCAGCAGCTTGAATAGTCCACTTCTGCTAACTTGGTTGAATGCCTTATTAAGGTCTATGAAGGTGAAGGCTGATATACAGTGGTCTTCTTTATTCACAACATTTCTTTTGCAGTTGTCAAACAGAGAATATCATGTCTGTTGTGGATCTCCCTGTTCTGAAGCCTGAGACTCTGTATAGCATCATTCAGCTAGGATCTGTAGACTGGCTAGGGCAATGTCGGCAAAAAAAAAGTAATTGTTGCAGTCAGTCAGAAACGCGGTCATCTTTGCTTTTGTACAAAGTTACTATATTCATATCATGCATGTCCTGAAGCTCCTTCCTCCCAGCAGAGGCAGATAAGTGCAGGTTTCATAAGGACATAAGTAAATTACAAATTTGTATGGCAAAATTTGTCTTGTTCATTTTACTAATGTTTTAACCTTTTACAAACTGTTTGCTCTCGAGGATATATATATGAATGCTAGTTGAACATTGATGTGGTGAAAGCGTGTCATGCAAGGTTTTGTTGATACAAAGCCAAAATAAAACTTAACCCTGCACAACTTTCCAGTTTTTTGCTTCACTGTTGCCACAGTGTCACTCAAAAAAACGTAATGGATCTTGGTGACTTGGAGTTAAAAAATTTGTTTAAATACACTACGAATTCTGATACCTTTTACATTGTTATCTTGACATGACATCTCAATATTTGAGCCTAAAATTGGTTTTATTGTTTTCAATGTCATGATGATAAAGAATATGTTATAAAAACATAAAAATTCTGGTTTTGGTTATTTATTTAAAAATCATACATTAATGTGTCTGTTTTGTGTCATCCAGTAGTTAAACATACTTTAAAACCTAATGTTATGTACATACTACAAAGGTAGATATAAATGGTGCATTTGGTGTCTGAACCTGTACATTCATACTAAATTTTGAATTTAATAGTGTTTGACAAAACTCTTAGTACAGTACTGTAAACTGGGGTGAATTTGGCCCATTCTTTAAAGATCGCTCTGGAAAACTTGTATCCTGGGTGATAAAGCATTGAACCAAGAAGCTACTACTAACCAACCAACTGTCCTTATCCCTAGATGATCACCACTTTGACAGCAAATTGATCCATGGGAAGGTATTAAAATTTTATTATTTGTGCTATGCCAAAGTCACCCCATAGGGTGGGGTGACTTTGGCCCCTACATAATGTATGCCTATAAGTATTTGATTATTTACAACGATAATTAATATTATAATATGAAAAAGTAGGTAGCAAACCAAAGTGACTTTAGCCCATTGCACAAAAAGTTATTATGACACCTCTGCATGCATTCCATTCATCACAATGGTGGTAGTAGTTTATATAGGCATTTTAAGAATTATATATTATGTTAGTGTGGAAGAATTGCCTTGATTTTCAGATCCTATCGATCTCAAAGTACATAGAAATTAATAATATAATACTTTATGTTTTAGTCCTTATTTCTGTAGTATATTTACCCTCAGAAATTGCAATGCCACTGCAATCAATATTAAATGGTCCTTTACTACATGCACATCGAGAGGTAGACTGCTTGGTTGTCTTGCTGCTTGCTAATGATTGTGAGCGTCGAGCTGGATACAAACATATTTTGGTCAACCATTTGTGGTTACTACATGTCTAAAACTAGTCATGAATGTTGTTTGTTGTTTTAATTATAAATATCTTCATTTCTACTGACTAGTGTCGTTACATTTCGCATGATTTATTACTCTAGAGTCTAGTAGTTATTCAGGTTGTATTATGTTATGGCAAGTTTTCTGTAATAGGCTGGAAACCTGTCCTGTTCCTAAGCTAGGCATAACTGGGCAGGTGCGTCCCCTTTTGCTTAGGCTATAAGAAAATGAAACATGAGAAATGCACTGCTGTATAGCTGCCATGTTTGCAGCAGTCCGCTTTATAATGTCATCAGTTTCAAATTGGCCGTACAAATTTGAAAGGTCCATGATTTAAAATGCTTAATTTTGTGCACAAGCAGCATCAAAATATTGTCAACAAAATGCTATATTTCAGGAAGACATTATAAGTTGTTTATTTTCAGCAAAAAATACCTTACTGTCCGACGTCTTTATGTACAAAATACTTAAGTACAAAGTTCTGCTGCCCAGCACTAAAGCAGTGTACCCTTTATTATGATGCTTTAAGTTTTAAAACAGGTTATTAGCTATTTTTTCAAAAGTGACACTTAAAACTAATTGGTGACAATTGACAGATATAATGCTTTTGTGTATAAATTCTTTTAGATAGTGTCAGGTAAGGAAAGCTTTTAACTCTATCCCTCCACAAACTTTATCAAGAAGCATTATTGCTCTTTTAATCACCAGTATAATGACTACCATATTTAGCAACCTATTTAGCATACACAACCTAATAAGCGTACAACCCCAGATTTTTGTGATGTTGGGAATCCAGATTGTAATTTCCTCAGCTCCACCAATGTCAACCTTCAAAGTTCAGTGATGACAGACAACATTTCCATCAAATATTCAGGTATTTCTGCTCTGGTATCCGTTTACCACCCTTAAATGTATAAATGGCTGGTAGCTCCAAACAACATTCATGTGTAGTATTATTAGACATGTAGTAACCACGAATGGTTGATCAAAATATGTTTTTATCCAACTTGATGTTCGCCTTCATTAGCAAGCATCATTAGCAAGCAGCAAGACAACCAAGCAACGAGTCTACCTCTCGATGTGCATGTAGTAAGGGACCATTTAATATTGATTGCAGTGGCATTTCAATTTCTGATGGTAAATATACTACAGAAATAAGGACTATAACATGAAATAATATATTATTAATTTGTATGTACTTTGATTTGATAGGATCTGAAAATCAAGGCAATTTTTATTATATGGAAACCCAAACAAGCTGTGCGTAAGTTAACCAAAATCATTCCCTTTCAAACAAGTACCGATCCCCAGGAAATTGTGTTACTCTCCCCCACTATATAATGTCACAAATATTTTTAAGCGTACTGTATGCTTAATAGTTTGAATACGATAACTAAATATTAACTGTGTATTACCACAGTGCGAGAACCACATAGCGACTTGTGTATGGGTGAACTACAGAGGAGACGAGAAAGGACTGTGTATGCTTTGAGCACAATGGGTTACATCAAAAGCCTTGTAAAAAAGGTATGAAAACATGCAGAACTATACATGTTTAGATGGTGACACCATACTACCACTTGATACCACTTCATGGATAGTTCAGCACCAGCACAAAGCTGTCTTTTCGTAACAGTTCGCTTACCACAGCCACAACCTCATAACTGCTAACATGTTGCAAAAAACACTCACTTTTTCTGCATATTAGCAGTATATATGTACTTGTTCAGTAAATAATTTTATTGCCCATTTATTTGCTGCATTTATAAGCAGGGGCCCGGTTTTTGCATATGTTTTTTGTTCATATCATCCATCAAATATGTATTCGTGGAAATGTTCAACAAGGTTGTAGATAATAATGAAGTAAAAAAAATTTCCAATCACAACTATTGAGCTTTACTTACTCAACATTTCAGCTACCGTTGGTAGCCTTCATCAGGAACTGAATTCTGGAACTACTTCTTCCGCTCACCAGTTGGCAATGCAAGCAGGCCATCTGATACGTGGCTGAGTCAGTATCCCCCTCCCCACACGTATGGGACAGTCTGCTTGCCATACCAACTGGAGAGCAGAAAAAGATCTAGTTGGGCAGATTTCAGTTCCTGATGAAGGCTACCGATGTTAGCTGAAACGTTGAGTAAATAAATCTCAATAGTTGTGATTAGAAGAAAATTGTTACTTCGTTATTTACATGTTGTTTGCATTCCTATATGTAAGTGTGAACTGTTACGATTTACCCGTAAGTCATGGATTATTTGAAAGTCGGACATAGGAGTCATTCATTAAGGTATTGGGCATTTTGAACAAGGCTTTTTTGTATCACGGGATGCAGTTTTTCAAATGGCTTGCAAATAACATATCAGTTTAAAACATATTCGAAGAGCAACTCTCTTGAATATTGTAGATGTTTGTAGTCAGTTGCACCAGTCTCATGAGCTCCTTCAGAGCATGTGCTGCAAACCGGGTTCATTTGTGGTCTTACAGATTTCTGCTAGCAGCCTTACAATTGTGTAAGGTGCAAGGGTTGGTAACTATGGCTTATGTATTTATTTTATGATATTTTTAATGTGCTTTTTATATTGAAATATATTTTTCTTCAGGATTATTTTTTTTACACATTTGTTTACATTGTTCAGTTTGAGTAGACTATGAACATAAAATAGGTGCACTTCATTTGTATTACAGGACACAGAACAACAGCAGAACTTAAAGATGTATCTATTCAACTTGGAATGTGGATCAGGGTTAGCTGAAAGGGAACAAGGTGATGATGGTAGTGATGACTGCCAGTCACTTGGTTACCCTGTGCTTCCCATTCTGGCTGACATCCTTCATGAACAAATTGGAAACGGCACTGACTTACATGTGAGTTTTTCAACATCATACATATTGAATTTAAGTGTCATATAACAACGTTGTGTGCTGCATTTGTTTGGTGTATTGGTGATGGGTGATACTGTGAGGATGGCATAACACTGATGATGTTTGCTCTTTTTCTGATATCACATTAATGATAAAATAACAGATATACCACTCCAATATGTTTATGGCAGTTTTTATCCATACCAAATTTCAATTAAATTAAGCTGGCTGTTTCATAGCCTCTGCATTCTTTTACAGTCGGCCCTCCTCCATCCACACCAAGTGACTTGCCCACATCATCTGGCCTACTATGCTTCTCGTTAAAGTGAACTGCATCCCAATTTCTTCACTTAGGTCATCCATCCCCCTTCTAGCCACCATCTTTGTTTCTGTAATTCTCCTGATCCTAATATGCAAACTTAAAGTGGCTGGGACAGCTGCTACATTCCTGTCTAATAATTTATTTTACTCCTGAAAAACATTTCAAAGAAATAAAATATGACGTTTAATTTTGTTTCTTCCTTTGATTTTTAAATACAAGATAGAATTTATTTTCATTGGTAACTAAAAACAAATGTGCCATAAATATCAATGTATGTGTCCCATGTGACAGACTTGGGTCAACACACAAATTTTTATATTTATTTATGATTGTGTACACATAGTAAATATATGCATTTGTTACTATAGTGCATTTAATGTTCAAGTATTTAAAAAAAATTATTGGGCCATAAAAAATCCAAACTAAGACAATGTTGCCAACTTACCCTTAGTTCATGCCTACCTTGCAGGTTAGGGTAGGCCAGGGGTAGTGTTTTGGAAACCCCCCCCAAACAAAACAATTATGGTTAAAGGGATACAGTTATGGGAGGCAAGTGTAGGGTGTTCTTGATTCCAACAGGCTGTGTTGGCACTTCATGGATTGTAGACAGATCACATGCAGGGGCATTGTTAGTTGATCCCATGTTGAGTTCCAATCATTTCTGATTCTACATATATAATAATGTACATATCCAATGTTTTGTCCACCAAACGTCATACTTCTATTATGATTTGAACAATTCCCGTAATTGTGGCTGGTTAACTGAGCATTATACTATTTTTTATATTGTTATAGCAGCTTTTGGTGAAAAGAAGTAAACGACAGGTAGTAAACATGTGAAGACAGTATCATTGAATAAAAGGAAGTAAATGAGAGTTAGTAAAAATGTGAAGACAGTATCATTGAATGAAAAGAAGAAATGAAAAGGGATTTCTGCATCCACATATTATCTAGCAATTTGAATATTGTCTACCAATGTGCACAAGATGAAAGCCGCCTACAAAATGGTCTACAAAATGCACCTTCACCAAGTCATGGTGGTAAATGTCCACATCAGACTGATTAGCCATAAATATATGAAAACACAACAAATGAAACTGTCCATGAAATATTCATCCTCACTTTGATGGATCACTGATGATGAATTTATTTAAAAATCCAATTATGATATACACAAGATAAAAAAGCCAATTATGTGGTAAAATATTACCTGTTCACATATTTTTCAGTATTTGAAAGTGTTGATTTGGTTAGAACAGAATTTTTGCCAACATTTTGAGTTATACCAACATATTACCTCTAAAAAACTCAGTTCTGTCCTATGATACTATATGCCATTACATTGTTAAAGCATGATACCAAACTGTTTCAGAATGTTAATTCGCAATACACTGGCGGTTGCTTGAGCTGTGTATCTAGAGAAACTCCTGGTGGCCAGGAAGCAGTATTAGTGTATGCATCTGGAGACAATCTCTGCACACTGTGTATCCTTTCTGCTTTGTGGGACAAGATATTTACGTGGAATAATGGAAATTAATTTCTTTGCTATAAAGCAAGATTACCATTTATGGCAAAGCAATGTTATGTTATTGACAATGTTATGTGCACTGTTATGTGTTAGGTAAAGCGGTGATATAAGCCAGCATCACATCGTTTGTAATGTAATACAACCAGTAATAACAAGAGTTGAAGTATAAGTATAGTGCATTGTCAGTGTCACAATGACCTATTTTCTGTAACTGGCTTCCTTGACTTGTCTGTAGCTATGTCACATGTTTCTTGTGACAATTATGAGTTTGGAGTACATGGTAACAATATTGACACAGTTATGGTGGATGACAAAATATACGAAGTGGTTACTGGTCAAATAGGTGTGGAATGTAAGTATGCTAAGCACTGCAAGCAGATTTTTGCAGAAAATGCATTTAAAAAAAAACATCCCATATATGTGTATCCAAACCATGACTACCTAAATCCCCATTCTATAATATGTAACATAAGTAGAGAACCGTTAAACTGGTTGGTCATTTGTAACATACTTAGTAGGCCGCATATGGTCAAAATAGGTTTCCTTACCAGTTTTGCATGAAATTTTGCCTCAAGACCAAAATGACCCAATCTGTACTAAAAGATTCAAAATCCGTCTTGCCAAAGCCCCATTTCATTATCACTGATACATGTGGACAAAATCTTAAATGGTTGGCAGGTTGTAACACGCTGACTACACCCTGAAAAAGAAGTGTTAACGTAGTTACCTAACCACATTTTTGGAGAAAAAAATGCATTTTTTTAGACAAATATTACCCATGTTTAAAAAAAATCCAAACCATGACTAGCTAAAGACCCATTCTGTAATCTGTGACATATGTAGAAAAACTATTTGGAAACGCAACATTGTTAGTATGCCTTATAAGGCCCAAATTATGTTTTAACCAAATTTATGTAAAAAATGTACACAAATTACCCGTTTTTGACCTAAAATAAAAAATAAGGCAGTCCAACAACCCAAACAATAATCAGTGACATATAATGAGAACACCTAAAATGGTTGGTTGGCTGTTTGTAAAAAATATCGAAAACATTTCTGAGCACTTTTCTCATCAACAACCACCTGTCTAATACATATTTGACTTTTATGCAGTCAACAACACAACACAAATATAGAATGGACATGGGCGTCTGCGGGGGGGGGCAAGAGGAGCACTTGCCCCCAGATCTGGTACTAACCTCAAACACCCTTAAACCAAATAGCCTTTGCCCTACATGCTATCAAGCAGTCTACGAATACAACACTACCTGCTTAAAAATATTCTAGCTCTAACTCGAATAACTACTAAGGTGGGGCCAATTCGCCACCGGTCACTGACACATGTGACCACCCCACCAACTCTAAGTAACCATTAAGAAGAAATTTTAAGTAGAACAGTTGTCACCCCTATTCAAGCAATTTTAATGTATTTTTTAAATGCGTCAGAAGCCTGCCGCTCTGATCTGCGCATAAAATTTGCCTCTCATTGCAGCCACAGTGGCTGCCCCAATACAAAAGCTGTGACCCGTAAAGGCACTAGTTTGGTAGCCACAGAAAGCAAGTAGTCGCTTCAGAGACACATCAAATTCACTATGGAGCATTGGGAAATCATCTGGGTATGCAAACAGGGAAGCCTGTACATCACACCCTAGCCAGCGGAAACTCTGCAAAAAAGAAGCGGGATGGATTAGTATCCCCTGAATGCACACGTCTCTCACCTGAAGGAATTGGGGACATTGCCGCACGCTATGCTTAAAACACTAGAAAGAAATTGTTATCCTATACTTCTGACAGGTTGGCGGAACATCATAAGGCCCAAGTATTTGACCCAATGCCAACTCTTTTGCTGTCTTACGATCTATAACTCCTGCAAATTCGTCAGCAGATTTTAAATTACTTACCACGTCACCATGTTGTGGAGGCAACCCAACACAACCTATCTGAATACCATAAGTGAAACCATCAAGGCTGGGGTGAATTCAGAAATGAATTGGAATATTCGATTCAGTTCAGTTGAATTCTAGAATTTGAATTGAAAGATTTTGACCAAGCAGAATTTGAATTTGAATTGCAAGATTTTGAGTAAGTTGAATTGGAATTGAAAGAAAATGAATTGAAACTCATTTTCTTGTGCTAGTGCGATCCGGTTTTATTTCCAATGTAGTCCTCAATCCAACCCTAGAATTGCATATGAACTCGGTCTTCGTAACAGCTAAACATACATTTGTACACCATTTGAAGGTGAGAACATTTGTCCAAATTTGACCAAAGGGTCTGCGTGGCAATGTTACATGTGGCAATTGACAGAGGAGAGCAACTAAAATGATTCCAGAACTGAGAGACCTTAGTTATGAAGAATGCCTGAAAGAATGTGGTTTAAGAACTCTAGAGACAAGGAGTTAAGAGGAGATCAGATTGAAGTTTTTAAGATATTGAATGGGTATGAAAATATTGATAGAAATATGTTTTTCTCACTCAAGAAGGATAGCTGAAGAGGACATGAGGTAAAATTAGTAAAGGGTCAGTGTAGATTGGATATCAGAAAGTACTTGTTTTCACATTGGACAATAAATGAATGGAACAAATTGTCTGCAGATTGTATAACTGCTAGCAGCGTGAATATGTTTAAAAACAAGGTTGACACATATCTCAGAAGGGCGGGTTACACATAGATGAACATTGTTGGACTCTCGATAAGCCAATGGCTTCCTTGTCTGGGCCTTTGGCTTGGATGGCAAATCTTGTTAAATCTTGTTAAATTAGTAATTGGCTTGCTACTCCTGCATTGTTTCATTGAGCAGGTATTTCTGAAACCATCAAATGATCAGCCTACTAGTCTTTTCATGTTTGAATAACGACTCAGCCATTGTCTGTACATTGTTTACAATTACTAGCAGTTGGAATAACATACAAACAAACCTCTGAAACCTGATATTTTGTAAGTTTGCAGCAATAGATGTAATAGAAAAGTAATAGACTGTTATCTGTTACTTTAGGATATATTTTTGTTACTATTACTTAAAAAAAAAGTTCATCTATTGGAATTGAATTGGAATTGAATTGGAATTGAAAGATTTGAGCTGGAATTTGAATAAACAAAATTAATTGAATTGGAAATGAAAGGAATTGGATCTGATTAAATGGAATTGACCCAAGCTCTGGAGTAAGATAAGGCATAAGATATGCCACTAAATTATTGCTGTAACCATCTAAGATACTGCAGAGTGCTGCTGAAGACACAGGTGAGGGCAGCTTACTTCCTAGCACAAGCTGTTGAGCCTGTGGCGGTCGACGGGCCAGTTGGGGGACCGGGCGGGGGAGAGTTACCTAGGTGCTGTTGCTTTGCCTGTCTGCTGAAACATCTAATAGATGGATGGGACCCCCCGCAAATTCTACATACATGCACCCAGCGACAGGTGGTCTTGTTACACATGTCTCCCTGGTCAAATGCAAAGCATGGACTGGCAGTTGGATGACTGGCCCTACCCTTGCCTTGAATGGGGGACCCTTGGGACTGCCTCTGACCCGCCTTAAGTCTGATGCCTTCAGCCATAGCTCCCATGCCTATCTCGCCGGGTACTGCAGAGACCTGAAGACTTGATCGTATGACCGCCAATCGGCCCCCTCCTGTGCCAGGCCTCTAATGACCTCGCTGTATTTTAACATTTTAGTTGCACAAGGAAGATTAGTGGACTGCATCAAATATACCAACATATTCCTGTACAACTGGAATGCTTGCATTTGTAGTTGAAAAGACGGTCTTACTTGGCTTGGCCTTTGCCAGGACACGCAGAAAGTGGGGCTGGAGTTGGTCCGGTTTAATAAGGAGGGACAGGTCGATGAACTCGCCAGCCCAAATCTTTGTCCGAAGGGCATCAGGGATACTAGCATAGAGTGTTAAGGAAGCTGATGTGCATGATGCCATCAATTCTTGCATGGCCCTCGGCAGAGACCCTAAAACTTTGTTATCAAGCACATTCATAAAGTCGGCATTAGGCCACGGGGCCACAGTGTCATTGGCACCATAATCAAATGGCAGTGGCTGAACCGGGACAGGATTATTCAGCTCCATCACAGCTGGCTGCACCGGGATAGCGTGCCCCCTCTCCGGAGCACTTGGACCATGCCCATCTGGCATCTGTGCTGCACTGCCCAAAGCAGTTGGTGCGGTCCTTGTAGCTGGCATTGGACGCAAAGCAAGCACCATGGTATGGATCTCCTGTAGCATCTTCTCGGAAGATGCCACGTGGCATTCCATGTCGTGTTCCCACTGGCTCTGTGGCAAGGCTGGCTCTCGTGCGTCTCTCTCACTACCACCTGGAGACTAGGAGCATCCTTGAAATGCCCCTGAATCGCACATTCAGGAGGCAGAGCACCCATGGATACTGCTGCCGAAGCTGGAGTAGACACAGTAGCTGTCGTAGCCGCAGCAGACGCAGTAGCTGCTGGAGCAGCAGCAGCAGATATGGTAGCTGCTGGAGCAGCAGCAGCAGATATGGTAGCTGCTGGAGCAGCAGCAGCAGATGCGGTAGCTGCATGTGCCGACTGAACATGAGTCCATCTTGCAGTGCAGGCCCTCCACGACAACGTGTAGCTTTAGCAGGAGGCATGTGCCGCCATCTGGAGAATGCAAAGGACCAATGTTTTACAAAATCACTGCTAAAGGTACCATCACCTTTCAACGCCTGCGCTGTCGTGTCAAGTGATTGACTACAAAGTCAGAGTCCATTTTTGGGCTAACTCATGAGTTTTTGCGTTTTTGAGCACATTCACACCACATGTGAAAGGCGAAAATCTCGCCACGAGAGAGGCATGGTAGTGTAGTGGTTAAGCACATCCGCTTTAAATGACAAAGTTCTAAGTTCAAGATCTGGGCATCGGTATGTTTGGTGTAAAAACCTGGCTCTCAACATTGGGGACTGTGTATCTCTCATGACTTGGATGATCCTGTCTCATTGGGGACCTAAAAGAACCTTTGAGGACCAGCCGTGTCTATGCTGCCTTGGTTAACAACCCAGTAGTGTCTATGTTGCCTTTATTAACAACCCAGCACTGTATATGCTGCCTTGGTTAACAACCCAGTAGTGTCTATGTTGCCTTTATTGACAACCCAACAGTGTCTATGCTGCCTTGGTCAACAACCCAGCAGTGTCTATGCTGCCTTGGTCAACAACCCAGCACTGTATATGCTGCCTTGGTCAACAACCCAACAGTGTCCATGCTTCCTTGGTCAACAACACAGCAGTGTCTATGCTGCCTTGGTCAACAACCCAGCAGTGTCTATGCTGCCTTAGTCAACAACCCAGCAGTGTCTATGCTGCAGTATGAAATGGTATACATTACCTTGTTAAAAGAAAGAAGCATATGATATGATATTAGTGTTTTTCTGAGACCCTAAGATTATTTAGTATGTTGATATATGTAACTAGCATGATGTCATTTTGTAATACTGCTAGTAGTATGAATAAAAGGTTTAAGAAGACAGAAGATTAATTGGTAAGATTACTTTGTAGCTATATTGTAAGGCATTTTCTTAAAAAAAGCAAAATAATTGATCTGTGGAATTAGTTTAATTAAATTAATGTGGCTTTATAACAAAAACAAATATTTATGATTATTTGCATTGTAGGCATGATACTAACATTATTGGGTTTTAGGTTATTGTGCTGTACGACAGGAGAAGAAGTGCAGCATTTTTCAAATGGATCTTTCAGAGTTTAATTGTGTGGAAGGTGCCAAGCCCACAACCAAGTTCTTGCAATCATATGCATGGTCAGATAGACAAGAGACTCCATCCAGCATTTGTCTCAGGTTAGCATCATACTAAAGTAAAATAATTAATAACAAATGTGGTAACCATCATTCATAACGACCAAGCTTTTAACTGCAGGAAATAATAGTAATGCAAAGCAGTTGACAATATTGGTATTTAAAGATATGCACATTGAACACAATGTCCCTGGTATATTTTGTAGAAATGAAATATTACACTGCACTTACATACTTTTTGTGTACATCACGGTAATGGCTCTGCTTCACAAAATATTCAACAGCTGAAATATCATGCATGCTATGTAATTACTATTAAGAAACAAATGTGCAGAAATTAAAGCTAATTTTGAAGGATACAATGTTCAGTTTCTGATTGTAGTCCTTATCTGGTGGGAGAATGTGCAGTTGCCACAGCCTATGGCAGTGTGTTCTTGTGGTCATCTGATGGCAGGTAGGTTGTCATATGTGAATACACAGCCAACTGCATACCTATGTTACATGAAGAATATCAAGCCAGTGGTTTATTTTGGAAAACCTTGTTGAACACACAGCAACTTCATTTCATGATTATAATAATCCTACATCATGAGTGCTTGTAGTCTGGCAAAAATTGCTCACCAAATGAAAATATGTTTGTTGCCAATAGGATGTGGCCATGGTGTTTGCATCTAACCTCAACTTACTCTTGAGTGCCGAATATTATTAGTTAAAACGCCATTATCACCTCGTAAACCGACTGTAAATGGCCGCCGTGCGCAGCGCCTCAAACCGGTCATAACCGGCTGGCGGCGATTTCCCCTGAAACGGGCTTGCGTATTCAATTCAATAAAACTTTAATGTCCAAACGGAACATTTCCCCGTTTTTCACAGATATAAAATGCAGTTACAATATCTGCGGTGACGCAAATACGGACAAAGTTTATGCATATTCAACAGAAAAACAAAACAAAATACACAGCGATCCGCATAGTTTTCTAGGCCCTAGGGACACCTTGGCTTCACATCGAGTAAAAAAGTTGCTTCGGCCCTAAGAAAGACAAATATACTAGTAACTTTTTTGCACTGTACTATTATTTGTTTTGAATTATTTGCCCCCTCTATACTGTTATTCGGCACTATACTAGTATTAAATTTGACTGATTTGCCACCCTGTACTGTTATTTGGCCTATACGTTTATTTGGCACTCGAGAGTATGGAACATATGTTGGCCTTTGTTTACTAAACTTATCCCATTCTAACTTAGCAGCTTGCTTGATTGAGAGTTTATATTGCTTCGGTGTATACCCATCGGCTGATTGTAATACATTTGACATTCATCAGTCGAAAGCACTTAAGCACTGCATCATAGTGGAAGTCTAGCTGCATCGATTTCCAAGAAAAATTGCCAGGAAAATTTAGATATGACCAGAATGTCCCACTTTTACAACAAATTCTGAGTAAACCACTGGCATGATATTCTTGATTGTAGTTGCGAATGGTTTGTTTTTATTAACGCTTAAGTACAAAGCCACAAAACCATGATTTATTTTGCTTTAAAGCATACATGTTACTTTTCAGAAATGCAGGAGATTTATGCGTAAATCGGAGAGGTTCGGGATATCGGAGAATTGTACGTAAATCAGAAGGGCTCGGGATATCGAAGAGTTGTATGTAAATTGGAGGGGCTCGGCATATATCAGAGAATTATCCGTAAATTGGTGGTTCTCAGATTATCATAAATCAGAGTATTTCCTCGACACTCATAAAATTACCACAATATCATATTCTTTGTGGACTAATAAAATATTTAACATGGTTACAATACTCTGATGGAATACAAAATTTTTTTCTTCATCTCCTGAAATATATTACGGTATGACAAAAATCCCTTATTTAGCAGGCAGTAGCCTACATGTTTGATTACAGTTAAAAGGAAACAAAAGGCATTTTTGGGGGGCTATGCACCTGAAAGAGTTAATTAAAACTAACCATTTCCAACTACAATAAAATTTTCATGCCAGTGGTTTACTCAGAATTTGTTCTGAAAGTGGGCGATTCTGGTCAGATTTCATATTTCCCAATGGCAGACATTTTATTTTGATGTGGGGGCGTGACCCATAAATGACCAATCGATGACAGTGACGTCATAGGTTCTGTGGGTTCTAACTTCCTGGGTGCGCGGACAAAAGCCCCCTCGGACATAAAACCGTCAAGACATAAACCCCCTCTAGACATAAGCCCCTCATACAAAAGTACCTCAATCTAGATGGGCGTGATAGCATACCGGTTAGAAGGCCGGACTCTCAATCGAGAGAACCCGGTTTCAAATCCCACTGCGGTCGCTTCGAACCTTTGGCAACTTTGATCACCCCACGTTGCCACAGTTCACTCAGCTGTATAAATGAGTACCTGGCAATACAGACAGTGGTGGATATGTGAACGAATAGCCTTCGTGCAGCAATTGCAGTGTGGCTGAATACTTCCCAAAGAAGTTGAGATGGCCTTGGAATGAACAGGTCTGCCAGGGGGTGAAGTGTAAAGCGCTTTGAGCAGACCTATGGACCGGATACAGCGCTATATAAGAACGTACCTTTACCTTTTAGATATGTATTACTGCTGTTTTGTATATATAAATATATTTTTCTCACAGTAACAGACAGAAAGCAAGTTACCCTCCAGTCTGTTTGCATGGTTGTCTTAACAACTTGGCAACTTGGCACCACTATTAACCATAACCAAGTTAACCTCCCGGCTCCATGTCTGTGAATGAGGCTTCAGAAAGTGGTTGCAGCCATGGTGGAACATGGATAAGCTTGGCGGTAAAGACTGCTGGGGATGTCAACTCTTCATTCACTCATTCCTTGACCATCATGGAGGTGATACAAAATAATAAATGTGGAACTAAACTGTTCTATGAACGGTGTGGGTATACGAAAAAGAGTTTTAATATTGTAGATTAGTAATTATTATTTTTTTCAGTTATTATTGGTTCTAATAAAATTACAAGACTGAAATAAAAAAGTTGTGATTCCTTTTATCATTCTTTGAGTTTAATACATAAATCAAGTAGTATATTTGTTTTCCTACAATAAATGTAAACACCATAAAATTAGTCAAGCAGCAATCTAAGTTTCTAATACAATATATATATAAGCCCCTCTGGACAAAAGCCCCTCGGACATAAGCCCCCTCTGAACATAAGCCCCTCGGACAAAAGCCCCACAATCTAGATACTTACAAAGTACTGATTACAAAATGTATTACTGCACCAATTATACAGCGAGGGATAAAGATGAGCTGTCTTGGTTCTTATTCCCTCAGCTCTGACAAAGCAGAATTGAAGCAATGCCAATGGGTCCACAACTGTGGTCGGGCTGCGATATGTTAGACTGTTCGAATCATTTCGATGAAATGTGCTTCGAAGTGGATTTTTTCATGAACTGATGGCGAAAGGCCCGTCAAAATGTCGGCGATGGCGATGCATAAAGACCGGAGCAGTGCCGACAATAATTCAACGGTATCCAGATATTTGGCCAACGCCCACTTAGCCAACGGATGTTTGGTCAGTGGACAATTGGCCATTGGACATTTGGCCAATGGATATCTGGCCAACGAGTACATGGGGGACATTTGGCCAACATACAATTTTTTATGGTGAGAGTGGCTTCTCTTATTTCATGCCATTATACATGTAAAGATGAAAAGATATAACAAAGTACATTATTGCTTGTTGTACATCTGGGTGAGAGTGGCATCTCTTATTTCTTCTTAAGTCAGTGTAGGAGGTGGTGCTTCTTCTGTGTTGGTTGTAGCCAGTACGAGTGTAGGACGTAACCCCTCACGGACATAACCCCTCACGGACATAACCCCTCATGGACATAACCCCTCGCAAGCAAAACCCTCCACGGATAAAACTCCTCACAATTTTAGAGGAATCACGTTTTAGAGATAGGATAGGTGATATTTGAATCAGGCTGTTTATTTTGACATTTGGCCAACACCCACTTGGCCAACAGACGTTTGGTCAATAGACAATTGGCCATTGGACATTTGGTCAATGGATATCTGGCCAACGAGTACATGGGGGACATTGGGCCATCATACAATTTTTTATGGTGTGAGTGGTTTCTCTTATTTCATGCCATTATACATGTAAAGCTGTAAAGATATAACAACGTACATTATTGCATGTTGTACATCTGGGTGAGAGTGGCATCTCTTATTTCAAGTTCCAAAGTGGCTTCTTTAAGCTTTCTTTAGGTTTTCCACACTGCCATGCTGTGCTAATATACATCTCTCTCTCTCATTACTGCATGGCTTCGCCAGAGCTGAGAGTGGTTTCTTTTCTCAGTGCTGGAACAGTTGCTCACCGGTCAAATGCTCACTGGGCAAATGCTCACCGTACAGTTGCTCACCGAGGAAATGAAAAAGCGGACAGCTCACCCTTACGAAAATTTGAATTTCATTTTAAAATGCAACAGCTCACCCTTATGAATTTCGTTTTAAAATGCCACATGAGCTTCACAAAAAGTCTGTTTGGCGTCGCGGTACAATTATAAATTATTGCTACGATCTGGAAATGTGATTTAAGTGAATGTAATGGCTTCCCTGAACTGGCATAAGAAGCTATTGAGGAACAAGCCAGACAATTACAGACCAGTGAGTTTAACATCAGTTGTATGTAAATTACTCGAAACATTAATTAGAGACCACATGGTGGAATTCCTTGTAAAACATAAATTAATAAATACATCTCAACATGGGTTCCTAAAAGCAAGGTCATGTCTAACCAATCTCTTATGTTTTTTTGAAGAAATTACAAAGTGGGTAGATGACGGGTCACCAGTGAGTATTGTCTACTTAGATTTTCAGAAAGCTTTCGATAAAGTTACACATCAAAGATTGTTACTTAAACTAAAAGCCCATTGAATAGGTAATGATGTAATCAACTGCATAGAAATGTGGCTTACAAACAGAAGACAGAGAGTAATAGTAGATGGTGAGATTTCAAACTGGAAATCGGTTTTGAGTGGGGTACCACAGGGATCAGTATTAGGCCCTATACTGTTTTTAATATATATAGACGATTTGGAAGATGACATATCTAGCAAAGTACTAAAATTTGCATATGACACAAAAGTATTCAGAAAGGTTACTAATGATACAGATAAACAAAGTTTACAGGATGATCTAGATAAATTAGTTAAATGGTCAGAAAAATGGCAAATGTTATTCAATTTTGGGAAGTGTAAATTGTGTACACATAGGACATGGAAACATGGACGAAGAATATAAAATGGGGGATGCTGTACTAGGTAGAACCACACAAGAAAAGGAGTAAGGAGTTAGGAGTAACATTTAGTGCTGACATGAAAGTTTCAGAGCAATGTGGGATTGCTGCTTCGAAAGGAAATAAAATTCTAGGGCTAATTAGGAGAACTATCATGTGTAAGGAGAAACAGCTAATTGTACCCTTGTACAAAGCAATAGTTAGACCACATTTGAACGGACTTTCTATGAAGCTGATAGTTTATGTTTTTAAATGTTGATCATCATGGAACTGGAAGTGTCCTTTTTTAAGTATACCACAGGATGTACATACAGGGGCCCTGTATATATATTTACCACAGAATATGTAGATATATGAGGAGAAATTTGACGCCTACTGGTGGTCGTTTTAATAGTAACAGAAACGGAAGGATCTTTGAATTAAGTTGTTTATACTGTCACTTATTTTATTTATTGTCATTTTGCAGGGGAAGGGAAATTGCATTTTTACGTTAGTTCCCTCAATAAACCATGTTTCTGCAATTCCTACTTGTTCGTTTTTTGTACATAAAATAACATTAACACAGGGTGAGCAACTGTCTGCTTTTTCATTTCCTTGGGGAGTAACTGTCTGGTGAGCAACTGTCCGGTGAGCAACTGTCTGTGATGCATAGAATATAATTGACAAAATGAAATATATAGAAACATTCATTGTTTTGTTATTACCATTTTATTAAAGACAAAATAAAAAAACAAACAAACACAATGTTAAAATGCAGTCAATGTACATGTATTAGATACAGAATGAAGAGAAGGTACTTTTTAGGTACTATATGTACAATTGGGGACAGGGTTAGAGTCATAATGATATTGTTCATTACAAGTCAATGATATTGAATATTATAAAATTCAAATTCATGTAATAATAATGAACACCTGTAATGAAAAATTTTCATTATGCTGTTAGGTTATTTCATTATATTGGAGGAAATAGCAAATTCCATAGGACCCCTCAAAGCGCTTTACACTTCACCCCCTGGCAGACCTGTTCATTCCAAGGCCATCTCAACTTCTCTGGGAAGCATTCAGCCATGCTGCAATTGCGCGAAGACTATTCGTTCACATTTCCACCACTGTCTGTATTGCCAGGTAATTAGGGACAGACTCCACAACCTTGCCATTGAAACCTTCTCATTCACTGGTGATCACTTGAGTGTTGGATACTTCCAGCAAATATTATATAACTTTCTTAGAGGCTGCACACTATTAACTCTAACCACCTGATGCAATTGTCTGTACATTGTATACAACTTCCTGCATGTTACCAGATATAGGGAGTAGGGTTACTCTGGACATAAGCCCTAACGGACAATAGCCCTCATGGCCAGAAGCCCTCTGGACAAAAGCCTTCATCTTTTCAGAGGGGGTAGGACGAAACCCCTACTGGCTTCAGTACACAGGGTATGGACATAACCCCTCATGGACAAAATCCCTCATGGACAAAACCCGTCAAAACATGACCCCTATGGACATAACCCCTCAGTAAGAAATGTGTAAGACTGTATTAAATGGGGGTTCGTATTAAGTACATAGACTTAAACAAAAAATAATTTTGTGACTTCCTGTGACTTTATTTCTGCCCACCACTATTTTGACTTTAAAAGTAGTGCAACATCATCATTTTTTTTCAGCAATTTTTTTATTTAAAAGTAACTATTTACTTACATATAAATTTAGTACTTTTTACATACACATTGGTACTTCATGTTTTGTTTTAAAAAACCAAGCATTATAAAAAATGCGTCCAGTCTCTTGCTATAATACGATTGTCGTCGCGTGGCACAACTCTGACTGACACATCACACATCCTTCAAAATCTTATGCAATGTACAATTGCCTTTAGAAGTTCCTCAATGGACTTTCCTCCATGGCTGTAGGCAGTGCACAGTGTGTACAGCTTCTTCTGCAGTTTCCGTGTAGACTGTTTCACTTGCTTCTGTGGGGGCTCACCACGCTCATTGCGGTTGTCATGAGCCTCGGCATTATCCTTCTGGATTGCTATGATAAATTTCCATACACTGGTCAACGAGCTGCTGGAATCCATAATTCCAACTCTCATACAAATTGTTTGTGCGGGCCTCGTTGTTGAGCATTGCTTCATTAATGTTCCACAGTGCTTGTGGGATGAGAGCTGGAAGGCAACACATAGTGAAAGGCTGCACAGCACCATCAGCAGCAGGAAGAGCCTGGGTTCTTCTGAAGGAGCCAGACACGTAGGTGGTGTCGAAGTATGCCACAAGATAAGTTAGTTCTACAGGGACATGTTGCTTGATCCAGTCCATGCCAGCTGGGACGTCTTCAATGGGCAGGAAGGCAAGGCTATCGATAATGCCACACCAGTGCTTAATCTGTAAATCTGGCTGTTTGTAGGCCCTCGTGAGTCCCACCTCCTGAACCTTTCTCCAGGTAGCCTGGGTAAGATGATAGTAGCACCCTCTGGAGATCATGTGTTGGCCGAAAGCGTTGGGGATGGCGCAAAGCACTGCTTGCTTGAAGTCGGTGAGCATAGTTGTTGGGTCAGGGCTGAAGCTGTAATCCTCTGTTTGCATGTGAGGAGAGCGTAGGCACATGTGATGGTAGTATCACCAAGAGGAAATCTAATCATATACACCTGTTGAAACATATTTTGGGTACTGTACTGAATGTCCCATCCATGAACCAGGTGGTGGAGTTTGCGAGATGTTTCAAGCAGGGATGACTTGTGTATACGATGACACAATTCCATGCCTCTGAGCCTGAGTCATAGATGAGGAACTGCTCAGGCTCCACTCCCCCATTTGTGGCCCACTCACCATCAATGATGAACTCTCATTGTGGCTGGATTCTTGGGGAGGTTGGCACTCTGGTGTCTGCGAATGCTGCACTTGATAGAGTCTCGCTTACCAGCAGCTACTTGGATCTGCACTGGGACATCCCGGAGAGTGTCGGCAACAATCTGCGCAGGCATGGCTCTGGAATTTATTGCATTTATGGCAGTGCGTACCCTAGCGACACCTAATACATCAGCAGTAGGAGCGTGAGTGTGCACCGTGTTGGCGGCACCGGTTATCTTCTGAAGAAATAAAGAAAACTATAAATACTTACGAATAGTAATAAATTAGTGTATATACATTAATAAAAAACAAAACCATTTATAGTTCTGCCAAATGTTCTATCATATCAAATGTTGTGGTTAATTGTGTCAAATGCCTGTATTTATATTACTAGATTTGCAAATGGATGATAATATTAGTATTGACCAGGTCCAAACAAATGGAAACTTTGATTTTAGAAAATTATACAATGAAATTAATCATTACGAAGATGACAATAATTCATGATTCTCCCTTTTCTTTAAATGCAAACGATTTTCAATATTTTACTCCAGTTGAATTTTCAAATGATATTAAGCCATTCTCAGCGACACCAGTCAACACCTTCGCGTGCCTGTCGCCTAAGCAGTGCAAGGTCCTATGGATCTTCATTTTCATAGGCACGATCTGATTTTTCATGCGCTTGCACTGCCAATGGTCCCTGTTTTTTTTCTGGTTGATATCGGTAACCGGATAATTCTATGCTGATTGCTTCATTTTAATCATCGGAAGAATCAGAAAATTCATAGTGGCATGCTGTCTTGTTTACACATAACACGCATGTGAATACAGACAGTTGCCACCAGTCGGAGTTGGTCTGAGTTGCGCACAGTGCAACCAAGCGGAGTTGGTTGGAGTTGAGACAAAATAGGGCTTATGCACTGGTGGCATAGGCTTATCGATCTCAATGGCAGCACCCATAGATTACAAGAGTTGACACGTTCAACAAAGATTTCCTAGTAAACCACTGGCCTGAAAATTTTTATTCTAGTTAGAAATGGTTAGTTTTTAGTAACTCTTTTAGGGGCATAGCCCCCAAAACATGTCTTTTGTTTCCCTTTAAGCAATTAACATAATATTTACTGGCAGGGCTAGGACTGAAGCATTTTCTTTTTCTTAAAAGTTTGTGATCCTAGGTGACGGAGGCATTTGTGATCCTAGGTGGTGGAGGCAGTTTTTGATGAAAACCTTTTTTATTGTCTTCATTCATAATGTGCTCCGATTGTGACAATTATCAAATATATATATATATATATATATATATATATATATATATATATATGAATGAAATAAAACTTGTATATAATGGAGATGCATTGATGGGCAATATTTGAATTTGATATACACATGTGGGTGATAATGGGGACCATTCGTCTAACATGCATAAATAACTTCAACAACAGACAAGACACAAGGATACTGTTTAGCTAGTTTCCCTTGTCCACTCTGCACAAAACCTAATTGAACTACCCCTTGCTGTTGTTGTTGGCATGAGTAAAGGGATTGATTGACGATCTTTTGTTAGTCCACACAAAAATATTTTTGGTTTCATGAGAAATCTGGGAGATTTGTTCTCTCGTCTGAGAGAACAGGAGATTTGGTAGATTTCTGGGAGTCTCCTGGCAAATCTGGGAGACTTAACATGTATGTTTAAAGAGGTCATTTACTGGAAAATAAAACAGATGCACACTTTTTTACACGGGATATTAAATTTTCCAAGTGATGTGATAATGCCAAACATACAAGTTTAAAATTTCTATATATGATTACTTGTTGAGTTACAAGAAGCTGTAGTTGTGTTTCTGGTATAAATTATAATAATAAAACTTCTGTAGCAAATAATTCCTCGACCTGAGTTAAGAAGCCAACAAACCACAATTGTTAAGCATAATATCATGAACAGGGATGCACAAAAATTCATCATCATAGCAAGGGACTGCCGAATATTTTGGATGGAAATGCATTTAAAAAAAAATACATCTTGAGATTTTTGCAGAAGGTGGTTATAGTTTCAGATTATTTTTAAATGATTGGGGAGATTGTTCCAGATTTTGGAAACAGCTTCACAGAAAGCATGCTTGCTCACATTAGGCTGAGTTTTAGGAACAAAAACCTGTTGTGAAATATGATCTGAGCTGCCTGGGCATATTTGAAAGATGCCTGAGAATAGCCAAATAGGGTGGCTGTTGCATTGACACAGCACAGTATGTAAGAGTGGATATTTAAAATTTTATTTGATAGGTAACTGGAAGCCTATGTAACTATTTAAGTACTGGGTAGTGTTAGTGAGAAATGAGGCATCAACCCTCCGCATTGAGTTCTATGGCAAAACAGATAAAGGACCTATGACCATCAGCCAAAGCATCTTTACTTACAAACGGCACCTGTTACCGGTGAGTAAAAGATGAAACATGCAACAACATCATCCACAAGCTAGCAGGAACCAGCTGGGAATGCAATGCACAAACCCTTCATACAGCGTCAATTGAACTGGTTTATTTCATGGAGGAATGCTGCTGCCCTGTATGTGAATGTAGTGCTCGCACCAACCTTGTTGACACTTGGCTTGATGTCGCTATGTGTACCATTTCTGGTTTGCTGAAGTCAACACCAGCCTGCAAGCTGCCAGTGCTCACCCAAATCACTCCACCTCAGTAACCCTGAAGAAATACAAGAAAGCTAAGCACAACAAAGACCTCCCAGTATGAAGTGACCTCTACCCAGAATCACTGCAATGCCTCATTTCGCAATGGCTTTTTCAGAACCTAAGCAGCCTCCCTCCTCGAACTGACATGACAGATAAAGAGAGGTGTAGAATGGAGCTCAAAAGACATCATAAACAAGAACCTTGTCCTGGACACTACAACCGGACCTCCCGGATTTGACATTCGTCAACACGAATACAGCCATAATAAGCAAACTGTTGACTACATCATCAACCACTGCTGCATGTTTGCCTTCAGCGGAAAAATCTCTGATATTCACTCCTCATCGACAATTTTATTAATGTTTGTGCGTTCTGAAATTCCCTTGTTGGTCACTTGCTGCTACCAATGTATATTATGATGATTCGTCTGAGGCACCTTCTCTCAAAACCTCTGAGTCAGCTCTCTATCTTCTTGTTGGTTCTCCATGTTTCTGAAGCATACAGTTCTATATATTTTCAGTTTGGTCTTGGTGTGGAAAGTAGTGGATTTCCAGATGCTGGTGAGTCTGTTGAAGGCTTGTTCTGCTATGCCGATCGTTGTGGAGATTTCTTTGCCAAGATACGTGAAGATGTTCACCTCGTCTAACACTTTCCCTCTCACAGTGGTCTTTCTTGTGCTGCATGTCTTCAGTTTGATGAGCTCGGTCTTGGTTTGGTCACTTTGGTGTATCTTGAAACCAACTGTTTCATCTGTGTTGCATACTTTGTCCGCCATTTTTCTTGGATGTCCTTTTGGGAATCAGAAGGCCAATGTCGTCTGTGACGTTTGTATCTTCTAGCCCTGCAGTAAATCCCCATATAAGTCCTCTAGGTCAATTGCTGGTGGCTTTCCCTTGTCAACAAACTATTTGCAAAACAATCACATATCCATGACAATGTGTGCACAGTCCTCATCTGAAGATATGTAACAATAATATCATGTTGGCAAGAAATACATTGTACCAACAATAATCCTTACTGCTATTTAAAAAAACACATCAGAAAGCAAAAATTGGTCGATGTGACATTAGAATAATTTCAAACTCAAAGTTCATGTGATAGAGCATACATTGGCATATTTTGCCATTATCTGAAGAAATCTTATTAATTGTGCTTACCCTTCTTAGCTACATAGCGTTTTCATCCATCTGTTGACAACTTTAGCATTGCATACAAGTTTTGAGATTGCCGAACCCTTTCGTTTTGATGCATCTCTAAGCTCCTTTCCGTGGATTTAGGCACAATAGAAGTTTATTGTTGTTATTATAGAATTTTCTCTCTCTTCTCAAAACAGAAGCAATGTTAAATTAGTGAATGGTTATTACGTTAAGATATTGACAGAAATGTTGTATTCAAAATTAAGAAGCAAGACAGAACTCAAAGTTGTTCAAAAGTAACTGAAGGTAGCATTAGTAAAAGAACAGTGTATATTTGATTTGAGACAGTAATCGTTTTCCAGAGGAGAATAAATGAATGGAGCAACTTACAATTTGTTTAATATGTACATGTTTGTGGATCTTGACTCCGAATAAAGATGATAATAATAATAATCTTTTGATCATGTAAATGTCATGTGTGAATGTTTAACACAAAATTGTCACGGGCTGAAAAATAATTGTTGAACTCTGTTAACACTGTACCGGACGGTGTTGTAATGCCATGGCTAATCACATGGGCCTGTGGGGCCAATCACTGTTCCAGAAGATTACATCAGTGTTCGTCGTTCTGTTTGTATTAAAATCTGTTCACCACGTTGTTTGTTGTTCGCTATGAAGTCAGTATATTACAAGTTTATTGTTACAAGATGTAACAGACTTCCTTGTCCAGCTTCCTTATCCACATGCTATCTGATAATTGTTCATTTGGATCTTGATTAAGGCACTCGGGCAGGCAGGCAAGTTGGCTGGTTATCCAGTTATGCAATACAATATCAAATACTTCTGTTGCACTAAAATCCTCGGGAGACCCACGCTTGGCAGCACACCAAAACAAAAGGGGTAAACAGTTCCTAATCGATTTCAGCTTCCTCCTTTCCCAATATTGTATTTCATGTAAAAAAAATGTAGCAGTGTTGGAAATAAATAAATGATGATGATAAGCTATTCTATTTTTAAACTGGGGTAAATAAGTTTAAACAGGTGGGTTTTGATGTCGTCATTCCTTAGGAAACAACAGTGGCAACTGTTGTTACAACTCAGAATTCTACAGTAATAGCAGTATTTTTCTACATGTACAGTAATAATAATAAAGTCTTATAGTGCTGCTTTGCTTTTACAATACACTAATTTCCAATACAATTATAAAATTAAGTTTTTGCCTTGTCAATTTGTTGTCTTCTCCTGAACCAGGTTTGATGCCGTCTGCAACACTATCAAGTCACGTTTCTCAGGCGTTGAGAACTGGTGCAGTTGCCACTATGGAGCACATCCACGTGAAATCGTTGTTTCTGACCGCACTGGCGTTTCATTATTCGATATTAGGGTAGGTTCTATTGGCTTACAATGATTACACCAAAACATTTTTTGTGACAAAAATTTGCAGAGGTGATTGGTCTCAGCATTCATATTGTTATTATACTGTTATAAAATTCATGATGCAAAAAATAACAATCATCATGTCAAACAAGAAATAACGTTTTATATATTTATTATAAATTTAAAACATAGCAATATATGGGACAGCCCAGCCAGATCTTTCTGGGGCCAGCAGTGACACCCAAGGATAGGCTGCGAGACCTGGATGTTCACATGGTCCTGGGTCAGCTTCTCATTCGCGATCACATGAATGGCTGCAGACCCAGACTATCCTGGGTCTGCAGCCAGAGAAATGCCAAACAGCCTATCAGTCACTCTGCAGAAGCAGGGGGTTGGTACAATGTAGGTGGGTAAATATCTTCTCTGTTTGTGCTACAAGACAAAGTGGCCACATGCTAGCACTCCTAGTCAGCTATGTACTAGAGAAAGCATCCTCTATTTGTCAGCCTCCCTATCCCGTAGAATTAAGAGCCTGTAATGTTGATTGGCCAGGCACGTTGATCAGTTGTTCTGTCATAAACTATGCAATGTTCATGGAAAATATGTGCTGCTACTGAATCGTATTAAATTATGAAATACTGCTGTGAATGAATCCTGTAATTAACTCAGGTTGCATGAATGCAAATAAATATTTCACTTTTCATCCGATTCAACTTAGATTTGTACTGTATTTTGAACAATTAATTACTGAATTAATCAGTGCAAAAAAGTGCTATGTGAATTAACAAAATATGCTTTGCTAAAGTTTGAATATAATTTGTATAATTTATGTTGCCACTCAATGTAATTTATCTATGTTTTTCTGCTGTTGGGATAAATAAAATTATCTTATATATATATATATATATATATATATATATATATATATATATATATATATATATATATATATATATATATATATATATATATATATATATATATGTATATATATATCACACATTTAAAATGATTATACGTAAGACACAGACAAAAAACATACTTTTTTAATGTAGGATTATATGTATAAGGAATGTTATTTTTATTTGGATGGCTCCTACAATAGTGACCAGTTTTGTTCTTAGTAGGAGTCTCCCGTCCCACAGCAAATATTTTTGCCTTTCTTTTTTTGTTGCATAATGTATTACTTTTGTTGATTATTTATTAATTGTTATTGCATATTGTTCAACAGTTCAACATTTGTATGTATCATGTATATCTGTATAATTTATATTGCCACTCAATGTAATTTATCTATGTTTTTCTGCAGTTGGGACAAATAAAATTATCCTTATATATATATATATATATATATATATATATATATATATATATATATATATATATATATATAATATAACATATAATAATGCATATATATATATATATATATATATATATATATATATATATATATAATATATAACATAATAATGCATATATATGTATATATATATATATATATATATATGATGACGTTATCATTGTTGAGTTTTTCTTTTACAACCATTAAAAATATATATTTAGGGGTCGAGTTATTATGAGTTTGGCACTGTTTCACCAGTTTTGCTTCTGTATTCATAATCTTTGTGTCGCGTATGCCATTCTACAATAACGTGAATATTTGAGTCCAAAAATGATGCATTAAAAAGTGCAGCTGATTCTATTAAAACTATATGATTTTATAATTGTATACAATTTTAGTCTAATAGGCAGCAGAGAGCTTTTTGTGCATTTTTATATACTTGTTGGTGCCAATTGGACTGTAGAATTCCAGCGAATTTTCCAGCAAATCCTGAAATTCCTCAAAGAAATTAGCTGGCTGGAGTTTGTTACAGGTTAATGCCCTGCGTGGGCCGGGCTTTGGGTCCAAGCCCGGCGGCTGCGGGCCGGGCCTCTACATAATTTCGCGGGCTGGGCCTACATACTGCGGGCCCGGGCCGGGCCTGGACTGAAAACAATTTAAACACATCGAGCTTGGACCGGGCCTAGTGTGAGCGGGCCGGGCTGGGCCAGGGCTGGGCCTGGACATAATAAAAATATTCATACAAAACACTGATTATTACTTTATTTTTTAATAAAAACTGATTATAAATTGTAATTCCGGTTAATGAATGCTTAAAATTATTTCTTTAATATTAAATAGTTGCAAATTGAGACCTTGCATGGAATATAATGGCCCCATAAGTTCACTTGGCTGGAAGTAGCCAGCCCCAAATGTTTACTTTATAAATATTTGCAGAGGCAATCAAGCCATAATTAACCATCAACTTATCACCCTTTGATCCTACCAGTAGACATTCTATTGTCTAGGTCTTCCCTCCAAACATTGCCCACCTGAATAACCTGTAATTCGTAAGTTTGAAGAAGTTGGTGGTGCTGGACTTTTAGAACTCATCCAGCACACTATGGACCTTCAGCATAAGAGTAGTACTCCACTAAGAGCTAAGGATATTATGCCCCATCCTACATATATATATATATGTTTTTTTATTTAATAAAACAGTTTATTTGTTTTTCGTCTTTGTTATAAGATTATAGGTTTATCTTCTCTAAACTTAGTGGGTTGCGGGCCGTGGGCTTACCCATCTTTGGCCCCGCGGGTATGGGCCGGGCCTGGGCCTGAAACTTGTGTGCCTGGCCTGGGCCAAACATTCACGGCCTGGGCCGGGCCTGGGCCTAAATTCTAGTTTGCGGGCCTGGGCTGGGTCGGGCTTGAAAAATTATTGCGGGCCTGGACTCTAATTGCTAATTGCGGGCCGGGCTTGGGATCAAATTCTAGGCCCGCGCAGGGCACTATTACAGGCGTACAAAATACTCTGAGAAAGAAGAATCTGAAATTTCAACACATGGACTCAAAAGTAATCAGGGATTGAACTTGAATTTACTTTGACATGGTCCCAATAACAAAATGCCAAACACCACCACCTGTTCCAACTGAATGTGGTCAATGATGAAAAGTATAACCAGATGGAGAAATTTCAGCTATGCAAGTAGCAATGTCAGGTGGTTTTAAGATGGTGCATACAAGCTGCAAACAAATGTCCAATTAATTTGATCACATTTCAAAGATACCGGGGTACAAAAGCCACCCTCAAAATGCAAAATGGCCACCATTTCCATGGCAATGATCCAACCTAAAAAAATCTTACTGTTTTATTTTAAATATAGATATTCACTGAGATGTTCAACTTTAAGTAAAAAATCCCACCCATGTCTCCTGCTACATTTTTGTTATGGTGAAAATGTTGTTATGGTGCAGATAAAAATAATACAAAATTGCCTCCAATGTTTACAGTGTTGTTGTCATTGAAGTTTGCTTTTATTATGTCTCCAAATGCCTGTTTTGAAATAATTCTATGGTATTTATGGGGCTATAGTGCAGACAGGTAGAAAGCATATGCGCCTGAATTGTCAAATAAATGAATTGTTGATTAATAAAAAACTCACAGTGAATCGAGTTGGTGTTCCATCAGCAGATGAGTTATGTCTATGAGTTGAACCAATTATCATTTTGCACCGTTGCAATGATTCTGATTCGCTGCGATATTTGGTCTCCATTATGGTGTAGACATAATAAAGTGGGGACAAACAAAATATAATAGAAATTTATATTTCAAAATTCAAGTTCTGAAATATAAAATGCTACAAAAAGCCACGCGTTGCCCGCCAAGCGCTGGTGTTTAGACTTTATGTTCCCATCCAGCCACCCACCAAGCACTGGTGTGGAGACTATGTTCCCATCCAGACGCCCACCAAGTGCTGGTGTGGAAACTTTCTGTTCCCATCCAGCTGCCCACCAAGTGCTGGTGTGGAGACTTTCTGTTCCCATCCAGCCGCCCACCAAGTGCTGGTGTGGAGACTTTATGTTCCCATTCAGCCGCCCACCAAGCACTGGTGTGGAGACTATATGTTCCCATCATTCAGCCGCCCACCAAGCGCTGGTGTGGAGACTTTATGTTCTCATTCAGCCGCCCACCAAGTGCTGGTGTGGAGACTTTATGTTCCCATTCAGCCGCCCACAAAGTGCTAGTGTGGAGACTTTATTTAACAAGATTAAACAAGATTTGCCATCCAAGCCAAAGGCCCATATGGCAAGTGGACAAGGAAGCCATTGGCTTATTGAGAGTCCAACAATGTTCATCTACTTATAGCCTGCCCTCCTGAGATATGTGTCAACCTTGTTTTTAAACATATTCACGCTGCTAGCAGTTACACAATCTGTAGACAATTTGTTCCATTCATTTATTGTCCTCTGTGAGAACGAGTGCTTCCTGATGTCCAATCTACATTGATCCTTTACTAATTTTACCTCATGTCCTCTAGTTCTACTATCCTTCTTGAGTGAGAAAAACATATTTCTATCAATATTTTCATACCCATTCAATATCTTAAAAATTTCAATATGATCTCCTCTTTACCTCCTTGTCTCTAGAGTTGTTAAACCACATTCTTTCAAGCGTTCTTCATAACTAAGGTCTCTCAGTTCTGAAATCATTTTAGTTGCTCTCCTTTGTATGCGTTCAAGCGTATCTATATCCTTCTTACGATATGGTCTCCATGCTTGTATACAGTATTCTAAATGAGGTCTAACTATTGCTTTATAAAGAGGTATAATTAACTTTTTTCCCTTGTATGTTATGTTTCTTCTAATCAATCCAAGAATTTGATTACCCTTTGAAGCTGCAATACCACACTGCTCTGAAACTTTCATATCAGCGCTTATTGTAACTCCTAAGTCCTTTTCTTTTACAGTAGTACCCAGAACAGTATCTCCCATTTTATAGTTTACATTCAAGTTCCTATGTCCTGTATGTAGGCATTTACATTTCCCAAAATTGAACAACATCTGCCATTTCTCAGACCATTTCACTAATCTGTCTAGATCGTTTTGTAAATGTTGTTTATCACCATCAGTATTAACCTTTCTAAACAGTTTTGTGTCATCCGCAAATTTCAGTACGTTACTTGTTATACTGTCGTCCAAGTCATTGATATAAATTAAGAATAATATAGGTCCTAATACTGATCCTTGAGGTACCCCACTCAAAACCGATTTCCAATTTGAAACTTCTCCATCTACTACAACTCGTTGTCTTCTGTCAGTCAGCCATTGTTCTATCCAGTCAGTTATGCTATCCCCGATACCATGGGCTTTTAATTTAAGTAGTAATCTTTGATGTGGCACTTTGTCAAAAGCTTTCTGAAAATCTAAGTAGATAATATCTACTGGCGATCCCACGTCTATCCACTTAGTGATTTCTTCCAAAAAACATAACATATTTGTTAAGCATGACCTCGCTTTAAGGAATCCATGTTGAGATGAATTTAATAATTTATGCTTAACGAGGAATTCCACCATATGGTCTTTAATTAACCTTTCTAATAATTTACAAATCACTGACGTTAAACTCACTGGTCTGTAATTCTCTGACTTATTTCTCGAACCCTTTTTAAATAATGGTATGATGTTTGCTTCTTTCCATTCAAACGGAACAACTCCCTCTTTTAATGACAAGTTGAATACTCTTGCAAGTGGTATACTGATTTGTTCTACTGTTTCCATTAGTAATTTTGGAGGAATCCCATCCACTCCCGGTGATTTGTTATCCTTCATTGCCTTTATTTTCTTAGCTACCAATTCTGGAGTTACAACTAACGTACCTAAATAGTCAGATTTAGCCCCCTGAAATTTAGCATCAGCAACTGGTAATGAACTAATATCTTCTTTGGTAAACACTGAACTGAAGTAACCATTTAGGTCTTCCGCCATTAAAAACCCCTGTGATATTATATTTCCAGCACTGTCTTCTAGAGGTCCAACCTTGTCTTGTACGTTTTGTTTACTCCTGACATATGCATAAAAACTCTTGCTGTCATTTTTTATGTTACATGCTAGTTTTTGCTCATAGCTTCTTTTAGATTGTCTGATTTCAGTTGTAGCTGCATTAAGTGCCTCTTTGTATTTTGCATAGTCTTCGTCCTTTCTGGTACGCCTATAAACCCTCCACATAGTTTGTTTTAGCATTATTTTTCTAATAGCCTCTTTTGACAAGTGTTTCTTTCTACACCGTTTTCCTTGTTTTTGGAAGGGAACAAATTTATCGATGATACTCTCAATTTCATATTTTAGAATATTCCAACATTCAATTGCGGTCTTATTCATCAGCATGTTATTCCAATCTAGCTTTGCTAAGTATTTTCTCATATCTTTGTAGTTACCTTTGTGGAAGTTTCTCTTGTACGTTTTCTTATTTTTACTTTCTGATTTTACATTGATGTCAAAATGTATTTGGTTATGGTCACTATTACCCAATGGTTCAAATATGTTTACATTGTCCACTAATTCTTTTTGTGATGACAAAACTATATCTAATACATTTTCTCCCCTGGTTGGTTCTAGTACGTGCTGAGTAAGAAAGCTATCCTGGATTAAAAATAGAAATTGTTGGTCCTCAATCCCTGTGCTCTCTAGAGAATTCCATTGTATGTGTCCATGGTTAAAATCTCCCATTATGATACATTCCCCTTTACTAACTTCCTTTATAGCGTTTTTTATTTTTGTGTTGTCCTCTTCGTTTATGTTTGGACTTCGGTAAACTAATCCAATAGTTAATTTTGAATTTCCTGAAACAATTTTGCACCAAACAGCTTCATCGCAATCTGCTTCCCTTTCTAGTTTTATTTCATAAGCCTGAATAGATTCTTTAACATATAAAATAACTCCCCCGCCCCTTCTTCCTATTCGATCTTTCCTAAACATTACATATCCTGTCAGTCCTAATTCAGCATCTGTTATATCTATGTTGGCCCATGATTCAGTTATACCAATTATGTGAGGGTCAATATCTTCTACCATAATGTTTAATTCGTTTTTCTTATTTACTATGCTCCTTGCATTTAAACATACGCATCTATAACCTTTTTTAGAGATGTTTTTCGGATGATTTGATATTGGTTTATCTGTGCTAGTGGCCTCTTGTTCTGCTTGAGACACCTCTAGGTAACCCCCCTGCACTTCTAGTTTAAAGAATGTTTACTTCCAAAAATATTTGTCATTGTACCCAAGTCACTATCTACTGCTGCTGAAAGTTTGTCCACGAATACTGCCGCCCCCTTTCCACTTAAATGAAGTGTTCCCATCCAGCTGCCCACCAAGCGCTGGTGTGGAGATTTTATGTTCCCATTCAGCCGCCCACCAAGTGCTGGTGTGGAGACTATGTTCCCATCCAGCCACCCACCAAATGTTGGTGTGGAGACTTTATGTTCCTATCCAGCCGCCCACCAAGTGCTGGTATGGAGACTTTATGTTCCCACCCAGCTGCCCACAAAGTGCTGGTGTGGAGACTTTCTGTTCCCATCCAGCCGCCCACCAAGTGCTGGTGTGGAGACTTTTTGTTCCCATTCAGCCGCCCACCAAGCACTGGTGTAGAGACTATATGTTCCCATCATTCAGCCGCCCACCAAGCGCTGGTGTGGAGACTTTATGTTCTCATTCAGCCGCCCACCAAGTGCTGGTGTGGAGACTTTATGTTCCCATTCAGCCGCCCACCAAGCACTGGTGTGAAGACTATATGTTCCCATCATTCAGCCGCCCACCAAGCGCTGGTGTGGAGACTTTATGTTCCCATCCAGCCACCCACCAAATGTTGGTGTGGAGACTTTATGTTCCTATCCAGCCGCCCGCCAAGCGCTGGTGTGGAGACTTTATGTTCCCACCCAGCTGCCCACAAAGTGCTAGTGTGGAGACTTTATGTTCCCACCCAGCTGCCCACAAAGTGCTGGTGTGGAGACTTTATTTTCCCATCTAGCTGTCCACCAAGCGCTGGTGTGGAAACTTTATATTCCCATCCAGCCGCCCACAAAGGACTGATATGGAGACTATGTTCCCATCGAGCTGCCCACAAAGTGCTAGTGTGGAGACTTTGTGTTCCCATCCAGACGCCCACCAAGCGCTGGTGTGGAAACTTTATGTTCCCATCCAGCCACCCACCAAGTGCTAGTGTGGAGACTTTATGTTCCCAACCAGCCACCCCGAAGTGCTGGTGTGGAGACTATGTTCCCATCCAGCCGCCCACCAAGTGCATCATTCACCATACAGTGCATGGCAGCAGTTGGTTTAGCCTTGAGGCCTCGGCTCGGGTGTTCAAAATTACGAAACAGAATTTTTAAACGGAATTCAAATGGAATTTGCCCTTTTTTTAAACGGAAAATCAGTGTCCTTACACATATAATGACTGATGATGCTGTTAATATTGTTTCCTGGTGTAAATGACACATTGAAATAAATTACTCTTATTTAGCTAACGTTTGGAACCACACATGTATAGGTCTGGCATCCTGGAACCATTAAATTCCAAGTCTTAAATTTGATACACTAATCAAAAGTGTATTACTGATGTAAATAATGTGATTAGACAAATTGTCAAGAAGAGGAGAGAGTCAGTTCTAACCTCTGTCTCTCCAATCTTTGGTTGGAGAGGCAGAGGTTAGAATGGTAGAGGCAGTGCTTAAGGATACAGTTTGGAGTGGGAGTAGGCCTCAGACAGAGAAGTGACTTGAGCCCCCACTTATCATGGACTCTGATAAGTGAAAAGGCGTCTGAGCAGGAAGAACTGAAGAAGATACTGTGTGCTGATGACCTAACAGTGGTGGCAGATAGCAAGAAAAAAAACACAGAAGACATTGCAAAAATGCAGTAACATCTTCAGAAAACATGGCATCTGAATTAATATTGAGAAGACTGAAGTAGGAAGTGGACTTGCATGTAAACTTACTTGACTTAAAATCATAGGCCATAGTGACCCCTCGCTGTCTTCCCAGAAGTTGCACCCCTCCATTCTGTTGTTGTTTGTTGTCAACAGCGGGAGCCCAGTATCATACTTGATCTGGTCACTCCACCTCTTCAGTTGTCTTCCTCTCTTCCACTGTCTTTTGAAGTCTTGTTTGTATGTTTGCATAACGATGTTATCTCTTTGCATAAAACAAATGAGCCCAAAACACCTGAGTCTTCGGTGTCTGATGACATCTGTGATAGATTCAGGGGTAAAGATGTCCTCTCTGGTCTTGATATGTTGTAGTCTGTCTGCCCTGGTAACACCTAATAGCCTGCAGGCAGGGCATCTGATAAGAAATCAAGAAATTGTATCTCCTGTGATCGTAGTGTCCAAGCCTCCGCATCATAGATTGCGATTGGCAGTATAAACTATAAGGGCTCTAAATAATTTGGCTTTCAGTTTTTTTGAGATGCTGCTGTTGGAAAATATGCCATTTCTGAGTCTCTCTGTAGACGGTACTATGCTACCCAAGATGCACAAATCTCCCACAGCCTTGAGTACTTTGCTTTCCAGAATAATATGTTTTCGATGTGATGACGTTGCATTTGAAGACGTTGATTTTCATACACCATTTAAGCTTAAAGTTCTTCAGTTGAGAGTTGTAGTTTTTCAAACATGGTGGACATAATTGTTGTGTCTATCTGATGTCAAAGCTGAGGTTGGTATCTATCTTGAACTCCTTGCATAAGGTTTTCAGGTCTGCCATGACGAACTCCTGGAACAAACTGAACAGGCTAGATGATAACAAACAGCCCTGTCTCACTCCTATTTCCACTCTGAATCATTATGTCAGTTAACCATTGATGACGACTGCACATTCAATATTATCATACATAGCTTCAAGCGGTGATGTAATCTTGGGATCCACCACAATCAGACCTGGGGCAGATACATCACCAATGTATAAGATAAGATACAAATACATTTTAAATGTCACAGATACAGATACAAGAATTTTAAATGTATCTAGATACAGTTACAGATACATTCAAATGTATCTAGATACAGATACATTTTCGATACCTCTTTGAACACTGTCAGGGAAAACACACTGAATATGTATTTAATATTTTATTCAGGTAATATCATACATAGTATAATCATCAATCTCTCAGTTCAACTTTCTAATACCCGTGGTTAAATACATTTATCAAGTCAATATCAGAGAGATGGTTTGATAAGTGTCAACTAGTAATGACACCGACATGAACAGCTCACCTTTTATATGATTCACATGGCAAGCATCAAAGTAAACTCAATTGCTATGGTGTTATTTGATGTTTGACATGTGTCACTTCATGATCTGTTCAAGATTTCTATATGAATGACTTTGAGTGATCCAAATAGCTTCTCTAATTGCTTTTAAAAACATGAAACAAATATAATGGCTAATTATATAATCATCAATGAAGCAATATTCCTTCATCAACATTCTTGAACTACTCCAGACTGTGAGTAATTACTCGCTTCTCTATCTAATTGCAATTCACCAATGAAATATTTCCAACAAAATCTGTGATATACGTTGTATCTGAAATGTATCTGAAAAGTATCTGAAAATTCAGATACATAGCCACTGTATCTAGATACAGATACAGATACTTCTCATTTTGAACAAAAGTATCTAGATACAGATAAAGATACTTTGAAAAATGTATCTAGATACAAAAGATACAAATACATCATGTATTTGCCCCAGGTCTGACCACAATAGAGTCAACATCTTCCATAATGCCCCTCTCCAGATAGTATCAAATGCAGCCTTGAAATCCACATAATTTAAATGCAGCAGGACCTGGTGCTCATTTACCTTTTGAAGATGCATCTATTACAGTATCCCTCTGTTCTCCCTGAATCCAAACTGCTGCTTTGGTATGTGTATCAGTGTTGTCACCTATCCTCATGAGTATCATCTTGCAGAAGATTACCCGGAATGGATATCAGTCAATCTTCCATCACTAATATTTTTGAATGGGTCTGATGTGATGTAGTAATTGGCTACAATTGTTTCTTCTTGTGCCACTTCAGAAGATAGCCAGTGAGCCTGTAATTAGAACAGCACTGTATTTGTACTGCAAATGATGACCAACTAATAGAAGCCAGCCAATGTATCTACATTTTCAGCAAATTTCAGATTCATAGCTTGAACATTTTTCAAGTTGGAGGCACATGAAAACATGTAAAAATATAATGAGTGGGCAAATATAATAAGTGGTATTCCACAGGGCAGTGTCTTAGGACCGATCCTATTTGTTTTATACATAAATGATCTTCCTGAGAATATAGTTTCGAATGTATATATTTTGTGGATGATACAAAGGTTTTCAAAATGATTACTAGTCCAAATGACCAGCATACACTACAGAACGATTTAGATTATTTAACATCTTCGTCAAGTAAATGTTTATTAAGGTTCCACCCAGATAAATGTAATTTAATGCACATAGGGAAAACAATACAGCAAGAGTATGCATACAACCTGAAGATAGATAATACTGCCCAGAAAGAAAACGTGGGCAGCATTGGTTATCGAGTTTTGGTATATTGTTTTTCCCACAGTTAAAACAAATGTTGGAACTAGTGCTGCTCAATCTCGGTGGAACTCCCTCATTGGTAATGTTAAGTCGGCAGCAAATATAATAACATTCTGACGTCATCTGAATACCCACCTTTCTGATTCAGCACTGCAATTTGTATAAGAATAGTTATTATATCTCATGCCATAATGGTATATTGTGTGTCAAAGAAATGTCTTCTCCAGATTGCTAATTTTACAGGTTAACTTTAAAGCCAATTTTTAGGAAATAAATGTAACCTCATGCTCTTAAAATGTCAGTGTTAATGTAATATCATTCTATAGTGTTGGAAAATAACATGAACCAAATAATTTGAACACTTTGATTTTTGAGGCTGCATGGGATTAAATCATTGTGTTACCCTTACTTTAAAATGCCCATATACCAATGATATTTTTGTTGCGTCGTTAATAAACCCTAAGCTCTGTTCACTGCAGTAGCAATAGTTTTTACCATAACCTTATAATCAAGATGTTCAGTTAAAATCAAACCTAGATATTTATACTTGTTTACAATGCATAGACTTTGATCCCTTAATACAAAATCGTGATGTGATTTTGAGGTATTGATAGATTGCGAAAATGTACAATTTGGGTTTTGTCTTTGTTAATAGATATATCCCAATTTATCCCAATTACTACACCACTTTCAAATAACATTTAGCAATGTCTGCAGTTCTTCCACTGATTCGGCCAACAATACAATATCACCTCCATACGCAAATATTGTGACAACTTCGTCACCAATCTAAACACCTTTACTCATGCAACCGGTAACACCACCGATGGTAACATCACTGACAAATTCACCTAAAATAGTGATTGCTTCCTCTTAAATTGCAGTTAGGGATCACTGACCATGAGGATACAATTTGTATTCACCTGCTTATTTTATTATATTCACTACTATTTTCCATCGTCAATTTACCTCCGTAGGAGCTGTACGCATAGCACCATTGAAAGGGAATAAACACGCCTTGAATTTGGGTTGAAGCAAAACTCAGTTGTTTGGAAATGTTCATAGATTTACTGATCTGATTAACAAACTTTTGCATGCTGTAACAGGAAATGCCATTTGGTGCGAAAAACCAGAACTTGTGGATCATGCATTCTCACTACTGTAGGCATATATATATATATATATTGGGTAAACACCACTGGCAGATTATTTTGTAACAGCCAATGGTCAACCAATAATATAACAACTACTGTATTATGCTGAAAAACAACACATTTAAATAAATTAAGAAAATATGGGAATACAGGGAATATATGTATATATATATATATATATATATAAAGCCCGTCGGAAGTCACGCTATGCTAATTTGAGATACAGGTGAAATACATCGGCATGCATGGTCAAGGTAAAAAAAAAATTTTGCCAATTACATTCTAATACCATTTAACTTTCATGTTCATAAACTATTTTTGGTAAAAATTAGTTGTAAACCATGTTTTATCACATTTGTGCTAGCCCCCTATCAAAATAATTATCACCAAAGACAATAAAGCGGTGTACTATTTCAGCTGTGTTTAGCTACAATGTTTTGCCCGTTGCACCTCCATGTGTCAAATAGCATTGGAACTGCCATGAACCCTACTTTAGAATATAGTGTAGTGCGCATGAATTAATCGAAAGCACTTTGTTTGTGTTTGTGCACCGACGTAGAAGCTATCCTACGAGTTTGTTTATGTCTTTGAAGAACAGTGATTTCTGTACAGGTATTCTGAATTTTTTTCATCTGAGTCGGCAGTGTGCCATTTAGTGCTAGTGTATGTACAAATGTGAACAGACTTCATTCAAGAAGACAATCATTCCCATATTGTGTGAATTATGTCTTAATCTACGATCATCGGTCATCAGAACTGAGAAACAGTTTGACAGATCGAAGGACCAAGATGGCGACGCCCACAAAACGTACCGCTGTATGCAGAGATACCGATAGAGAAACAGAGATTACTCGTCATTTGAATGCACTCCAAGACATTAAAATGGGAACTATTGCTGCAGGTGATGTCCTAAAGGAAGTGCTATGTGAATATTTTGTAAATAAGTGATGGTGAATTATCGAAAAGTGACACTGACAACGACAACGATGAATCTGCTAGCATGAATCTGTCAACATGCCAAATGTTGACCAACAAGCTGAAGAAAGTGAGTCAAATTATCATACTGAATATAGATATTTTGTATTATGGTACTATATTACTACTAATATATAATTATGATGGAAAATTAATTTTAGAATGTAGTAAAATTAGCTATACTGGTTGGACATGTTTTCGCGGTACCAAGGCAGCAGATTAACAATGACTGGAGATCGTAAATGACATGAGATCTGACCTATATTAAATCATAAATGCTAATTTATCGAATCAATGCAAAAAACTGCAGACAAAAGTCTTCACAGATAAGTCAGTGTTGAATTTTTTGCAAGATGCAGATGCTGTCAACCATACAATTATTTTCTTCTATGACTGTGTTTATGAAACTCAACATGGCTTGCAGTTGGGGAAATTACTGTTCAAATTGTTTTATGCGCTCATGCTTTAACTAACTATTTTGACTTGTTGATTACAGCATGTCTTGGCTTGCTGTCGGGGGGAATTAAGTTGCTGTTCAAAAAAATTTTCATCTCCCTGTTTTAACTTAACCAGTTGGGCTTGTTCCATTTACTTCCATTTTAGATACATCTAAGTAGTGACGATGATGCATCACCGATCATTGAGAACCTTGTCCATAGCCTTGGTTTGTAGAGGTGGATCTGGAAAACGCAGCTGATGCGTCCTTTTAATGTAGCTGCAAGTACAACAACGGTGCACCATGTTCCACATACTTCAAGCAAGAATGTCCGACTTGGGTTCATCGATCTGTCACGTGAAGAGCTGGACATTGCCATCTTGGCAAAATTGTCTTATGGCGTGCACCTGACTGCAACAACATCAAAGTCATGCAAGAAGCAGCAAAGTCAGCGAAAGACCCAGCATACTGACTTCTTCTTTCATGGATTTCACATCTGCAGAGATACTTTTAAGTATATGCACAACATAGGACAGGATTAGCTGAACAATCTGATCAGTCATTACAAGGTGATTGGGGTTAAGCCAAAAACTCTAAACGGAGGCTGTTATGCCCTCAGTCTGCAGGAAACCAGAACAGTTGTGGATTTTATCCTGATTTTTGCAGAAGTACACTACATTGTCCTGCCTGGTCAAACACCAGGACACTGGAAAACAGAAACAGAAACTGTTGCCTTCAAACTGCAGCAAGAAGAAGGTGTATAACAGCTATTGTGCTGCTGCTGAGTTCAGTGGAGTGTGTAAGGATGCTCTTCGCACATTAAGACTTCTTTGGTAACAGCTGGTGCAATATATTACCATGATGTGACCAGCCACCAACTTGTCCTGGTATTGCCAAAAAAAAAAGAATCGTGGTCAGCCAACTTACCTGATAAAAAAAATTTTACCATCAAAGAGCAGAGAAACATCTGCAACAAGCCAGTCTCGAACAAAGTCTGTACGGATACATTACTAAACTAGCCTCCTTTAATCTTCCACCTGGTACTGAAATTGCACCACACCATGCATGTTGTTACGATTGTATGATGCATTATAGTTTTGATTTTGCCCAGCAGGTCCACTGCCACAGCAGTCCCCTCCAGCCAGGTCCACTGCCCCAGCAGTCCCCTCCAGCCAGGTCCACTGCCACAGCAGTCCCCTCCAGCCAGGTCCACTGCCACAGCAGTCCCCTCCAGCCAGGTCCACTGCCCCAGCAGTCCCCTCCAGCCAGGTCCACTGCCCCAGCAGTCCCCTCCAGCCAGGTCCACTGCCCCAGCAGTCCCATCCAGCCAGGTCCACTGCCCCAGCAGTCCCCTCCAGCCAGGTCCACTGCTCCAGCAGTCCCCTCCAGCCAGGTCCACTGCCCCAGCAGTCCCCTCCAGCCAGGTCCACTGCCCCAGCAGACCCCTCCAGCCAGGTCCACTACCCCAGCAGTCCCATCCAGCCAGGTCCACTGCCCCAGCAGTCCCCTCCAGCCAGGTCCACTGCCCCAGCAGTCCCATCCAGCCAGGTCCACTGCCCCAGCAGTCCCCTCCAGCCAGGTCCACTGCTCCAGCAGTCCCCTCCAGCCAGGTCCACTGCCCCAGCAGTCCCCTCCAGCCAGGTCCGCTGCCCCAGCAGACCCCTCCAGCCAGGTCCACTGCCCCAGCAGTCCCATCCAGCCAGGTCCACTGCCCCAGCAGTCCCATCCAGCCAGGTCCACTGCCCCAGCAGTCCCATCCAGCCAGGTCCACTGCCCCAGCAGTCCCCTCCAGCCAGGTCCACTGCTCCAGCAGTCCCCTCCTGCCAGGTCCACTGCCCCAGCAGTCCCCTCCAGCCAGGTCCACTGCCCCAGCAGTCCCCTCCAGCAAGGTTCACTGCCCCAGCAGTCCCCTCAGGCCAGGTCCACTGCCCCAGCATTCCCCTCCAGCCAGGTCCACTGTCCCAGCCAGGTCCAATCTATTTCCAAACACCCAGAGAATGATTTTGTGCCCCCTCCCAATAAACATGGCCGGGGTCGAGGCCAGGGTTGAGGCCATGGCAGACCCAAGAAAACAGTGCTGAAATGTACATGCTCTTTGTATTGTACAGGGTGACATGACATTATAATTGACCAAAATAGTCAACAGGAAACCTTTTGACAAGTGACATTTCTACTTTTGTATGTTCTGTTTCAAAATCTAGACGTTTTTTCTCTCTAAAAATCATGTTGTCATGATATCATGATAGACCCAAGAAACCCAAATTATGATGACTATTGATGCTGCTCGCAGTGTGCATGTTGTACTGAATTGATTCTTGACCAAAATGATGAATAGTAAAGGGTTTTTACAAGTGACATCTGTATTTCTGTGTGTACATTTGTTTCTGAATCTTTACACAGTGTATTTTTGGATTCATTATTCTCAAAACATCTCTTATATGATGTTAAATGTTTGATATCTAGGTTAATAATTTTTACCATGTGAAGGGTTTTCTCATGCTGCCCCCCCATGGGTTTTTTCATGCACGCACTCACGCATGCACACACGCACACGCGCATGCACACTCATAATGATACAATTCAGATTAATAAAAAAAACTGCTTTTTTTCCTTCACAATTTTACAACTTTTAATGTTTATTTGTATTATGTTTACATAATGACATGGTGCAGGCATCAAAATGTAAAGTTTGAGAATGTAGGTATTAATATTATGCTATGTAACAACTGTTGCAATTACTGCAGAATGACTCAATTATTTATATTTCTTGATTTTGCAGCAACCAGCACATACAGTGGGAATGGATCTATTCATCCTGCCTAACAGACTATTGAATCCTGCAGAAAGAATTATGGTCAGCACCCAACATGCAAAGAACACCTTCCTCCACGTGGTAGCCACTGACTACAACCTTATGCTGATTGATGAACGATTCCCATCATCACCAGTAGGTTGACAACAAAAATAATATGGACAAGAAGTTATGAGATAAAATTATAAGCCTGTGTAAATGGAATTTTTCTTTTGCTTCTAACGTACATTTTGAAATGTGACAAAAAACAGCTACACAATATAATTTTATTTCATGGTAATGTTTACTGCTACAGTATTTTGGAAATAATTGTCCATTTGTCTACTAACATGTGCCATTCAAAACATCCAGAAATAATTCCTGGTAATATATGCACTTTTAATTGACATTATACATTGTTGCTCTCCTCTTTGTCCATGAAGTCTAGGGTACAGCTGGCATCGATATTGGTTCTTGATTTTTGGTTCTCCTTCCATCACTGATCTCATTTCACTGCAATCTGTGAAACCCTTCTCAACCACCTCACCCTGTCTTGATTATGATCTTCCTCTTCTCCTTCCATCACTGGTCCCATTTCTCTGCCATCTCCACCACCCTTCTCCATCCCCAGTCTCAGTTGTGGTCTTCCTCTTCTCCTTCCATCACTGATCCCATTTACTGACATCTCCACCACCCTTCTCCACCCCCCCAGTCTCAGTTGTGGTCTTCCTCTTCTCTTTCCATCACTGATCCCATTTCACTGCCATCTCCACCACCCTTCTCCACCCCCCCAGTCTCAGTTGTGGTCTTCCTCTTCTCCTTCCATCACTGATCCCATTTCTCTGCCATCTCCACCACCCTTCTCCACCCCCCGAGTCTCAGTTGTGGTCTTCCTCTTCTCCTTCCATCACTGATCCCATTTCTCTGCCATCTCCACCACCCTTCTCCACCCCCAGTCTCAGTTGTGGTCTTCCTCTTCTCATTCCATCGCTGATCCAATTTACTGACATCTCCACCACCCTTCGCCACCCCCAGTCTCAGTTGTGGTCTTCCTCTTCTCCTTCCATCACTGGTCCCATTTCACTGCCATCTCCACCACCCTTCTCCACCCCCAGTCTCAGTTGTGGTCTTCCTCTTCTCGTTCCATCGCTGATCCCATTTACTGACATCTCCACCACCCTTCTCCACCCCCAGTCTCAGTTGTGGTCTTCCTCTTCTCGTTCCATCACTGACCCCATTTCACTGCCATCTCCACCACCCTTCTCCACCCCCAGTCTCAGTTGTGGTCTTCCTCTTCTCGTTCCATCACTGATCCCATTTCACTGCCATCTCCACCACCCTTCTCCACCCCCCCCAGTCTCAGTTGTGGTCTTCCTCTTCTCGTTCCATCACTGATCCCATTTCACTGCCATCTCCACCACCCTTCTCCACCCCCAGTCTCAGTTGTGGTCTTCCTCTTCTCGTTCCATCACTGATCCCATTTCACTGCCATCTCCACCACCCTTCTCCACCCCCAGTCTCAGTTGTGGTCTTCCTCTTCTCGTTCCATCACTGATCCCATTTCACTGCCATCTCCACCACCCTTCTCCACCCCACCCCCAGTCTCAGTTGTGGTCTTCCTCTTCTCGTTCCATCACTGATCCCATTTCACTGCCATCTCCACCACCCTTCTCCACCCCCAGTCTCAGTTGTGGTCTTCCTCTTCTCGTTCCATCACTGATCCCATTTCACTGCCATCTCCACCACCCTTCTCCACCCCCAGTCTCAGTTGTGGTCTTCCTCTTCTCGTTCCATCACTGATCCCATTTCACTGCCATCTCCACCACCCTTCTCCACCCCCCCAGTCTCAGTTGTGGTCTTCCTCTTCTCGTTCCATCACTGATCCCATTTCACTGCCATCTCCACCACCCTTCTCCACCCCCCCAGTCTCAGTTGTGGTCTTCCTCTTCTCGTTCCATCACTGATCCCATTTCACTGCCATCTCCACCACCCTTCTCCACCCCCCCAGTCTCAGTTGTGGTCTTCCTCTTCTCGTTCCATCACTGATCCCATTTCACTGCCATCTCCACCACCCTTCTCCACCCCCAGTCTCAGTTGTGGTCTTCCTCTTCTCGTTCCATCACTGATCCCATTTCACTGCCATCTCCACCACCCTTCTCCACCCCCAGTCTCTGTTGTGGTCTTCCTCTTCTCGTTCCATCACTGATCCCATTTCACTGCCATCTCCACCACCCTTCTCCACCCCACCCCCAGTCTCAGTTGTGGTCTTCCTCTTCTCGTTCCATCACTGATCCCATTTCACTGCCATCTCCACCACCCTTCTCCACCCCCAGTCTCAGTTGTGGTCTTCCTCTTCTCGTTCCATCGCTGATCCCATTTACTGACATCTCCACCACCCTTCTCCACCCCCCAGTCTCAGTTGTGGTCTTCCTCTTCTCGTTCCATCACTGATCCCATTTACTGACATCTCCACCACCCCAGTCTTAGTTGTGGTCTTCCTCTTCTCGTTCCATCACTGATCCCATTTACTGACATCTCCACCACCCTTCTCCACCCCCAGTCTCAGTTGTGGTCTTCCTCTTCTCGTTCCATCGCTGATCCCATTTACTGACATCTCCACCACCCTTCTCCACCCCCCAGTCTCAGTTGTGGTCTTCCTCTTCTCGTTCCATCGCTGATCCCATTTACTGACATCTCCACCACCCTTCTCCACCCCCCAGTCTCAGTTGTGGTCTTCCTCTTCTCGTTCCATCACTGATTCCATTTACTGACATCTCCACCACCCTTCTCCACCCCCAGTCTCAGTTGTGGTCTACCTCTTCTCCTTCCATCACTGATCCCATTTCACTACCATCTCCGCCACCCTTCTCCACTCCCACCAGCTTCTTCCTCTAATCCTTCTACCCTCCATACTGAGCACATCTGCTCTATTTGTTAACCATTCCCCCTTCCATTTGTTCCATGTGTCCAGCCCACTTTAACCGACTCCTCACCAGCTTCCTCTGGAAACTCTCTTTCATATCAACCTCCTCCCCCAGCTCGTCCATTTCTGTCCCAGTCAGTCATTGCCAGGATTGTGAAATTTTCCAATTTACCAGTTATAATTTTTTTACCAGTTACACAAAACCCAAACCAGGAAATATTACCTAATTAAACGTTTTATAAAAAATATGATGCTGAAATGCGGCATATGAAATGAACATATCCATGAGCAAAATTACTTATTAATTGGTAGAGGGTTTTTCTATAAAAAATTTCTGTCACTTTTGGCTGTTGTTCAACTTTCTGCTAACTTCTTCCAGGTACTGTAGCAACTGTAATTCATTCATGTTAACCAAAATAACTTGTGGGATCATCAGTGACACTGTCATCTTGCATATATGTCATTTATTTGTTTGTTATTTTCTCAAAATAATAGATAGCATTTTTTAATAAAGAAAAAACTGTTTTAATAATCAATAGTATTATTTAGTATTTCAACTACAATTTGTGAAACAATGGTTAGTTTATCTTAAAAACGTTTACTAAAACTACTGGTACTCAATTCAAAACAAGCATAGAATAGCCACCCAGCCACCTAAGGAGTAAATAATCTTTTTTATGATACTGGGAAAAACATTACAGTTGTCCTAAGAAAAACAAAGAATCAACTACCAATAAGCTTGGGTTTTGTCTTGCTACCCTGTGAAACTGAGGGACTCTTTCAAACAGGTCATTCACTGGAGACATACGCTCAGGTCACCACCACAATACATTGACACCATCAGTGGATTGGTACCTGCAACCTCTTGTGACCAGTGCCTGGGCGATGACCTGATCCTGTTGGCAAGTCAGACATCACACGAGACCCACTGCTTCCAGTTGACTCTAGGTCAGCCATCACAACCACCCCAAGCAACAGTTACTCCATGGAGAGTTTCACAGGCTGAGTAAGTAGGAAATCACTCTGTATTACACTACTTGGCATTCTTCTGTATGGTTAAGGTAGCCAGGGCACGCTAACATGCTAGGAATTATTGAACTGAATGTTGACACTACAAATAATCACTAACCTCGTATTTCGACAAACCATCCTTTAAAAAATAACCAGTCTTTATGGAAATCGCCCTGACTTCTTGGAAATGCTGATGATGTGTGTGCTTCAAGTCGGCGTGCACTTCAGTGTAAATTCGTTTGCCATGAATGCAGAACATAATATTATTGTCTGCATGGTTACTGTGATTCCAGTACACTGTGATACGATGCTTACCTAAGCTAATCATGTTCTTAATCTGACAAATATCAGCACAGTTTATTCTGCCATTGACATGTGACCTGGCAACCTGCCCATGACCCCACCAGATAATGACCCCACCAGATAATGGACCAATCATGTGTAAATAACTAAACCAAGTGCTTAACGCTGGGCTAGCGTAATCCAATCTTGTTAGACAACAACACATTGCAAATACAGGTTCAAGGGCTTTCATTCACATTTCAAGCATGATATGCGTATCTGTTGACATTTCTGTTATAATAATAATAAAAGCACTTATTTATACCCTGCTGATGCTTAATGGCAGAACCATGAGCTCATTTGCTACAGGAACACACAAAGAGTGATTTTTGGTAAAGGTCATTTAATAATTGTGCCAAAAGAAAATAATATGAATCAATGAAAAGTAGCTTGGCAGCTAGCACAAACATACTCATCAAGAACAATACAATAAAATACAATACATGTATATCAAATGAGATATCGCTTAGTTGCCAATACAAAGTTGCTCATTGAGAAACAATTATTAAATGACAGAAGTAGAAGTAGCAAAGGTGGGGGCGGTCCTTTGTCCCACGAGGCCTCCAGTAATAGAGGCCCAACCCCCACCCATAATAAAAGCACTTATATAGTGCCTGATAAATCGAGATTGCTCTCAGGCACTTTAAAATACATAGTAGTATTATCACTAACAATGTTGCCTAAGTAAACGTTTTATAAAAACTACAAGACTTATGAAGCTGTAATTTAGCATGTGAACTTGTCTTACATGTATGCAACTTGCCAAGAGTTTTCACTATGACTGATTAATGGCTTATGTTAAAAGTGTTCAGAGTTTAGGTTGTCATTCAAATTTCTGCTAAAATTGTCCTGGAGGTTTTTTTTAGGATTGTATAAGGTGGCATTTTGTGGGTATTTGTTTCATATTTACAAAAATATTTTTTAAATCATGAAACATCACCAAATAAATTAATTAAAAGTTTTATTAATTTGAAGTATTATATTGTATTTCAGCTTCAATTTGTGAAGAAATTGTTGGTTTATCTTAAAAACTCTTACTGAAATTATGCAATTCAAAACAAGCACAGAATAATCACCCCAGCCACCTTAACATTAATGTATGCATGAAAGGATTGCCCGCGACTGTACTTGACAGATTACAGCGAGTGCAAAATACTCTAAACACAGCCAGGTCACACCTATGCTCTCGGAGGAGCACTGGCTTCCGGCGAAGTGCTGTATTATGTTCTATCCCCTGTTTTTCACTTTCTTTGAATTGCATGTTGAAGTTGATCATGCATGTGTGATTCCTGGGATCATAGCAAGTGGGACGAAGTACAAATAATTCATTGTGCATCCATTCATTGTGTGGATAAATGCCAGGAATAGTGTTGTACTACTACCACCCCTGGCTTGCAAGGAAGTACTACTACAACCCCTGGCTTGCAAGGATCTACTACTACCAACCCTGGCTTGTGAGGATCTACTACTACCACCCCTGGCTTGCAAGGAAGTACTACTACAACCCCTGGCTTGCAAGGATCTACTACTACCAACCCTGGCTTGTGAGGATCTACTACTACCACCCCTGGCTTGCAAGGAAGTACTACTACAACCCCTGGCTTGCAAGGATCTACTACTACCAACCCTGGCTTGTGAGGATCTACTACTACCACCCCTGGCTTGCAAGGAAGTACTACTACAACCCCTGGCTTGCAAGGATCTACTACTACCAACCCTGGCTTGTGAGGATCTACTACTACCACCCCTGGCTTGCAAGGAAGTACTACTACAACCCCTGGCTTGCAAGGATCTACTACTACCAACCCTGGCTTGTGAGGATCTACTACTACCACCCCTGGCTTGCAAGGAAGTACTACTACAACCCCTGGCTTGCAAGGATCTACTACTACCAACCCTGGCTTGTGAGGAAGTACTACAGTGCAACATGCTTATAATGAACTACTTTGTGGGTAGCTAACGAGTTCGTTATATCCGTGAATTCGTTATATGCTAGGTGGCAGTGTTGTATGTGACAGTTTTTAAACTATTCGCCAGCAGGTGTCTATCACATGCAAAGATATTTTGTTGTGTAACATTTATTTAGATAACACATAAAACAGTTACGTATGTTACTATTAAGTGTAGTTATAGTATAACATCGCAGTCCACCATCTGTGAAAAAGTAACGAAACATGACGTAAACACATGGCGAGCATGCCGCATCCAAGCACACTAAAACACGAACTCTGGCGGAATGGAGCCACAGTAAGTACAGTAGTTCCTCTTGTAGAACACACAGAATGACACCAGTTAATCTGCTTTGAAGAAGTCCTCCATTGACATTTGTTTGCTGTTGGCTAGGGCACCAGACAAAAGGAAATTCTCAAGCCAGTCACAGCCTCTAAATCTAAGCACTTGCGCTTCTGACCCAGCATTGTAAATCGGGGTGAACAGTATGGCATTCAAACAGTCGTCTGATTAACAACTTTTAAATGGGCCTATTTATACAGAATCACATATCCCAGTTGTCATAACAAAGTGTGTATGAAAAAAATTTGTGAAATTTGGCTTTGCTTATTGTAATCGATTCGATGATGAAATAAAAGCGATTCTGTAATCAGTTCACATAAGCTGAGTATATTATATGTAGTTCACACTTCTACATGCACCAATGTTTATTTAAACATAGCTTAGTGGGCAGCTAACAATCACCTTTGATGATTTCCCTCATTGACCTAATTACTTTGTCACTGGCGCTCTGTGGGGCCACTACATAGCTTTCAGGTCACCGGCGGGAAGTATTTGCAAACAACCGAACAATTTTCAGTTGGACATAAATTCATTACACAGCAAAAAAATGCTTATAATGGAAAAGATAGGGAAAAAATCCATACATAAGAAATTGTTTCGTTATTTCCATCAATTCGTTGTATCCGTGTTTGTTATAAGCGTGTTGCACTGTACTACCAACTCTGGCGGAGAGGAAGTGCTACTACCACCCCTAGCAGCAAGGATGTACTACTACCAGCCCTGGCTTGCGAGGATGTACTACTACCAGCTCTGGCTTGCGAGGATTTAACAAGATTTAACAAGATTTGCCATCCAAGCCAAAGGCCCAGATGGCAAGTGGACAATGAAGCCATTGGCTTATCGAGAGTCCAACAATGTTCATCTACTTATAGCCCGCCCTCCTGAGATATGTGTCAACCTTGTTTTTAAACATATTCACGCTGCTAGCAGTTACACAATCTGTAGACAATTTGTTCCATTCATTTATTGTCCTCTGTGAGAACGAGTGCTTCCTGATGTCCAATCTACATTGATCCTTTACTAATTTTACCTCATGTCCTCTAGTTCTGCTATCCTTCTTGAGTGAGAAAAACATATTTCTATCAATATTTTCATACCCATTCAATATCTTAAAAACTTCAATCTGATCTCCTCTTAACCTCCTTGTCTCTAGAGTTGTTAAACCACATTCTTTCAGGCGTTCTTCATAACTAAGGTCTCTCAGTTCTGGAATCATTTTAGTTGCTCTCCTTTGTATGCGTTCAAGCGTATCTATATCCTTCTTACGATATGGTCTCCATGCTTGTATACAGTATTCTAAATGAGGTCTAACTATTGCTTTATAAAGAGGTATAATTAACTTTTTTCCCTTGTATGTTATGTTTCTTCTAATCAATCCAAGAATTTGATTACCCTTTGAAGCTGCAATACCACACTGCTCTGAAACTTTCATATCAGCGCTTATTGTAACTCCTAAGTCCTTTTCTTTTACAGTTGTACACAGAACAGTATCTCCCATTTTATAGTTTACATTCAAGTTCCTATGTCCTGTATGTAGGCATTTACATTTCACAAAATTGAACAACATCTGCCATTTCTCAGACCATTTCACTAATCTGTCTAGATCGTTTTGTAAATGTTGTTTATCACCATCAGTATTAACCTTTCTAAACAGTTTTGTGTCATCCGCAAATTTCAGTACGTTACTTGTTATACTGTCGTCCAAGTCATTGATATAAATTAAGAATAATATAGGTCCTAATACTGATCCTTGAGGTACCCCACTCAAAACCGATTTCCAATTTGAAACTTCTCCATCTACTACAACTCGTTGTCTTCTGTCAGTCAGCCATTGTTCTATCCAGTCAGTTATGCTATCCCCGATACCATGGGCTTTTAATTTAAGTAGTAATCTTTGATGTGGCACTTTGTCAAAAGCTTTCTGAAAATCTAAGTAGATAATATCTACTGGCGATCCCACGTCTATCCACTTAGTGATTTCTTCCAAAAAACATAACATATTTGTTAAGCATGACCTCGCTTTAAGGAATCCATGTTGAGATGAATTTAATAATTTATGCTTAACGAGGAATTCCACCATATGGTCTATAATTAACCTTTCTAATAATTTACAAATCACTGACGTTAAACTCACTGGTCTGTAATTCTCTGACTTATTTCTCGAACCCTTTTTAAATAATGGTATGATGTTTGCTTCTTTCCATTCAAACGGAACAACTCCCTCTTTTAATGACAAGTTGAATACTCTTGCAAGTGATATACTGATTTGTTCTACTGTTTCCATTAGTAATTTTGGAGGAATCCCATCCACTCCCGGTGATTTGTTATCCTTCATTGCCTTTATTTTCTTAGCTACCAATTCTGGAGTTACAACTAACGGACCTAAATAGTCAGATTTAGCCCCCTGAAATTTAGCATCAGCAACTGGTAATGAACTAATATCTTCTTTGGTAAACACTGAACTGAAGTAACCATTTAGGTCTTCCACCATTAAAAACCCCTGTGATATTATATTTCCAGCACTGTCTTCTAGAGGTCCAACCTTGTCTTGTACGTTTTGTTTACTCCTGACATATGCATAAAAACTCTTGCTGTCATTTTTTATGTTACATGCTAGTTTTTGCTCATAGCTTCTTTTAGATTGTCTGATTTCAGTTGTAGCTGCATTAAGTGCCTCTTTGTATTTTGCATAGTCTTCGTCCTTTCTGGTACGCCTATAAACCCTCCACATAGTTTGTTTTAGCATTATTTTTCTAATAGCCTCTTTTGACAAGTGTTTCTTTCTACACCGTTTTCCTTGTTTTTGGAAGGGAACAAATTTATCGATGATACTCTCAATTTCATATTTTAGAATATTCCAACATTCAATTGCGGTCTTATTCATCAGCATGTTATTCCAATCTAGCTTTGCTAAGTATTTTCTCATATCTTTGTAGTTACCTTTGTGGAAGTTTCTCTTGTACGTTTTCTTATTTTTACTTTCTGATTTTACATTGATGTCAAAATGTATTTGATTATGGTCACTATTACCCAATGGTTCAAATATTTTTACATTGTCCACTAATTCTTTTTGTGATGACAAAACTATATCTAATACATTTTCTCCTCTGGTTGGTTCTAGTACGTGCTGAGTAAGAAAGCTATCCTGGATTAAAAATAGAAATTGTTGGTCCTCAATCCCTGTGCCCTCTAGAGAATTCCATTGTATGTGTCCATGGTTAAAATCTCCCATTATGATACATTCCCCTTTACTAACTTCCTTTATAGCGTTTTTTATTTTTGTGTTGTCCTCTTCGTTTATGTTTGGACTTCGGTAAACTAATCCAATAGTTAATTTTGAATTTCCTGAAACAATTTTGCACCAAACAGCTTCATCGCAATCTGCTTCCCTTTCTAGTTTTATTTCATAAGCCTGAATAGATTCTTTAACATATAAAATAACTCCCCCGCCCCTTCTTCCTATTCGATCTTTCCTAAACATTACATATCCTGTCAGTCCTAATTCAGCATCTGTTATATCTATGTTGGCCCATGATTCAGTTATACCAATTATGTGAGGGTCAATATCTTCTACCATAATGTTTAATTCGTTTTTCTTATTTACTATGCTCCTTGCATTTAAACATACGCATCTATAACCTTTTTCAGAGATGTTTTTCGGATGATTTGATATTGGTTTATCTGTGCTAGTGGCCTCTTGTTCTGCTTGAGACACCTCTAGGTAACCCCCCTGCACTTCTAGTTTAAAGAATGTTTACTTCCAAAAATATTTGTCATTGTACCCAAGTCACTATCTACTGCTGCTGAAAGTTTGTCCGCGAATACTGCCGCCCCCTTTCCACTTAAATGAAGCCCATCCTTCATGTACATATCAGCCCTCCCAACAAAACTTCCCCATAAATCCACAAATCCAACTTCGTCTTCCCTACATAACTTCTGGACTAACATGTTAATAGCCATCCCCCGACAATTTCGATATTTGTGACCCCTCCTGCCCATTACAGGTAAAATCCCTGACAGTATTACCTGCTCAACCCGCGTCTGTTTTAGTGTTCTGACCAACTGCCTATATTTCCTAACTATGGCAGTTGTACCCTCCCTCTCTACGTTATTTGTCCCTACGTGTACTAGAACAGATCCACCCTTACCCGAGCCTACGAAGTTTTTTACCCTCTCAGTTATCGCCTCTATTTTGGCTCCAGGCAAGCAGACCACCACATCATCTCCCTTGTTTAAGACTCTGTCGGTCTTCCTAACTATCGAATCCCCTACAAACACCCTCGCTCTCTTCCTCACCCCCTCTATCACTGCTGCAGAATAACTCTTCCGTTCGATCCCCTCCATCACATTCTGTCCTGACCCCTTCCCTCCTGTCTCCTTCGCTCCTGTCTCCCCCACTTCCCACTCCTTTGCTCTTGTCTCTCTCACTTCCCTCTCCTTCTCTCTGGTTGTTTTCCCTCCCGTCTCCCCCACTCCCTTCTCCTTCCCTCCTGTCTCCCCCACTCCCTTCTCCTTCCCTCCTGACTCCCCTACTCCCATCTCCTTCGCTCCGGTTGTCTTCCCTCCCGTTCCTTTCCTTCCCGTCTCCTTACGTCCTGTCTCCCTACGACCTGTCACCTTCCCTCCTCTCAGCTTCCTCCCAGGCTGCGGTGAGCTCTCCCTAGCATCTCTTGTGTCTTTCCCCACTTTATCATCTACTGTTCCCCCACCGGAACTACTGGCACAACCCCCCTGTTCCCTTCCCACCATTGCCACAACGAGCAGCCTCAGCTCTTCCAACTCCACCTCTAGTTCCTTCATCTTCGTACATCCCCTACACTCAAAACTAAAACTATCTGCCTGGACCTCAGCCCAGGACTTCTCGCACCCAGACTTGACGAAGTCCACCCAGTTACTGCAACTGCCACAAATTAAGTGCCTTGTTGCCTTTAACTGCCATTTGCATGGCGCCATCATACAATTTAGTTTTAATTAGTTTGCAACGTTAGCCTTGAATAAGGCTGTTTTTGTGATCAAAAGAACACTTTAGTCTAATATACTTGCTAACTGTGTCTTCTATTAACCTCGCATGAGAAAAAAAAAACCTGCCACCAAGCGAATACGGAGAACACTGTGTAACAAAACAACGAATTCAGTGTGTACTAATTTACGCTAAAATCCTGCTGTTAATTCCTTTTTACCGAAAACGTTTACTACCACTATGTCAGATATTACCTTATGTATGTAATTTAAGTAAATAGATCACTTTATCTTATATATATATTAGCCAATATAAACTATTCACTATTCTATCTCAATTTTCGAATAGTAAACAACCCTATTATCGCTCGCTGAATTCCCTGACAGAATCCGAAACTAGCTTACTCTAAAATACTCCCTCTGACTAATAATTAACAAAACCTGTTTCCTAATATATGTCTACAATACGTTTGTGTATAATATATATTCAATAGTAACACTTATTCTATTTGATATACCGCGTTTTTCTGTAAATGATCTACACCAAATTCAAGTCGCTGCACCAAGTCCAAGTAGCCGGAAGTATTATTGGATGTACTACTACAACCCCTGGCTTGCGAGGATGTACTACTACCACCCCTGGCTTGTGAGGATGTACTACTACAACCCCTGGCTTGCGAGGATGTACTACTACAACCCCTGGCTTCCGAGGATGTACTACTACAACCCCTGGCTTGCGAGGATGTACTACTACCACCCCTGGCTTGTGAGGATGTACTACTACAACCCCTAGCTTGCGAGGATGTACTACTACAACCCCTGGCTTGCGAGGATGTACTACTACAACCCCTGGCTTGTGAGGATGTACTACTACCACCCCTGGCTTGCGAGGATGTACTACTACAACCCCTGGCTTGCGAGGATGTACTACTACAACCCCTGGCTTGCGAGGATGTACTACTACAACCCCTGGCTTGCGAGGATGTACTACTACCACCCCTGGCTTGTGAGGATGTACTACTACCACCCCTGGCTTGCGAGGATGTACTACTACAACCCCTGGCTTGCGAGGATGTACTACTACAACCCCTGGCTTGCGAGGATGTACTACTACCACCCCTGGCGTGCGAGGATGTACTACTACCACCCCTGGCATGCGAGGATGTACTACTACCACTCCTGGCTGCGAGGATGTACTACTACCACCCCTGGCTGCGAGATGTACCACCCCTGGCTGCGAAGATGTACTACTACCACCCCTGGCTGCGAGGATGTACTACTAGTCTACTACCAGCCCTGGCTTGCGAGGATGTACTACTAACACCCCTGGCTGCGAGGATGTACTACTACCACCCCTGGCTGCCAGGATGCACTACTACCACCCCTGGCGTGCGAGGATGTACCACTACCACCCCTGGCTGCGAGGATGTACTACTACCACCCCTGGCTTGTGAGGATGTACTGCTACAACCCCTGGCTTGCGAGGATGTACTACTACAACCCCTGGCTTGCGAGGATGTACTACTACCACCCCTGGCTTGTGAGGATGTACTACTACAACCCCTGGCTTGCGAGGATGTACTACTACAACCCCTGGCTTGCGAGATGTACTACTACCACCCCTGGCTGCGAGGATATACTATTACCACCATGGCTGCGAGGATGTACTACTACCACCCCTGGCTTGCGAGGATGTACTACTACTACCAGCCCTGGCATGTGAGGATGTACTACTACCACCCCTGGCTTGCGAGGATGTACTACTACCACCCCTGGCTGCGAGGATGTACTACTACCACCCCTGGCTGCGAGGATGTATTACTACAAACCCTGGCTTGCGAGGAAGTACTACTACCAACTCTGGCTTGCGAGGAAGTACTACTACCAACCCTGGCTGCGAGGAAGTACTACTACCAACCCTGGCTGCGAGGAAGTACTACTACCAACCCTGGCTGCGAGGAAGTACTACTACCAACCCTGGCTGCGAGGAAGTACTACTACCAACCCTGACTTGCGAGGAAGTATTACTACCAACCCTGGCTTGAAAGGAAGTACTACTATCAGCCTGGCTGTGAGGATGTACTACTACCAACCCTGGCTTGCGAGGAAGTGCTACTACCAACCCTGGCTTACGAGGAAGTGCTACTACCGACCCTGGCTTGCGAAGATATCTCCTTATTACCTGACATGCTGTTTACATTTTTCAAACAAGTTATTCATTGACTAACCTACCTCGAACAAACTTTCTCTTGTGCAACTTCAAGGGCTTGTAACCAATGCCAATCACAGCGTGGCAATAGAAGGATACTGGGCAATTTAATGTAGCTATTAAGACACATTTTACAGAATTATTTTTGGATTATAAGATTATAATATTTTAATACACTTTATTTATGTTTACTGTTGTGATTTTAGTTAGCTTATTATGTGTTTATAAATTTTAACTATTTACATAGACAAAACATTTAATTGTGTTTTACTTGGAATAATTGTAGATATTTAAAGTTGTTTTATGCAATTTTTATTACATATGTTATAATAAACACACTGGATATATGTCATTGCTGTCATATATCATATATATGTTGTAATATAACATAATATAACATCTTATGAATCTGTCAATTTTGTTATCATGGTTTATACATCTGCCAGTTCAGTATTCATATTTTATGAATCTGCCAATGCTGTTATCATGTTTGATCATGTGTCAGTGCAATAGTCATATCTTATGAATATGTCTATGTTGTTATCATGCTTGATACATATGTCAGTGCCATTGTCATATATTACGAATTTGTCAATGTTGTTATCATGGTTCTGCTAGTGGAGTAATCATATGTTATAAATCTGCCAATGTTGCTATCATGATGATACATCAGTCGGTGCAGTATTTATATCTTATGAATATGTCAATGTTGTTATCATGCTTGAAACATCTGTCAGTGCCATTGTCATATCTTAGGAATCTGTCAGTGTTGTTATTGTGGTTGATACATCTTCCAGTGCAGTATTCAAATCTTATGAATCGACTAATGTTGTTGCCATGCTTGATACATCTGTCAGTACAGCAGTCATATTTTATGAATCTATCAATATTGTTATCATGCATGGTTGATACATCTATCAGTACAGCAGTTATATTTTATAAATCTATCAATATTGTTATGATGCATGGTTGATACATATGTCAGTACAGCAGTCATATTTTATGAATCTATCAATATTGTTATCATGCATGGTTGATACATCTGTCAGTACAGCAGTCATATTTTATGAATCTATCAATATTGTTATCATGCATGGTTGATACATCTGTCAGTACAGCAGTTATATTTTATGAATCTATCAATATTGTTATCATGCATGGTTGATACATCTGTCAGTACAGCAGTCATATTTTATGAATCTATCAATATTGTTATCATGCATGGTTGATACATCTGTCAGTACAGCAGTCATATTTTATGAATCTATCAATATTGTTATCATGCATGGTTGATACATCTGTCAGTACAGCAGTCATATTTTATGAATCTATCAATATTGTTATCATGCATGGTTGATACATATGTCAGTGCAGTAGTCATATTTTATGTGTAAGTGGTTTGTGTTGCAGGGACCTGGTGCATCTTTCAAGGGTTGATGGTATCCTCACTGATCACTCTCTGCTATCCCGTCTCTCCGTGTCCCTGGTAGGGATGTGTGCCTTCCCTCATCATGCAGGTAATGGCTGCACAATCTTTCAGGTCAGTAACTCAGTATTTTGTATGACTGGAATTAAGAAATTAAATTATTGTATACTAACATGTGCTTGTGTTTGATATTATCCAGCCTAGAAGTGGCATCTTTGTATAGACAGATGTCCTTTATGCACAGGGACTGTTTTTAACATAGATGGTGCAGTGGGCAGCAAGTAAGGGTACTGCAGTAATATTCAGCAATGATATGTCTGTAATGCTACGTGTACATTGGTAAACCTTTGTTTTGAGACTTTTCCTTATTTGACTTAAAACTGATCAGCTGTGCAATGTACAACTAACTAAGCAAAACTTGAATTGTGCGTGGATTTGACCATCGCAACAGTTGTTGAATCAATTCGAAAACTGGATCAGATCAACTAATGTTGTGTAATGTGCACCGGTCTATGACAAAACATCTCGCATAATCAGTCCGTGTACGCTGGTCAGCAGGTCAACAAAAAATCAGTCACAGCAGCAGGACAATGACAGTGCAGCATTTTTTATGTGATCACTTCTATACTAAACTTCAAGATAAGATAGCAGAGTAGCTGGATGAAGATAGAGAGGCTACATTTATATACATGTGGCACGAGAGGCCAGTTCTATATAATATTTTATGAAAATGTTTCAAAAGAATATTCTCATCAAAACAAGTAACTCACTGCACTGAGTGAAATGGCCAAGGTGTGTGGTACTTCCACTAGGGTAACCTGGAGCAGCGCGGCCTCCCTAAAGAAAACTTTCAAATTGTACACCAACTATGTTAGCATATCTTTAATGTGTTTATATTATAGACAGATATGTGTGTTGCCCATTGGAAAATGATTTTCAGCAAATAGATACCTAGCATTTGAAATATAGCAAGAGTACCCTAAAAAAACCACCTTGCGCCATCCTTGGAACACCTCATTATTGCGCGCCCTGTTATTACGCGGATTCTGATATAAAGCGGTCGGTCGTGGACCCTGATTTCCTGCCGCTAGGGGAAATGTCAAATGGGCCTGCTTAAATCTACTTAGAATTGCTTTGACAATTCAAGAAACATTAAGTGAACAATGTCAATGAACGAGTGTCAACGTGTTGTTTGTTTTGTGCTGCCGCTGACATCAATCGCTGTCGCTGGCTTTGCTTCGACTGTTTGTAAAGTGCAATCGAGATTCACAAATACGCCTTGCGTAAAAATCAGATAAACAGTTTTAAATGGAATTTAGTATGCAATACCAATATAACACTGGGGTGAAATGGCATGCTTCCATTGCATCGTAAATCTAATAATTTTCGTGAAGCGAAACCAACATGCCAAATGCCTAACCCAAGGCACTACCGGTGCATGAAAATACGAATTCGTCATTCGCATATGAAACGATGAATTGATGTTAAGCGGTGCGTCATTAATTAATGCTTTGGTCGAGATTGGTTGAAAGACGCAGAAAAGAAGTGAAGCAATCATTAATTCTACCTATTGTCGTATTCTATGTTTAATCAGCTTATATATTACATGTATCAAATCATATATGTTTTCGGCTGCTCAGATCCAGTTTATTACTTTCTATTCATAGGCCTATTGGCCCAGTGTGCATACATCATCACATTTTATTCAGTTCAAAATTCAACAGGGTGTGACATTTAAAAATAATACACGTTGATGCTAGTTGATTCATTTAATGAGCTATATAAACTGTGTATTGGTATATAAGACAGTGCTGCAAGCACACAGTGACTTCGACAATGTTCTTGGACTTGGTGCAGCAGGTGGCGATCGCTGTTGTTTAGTAGCTCCCTGGTGGCAGATATGGGAACACCTAACGTGCCTCGCATACAGCGCAGTCCGAAATCGTGGACTCTGACCACTACGTTATAATGAGGTTCGACTGTAATATACCAGAACTTAACTTGTGCAATGTTCATAATATATTAAATGTATTACATATAATTGGGCACTGTAATACATTTGATACATTATGACTATGTGCTTGTGAAGTAAGACATAGGGATCATATTGTCCCACATAAAACAAGTGTGTCTTAAAATTATGTATACAAAGCACAACATACCATTGCCCATTTTATATTGTCTGACCTGTCATCTGACTAATACTATTATCATGCCACCAAGTAATTTCATGATTTACACCGTTATATAGTGAGTTGCACCATTTTGACTATTGTCGAAATATTTGATCCATGCAGGGGTAGAAATAAAAAAAATCTAAATAGCCAGCAGGGCTACTTGGCTGAAATATCTGGTAGCCCGCAGACATCTAGTAGCCCAAATATAGGGCAACTGGGTGTCATTCCATCTCAAAACAACAAATTTCCCATGCACTTCGGTTTCAGATTCACCCACAATTTTTACTAAATATTCCACAATCATCTACAAATCTGAAGTTTGGGCTCTGTATTCCAAGTAGTTTCTGAGAAATTTCACTAAGCCTGTTATTTGTAAAATTTAGCTTGAAAATCGCAGCCGGCATTTTTTTTCTGTAGTTCATGTCCCATTATCTCAGGAAATCATGTACATAGAGGCCTGACATTTTAACCACAGAAATTCTGGTAGCCATGGGCTACCAGGCTACAGGCTACTTTAGAGTATGGCTGAAGAAAACCAACAAGCCCAAGAACACAAGACTCAATTTTGACCCTGCAAGAGAGCTTACCAAGTTGTGTAAAAACTGACAAAGCAAAGGCAGGTAATAGTCAACACCATTCAAGACAAAGAAGGGAAATGCCACACTGAAGAAAAAGACGTCATCAACAGATGGATGGAGTACTGTTCAGAACTATACAACTTCCAGACCAAAGGAGACCACAGTGTCCTAGCCAGACAAGAATCGTCAAACGAGGACGACTTTCTAATTCTACACAAAGAAGTTGAGATAGCCGTAAGATCATTGAAGAATGGGAAAGCTGTAGGAAACGACAACATCCCAGCGGAGCTGTTAAAGAAGGGAGGAGAAACAGTGATAGACATCTTCACCAACATCTGCAACAAAATCTGGCAGACTGGAGAGTGGCTAACAACATGGACTCAATCACTGATAATTACTCTTCCCAAGAAAGGAAACATGCAACAATGTCAGAACTATTGAACCATCAGTCTCATTAGCCATGTGAGCATAGTGATGCTGAAAGTCATCTTCAACAGATTGAAACTGCAGGCAGAAGAAATCATCACCGAAGAACAGGCTGGTTTTCGCAGTAGAAGAAGCACAAATATTCAGTCTTTGTGTTCTGTGTGGCAAGAAATACCTACAACACCAGCAGGAATTATTCATAGACTTCAAGAAGGCTTTTGACAGAGCTTGGCATAACGCACTCTGGGCTACAACGAAGAAATATAACGTTGGACGAAAGCTTGTTCACACCAACATATAGCTATATGCAAAAGCAGCAGTGCAGTGCTTGTGCAAGGCAAAATAGGTGAATGGTTCCACACATCAAACCGACTGGACAAAACATCAGCCAGATATGGAATGGAAATTAGCACAGAAAAGCCAAGATAATGACAAACAGCAGTAATACAATTAGATCATGTATAACTGCCAATGGACAAGAACTGGAACAGTGAAACAGTTTAAATAAATACCTCTGTTACTGATCCCTACCTGGGATCAGTAACAGTAACATAATGAGTTTTCATAACACACAACATTGTCACATAAAAATACTCTTATAATGTATAAAATTGTAATTGCCCCAGCTTCCCATGCTGATCAATGACAGAGAGAACAGGGCTAGAGTACTCTGTGTACTCAATAGGACCTAGGCATGAGTCTTGTGGTACTCCCTGATCAATGACAGAGAGAACAGGGCTAGAGTACTCTGTGTACTCAATAGGACCTAGGCATGAGTCAAGTTTAAACTGCTCAGGCGCCGTACCATTGATAAAAATACGTTGCGACCTTGATTGGAGATAAGAGGATAACCAATTTAGAGCTGTGCCTGATACTCCAAAAGAGCCATTCTTGATATTTAACCAAATATCATGGTCCACTGTATCAAAAGCTGACAACAAATCAATTAAGACCAGTTGTGTTAAGTTCTGGTGATCCATGTTTAGAAGAATGTCAGACTGGACCTTAACTAGAGTGGTTTCTGTAGAATGCCCTGCTCTATAAGCAGACTGACAAGGTGGCAAAGTTGGTTTACAACAGCTTGCTCGTTTAGTGTTGACACATACTGGAGATTCGATACAGGACGATAGTTTTTAGAATAGGATCCAATCCTGCTTTTTTAAGCAGTGGCACTACAAGTGCAGTCTTCTACTTGTGTGGGAATTCCCCAGTAGCAATAGAGAGATTGATGAGGTGCGTGAAGAGTGGCAGTAATTCCTCCATATACTCTTTGACCAATTTGGCTGGCATGGGGTCAAGAGCACAGCTGGTTGTTTTAGATTTCATAACCAACTTGCGCACATCATCTTCGGAGACCACCACAAATGTATCTAAGTTAGCACACACACCCTCCTCTCTGAATGGTATATATGGTGCTTCAGTAACACCAATGAATAGCATCTATTTTATCTTTTAAAAAGTTGCCAAATTCGTTTACAAGGTTTTCCACAGAATCATGATCAGGTAGTGGAGTACTTTGCTTCTTATAACACGTTGTTTATGAGGGCAAATAATTTTGTTCGAATCACCCTTAGCTTCTAAAATTAAGTGAGAAAGATGGTCAGTTCATTTGGTATTCAATGCATTGATGTACTTGTTCCTAGCACGGTGGAATGATAGCAGAGTTTCATGATTTTTATCCCGCCTCCAGATTAATTCAGCGTTCCGTCTCTGCGACTTTAGTGATTTGAGTTCATCGTCAAACCATGGTACCAATGGCCTCACAACAATAGTTTTGGATTTGATGGGTGCGTGCCTATCCAACGAGTGTCTCAGTTCCCTATTGTAGTCACCAACTAGTTGATTGATAGTGCATTAGTGATATCCTTCAGGTCAGTACTAAAAGCACTATTATTGATTTGTTTCAGTTTCCTGTATGATATAATACGTGTCTCTAAGGGAGGTCTGGGCATGTTTACTCTATAACACACAAACATATGATCCGACATCATGTAATCGGCCACGGGGTAACTAAGCAGAAGTTCACGATTATACCTAGTAATAATTCAATCTAGAGTGTGACCAGATATATGTAACATGCTGTGTTAAGTCATACATACTAAGTACATCACACATTCTAATAGCATCAGCATCTGTGTCAATATCCATCTGAATATTAAAATCACCAGCTATCAGGAGTGAATGAGGGGTCTGAACTGCATGCGACAAATATGTCTGAAATTCCTCAAAGAAAGTAGCAGTTGTAACACGATGTTTTTCCGAGTATGGTGGTTGGTATATTACATGCACATCAACTTTCTTCTTTTGACATAATAATTCATAATTACCATACTCAAAGGAGTTGAGTTCGCCAGATGACAGAACTTTACACTGAATACCAGTCTTGAAAAGTACACCAACCCCGCCACCAGTTCTGCCGGACGGTCTAACCGCATCACTAGATGTCATCAGCACGACGTCAATGTCATTAGTCACTACATAGTCACTGATGTCCGATGTCTTATTCTGCACAGAGCATGGATTAACAAGTGCGAATTGGAGGTCCCTTGTCTGGCGTGAGGCTGTGTTCACTCGCTCAACATGGATAAAATTTTCTAGATTAATGCCAATTTGAAGAATCAAATAGACCATGTGTTAGTGAGTAGGCAACACCGGACATCAGTAATGGACACTAGGGCCATGAGAGGAGCCGACATTGCGAGCGACCACCAATTAGTGCGATCAAAAATCAAGCTGAAACTAAAGAGAAAACAAAAGAACAAGGCGATCAGAAAGAAATTTGATATAATTAAGTTACAGCAACCAGCTATTAAAGCCCAATTCTCACTGAAGTTACGCAACAAATATGATATATTACAAGACTACGAAGAAACAGGCGACGAAGAAGTTGAGAAACAATGGCAAGACTTTGAGGATGCATACAAAGAAACAGCTCAAGAAGTACTGGGGTACAAAAAGAAAGGGCAAAAACCATGGATCAGCAAGGAGTCGTGGGAGTTAGTAGAAGAGAGAAAACGACTGAAGAACAACATCGAGCAGACAAAGTCAGACAGGATTAAGCAGAATTACATGGATAAATATAGGTGTAAAGACAAAGAAGTGAAGAACAGCATGAGACAAGACAAGAGGAAGTGGGTTGACCACCTTGCCATGGAAGCAGAGGAAGCAGCACATAATGGAAGAATGAAAGAAGTGTATGATATTACAAAAACCCTCAGTAATGACAAACCTAAGACAACAAATGCAGTGAAAGACAAAGGTGGAAACTTAATAACGGAAGGATTGGCCAGAAGGAAGCGATGGAAAGAACACTTTGAGGAAATCCTTAATAGACCTATACCTGATGACCCTGTAACAGATGTGGAGATAGATCCGATCATAAACGAAATCAGCACTGACCCAATAACAAAGGCAGAAATTAGAACAGCGCTAAGGAAGATGAAAAATGGGAAAGCAGGGGGCAAGGACGAAATTACAGCAGAATTATTAAAAGCAGACATGAATACAACAGAGAAATGGCTTGTCAAATTATTCAGAACATTTTGGGAACAAGAGAAAGTGCAAAAAACGTGGACTGATCGTTAAAATACCGAAGAAAGGTGACCTGACAGAGTGCGGGAATTGGAGAGGAATTACTTTGACATCTGTTCCTAGTAAAGTATTCGGAAGAGTACTCATTGACGGAATAAGAGATGGAGTTAACAGCAAGTTGAGAGACGAACAAGCAGGTTTCAGAAGTGGGAGAGGCACAGTAGAACAGATACTGGGGTGGAATAGCTGAAACGAAGCCAGACGTGTAGCAGCTGACAGAACAAGATGGAGGAGATTCACTTCGACCTTATGGGCCACTGGGCCCGAAGAGGATAGGTGTGAGGTGAGGTAATGCCAATTTGATGTACGCCTGTCCTGGCATCGTGAAAATTAAACACATCGTCGTTCTCGGTTGCTGTTGCTGCCATTGGAGCTGTCGCCGCTGCTGTTGCCGTTCTTGTTGCTGCAGCTGCCGCCATCGCTGCAGTCACTGCTGCTGTTGTCGTTGTTGTAGTTGTTGCTGTTGGTGCCGCTGGTGAACTTGTAGCACACGACGTTGCGCAATCACGGTGCACACTTGAAGTTGTGCCACGTAACAAGTCCATGTGGGGGGCAGTCATACAATTGGCACAAAGGTTGCGTCTGAAGGCAGACACTATCACTGCAATCGGTCTGCACAGCAATCTGTCTGCACAAATGCGTTCCACCTCTTTGGCCTTGTCTTGTCAGCTGCACCCTGTGAAATGCCATTGGTAGTCAATGCATGCCACAATGGTCTGCTGACTGGCTTTCCAAGTACACTGCCAGCCAGCTGGTGGAGGGCCTTGGCTGAATATTGAAAGGCAGACGTCATGGTTGACTGGTCACTTTCTCTTCTTGTGAAGCCTGCTCTTAGGTAAAAGTGTCTAAAATAAACAAGTTGTAGGATTCTTCAAAATAAAGTTCCCACCTCGTTCACTGTACCTTCTTGGCGTAGTGTGTAAAAAATGGCAGGGGTGACATTTAGCAAGTCATGGAAGGTAGCCAATCGGGCTACCAACCTTGCAAAGTGAAGTAGCCCGACAGCTTCTTAGGTAGCCCACTTGCTAATCAATACTTTGATTTAAAAAAATTAATACTTTGAAGATAGAATGTATGAACGACATCAACGACAAATAAAAAACATAAAAAACAAACAGTTTTGAAACATTTATTTTCAAGGCAAGATCAATACAATGTGATACATAATACTGAATAAAATACAGTATACAACTGTACACATGTGACAGGTTGTTTTGCTTTCATAACATGGTACACCAACAATCTGCGCGAAAAGTCTCCAAGCGTCACAGGACATCAGGTCCTGTGAACTGAACAGTTTTGTTGATTTTTTACAGGACCTGATTTTGCTCTAGCTTAGAGAAACTTTAACCAGTTTCCCGATTAATTCACCAGAAGCGCTCTGTGCACCATGTAGGCCCTAGATATATCTAACTATAATCGAGATAGCTTATGTTTGTATGTATGTTTATATATGGTTATGTTCACGTTTTCCTCCTAAACGGCTTGCACCTCGGGCGCCAAACTTATAGGGATTAATTTGGAGGTTAAACGAGAACTTACCTGGAAGTTTGAAGTTTGACCGGGATTCTGTTCAGTCACAACCGGAATCAGGGCTTCCATGAGATGTGCGTGCGCAGCTCCATTAGTCAGTCTTGAAATGCCAATGAGTGAACCACAAAGCCTATTCTAAGGGTGGGTAGTATGCTGTAATATCTCACTGTAAAGGCTTTCTATATGGGCGGGCATGTAAGCCCTGATTCCGGTTGTGACTGAACAGAATCCCGGTCAAACTTCCAGGTAAGTTCTCGTTTAACCTCCAAATTCTATTCAGTCACCTACCGGAAGCAGGGCCTCCATGAGATTTTAAAGTTGTGGTTGCACTCAATTGCCAGTAACCAAATTTTTCAACAACAAAATAACCCTGCGTGAATCTAAAAAATTTCCACTATTTATTCTCCTTCAATGCTACAAGAAGAAATGCAGTACATAATGTCTCATATGGTTACAATCATGTTTGTAATAAAGATTCTGCAAACCTAGCGCTAGAACATTCAGTGTCAGACAAAGGCTTATTATAAAACCGTGCAAATGTTGCCGCATTTGACCAACCTGCCACATTGAGAATTTCAGAAATCTGCACCCCTTTACGGCTAGCAGCTGACGTTGCCGCCGCTCTTGTGCTGTGCGGTTTAAAAACCGTAACATCAACCCCTGCCATCTTTAAGGTGGCCTTAATCCAGCGTGAAATAGTATCCTTACTGACCTGCTTGTGTGGCTGAACAGTACTAACAAACAACTTAGAAGATTGCCGCAAATCTCTAGTTTTTGTCAAATAGATTGATAATGTATTAAAAATGCAGATTCTAATGTCCCTATCAAAAGCATGCAAAACAACATCAAAATGTTCATGTCCTAGTCTAGCCTGTTTAAAATCACCATGTAGGTGAAACACATTCTTATCCTTACTCACAGTCATGCATTCTGTGTCCAACAAATGGATAGATTGTGTCCGTTGTGCCGAAACTAACGCTAAAAGAGTAACCGTTCTAAGAGTCAGATCATACAGTGAAAGAAATTCTGCTAGTGGTTGTTTTCTGAACATATTCAACACAACGTTCACGTCCCAGATACAGTTATATCTTGGCAACGATGGCCTGTCCCGTGCTACACCTTTCATAAATCTCACAACTAGTGCATCTGTGCCAACCGGTTTATCTACCGTGATACCAAGAAAGAGGATAAAGCACTTCTTGCTGTATTAATGGCACTATACGTTAAACCAGTATTAACCAAATCTGTCAAAAATTCCAAAATGTGTGCAATATCTGCAGTGAAAATATTCAAATTATGCATGTTACAAAACTGTATCCATTTATGTACAAATGTGAGATATTGCTTCTTAGTGGAATCCCGCCAGGACTTTAGAATAATGTCGATGGACTGTGGCGAAAAACCTTTATCGTTCAGTGCACTCTGGATAAGAAACATGCCATCAACTGCAGCTTCTTGCCCAGTGGATGTTGTCCCTGCTGGAAGGGTAAACCTACCAGATCTGGATGCCAGTTGAGTGTCAATGGCTCTGTTATCAACAGTCTCCGCAGCAGCGGGAACCACGCTTGTGTTTGCCAATTTGGCAGCACCAGAATACCCTTGGCTCTGTCGTACTCTATTTTCCTGAGTACCTGTCCCAAAATGCTAAATGGTGGAAAAGCATAAAACATAAAGTTAGACCAATCTAGAGTGAATGCATCAATATATTTTACTTCTGGGTCAGGTGCCCATGCAACGTACGGTTTAAGTTGATAATTCAATCTTGATGCAAAAAGATCAATTTCTGGTACAACAAATGTGGAAACAATCTCCTGGAAAACATTGGTATTCAATTTCCATTCAGTTTTATTATCGAACACTCGTGACTTTGCATCTGCGGAAACATTTAAATGCCCTGGCAAATGTGCTGCGGTTATCCACAAATTACGCTGTCTGCAAAATTCCCAGATATCCTGTGCAAATGTATTACATTGTTCAGAATGCGATCCACCCATATGGTTTATATAAGCCACTGCTGTGGTGTTGTCCAGATAGATTTTAACATGCACATTGTAAATTTACTTACTTACTTAATCCTCTTGGCCCCTTCAGGAGCATAGGGCGTCAACCATGTTTCTCCACCTCACTCTCTTCTGGGCTATAGCTTTGGCCTCTTGCCAGGTGACCCCCACTTTTTCAAGATCTTGTAGTGTTGAGCGTCTCCAGTTGATTTTTGGCCTTCCTTGTCTTCTCTTTCCTTGTGGGTTATAGTCCACATAGCACATTGTAAATACCAGAACAAAATGTCTGAAGTCCCAACATCCCAGCTTTAAGCTCTAGCTTGTTAATGTGTGCTTTTTTCTCCTCCAAAGTCCAACGCCCTCCTGTACTTTGTGGGTCTCCATCAAGGATGGACTCAAACACTGCCCCCCAACCTTCTGTAGAGGCATCAGTTGTCAACGTAAACAGCATCTTTCCATGCTCAATATGAGGAAGCTCGGAATTAACATTGACGATCCACCATTGAATTTCTGCTTTAGCCCTCTCGGACAAGAAAAATTGTTTCTCATAATCTCCTGCAACTCGTTTTAACGCTAAAACCTTTTCTAATTCTAATTGCCTATAGTGCAAATGTCCAAACTCGACCCCTGTGAATGAAGAAACCAATATGCCAATGAGCTCAGCTACTGCTCTGATCGAAGGTGCCTTACAGTTAATCACCTCTCTACATTTGGCGAGAAGACTGATCTTCTTCTTACTCGTAAGTGACACTGTCATATCCGTGGAATTTAAAATGAAACCCAAATGTTCCATTTGTTTACTGGGTATCAAATTTGATTTTTCAAAGTTAAAAAAAAATCCTAATGACGTGAATAAATCATGTGTGACCCTAATACTGTTTAAGCAATTGATATATGTATCTGACATAATAAAAGAATCATCAATATATCCACATGCTATATGTCCTAATTGCCTCAAGTGTGCATACACCGGTTTAAGAATTTTTTTGAAAATCCTAGGTGCAGACGAAAGCCCATTTGGCAGAACCTTGAATTGAAACAACTCATCTTGCCAAACAAACCTCAAAAAAACATCTGTATTCTTCCGCAATTGGAACAGAATAATATGCATTCGATAAATCAATCGAGGCCATAAAACATCCCCTACGCATAAGATTGATAACTGTGTCAATCGTATCCATTTTGAAGTGGTGATACTGAATAAATGGATTGAGTTTGACCAAATTTAGAATGAGTCTGGAGGAACCATTTTTCTTTTGTCTACTAAAGACATTGGACACAAATTCCTGTGCTGAAGGAACAGCCTTCTCTATGATCCCTAATTGTAAAAATTCCTTAATCTGTGTATCAATAATCGCAAATTCAGATTCTGAAAATTTTAGAGGGCTTGGTCTGCAAGTTTGGCTAGGCAAATTGTCAAAATCTAAACAAACACCAGTGACCACTTGTAATATAAATCTATCTGATGTAAGTTTCAGCCACTGTTTGTAATGCAATCCAGTGGCACCAGCCTGGAAACCGTGATCAATACCCAACTTAAAGAGACATTTTTCATTACTCATATTAGTATTGAATGCCTGAGGTACAATTACCTTAACTGCATTGTTTTTGCTGGTTTGTCCGGGACTTAAAAACATCCCTTTGAAGGCCGGACCGCACTGCTGTGCGCGAAACTGGACGTGTTCGCTGCCCCCGCTGTGGGTATGATTTTCCTCGGAAAATCGGCTTTGAGGCCTGGCCTAAAAAAGCCCCTCGAAATCGTCCCGGCCAGTTTTGTCGAATTGCAGCACCGAACCGTCCTCGATTCCCCGGTCTGACATACTGTGTCTACGGATGCCGGCCGGCGATGCTGCTTGCAATTCGATTAGTTTCGTTAATCGCTTTTTGTTAAAGGCTCGTCCGATCTCGTGCTCGCAACGAGATTGTTTGTGGCATGGGTGACGGCCACCATGACAGTTGCCTGTTGAGCACGCTGTGCTTGTCGAAAAACCATGCCATCTGGTTTGACAACGCCTGTACGGACAGTTGCAAACTCCGCACCTCATCGTTCGTTGTCGATGTAGACGCCGTTGGTTCGGTTGGGTGTGCAACCTCCGACTCTGTCTCTGAAACCCCAGTGGGGCCAGCCAACAGTGCTGTCGATTTAACCCCTGTGGGGCCAGCCAATAGGGCTGTAGATGTAACCCCTGTGGGGTGTGCCATCAAAGATAATTGGTCAACACCGTAGTCCATAGCAAGGCCATCCAAGATGGCGGCTCCTGCCGACTTTCTCTTCGCTTTGGGCATCTTTGACCCAATTCGGGAAATCAGACTCCCAAACGTAGAAAAACAACATTGTCTGCTTCCGATTCGACGAAAAAAACGTCACTAAATATAAACAATCGTTAACAAATGAAAAACAATAAAAAAGAAAGTAATAAATGATATATGTCCTAACAATTTCAAAACACGACTTCGCTACTAAAAACTGCTGATGCAACTGGAGCTGCGCACGCACATCTCATGGAGGCCCTGCTTCCGGTAGGTGACTGAATAGAATCTACCACCCCACGAATGAAGCGTAACGCCTTTATTTTTTTGAAATACCCCATATATCAAGGGTTCTTAGTGGTTTATGGTAAAACAAATGTTCGCTGCGTAAAATGTTAACTACCAACAATCGCAGAAACCTCGTGCGCCGTGGCGAATACTTCAGTATGTAAACCGTTTGAGAGTACGTAGCACCATATGGGCGGTTTATATTAATTATAGTAGAAATCACACACCCACCTGATACACAATAAAAAGACAGTAGAAAGCAGATGTTCTACTATTCTACAACCAACACAAGTATCCATGGGTCTAATTTCACGCAACCTTCAACATTTTTAACATGCAACGAGAATTGTATCACGTGCATGGCGCGGTTGTTTCTGGTAATACGTTCGAGCATATTGATGGCATATTGTCCTGAGGCATTTGGTAAATATTGCTATCATGACTGTCATGTATGAACTACCACATTATCCCGTCCTGGGGACGGGCATTTTTGCTAGTATATATAAAAGTGGCGCCACACGGCACCAAGACTATTAACATGACCGGTTATTATTTCAGTGTATAATGACCGTTCAGTTACATGTTGAGAGTCGATGTGGTTGATTAAAAATACAATGAATGCTCCCTATTGATATCGCTTCGGCTACGGTTTGGCAACGTTTCTTGCAATGTCAAACGTGTCACAAAATTGCTATTTATGGTTAACATAATGCGATATAGCCAGGACAACACTTCTGAGATGTTTATTAACATTCCGTTTATTTTTGCTGGGTCTAAAATAATGTAGCTCTGTAAATATTTTGAGTCGCCATGTGGGCTACTGTTGTCGAAAATTTAAGTCGCCCGAAGCCATTTTTGGGCGCCATTGGCGACCGGGCGACCGCTAAATCTCACCCCTGAAATGGCGTGTAATAATAGCCTTAAAACATCAAAATCATAGATAATATACGAGACTGTCTAATATTCTGCCATGTAGGCGCACAATGAAAGCACAAAGTCACTTGATGATGCTTTGGCTTCACTAATAGATGCTCTACCACACTTTTAACAACGTCTTTGAGCAAAGGTCCAGGCCTGGGGTCTGTTACATTGCAATGTAATAGATTACTATTACTTAGTTTCCTTTCTATTATTTTTACTATTACATGCTGAAGGCAATGTAATATATTACTATTACGTTTCAAGCTATTATTATTACTATTACATTTTCCATCGGAACTATTTTCTTTCAATTAAACATTTAACATACTTAATCACTTACATAGATTCAAATTAACTGATGGACATGTATTGTCGATAGTAGGTGCACATTTTATAAAAAACTAACAACAAATACTTAGATGACAGTTTATACTTAATTTTGGAGGCAAAAGAACTGTTTACTTTAGTGTCAATTGATCGTTGTCAACATAAAATCGCTTGCATACTACAATACTGACATGTGGCAAGATGTCCTGTCTGTAGTATCTCTGTACTTGATCTCTAGGTGTTTTATATCACATCATATCACATATCTAACATCAGAACAAGATTGCTTTACTTTAAAAGATGGCTGTTGCATTTAATTGACATGAGCTTCTGGAAAACTGCATCGCTCAAACAACATTGATCTGGGTGATAGATCTTGTTGGCAATTAAAATTACAATTAACTCATAAATTTCCAAATTAAATTAACCTCACACAATTCCAGTTGGATGCAGAAGTTTCGTATATTCATTGGAATGAAACAGAAAAGCAATGTCACTGTAACATAACACAGTCTGATTATCCCACAGTAGACACATACTGCTCAGCTGCTGCTTGGTGGACAGTTGATTATTGGCTCAAGGATAGGATGTTTTCCAAACTTTTGGTCAATAGTGTGCAAGTTAGCTACCAACTGAGAAAACCTCAGAAAAGTTGGTATAAGCCCCTGGATTTGTTCAAACATCACCCAGCATGGCAGGCTGGCAGCTAGGGTCAGGAGTTGGCAATGAATGATTGATTGATTCAGATGTTAAAGACAGTCTATTTAATGCTGGAAGCGTGGAACCCTTATCCTGATTCAGTGAATGATTGAATAGGCTTGTGTGAAAAGGATAGATGGCTGGTGGACCTGCCTTCAAATTACCAATTAGCCATGCAGCAGTCACACTGTCATAGTGTCTCCTGCTAATAGTGCTGAAGTTCAACGACTGTCACGATTCGGATACTAAACCATTTTATCACAACAAAAAAAAGGTTCCAAATTGGAAATGTTAACAAGTCATGTCAAAATACATAATTTTTGGTTTGATTATTTTCAATGAAATTGAATTTTGGTGTGATTGAAATGTTCAGTTGTAATAGCAAAGTAATAGCTCAATTACTGTTACTTTGCTTTCTATTACAATGACTATTACTAGTACATTACATTCTGTTCCATCTTTTAGCAAGATTGCCATCCCAAATGATGACAAGTGGACAACGAAGCCATTGGCTTATCGAGAGTCCAACAATTTTCTCATCATTGCATAGCCCGCCCTTATCAGATATCTGTCAATTCTATTTTTAAACATATTCACACTACTAGCATTAACACAATCATTTGGAAGTTTGTTCCATTCATTTATCACCATCTGTGAGTACTTTCTCATGTCCAACCTACACTGCTCCTTAACCAATGCTGCTTTGTGTCCTCTGGTTCTACTGCCTTCTTTCAGTTTGAAGAACATATTCCTATCAACATCGTCATTCAGTATTTTAAACACTTCTATTTGGTCTCCTCTTAGTCTCCTGATCTCTAGTGTTGTTAAATCACATTGTAATAAGCGACTTTCGTAACTAAAGTCTCTCAATTCTGGAATAATTTTAATTGCTCTTCGTTGTATTCTTTCTAGTTTGTCTATGTCCTTTTTACAATATGGCCTCCATGCTTGAATACAATATTCCAAATGTGGTCTAACTATTGATTTGTACAGGGGTACAATTAGCTGTTTCTCATTATACATGATAGTTCTTCTAATTAGCCCTAGAATTTGATTTCCTTTTGAAGCAGCAATCCCACATTGCTCTGAAACTTTCAGGTCAGCACTAAATGTTACTCCTAAGTCCTTTCCTTGTGTGGTTCTACCTAGTACAGCATCCCCCATTTTATATTCTTCGTCCATGTTTCCAAGTCCTATGCGTATACATTTACACTTCCCAAAATTGAATAACATTTTCCATTTTTCTGACCATTTAACTAATTTATCTAGATCATCCTATAAACTTTGTTTATCTGTATCATTAGTAACCTTTCTGAATACTTTTGTGTCATCTGCAAATTTGAGTACTTTGCTAGATATGGCGTCTTCCAAATAATTTTTTAAGTAACAATCTTTGATGTGCCACTTTATCGAAAGCTTTCTGAAAATCTAAGTAGACAATATTCACTGGTGACCCGTCATCTACCCACTTTGTATTTTCTTGGGAGAGATTGGTTAAACATGAGTTACATGACCTTGCTTTTAGGAACACGTGTTGAGATGTATTTATTAATTTATGTTTTATAAGGAATTCCACCATGTGGTCTCTAATTAATGTTTCAAGTAATTTACATACAACTGATGTTAAACTCACTGGTCTGTAATTTTCTGGCTTGTCCCTCGATCCCTTCTTAAATAGCAGAGTAATGTTTGCTTCTTTCCATTCTGAAGGAACTATTCCTTCTTCTAGTGACAAGTTAAACAATTTTACAAGTGGTGTACTAATTTGCTCGACAATTTCCTTAAGTTCCTTAAGTATCCCATCAACTCCAGGTGATATATTATCTTTCATCTTCTTAATTTTCTTTGCTATCATTTCAGGAGTTACAAATAACTGCCCTAAATGTTCTGATTTATTGCCCTCAAATTTAGTAAATGGAACTGGAAGTGAGCTGATATCTTCTGTGGTAAAACTGAGCTGAAATACTCATTCAGGACCTCTGCCATTCGAAACCCATCTGAAATTATGTTTCCCCTGTTGTTTTCCAGAGGTCCGACCTTATCTCGAACTTTCTGTTTACTCCTTACATAAGCATAGAAACTCTTGCTGTCGTTTTTTATATTACCTGCCAATTTTTTTTTCAGAGGTTCTTTTAGATTTTCTAATTTCAGTTGTAGCTAGGTTAAGTGCCTCTTTGTAATTTGCATAGTCTTCATCCTTTCTGGTGCGCCTATAAACCCTCCACATAGTTTGCTTAAACACTATTTTTCTAATAGCTTCTTTTGACAAGTGTTTCTTTCTAGACCGTTTTCCTTGTTTTTTCAAGGGAACAAATTTATCGATGATACTCTCAATTTCATATTTTCAGTTGGGGTTTTATTCATCAGCATGTTATTCCAATCTAGCTTTGATAAGTATTTTCTCATATCTTTATAGTTACCTTTGTGGAAGTTTCTCCTATACGTTTTTATTTTTACTTTCTGATTTTACATTGATGTCAAAATGTATTTGATTTTGGTCCCTGTTACCCAATGGTTCATGTATTTTTACATTGTCCACTAATTCTTTTTGCGATGATAAAACTATATCTACATTTTCTCCCCTGGTTGGTTCTAGCACGTGCTGAGTAAGGAAGCTCTCCTGAATTAAAAATAGAAATTGTTGGTCCTCACCCCCTGTACTGTCTAGAGATTTCCATTGTATGTGTCCATGGTTAAAATTCCCCTTTATTAACTTCCTTTATAGCATTTTGTATTTTTGTGTTATCATCTTTGTTTATGTTTGGACTTCGGTAAACTAATCCAATAGTTCATTTTTAATTTCCTGAAACTATTTTGCACCACACAGCATCATCGTAATCTGCTTCCTTTCTAATTTTATTTCATAAGCCTGAATAGATTCTTTAACATATAACATAACTCCCCCTCCCTTCTTCCTATTCGATCTCTCCTAAACATTACGTATCCTGTCAATCCTAATTCAGCATCTGTTATGTCTATGTTGACCCATGATTCGGTAATACCAATTATGTGAGGGTCAATATCTTCTACCATAATTCGTTTTTTTTATTTACTATACTCCTAGCATTTAAACACAGGCATCCATAACCTGCTTCAGACATCTATTACTATTACTTGAAAAATGTAATCATTACTATTACATATTAGTATTACCCCAGGCCTGCAAAGGTCTCAGGAAGTTGTATGTACCAGCAGGATAAAACTGCTGATATACAAGAAAGTTCAATATGTTCTTGCATTGATAGTTAGACAATTCATTTAACATAGAAAGAATTGAAAACTAAAGCTCAATACTGGAACATATATATGTATATACCTATACATAAGCATCAGACGTGTAATATAGAGTTCCTCTGATGAATTTATGAGCACTTACTGAACTGCCCAAATCCTCTGAATACAATTGTTTTTTTCACTATGGGATACCTATAGCGTGACATTGGCTACAGCTACATCTGGTGAAAAACATAAAATGTGATTCACATGTACAAGAATGAGGCAGGATGCCCTATTTTCAATAAATTGTGATTCATATTTTCTGGAGTTGAGACATGAAATTTAACACAGTTCCATTCTACCACCAAAGGTTTTTATAAGGATTTTTATCATTGATATCTGAGAGGGTCACCTGGGAAAATGTCTGAAAGTTGAGTTGGCATGGAATGACCCAAAAGTGGTCCGGCTATATACTATGACATCAGGCTGTATACTATGACATCAGGCTGTATACTATGACATCAGGCTGTATACTATGACATCATGCTACTCACATTTTCACAAGTAATTCTAATCATCAAAGTCAATTCTTTTTATTATTTTAACTAAGGTATGCACTCTTTTATTAAACCTCACATATTACACATTTGAACATTAATGTGCGTGGTTTGCGATTGGCTAAATCAATTGAGGAGGGAGCTTTAACTGCATATGTAGACTGTTGACTATAATGCCACACCGAACATGTTTCAAGTGCAATATCATGCTTTTAAAACAAATTACCATTGATAATTTTTAAGAAAAATATCCTTTGTATATAATTTCATATAGATTAGCAACTGGGCCTGAATGGTATAAAAATGTAAAATAAGACTTCAGTTACCACCATTTTCTTATTGCTTATGAAACTTCATTTCAGTTATATGTCCTAATTAACAATATTTATTCTATAGAGGTTTTTCAAGTTGTGTAGCTCGGTCACATGTTATACTTAATGACTCCATTTTGGTGGTCAAATTTCTCCGTTGACCATGGCTGTGCCAGCCGATTATATGCCTGCAGATGCCACACCCTCCAAACATGCAATTAAGTTTCGTGCCGACTGGAATGGCAAAATATGTAGATTGCAGCAATAAACAATCATGTGTGGTGGACCAGTTGCCACTTAATTTCTGGTATATTTGCAAATATCAAATATACTTATAATTTGACAAAAGTTCAAATGAGGGTTGCCAATTTGTGCAAAAGCTACAAAATATTAAGATGCAGGCCCCTACTGTAGCTCACTGGGGCAACTTTGTTTATAGGCACAGGCCTAGCCTAGACCATAGCGTAGGCGTGGACACATTACCGGCAGTCTTAGCGTCTTCAATGTAGACTGTGGTTAGTATTAAATAGATGTAGCCATGGATCACTGTTTTCACCAATGATTTTATTGATTGATGACAGCACTAGTTAATTATATAACTCCCAAAATAGTGTTAACAAATTTAATGGAATAATAAAGGTTCCTAGTATCCTACTACTGTATATGAAGATGTAAAAAGATGTTTGCCAGGCCCAGGGTAGCTAGGCTATGACTATGTACATACGTTGTGATGGGTTAACCATGTATCCTTAGCTAGCTGCAGGAAGACAGCCATCCTTATGACTGCTAATTTCTGCGAGTATCGAACACGAATTGCAGGATCTAGATGTGAAATAGTCCACACTAAAATATCCATATCTTAGATGTTAGATGTGAGTTTGACTACCAAAATGGAGTCGCTCTCTGCTGTCACCTGTTGTTGGTCACATGTGTGAAAAACCTGTATACATAATACAGGACAACTAAAAGCAACATGTCACTACAATTTGCATTCATAACATTCATACCACATCCAAAATATTACAGACAACTCCATAATTACTTACAATTTAAACTAATCTAATCATGCATTAGATACAACTATCATTAAGTTTATTAAAATAATGATTGCAAAATTCCATCATCCTTAACAGAGCAGAGTTTTGCACTGATATTTCACTAGGGTCAAAACAGGTTCTGCAGCATGCCACGTCCATAACGTTTTTTATCATCCTATAAAATTACCATTGGAATCTCTTCAGTATTAATTAATATGCAGTTTTGTACCCAAGACATCATATTAAGATAATCCATCATCAAGAAGAATGAAAACAAAAATACTATTGAAATAAAAGCACTGATTTTTTTTGGCAAAGTGCCACTTCCACTATTCGTGACGCTGGAATTACCCATATGAGTACAGAATTTCAAGACGAATAAAATATCTACAACTTACAACAAACACTAGATCTCTAAGATGCAAACATGTCAATTGAAAAACTATAATACATCATCAGTTTGAAGTTGATCACGTTGTCGTCATCACCACTGGCACTGAACTTGCAGGACCGGAAGTGAAGACACCCACGGCAAGGTCGATCCCTCTTACATATTTCACAATCTAAATCGTCAATAAACCACTATATTCATGACCCGATCTGTCGGCATTGCCAATTTTAAAATGCACACTACTGGTGCGTTTGAAAACTATCTGAATATCCGTTGAAATTTTACTAAAATGACTAGTCTCGCTAATCCGACTCTCACTTGTCTTTGTAAATTAGCTGAGAAGAGAGTCTGGTCTCAGAAGTGTGTTCTGGGTGTTACCCAGCATCACCAATCCATTTTGTGTAGGTGTTCCCATGCAGTCAATCAGCGTCATTATCGAAATTATTTAACTAAACTGTTTTTTGCCTGATTTAACTTTTTAGTCTGACAGTTGTGTCAGTGTAATAAAAATTTCAAGTTAATTAAAATTGCGTCGTATAAACTGATAATAAAAGTTCACTCTTATTTTATGAATTAACCAAATGTCTGGATGACATCGTAATTAGCTAATTATCTGTGTGATATCACGGTAACAACGACACAATATATATATATATATATAAATATACATATATAAATATACATACATATATACATACACATTATATATATATATATATATACATCGAAGTTAGTTTAATATACAGGGCAACGGCCAACACTGCATATAAGTTTTACAACACAGTGCCCGTCTCCTTCTCTTTCCTTGACCCTATCACTGCTCACCTGCATGGAGTCGGGAGGGGTGTCACTAAGGAGCATGGGAGGTCAGTGCCACACATGCACCCTGATTCTGTGTGCATATGTGGCATAATTCCCATCACAACGAAAAGTACACTTTGCATCCAGGCAACAGCACGGAGCCCGGATAATCGAGGCTATAAAAATACCACATTAACGAACTATTCCTGGCTGCCACCATTACAAGCAGCTAGCCGTACCTCATGGCTATCACAAGTGACCATCATAAAACTGAAATAAAACCATCATAAAACGGAATACATTGCGTATTCCGGATAAAAAGGGTTAATGATTTTATGAATATTGATATTCCTGTTATATACGTTGACTAGGACTAAGAGCCACTATATTTAATCCCTATTATACTATATGCCCAACAAATTGTAATGTTCTTGACACATTCTGTGGAAATGTTGTAAAATTAAAGTGTTCCATGTACATATGTGTACAGTGATGGTGGTGTTTTTAATGTGTAAGTGTTATTGTAAAATTAGAAGAATTACCTTTTTCCTTTGATGACATTCAGAGAACCCTAATTAATAAATTATCATACTCAATATAGCTGGCATCTGAAAGTGCATGTAGTTCCATAAAATAACGTTGCAGCAGTGCGCACACGAGTTAAACCAATTGTTTTTGTGCAGTGATTGCCAGGAGACTCCCTGAAATCTATCCGTCTCCCGCACAAATCTCCTGGATTTCAAATGAAGCAAAAAATATTTTTGTATTGTCTCAGTAAACAAAAGATAATCAATCCCTCCTTTTACCCATGCCCACAACAATGGCAAGGGTTATTTCAATTAAGTTTTGTTCAGACTGGACAATGGAGGCTTGGCTAAACAGTATCCTTGTGCCTTGCATGTTGCATTGTTTATAATATGTGTTGAACGAACAATCCCCCATTATCGCTAATCAACATACAATCTGTTAAATATCCATTTAAATAATGCCCATCAATACATCTCCACTTTATACGAGTTCTATTTAATTCATATGTGTTTGCTAATTGTCACAATCGGAACACATTATTTTATTAAAAAAGTAACTTATTTTTAAAATAGGTTTCACAATTAAAAAATGCCTCCATCACCTAGGGTCTCAAATCACCCAGAATCACAAACTTTAAAGATAAGAAAATGTTTCAGTTCTAGCCCTGCCACCAAATATTATGTTAGTTGCATGTGTAATAAAATATGTAGGCTACTGCCAGTCAGGCAAGGAATTTTTGTTGTATGGTAATGAATTTCAGGAGTAGAACAGATTGTTTTATTCCTAGGCTATCTGAGTAGTAAACATGTTATTTTATAATTACCAGTGCACAGGAAATTTTCTGCTGCCACAATGTTTATGTTAACATGTCAGTGTACCATTTACTAGGAAATGTGCAACGTATTGGGAACTAAAGCTGATCTAGTGTAATTTTTATGCGTAGTGAGGATGTGAGATACTCCAATTTACACACACAATTCTCTTATGCCCTGCAATCCTCTGATTTTGTGTGCCGGTGTATTTGGTTAATACTGGGGACGTGCAACCCTTTCTTATTTTGTGTGGAAAAACCCAACTCCTATGTAAGTTGAAAATGGGCAATTCATCCAATTTTTTGGATGTCGTATTTCAACGTAATTGCTACTGTGCACACCGCATTAAATGTAAAATGCCTCCAGCATAGGGTGCACAGTCGGAAATAAATAGTCTGGATAACTACATCAGTGTAGAAGACAAACTGCTTGGTACATGTTAGCCATAAAAATGTGACCAAAAAACCCTTGTTGCTGTTGTATAATGTTCCAGCATAACAATTTACAAGGAAAAAAGATACTTAATTAAGAATGCACAAGCACAGTACCAGCTAGACTATTTAAAATTCACTACACACAAAAGCGGGTTAAGTAATCCCCCCATACTTTGCCCCTGATCAAACAAACAGTTCTGCTGCTATACAATATGCACTTGAAAAACTGCACCAGCATAAAGCTGCTAGTCTGCTATATTGCAATTGAAATGCAATGCACAATAGTGGGTGATAGCACTGTCAAATGTATAATATAACTGACAGTAAAACAAATACACCGGGGGGGGGGGGGGGGTAATAAAAATTTCTCTCAGAATAAAAAATCGTATACGGTGTTGCTCGTCTGGCGCAATGCTGAAAAGTAATTTGCAAACCTGCGCCCCTACTATCTGACCGTAATTTTTTTCTACGGGCGCTGCTAACCAATGGGATGCTTTGAACGCCTCCCAGCCAGCCTAATTAAGTGCTATGCTAATTTCCAGGAAGAGAGGGGTGACAGGTTGTTATTAAATAGCCCCCTAACTAGCTGCTAGGTGTTTCTGCACCTGCCCACAAAGCACTTTTCAGTCTGAAGACCAAAAATGTATTTTGTGTGCCTAAGCAGTGTATTTGGTTAATACCCTCTGGCATATGATATCCGAACTGATCAGTTGACAGTTTACGTAACTTGGAATAATAAAGCAAAATATGCACAGGGTTACAAACAATTGTATGTAATAACTAAAAAGTTATGTTCCAGGTAAAAGTCCCTCAAATTGATTTTTTGGCTGTTCTCATTTCAAATTAATTTTGCAAAACATCAAACCTACATTGCAACATGCTAGCTTGTTTGTGCAATTTTTATATGTTTTTTTTGTGAAATCATCGGACAAACTATTAAATTACTTAATATTTGGTCAAACATTAATTGAAGGGAAAATAGAAATGCTGAGAATTCCTTGGTGGAATTTTGTAACTTCGTCCATCTTCGTATACTTTGCCAGAAGATGGAAGTCATTGACCTGCACAGTGTTTACTATTTTGGATATCCACTGCTTTAAGCCTTACCAGATCTAACGACTCAAGTCAATTCTTTTAATGATTTTTTTATTAAATGACTGCGGATGTTACATAGACTATTCACACACTACATATTTGGACATCAACGAATCGGATTTGCAATAGACTAAATCAGTTGAGTTTTAAGTAAACCGTCCTCCAACGACAATCTGTTCCCCTTCACCATGAAATGAAAGCTATTTCCCAACTGTCCAGATTGCAAACAAGTCACATGGACAGACCCTGAAGAAAATTACGTTGCAATTTGAGAGTTGAAGCTATCAAGATATTGACTGGCAGCACCAAGTACCAAAACATAAATAAATACTTCTGTGATAATGTAATGATAATGTTGACATTTTGTAAATATTGTTATCATGACAGTCATGTTATCCTGTCCGGAGGATGGGCATATTTGTTAGTTATATTAATGCTGTTGGTGTCCTTACAAAATAAGCTGGGATCATGTTTGTTAACAGATGACTGCACATGGAGACATATCCCATCAGACATATCAGTTTGGTGATATATTTGCATCACACCAAGACATGACGTGTACAGCTGGACCGGGCAGTGACATTGTGTTATTGGATACGGTTAGCCGGGAAACTTGCACCAGGTGGCTGCAAGAAGAAGAGAAGAGGCTGCACACAGCTGACAGTGATTGGCCGCTTCACAAGTGTGATGCCTCACATTCATATCAAGGTGAATATTAGTTATGAATGTATATTGCTGAAGTAATAGATGTTGGTTTGGTCTTAATGATAGAAGACATGATAGGCAAAAATACTGGTATGTAGGTGATTTTGCAGTTTTATATAATTACTAGGTGAGTTGCCTGTCGTTGTACAGGAGAAAAGGCAGCCAGTGCAATAGCTATGATTCCTTGCAGTACCCACTCAAGTTTTGGTAGTGTAATGCCAATGGCAGCAACACCTTCATGTTCATATTCGATGAAGGAACTTATGATGGCATTTGCTGTTGGTTCATTCGTAATATCCGCCATCCCCAGGGGAATTTTTAATGTAAGGAGCAACCCCATGAGCCCCGTGCATGCCTATAAAATGTTGGCCCCACAAGCGAAACTGACGGAGATATGAGGGAACATACAGACATACGAACAGAGTAACAAACTACTTAATAATATAGATTGCCTTTGCAATTTTTTTTTGTTGACTGTAAACTAATCAACAAAAGAAAGTTATATTTCTCTTAAATGGCATGTATTATAATATGTGGTGATTGCACCCCAAGATATTTGGTATTAAAGGATGCAGTGATCAATTATGGATTAAATGAGGGCAACCATGAAGCATTTACACCATTATCTGCATGACCAGAATGGGGTATCTACAGGGGGGTCTGGTCCCCAAAGTGGTACTTTCACAATTTCTTGTACACTAGGGATAAAACACTCTTTGAAATCATTTTATTGCGCACATTACATCAATAATGAGTGGGCCCACCAGCTGCAGCAACACACGACTCACATCTACAGCGCATACTGTTTACTGAATACAGTTACGAGGCAACCTGTCCCACTCTTCCACCAGGAATCTATACAGTACGGCCAGTGTACTCTGAGCTTACAAACGCATATGAACCGCTCTGCCCAACTGATCCCACAAGTGCTCAATAGGATTCAAGTTAGACAAGCATGCTGGGCATTTCATACTCGTGATCTGCTCCTGCTGCAGGTAGGTATTAATGATCCTGGCATGGTGTGGTTGGGCATTATCTTCCTGGAATAGCGCACCTTGACCCATGTTTCACATGAAGGGAACAACGACTGGCCTCAAGATTTCATCAATATAGCGAAATGAATTGAGGTTGCCATTGACAATAACCAGCTGGGTCTTGCCACGTGATGTTATGCTGCTCCATACCATCACGCTGCCACCATGAAAGGCCTTCTTTGGAAGTGTACAGGCTCTTGCATTACATTCGCCTCTCCTTTGCCACACCTTGATCCGGCCATCGTATTTCTACAAACAAAATCGCGATTCATCAGAGAACAGTATGTTCCCCCACTGAATCATGTTCCATCGACGTCTGTGACGACAACAAACCAATCGCTGATGTTTGTGTTCCGCGTTCATGTCAGGCACTATTGCTGGAAGGCGAGCCCTAAAACCTGCACAATGGAGGCGGCGGCGGCGGCGGCGCACTGTCTGCGCACTGGTACATTGGCGTCCAGGCTGTCTGACCTCGTCTTGTATGGTGGTAGCAGTCACGTAACGTCGCCTGGCTGCTATAGTCTCGATACGCCGGTCAGAGGCAGTAGTTGTTACATGAGGTCTGCCAGATCTTGGCCTGTTGCGCACGTTGTCGGTGTCCTGGTACCGCCTTTGCAGTTTACTTATGGTTGCTTGTGAAACTCCAAATGTGGCTGCAACCACATTTTGGTGTACACGAGCCTGCAATTGTCCAATTGCCCTACCACGCTCTAAACTGGACAGACGTGGCATGATTTTTATCACACAGATTATTCCAGAGCAGTGTCTCCCTGACCAGTACTGATGAATGACATTATGAACCATTGTGTAACTTTGTGCACACAACATGTTCATGTTTTGCATGAGTAATCCCATTCAATTGCATTATATTACTTGCATCACATAATATTTTTATATAATATATCGCTTCTTAAATTTTCTGTCCACGCATAGTGCCCACGAGTGATAGTAAGAACGTGGACTTGTCATTGTTTGCATTATATTATTTACATCACATTATATTTTTTACATCACATTATATTTTTATTTAATATATCGCCTGCTAGTCGTTCTGTCTGACACAGAGCCGGTTACTCCACATCGCTGTCAGCCACTATGTTTTTGTAAGATGCTTTTTTGTGCATCCACATATAATGTTCCTAAAATAGCACAGTATCATCCATTGAAGTCCACAAACAAATACATATATTACAATGATATACACTCACCTATCACACTCTTATATACAAAAGGCAAACATCATCATGTGTTACAGGTATTACAGTTCACGCCTACGCACATACATATAATTAACAGACCTTTAAAGATATTGATTAAATGATGGAACTTTCAGATCATTCTATTCTTTCACATTTGGGTGGGCTTGAAAACAACAGCTTAATCAGCATTCTCGACATTAATAATAATGAACTACAAGTAATAAAACACTCATCGTATTATGATCTTGATAAATTTAAGAACTTTGTTAATAAAAAAAGAAAATTATATTCATATTAAGTTTAAATATACAATCTCTATATATGCTAAATTTGATGAATTGGAAGCATTCATTGAAGAACTACACAATCTAGAGTATAAATTCAATGTCATGTCTATAGGAATGCTGGATATCCGATCAGACTTATTCTCTCAATATACAATTACCGGGATATGATTGCATAATTCAGGGTAAGAGCAGCAGTGACAGAGGAGGGTTAATAATATATGTTGATAAAAAATTCCAATATGAAGTATACTTAAATTTAAATATGTATGAACATTGGAGGGGACAAATAATATATCTAAAAGGGGAGGGTTACCCAAACCAATAATTATTGGCAATATATACAGACCACCAAGAATGATAAGAGAACAAATTAAACAATTTATTAATGAATTCACCTCACTCATACTGTCCCTTGAAAAGTTGAATAGAAATATTAATATAGCCGGGGACTACAACTTAAATCTACTCAAAATTAACGAAAATGGAATGTGTAGTGAATTCTTTGACTTGTTGACATCCCACAGCCTGTTTCCTCAAATTACCCTTCCAACTAGGTTTTCTCACACAAGTAGTCCAGCAGCTGAGGGGGTAACCCCTTTTTGCCTGATATAGTTTTTTCTTTGTTGATTATTCATCTCTAGCATGTATATAATGACATCCGGGGGGTGTGGAGTTCTCACCCTAGAGCATTTAAAAAAAAAATCCTAAATGGCCGCCCAAATCAACTTTAGATTTAACAAGATTTAACAAGATTTGCCATCCAAGCCAAAGGCCCGGATGGCAAGTGGACAAGGAAGCCATTGACTTATTGAGAGTCCAACAATGTTCAACTACTTATAACCCGCCCTCCTGAGATATGTGTCAACCTTGTTTTTAAACATATTCACAAGCAGTTACACAATCTGTAGATAATTTGTTCCATTCATTTATTGTCCTCTGTGAGAACGAGTGCTTCCTGATGTCCAACATTGATCCTTTACTAATTTTACCTCATGTCGTCTAGTTCAGCTATCCTTCTTGAGTGAGAAAAACATATTTCTATCAATATTTTCATACTCATTCAATATCTTAAAAACTTCAATCTGATCTCCTCTTAACCTCCTTGTCTCTAGAGTTGTTAAACCACATTCTTTCAGGCGTTCTTCATAACTAAGGTCTCTCAGTTCTCATTTTAGTTACTCTCCTTTGTATGCGTTCAAGCGTATCTATATCCTTCTTACGATATGGTCTCCATGCTTGTATACACTATTCTAAATGAGGTCTAACTACTGCTTTATAAAGAGGTATAATTAACTTTTTTCCCTTGTATGTTATGTTTCTTCTAATCAATCCAAAATTTTTATTACCCTTTGAAGCTGCAATACCACACTGCTCTGAAACTTTCATATCAGCGCTTATTGTAACTCCTAAGTCCTTTTCTTTTACAGTAGTACCCAGAACAGTATCTCCCATTTTATAGTTTACATTTATCTTCGCAACCAGACAAGATACAGACATGATTGAAATGTTATTTTATATGTTTCTAGACATGAGGAATTCGATTCCACCATAATTTATATGAAAAAATTTAAAGAAAACAAGATTGAGACCATAAGTATGCTAATTGTTGCTGACTATGCGAAAAAAAGACTATATTTTAAGTTCCGCGAGCAACAAACATAAGAACATGAAAAAATTATAATTTTCCATGTGTTATCATATGAGGAGAATTACATAAGATCAGCATTTCGTGTAATTCTTACCTTTCTATGCATCAGTCCTCTTCTTCTTCATCATGTAGGACGTACTTGCCACTCTCATTTTGGCAGACCTGTCCACCCTGGCATGTGCAAAATGGTGTGCATGCCATGTCAGAGCTGTTGCAGCTGCACTTGTTCATGCTACATGGCATTTCACTCCGACATGAGCACTTGACCCAGTTGGGGCTAACAAGGTGTCTGGGGGGACAGTAGTTGGACTTAGCGCAGTACTCCCCTCTTCCTCTGACCACAGATCCACTTGACCTAGAGCAACATCCAAATGGGCTGATGAACATGGAGTCTTTTGAACGCAGTTGGCCTGGTGGATTTCATGATTCAATACCAAAATTTTTTACCACCATGGCTTTATCCAGGAAACACATTAAAGTCGGAGATGGTAAAGTGTTTGACACGGAAACCATCTATGCAAGAGCCATGGGCTTGCAGTCTAGCGCACGCGATCTTGACACGACTAGGCTAATGGGCCATGAACTATCACCTATCCCTATGTCTATGTTCGATGAAAATGGAAATATGAGTGATGCCAAAACGAAATCCAATCTCAAGAATGCGCATAACGTGGAAGTGTCAAGACGGCTGGCTGAACAAGATGTGCAGGCAACGTTCCTCGATGGGTGCGCTGTCCTCTGGGTAGTGCCTTAGCCAACATCTGGCACTGCATACGATTACCTTGTCCGGATCCGCAGTTACCTACACGGTCACTTGGCGAAAAGTTACGTCTATCTGGTATTCGACAGATACATTGAAGGCAGTACTAAGGAGGCAACCCGATGCGGCAGGGACAAAGGAGCAAGCACAGCTCACCTGCCACCACAAAAAGTCATCCTAACCGTCACCACAAAGAAAGATCAATTGATTGCTCTCATCGTCGAGGATTTGGTTTCGCACAAAGCTGACTTTCAAAAGACAGGACCGACAGTACTCCCACTAACAACGTTCCATCAATGTCAGTACTATCAGGAAGGAGCATGACAGACAGGACCGACATTACTCCCACTAACAACGTTCCACTAATGTCAGTACAATCAGGAAGAATGAACATGACAGACAGGACCGACATTACTCCCACTAACAACGTTCTACCAATGTCAGTACAATCAGGAAGAAGGAGCATGACAGACAGGACCGACAGTACTCCCACTAACAACGTTCCACCAATGTCAGTACAACCAGGAAGAAGGAGCATGACAGACAGGACCGACATTACTCCCACTAACAACGTTCCACCAATGTCAGTACAATCAGGAAGAAGGAGCATGACAGACAGGACCGACAGTACTCCCACTAACAACGTTCCATCAATGTTAATACTATCAGGAAGGAGCATGACAGACAGGACCGACATTACTCCCACTAACAACGTTCCACTAATGTCAGTACAATCAGGAAGAAGGAGCATGACAGACAGGACCGACAGTACTCCCACTAACAACATTCCACCAATGTCAGTACAATCAGGAAGAAGGAGCATGACAGACAGGACCGACAGTACACTCCCACTAACAACATTCCACCAATGTCAGTACACCGTGCTGACATAATACTGGGGAAGGACGGACTGAGCCCCTCAAAAACATGTAGTGAGAAAGGGCCTCACTGCCCATGAATAACTTGTTATGGAGGTGCATCATATTCTTGTCAAGACAAGGAGAACATTCTTCACAGGACATCACATGAAGAAAAATTGGACAGGAAGCATAGTTACTAAGATGTTGCAGCAGCTCACTGGACAATACAACGAGTGACGGCCAGTCGTCTGCAGTTAGAAGTGAATGAGTTGCATGATGAATGTACCAAATAACTCTACATTCCTCCCATACAAGAATTGTGTGGTGAAAGGTAGTAAGAAGAATGAATTAAATACATTTTGACTAACTATTGTCGATACCTGTATGTTTAATTCGATGAGGAAAATCCAGATATAAAATATATATCTCCTTCTTCTGTCAGGTAAGATCAAAGCATATTGCTCTGGCCAGCAACGTTTGTAACCGTAGAGGTGGACATTACGGAAACGTATGTCTGCTGCATTAATGAGTACACACAAAATGCCTACTTCAACCGTCAACACTCCAGCACCAAATGGTGGTGCACTGGGGGGATGCGGTTACTCATTAGCTGCAACAAACGTCCTACATGGCTGTGTCAGATGACAATGGTCACAACAGCACATCTCTGTACGCCTTCCTTATGGCTGTGTTGACCCTTGATTCCATGTTTGTATAGGGTTACGTGGCTCAACATGTTTTAAGTAGTTTTCGTGGACATGTTCAACTTTATGATGAAGGATAATGATATAGCCTAATTAAAGATATGTTGTGTGTTCATCGTCACCAATTTGAGTAATTTGTTTAGCTCATATTTTGCCAAATTCCAATCCCAGGATATGTACAGCAGATGCTGCAAAGATTACTTATCAAAGTTAATGATTATGTGTGATATAAAATTCACAACATTTGTATGAAAGATCTGCAGTAGTTGAAAGAAGGCCTATCTAAGAAAAAAGCAATGCAGACAATATGACCAAAGTAACAATGACAGAATGAACAAAGTTTTCAAGTCATATGTCATGTACCTTTTGTTTCTTAATTATTGACATTTCTAAATTAAAAAAAAATTAAAAAGCACCATATATCTTGGGCCAGCCCGTTCATATGCATGTACATACATGCAATCATAAAATAATAAATATAATAGTTAAAAAATATAAATATTAAAAATAGAGTACTCGATTAAGATTAATATACATAATAAATAAATAATTGTAGAGAATAAATAAGTAATTAAAATGCATGTTCATAAAAAGTGTCCTCATTCACAATTATTCCTCATTGAAAATATGCACACCTAAATAAAAAGGTTTTCAATATCTTCTTAAATTTACACGTATCTGCTTGTCTTATGTAATCTGGCAAAGCGTTCCACAATGTTGGTCAGGACACCGAGAAAGCATGTCTGCTGTAGCCCTCCAGTTTGTAGCGCGGTACTACCAGCAGACATAGATCAGCAGATCGGAGGTGCATACGGGGTCAGTAGGTCAGACGTATAACCTGGTGCAAGGCCATGCAATACGGAGAAAACAAAGACCAGTAGTACTGGATCCTCCAGTGAACGGGAAGCTAATGTAACTCAGTCAGCACAGGTGTTATGTGCTGGCGCTTTCGCTGTCACATGATTAACCTGGCTGCTGAATTCTGCACCATCTGTTGCTTGGTCATAAGAGCCTCAGTAATGCCGTACAACACTGCATTGCTTGTAATCCAGTCACGATGTCACTGGGGGGGCGTGGACTAGTTCAACTACCAGATGTGATGCATTGTAAGGGAAATAAGTTTGCCTAAAATAAATATTAACGTAATGAGGTATGTATGTAACTTAGCTCATGCAGTGATGCACAAAATGGTAGTTTTATTTTAGTTAGTTCCTGGGCAAAAAGTTACTATTCCAGTATATCACACATGCAATTGAATAACCTTCATGCATTTTATTCTAACAAGGCATGCCTACCTTTCAACATTAACATTTTTTTCTTTAAACATAAGTGAATTGATATCATAATATTACATAAAGGAGCCAACATTTCCACTTGAAGGTGCATATTGATTCGCTGATTAATGCGAATTGTCAGCCTGCCCAGTTGAATTCAAAACTGTACTGCATGATTTTTTAGTATACTATTTCGTTTTACTGTAGCATCCATATACCCAGTTGCTATTACATGAACAGAGCCGAACCAAGATATAACGTCGTTGATATGGACAAAGAGGTCAGGAACTATTTTTAAAGTGAGAAATGTTTGTTTAGATGAATACAACATTATCTAGATGATTACTCGAAAATTAATGTTTTGAGGTATTAATCTTAAAATGTGGTCCATTACAGAGTCGAAACAAATCAAAGGGACAGGCAGTCTGTCAATTTCAAAATTATTTATTGTATGTGTGATGATACACACAAATACATCAATATTACATTTGGCTAAGTTATTATGATGTGATACGTGATAATAGTGTAAATGTTTTTTTTTTAGGAGTCCACTGTTTAACATCTTTAACACGACAATAACAGTTGTGGGACATAGCATTTTACCATAATGTTCCATTGCAAACGTACTTAATTTTGTTCATTATGCTCTTAAATTTCAACACACATCAGGCAGAAATGATATCACATATTATTCTCTCCTCTAATGAAATTATACATATAAAACAGCATTTTACGAACAGTGAGGCTTAATCCATTGGAAGACATCAGAATTGTAGCTGGATTACCTGAAGGTGTGCTTTATTACTTTGTCGTATGATTTCTGGGCCTGCCAACCTGACCTTTTGCCCTTGCTATTGAATGTGGATGAGATTTGAAAACCTGTTAGTGCGTGGAATACTGGCAGAGCTGACATACACTTTCCAAAGCATGCACAGGTCAGATGGCATTCACGCTGTAGAAACAACTATTTTCTCAGCCAACGCTGACAAACATTTTTGTCCACATTTGGCATGCTTTGAGACAAGGTGCAATGGTAGCCCCAGTCATCACTGTAGACGCCAGTGTGGTGCTCATCCTAGCTGGAAAGTTTATTGACATCACCTTGCTCAAAGGTGGGTGGCGTTCCCAGACAACTTTGTTTGGACGGAGTTGGAAAATGTTTGGAGATCCATTTGGATGACATTTCCAGAAGTGTCCAAAACATGGGTATAAATAACTATTGTGTAAAAAAAATCATGAAATTGTAAATGTTCAAAAACCATTCTCGAATTAACCATGCACTCTTCAAGTGCAAATGTGATAAATATAATTGTATTGATATGTTGACTTTCCTTACCTCAGTAGCTGCTCCAAATCAGTGACATTGCTTGTATTGTGATAATATTATGTAGCACAACTCATGTGTGCATACATATTAAATTTACAGCCTAACATGGACTTATCCTAGCTCCGGCGCTTCACAAAGTGCAATACACCTGGGCTGTACCAAAGTTGCTTGCCAAAAAAAAAAAAAAAATATCCCTGCACTGTCCCACCACCCCTACTGATCTCCCTGCTATTTGACCTATCCCTGCTGTTTGACCTATCCCTGCACTGTCCCACCACCCCTACTGATCTCCCTGCTGTTTGACCTATCCCTGCACTGTCCCACCAACCCTACTGATCTCCCTGCTGGTTGACCTATCCCTGCACTGTCCCACTGCCCCTACTGATCTCCCTGCTGATTGACCTATCCCTGCTCTGTCCCATCACCCTTACTGATCTCCCTGCTGGTTGACCTATCCCTGCTCTGTCCCACCACCCCTACTGATCTCCCTGCTGTTTGACCTATCCCTGCCCTGTCCCATCACCCCTACTGATCTCCCTGCTGGTTGACCTATCCCTGCACTGTCCCACCACCCCTACTGATCTCCCTGCTGGTTGACCTATCCCTGCACCGTCCCACCACCCCTACTGATCTCCCTGCTATTTGACCTATCCCTGCACTGTCCCACCACCCCTACTGATCTCCCTGCTGGTTGACCTATCCCTGCCCTGTCCCACCACCCCTACTGATCTCCCTGCTATTTGACCTATCCCTGCACTGTCCCACCACCCCTACTGATCTCCCTGCTGGTTGACCTATCCCTGCCCTGTCCCACCACCCCTACTGATCTCCCTGCTATTTGACCTATCCCTGCACTGTCCCACTACCCCTACTGATCTCCCTGCTATTTGACCTATCCCTGCACTGTCCCACCACCCCTACTGATCTCCCTGCTATTTGACCTATCCCTGCACTGTCCCACCACCCCTACTGATCTCCCAGCTGTTTGACCTATCCCTGCCCTGTCCCACCACCCCTACTGATCTCCCTGCTATTTGACCTATCCCTGCACTGTCCCACCACCCCTACTGATCTCCCTGCTGGTTGACCTATCCCTGCCCTGTCCCACCACCCCTACTGATCTCCCTGCTATTTGACCTATCACTGCACTGTCCCACTACCCCTACTGATCTCCCTGCTATTTGACCTATCCCTGCACTGTCCCACCACCCCTACTGATCTCCCTGCTATTTGACCTATCCCTGCACTGTCCCACCACCCCTACTGATCTCCCAGCTGTTTGACCTATCCCTGCCCTGTCCCACCACCCCATCTCCCTGCTGGTAATTGTATTACCTCTTCTTACTTGGCACCTACAGCCTTTTAGTCTCACCCTAAATTTGCTCCATTATTTAAATTTTGTGGGTACCAATTGTACTCCTTTTGTTATAACTTACAGCTTAAAAGGTTGCTTTTTTATTGTTTTGGTCATTGTTGGCCACACTTTTAATAACTATTTTTTTATAATTATCGATTATAAGTTTTGTATGCGACAGTCATGACGGATGACTTTGGGAAGACACACCATGAGCGGAAATGCCTGGACTGCACCAGGGTGATGTGCGGTGGGGACAACTACCCAGGCAAGTGTCGCTCTTGTCACGGCTGTACAGTCGACCATAAGTGCTACATTTGTTCTGAGTGGACCGACAAAGTCTGGACTGGCATCATCGAGTGTACAAGAGCCAGATCCTGTCGAAAACGCCGCTCCTCTCCAGCAATATCAACAGACAGCCCTAGCCTTCTGACTGAGCCAGGCGGCTCGAGCAAATGGCCACGTTCTCGCGCTTCTAGCTTGTCAAACGGCAGTTTTCACGAATTCTCTCCACGCCCATCTCCGGAGAGATTCCGGGAAGACAATCGGGATTAGGTGATGGCTGAGATTTTGCATCTACTCCACCATCATCAGAACCCACAACCACCTGTTATATCTACCGGCTCCGTAGATTTACCCGGAACAGTCAATGCCATTGTATTACCAGCGGTGGCAATAGCTGGGGCCAGGTTTCGATGTCAGGCCCTTCGTCCCTCCATTCCCCCCGACGTCTTAGCACCTATGGCTATGTCTAAAACCTGTGACGTAAGTAATGCCCCCATTATGAGTGCTTCCGGAGGCCCAGCTGTGACCTGTGCAATTGACGGTGCTGTCCGGACTAATGTCCCAACAGCTGGATCCCAGGCAGGGGGATCCGGGCACGTACCCAGCACTCCATGCGAATGGAACCCTGCTGAAAGGCCGCTCCAGAGGTAAATTCCCCAGAATACCGGGGTTGGTGCTGGGCTGGGACCGAAGCCGGTGCCAAAAATGACAACCGTCACCTGGTCGCTTACTTGCCAGAGCGTACGTCCAGAAACCCGAGACCGTTCCTTCCGGCCGATAATTCCTGGCATTACTCAGTTTCAGCAGAAACCCAGACGACCACCGGTTTTACCGGACCCAGTCGCCACAGAGTTAGCCGTTACCGCGACCCGAGTTTTACAGAACACCAAACAACCAGCCCAACGAAGTGTTCCATGCCTAGGTTCCCATTTTCAGCGGCAATGACAAATCATTTTCGAAAATCCACTGGGATTTACAACCCACTACAGTGGGTAGATCGCAACATTTTGTGACAGTCCCTGATTCTAAGGAGGCCATTTACAACCCCTTAGAACTGCCGTCATTGACCGAAGATTCTCAGATGTTACACGCTCTCATGCAAGAGGGGCAGCACACTCAAAGAAATTGGGTGCGGAACAGCGCTATTTCCGTGAGGATTGGTCTGGAGTAGCCCTGAATTGCTCGATCCAGGGCCTCATCGACCATGTGAGCATGTCACAGGATGAAAAGGATGTACTATGTACTGCCCATTCAGGTCCTCGTCACTTTTTGATGATCTCCTGACAAAGCTGCATTTGCCAGAAAAGGTGGTTGGTCGGCAGAAAGAAAACGCCTTGTATCGTGCCTCTGCACCTTTTCCGGTGTCTAGACACTCACGGCCTTCTCCAAGTTCTCGTTGGACGGTTCTGACAAGAACTGCCTGCCAACAACAGCTTCCTATGCTTTCTCCCTCTTCACGTCTTTGGCCCTTTCTGCCCACCAGGTGTTTCCATCTACATTTCAGGGATTATCCTCCCAGTACATGTACTCCTTCACCATTTGTGGACAGGGGCCCTCTTTTGAAGAGGAATGCACTCTCAGCCTTAGTCCAAGAAATGTGGGGAAATGAGGCGATTGAAATCGTCCGCTACGCATCTTCTCCCGGTTTTTGCAGTCATCTGTTCCTCGTTCCAAAGATGTCATGAGGATGGAGGCCTGTTATTGACCTCTCACTCCTCAACACATTCTTGGAAATTCCCCATTTCAAGATAGAGACTGCAGAAAGCATACGGCATTCTCTACCTCAGGAAGCCTGGGTAATGTCCATCGACCTTATTGATGCCTTCCACATTCCAACCCATTAGGGTTACCGAAAATTCCTTCGGTTCCAGACTTGTGATACCCTCTACCAATTCAGGGCCCCTCATTTGGCCTCTCTCCAACACCTTGGGTATTCACCAAGGTTTATGGTAGAGATCAAAGTTCTGGTGCATGGAATGGGCATCAATCTATGTCAATACCTGGATGACTGATATACTCGACATCTCGAGATCAGTGCCTCTGAGACACAGTCCATGTTCTCTCTATCTGTTACATGATGGTACTTCTTATTCACGAACAGAAGTCAGACATGATTTCCATGCAAAAGTTCCTGTTTCTGGGATATCAATTCGACCTGATTTCCTTCCATGTGACCTTAATATTGGAACAACATCTGAAGATCCAGGATCATTCAATCCCTTCCGAATCGATGGAAGAGGGGACATGCTTGTATATGGCAGAACTTATTAGGTTTGTTTGCGGCAACAGAGAAATTAGTTCCTTTGGGTCGCCTTCACACCTGCAAAGCCCAGCATTGTATCTCGCAACATTGGGATTTCAGTCCGTCAACAAGCGACATGTGGATTCACATTAGTGTGCTAGAGTTAGAGGCCATACACCTAACAGTGCTCCACTGGCTGAAGCAGCTCACAGGCCTAACAGTTCTTGTTGCGGACAACTCGACGGTAGTATCTTACATCAACAAGCAGGGCGGGACACGGTCAATATCGCTGTGCAGACTGATCAAGAGGTTAGTGCTCATGTGCCAGAACAGCAAGATAGTGCTATGAGCACATCACATTCCCAGAAGAATGAATATTCTCGCAAATGTCATATCTTGCATAACTCAGATATCAGTTACAGAGTGATCCCCTTACCCTTCTGTCTTCCAAGCAGTCATACGGGAGTGGTAAACCCCATTACTGGATTTCTTTGTAACAAGGTGGAACCACAAGCTTCCAGTATTTGTGTCCCCTGTCCCGGACCATTCGGACATGGCAGTGGATGCACTGTCAATGAGCTGGAAGGCAATGTGAGCACATGCTTATCCACCTGCCACTCTGTTACCACAAGTTCTAGAGAAGTTCCAATGAGACCAATGCAAACTGATCCTCATTGCCCTACGCTGGCCACATGCGATCTGGTTTCCACTTCTAGGGATGTTGATGGATTCCCCTTTACAGATCCCAACATCCATCAATTACTGTCGCAACCACAAGGACTAATCCACCGAGATCCCTCCAATCTACAGCTACATACGTGGACAGTATCCGGGACACTCTCTGCAGCAGAGGCTTTTTGGTCAATGTTGCCTCACGTGCCTCTAGACCTCAGCGAGAGTCTACTCTGGCAATCTACGAGTCTATGTGGAGGATATTCTCTACTTGGTGCATCACAAAACAGGTTAATCCACTCTTGGAGAGTATAGTCTCAGATTTTCTCCTTCACACAAAGAAGCAATTGACAATTTCGACCATTGAACGGTAGCAAAGCACCCTTCATGCCACTTCTGATGTTGAAGTAGGGCGAAATCCATAATCTTTACTATAAAACATCGAACTGGAACAGGGACAATGTCAACACCCTTTCCCAAAGTGGAATCTAGCATTGGTTTTATCAGCTTTAACCAAACCTCCATTTGAGCCTTTGAGCAAAGCTTCCGACAAACTGATAACATGGAAGACAGTCTTTCTAATCGCCCTTGCCTCAGGCAAACGGAGGGGTGAAATTCACATTCACATTTTGAACATGCCCGTCTCCTCGGACTGCAGGCTGGACAGAGGTTACACTACGAGTGGGTCTGTCTTTTATGTCAAAGACACAAGTGTTGGCTAAAGGCCCCAGATATGTTCTTTCATTAATTATCCCAGCACTGGACAGTCATTTGAGTGACGTCATGGCCTAAGACAGACTCCTGTGCCCTGTCCTAGCTTTGCGATTCTACCTGGAAAAATCTATTTCATGGAGGGAGAACAAACGCCTCTGCTTTGTCTCTTTCAAACCAGGACATAGATCAGATATTGTTCCATCAATAATCTTCAGTTGGATCCGCAAAACCATTATTGAATGTTATGTACAGTCACTGTCTACACTCCTCGAGTTCCACCGGGTTAAGGCACACCAGGTACGGTTTATGGCTGCATCCCTTGCATTCCACCAAAGAGTGTAGGAAACAAAGAGGCACCACTCATGCATGTTTTGTGAAGTTAAGCAGTTAGCAGCACCACCAAACAATATGGTAGGATAACAGCCACAGGGGAGATGACTTCTCTGATTTACTGCTAATATTATAATTTTTTCTCTGTAATCGTTCAAAGTTTGCCCCCTGTAAAAAAGTCATGTTTACAAACCATTAATTTTATTTTCGTTTTTGGAAAAAAATAACTACAAGAAAATGGAGAAATATTCAGCCTACTTTAGTCTCCTAGTACTTTTTAATTTGATCCTTAATTAGAAAGCTCTAATTATTGCCTAGGAGAAATCTCCCCATAATAATTTGTCTAAGAGTGCGCACGCACGCACGCACGCACGCACGCACGCACGCACGCACGCACGCACGCACAGGGAAAAACAAAACCGCTTTCTCCTTTGATCACATCTGCACAAAAAAGGCACTAGAAGTACAAGAATATCTTGCTTATTGTATGTTTGATGTCTGAGCATCACAATATAATTATAATGAAGCCAGCTGACATTCATACTATACAGAATCCACACTGTCAGTCTCTTCAGGTGCATGCAGTATTTGTACATTGCAGCAAAAACAAAATAACAACAACAAACTACCAAGACAACAGTAAAATCGCCCTTTCAAGAGCATAAAAATGTGTAAATCATTTGACATTCATGAATATACATGACTGTATACAATATCTAAATATACACTGTCAGTCTCATCAGATACATCTTAAAGGGATATGTCAAACCAAGCTCAAATCGTTTCAAGTTACCAAAGGAATGTGTCTGTGACAAAGCCAAAGGCAATTTCATAAACTACATTAGTACATACCGTATATGTAAGTGGCAACAAGTTTGTACACATCTGCCACTAGACACACCCCTCATCCACCAAAATGCACAAAAGGGCACTGCAAGTGTGACAGTTTCAACAGTTTCCCCTCGTGAAGTTGTGGTTGTTGTTCCTGAGAACAGCATGGAGGTGTATGTTAACAAACAAACCCACTGTATAGTCTCTCATTTTACATTCACACGTAGAACAGACAAGAGTGATGCTTTCAAGTTCTTTGCTGAGACGAAGAAGGAATTCACTGCGGACTTTGTCCATGTGTAGAAGCTGCCCTGACGTCTTGAAAACACATTTTATATCACCTGTATTTCTGCTGAATGATTTTCAGCTTATCATGTAGTGCAGCTGCTTAGCAGCTGATGATTTCACAGCATCTGAAGTTGAAGGAGAAGATGGTGGCACATATTATCCAGTCACAGCACACAAACAAAAATAAGAGACAATGAAATGGAGTAAAACAAAATCAAGACAACACAGGGCCACTAAAATTTTCCCTGAACTACCAGCTGATTATTCAATGCTAACAGAAATGAACAAGCAAAAATAAGAGAACCATTACAAAAAATATCATGTCAAAGGAAATTATTACAAGAGTGACACTATTCATTAGCAAATTTGTGACAACAGCGAAACTGTGATATTCTTACACACCTGTCTGATCTCCACTATTCTTTCATGGCAATTCAGGCACAGGGGGCTGAAGCAGTCCCCCGTCACTTGCTCGGTGAGGGTCTTGTGGACATGACCTTGGCTAGCTAATTTAGCACATCAAACTGTTTAGGGACAGCACTCCAAATCAAAGACTTCTTCTGCTGGGCATTTATGTGCTGCGAGTCTTCAAAGTGGTCCTGGCAGAGGCGGCAGTTCTTGTAGAGATATTCTGAAGATTTACCCCAAAGATCTTCTTGTCTGCTGAACTGCACCCATTTTCAGCATATACCGGTATGCAAAAATAATACAATATTTGTAACTACACTGCACCTCTTTCATAATCTGACATAGGCAGTAAATAAATGGATACACTTTTTTAACTGAAGAAAAAAATAAAAATCTTCTGTCATGATAGGTTGAATAGAAATTGGAATTCATCTATTCCTTGCCTCAAACTCGGCATGAAACATTACTGATTTACATTCGAGTCAGACATAGTCAGGATTCAGTAACAGTATGCATTTCTCTAATGACTTTGTTGGAAGACAGTGTTTGCATCACATATGACGCATTAAATTTATTGTCGGTTTGCTTGTCGAAAGGCGTTATTTCTGCATTTAATTTTTGCAGTCAAAATCTGCATATTTCACACTGATTACAGTCCTAAAAACATTGTATGAAAGCAGCTGGATTTGTGCGATTTCATGACAGATCTATCCACTCATTGTCCGAGTCAGAAGAGTGCATTCACAAGGCATAAAATCATTGTGTTGTGCCAAGAATATCACAATACAACCATATCCAATTAAGCTTACCTTTCAGCATGTTTTGGAAATCGAAAGAATGTCTTCTCCAAATTTTTTATATTTGAAATACTGCAATTCGGAGCAGAACACCATGCACTGTTATTTTTCTTCGCCATCTTTGCGTCTGTGTCCTACTCTACCACTTGGTGGCGCTACCTGCAGTCGGCTTCACCAATAATAGCTGAGTGGTGCCTCTTTGTTTCCTACACTTTTTTATTCTACAGACAAGCTTCAATGGAACAGATCCTGAGGGCTGGAACCTGGTGGTGGCATAACACTTTCACAGTGTTATACTCAGCACCACAGTTCTTGCGTGGTATTTGGTACACCAGTTCACCTTGTTCTTCTAGCTCTACTTTGTCCTTGGGATGTACCAACAAGCGCCTGAGGGTGGTGTGGGGATGCATGGCTGTTGCTACTCTTCAGTACTCAGTGTACTCTCTCTGAGACCTCCTCTACGTATGGGATGACTACTTGTCTCCTGTAATTTCTGTAATTTGTTTTTTGTTGTTCTGTTTCTTCTTACTGCTATCTGTCACCTTGTTCAAGGCCCAGGACGGATAGCCACATACTCTTAGAGCTCCTCTCAAGTGTTCCACCTCTACCTTCTTGTCCCCCTCCTCTGAAGTTATCGTCTCACACCTGTTCATAAGGGTTCTGACCACTCCTAACTTCTGATGTTTGGGGTGGTGGGACTCAAAGTTCAAGTATTGGTCGGTGTGCGTCTTCTTCCTGTACACTGTAGACTTCACACTGCCATCGTCCTTTCTGGTGAACTTTGCATCCAAGAAGGGCATGCTGTTGTTCTCTTCATCTTCCCGCATGAAAATGATGCTCACTGTGGGGTGTACAGTGTTCACGTGTTGTTGTAATTTCTTTGCATTTCCTGTGTGTACCAGGCAAATTACATCATCCACATATTATTTCCAGTTTCTCGGTTGGCAATCTACTGGTGCTGTGGCTATTATTTTCTGCTCCAGGTCCTCCATGTACAGGTTGACAACAATGGGGGATACCGGACTGCCCATGGCTACTCCAAATTTCTGCTGGTAAATTTCTCCTTCCCATCTGAAGTATGTCATCTCCAGGACAAATTTCAACAACTCTATGATGTCGTCTGCATTTAGGTTTGTTCTCTTCTTTAGTGTCTTGTCATTCTCTAGCCTTTTTGTGATGATTTCGCATGCTTCTTTGATCGGGGTCTTCATGAACAGCGACACAACATCATATGACACAAATGATTCTCCTTCTTTTACTCTCAGCTTTGTCATTTCCTTCACCAGTTCTTGTGAGTTTTCTGTGTGGTGTTCAGTTTTTCCAACAAGTGGTTGTAGTATGTTGGCCAATTCCCTGGATACTCTGTATGCTATTGTCTGTGTGTAGTTGACAATTGGTCTGACTGGCACTCCTTCCTTATGGATTTTTGGTGATCCATACATCCGTTGTACTTTTTCTAACGTAGGATACAAGTACCAATACTGATCTTTGGTGATCTTCCCCTCCTCCAAGGAATTTACCATTCTGATGAGTTCTGCCTTATACTTCTTGGTTGGATCCTTCTTTAATTTCTCATACGTTGCTTCGTCATTTAGCATTTCTTTCATTTTTCTTGGTATTCTTTCGTTTCCATGATGACTGGCCTTTCCCTTGTCCGCAGGGAGTATGGTGATTGACTTCTCTTTCTGTAGCTCTTTTAAAGCTGTTCTCTCCTGTCTGGTTAGGTTTGTTTTGGAGCTTTTGCTGACTTCAGAACTCCTGCGATGTCTGCATGAAGTTTGTTTTTTGTTCTTGTGGTAGGCTCCATGTCGCTTATTCTGCCACTACGACGAACTGCTCGGTCAGTACTTTCTCTGGCGTTACTGCATAATTTAACCGATGCAGTAACGATGACGTCATTCAGCGTCATCAGTACTGATGAAGTCAACGTGATACGTTGACGAAAGCCTCTACCAGGTAAATTAAACACACCTTGGATATGAAAAAAATTAAAGTTATCTGATTTGAAAATGAACTATCCTGAAGAATGTTCAGTAAACTTTCTATACCGATCTATAATCAGGCATTGACTGTCTACCTACAATGTAGCCCAAGCAGGCAGTACAGCACGATCTTTGCCTCATGGAATGCAATACACTATTAATCGCAGTGTCTCTTACAACGAGTTCTGTATAACAAACACAGGCTACTTCCTGTGGTGGCAACGTTGTCTTCCCGGAACCAGGACATCGTTGGTTGTCTGTCACACCTCTGTACTGTCGCAGTCGGTCCTTATGCACCAACTTCGGTGTTTTACGGGGTCCACGTTGCACCTGATACAGGACATCGTTGACCCGGTTGGCAACGTTGTACAGTCCTTCCCACTGTTTCACCAGCTTGGGACACATGCCTTTCTTCTGCTGGGGATTGTTCATCCATACAGGATCGCCAACGTCGAACCGATTCCTGTCAGCACGAAGATCGTAGTGGCACTTCGCTCTGCCGTGTGTCAGCTAGGCCTGTGAGCGAGCAAACTCATAGACAGAGTCTAGCTGAGGTCAGCCACATACCTGCAGTACTCCACCGGCTCTTCATCAGGGCACCCATAATGACAGGCATTGTAATCTCATGCCCATATGTCAGCATACTCGGCATGTACCCAGTGGTGTCATGCACAGCCGACCGATACGACATCAGAAGCAGTGGCAGCTTCTGGTCCCAAGTATCTTGGTTTTCTCCAATGAACATCGCAAGCTGCCGACCTAAAGTCTGATTGTACCGCTCCACCATGCTGTCAGACTGCGGATGTAGAGCAGTTGTCCTCGTCTTGTGGATGCCCAATAACTGGCACATCTCGGATCAGAATCGAAATTTCACCCTTGATCAGAATGGATCTCCGCCAGGACGCCGTATCCAGATATGAACTCGTTGATGAGCAATGATGCAACAGTAGTAGCGTCTTGTTTAGGCAACACAGGCTTCCAGCCACTTCGTAAAATAGTCCATCACTACCAACAGGTGTCGGTTCCCAACCCTGGTCTCTGAGAAAGGATCCATGAAGTCCAGTTCATATTGCTGCAGTGATGATTGTGCATTCTTGCCAGTGCCCTTCTTCGCAGCGCATATGCCACATCGCCTAAACCATGCATCTACATCGACACAACATTTTGTCTAGTAGAAGCGTTGGCACACCTTTCCCAGTGTTTTGTCTCCACCTAAATGGCCTCCTGTTGGTTTTTATTTTTTTAAGTTTTGGGCAAAATAAATTGCCACAAAACTATATCGCCTCTAGGTGATTCCCAGCGCTGGTAGAGAGCTCCCTCTCGCATCTGGAGGCTGTCCCATTGGGCCCAGTAGATCTTCACGTCTTCGCTCATCACGGGCACATCCGCCCAACTTGGCCGCTGTCCCAGTTCTTTCCATTTCAGGACAGGAGCAATACTGGCATCTGTGAGCTGCTGCTCACTTAGTGACTTCAACTCAATTTCAGTGTCCCTCACCACACGTCCGTTTGCAGTAGTGTCCTCCTCCCGCTGCTCGTTGCGAAGACAGTGGCGACATTCTGACACCAGACACGGTCGCAGCACCCTGGACAAGGCGTCATCGTTGGTATGACCCTTTCCCGCGCGATGGATCACCTTAAAGTCATACTCCTGCAGTTTCTGCAACCACCGGGCCATCTGACCCTCTGGGTTCTTAAACCACAATAGCCATTGCAGGGAGGCGTGATCACTTCTCACAAGAAACTTACGGCCGTATAGGTAGTGGTGAAATTGTCCCACGGCTGTGACGACTGCAATCAGCTTTCTCCTAGTGTCACAGTAGTTTTGCTAAGTTTTTCTTTTGCATAGTCCTACCGCTCTTTTCCATCCTGCAACTGGGATAAGACGCAGCCCATCCCAACATCACTGGCATCAGTGTCCACTATGAAATCACCATCAATCTCAGGAAACTCCAACACTGGTGCCACAGTCAGTACTTCCTTCAGATATTGAAATGCGGCAGCACACTCATCTGTCCAAGAAAATGCCTTTCCTTTCTCTGTTAACCGATGCAGTGGCTTAGTGATTGGAGCGAACTCTGGCACAAATCTCCGGTAATACGTACAAAGGCCAATGAAATGGTGAACATCCTTTGTTGTGTTTGGCACGGGCCACTCATCTATGACAGCGGTCTTTGTCGGGTCTGTAGCCACGCCGTTAGCGCTGATGACATGTCTGAGATACGCGACCTCCCAACAAAACAGGTTACATTTCTTAGGGCTGAGTTGCACCTCTCATAGGCAGCGCATGTTGTCAGTGAAGGATCTGCTGTGTATCAGGATGTCGTCCAAGTACACTAGGCAAGTTGTCCATGGCAAAACACGAAGCACCAGTTCCATGAGTCTCAAAGGTCGCTGGTGCATTGCAGAGGCCAAATGGTATGAGTCCAGTACCAATGGAGAACGCAGTCTTCTCCTTGTCCACTTCGTCCATCTCCACCTGTCAGTAGCCACTTTTCAGGTCCAGGGTGTAGAACCACGAACCGGAGAGGGCCTCAAGAGTAGAGTCAATATGTGGCAACGGGTAAGAGTCCTTCCGAGTCAAGTCATTCAGCAGGCAATAGTCAACACAAAAACGCATAGAGCCGTCCTTCTTCTTAACCATGACAATGGGTGAAGACCCTGCAAAGCCTCAATTACCCCTTGCTTCAGCATGGTCTCAACCTGTGTATTCTCTTGTTTCGCCAGCGGTAATCGGCAGGGAGTCTGATGTATCGGTCGAGCATCCCCAGTGTCTATCATGTACTTCGTGACGCTGGTGCGACCGAGATCATTCGGCAAGGAGGAGAAAACATCTTGAAATTCAAGCAACAGTTCCATGAACATCTGCTGCTGTTCTGAGTCCAGATCTTTGTTGCTGTTGTTGTACAAGTCCTCCAGATTAAGAGGTAGAAGGCTACCCCATTTGCTGTGTATGTCGGTCTCTCCCTACTTGACATAGCAGACTGCGTGACAGCTCCCAACCACTGTACCCTTCTTTAGATATATAGGGTTCCTCGTGGTGTTCGCATGTCGAACTGGAACGACGTCATTTGAGTAGTCAACCAGCGTCCTGCCCACCACAAAGCCATTTGTAGTGTCATCAACTGGTTCAACTACACCCATACCATCGTACACACTTCCCGCTACCATCACAGCCGGCGCATTTACCTCGGTCCTCGACTTGAGTTTGAAATCGCAGTTTAATGTTAACCGATGACACATGGGTACATCGCAAGATGCACTCTGGAGAAGTGGTACTTGCATGTATTGCAGTTCCAGAATACGGTTCGGGATGTCGACTCGACAGTTAAACGCATTCATGAAGTCAAGGCCCAGTATACAGTTGGCTGTGATGTCAGCTACAACCACTTGCTGGCAATTCTTGAAGATGCCAATCTCCACCGCCATAGATGGAGTCACATCTCCTGTAGCAGTCTGCAGTTGCGGAATTCCCTGTTGCTGTTTAACTTTGTCAACCCATCGCAGGAGGCTCTTCTTTACAACAGACACTCTGGCACCCGTGCTACGAGGATCTTGCATGGCTGCCCTTCAATCGTGCCTTTGATGTATAGTCTCCCATCTTGGATGCCAAAGGTGCGAACCTCGATGACCTCGGTAAGGGCATTACTGATTCCTCCTACTGCTGGTCTCCGCTCCATGAGGCCGGCTGCAGCTCGTTTCCCAGATATCGCGATGACGTTGATGCCCATTCAGTCTGTCTCAGTGACTGACGTCAGGCTCGCCTAAAATGGCCTACTTTGCAGCAATTCCAGCATTTGGCAGCATTACGTATGTCTAGCTAATCGTCCTTGAGTGGTGCCACCCACTTTTCCAGAAGCAACTTCTGCACTCCTTCAGCCACGACATGTAGTGTCTCTTTCAGTTGTTTGTACCCCGGTGCCTTCTCGTTTGATGCAGAATCCTCAGTCACTGTCATGGCTCGTATGCTTGGGCTTTGCCGCACCGCCATATTGTACGACTCAAGCTCCATGGCGAGGCGCAGAGCTTCGTGCAAGCTGGCTGGCCTAGCTTGCCATCAAGCGGATGCATAGGTCGTCATCGGTTAAAGCATCGATAAACTGTTCTTTGGTGTGCTCGTCTTGCAGGCTTGATGGAACTTCCCTATATGCAAGATGAGATAGACGTTCTGTGTCCTCTGCCAGTTCAGGCAAACAGGCTCACCTTTGCGCCTCTGACGATTACGGAGCTTCACGTGACTCAGTTCCTGCTGCCCTGTCACTCCAAATCTTGTCTCCAGAGCTGTTACGAGGGAACAGTAGCTGTGGCGCTTCAAGCTGTCCATGCCACCAAACACATTGGCTGTTGAACCTTCCAAACTGGTAGCTAAGAAAGCAGCTTTCTCAGTAACATTCCAGTCATTAAGTTCCGCTACCATTTCCCAGGTTGTTTTATCGTCAAACTGATGGATGCTGAAGATTGTCCCCACCCAGAGAAGACCGAGATATCGGTGTAGGGGTGACATCTGCAGGCACAGGCGGTGGCGCGGCATGGCTGAGTGGAGTCGTTCCACTCACGCCAACCTCCAAATTTTGGAGCCGACTCTCCAGCTGGGACGCCTGCACCGTGAGCAGTGATGTCTTCCCTTCCAGCGGCGACGTCTTTGTCTCCAGCTTCTGCTCGAGCTGGTCGATTTTGGCTGTCACTGCCATGTGTAATGCCTGGACAGCCTCCAGTTGTTGCTGCTGTTGCTGCTGCTGCAGCTGCTGCAGTTCTTTTTGTCTCTCCTGCCACTGCTGTAGCTGCGTCTGTTGTTGTTGTTGTAACATGTTGGCGAACGCCTGCATGTCAGTGGCTATTACTGCTGCCTCTGGCGGTGTTGATGGCTCTCCTTGCTGCGACTTGAGGGAAGCGTCAAGTCTCGGCATTTTCACAGTTCTAAATCACGAAATCACGCTTCTGTCACCAAATGTTGCAGGGCCCCCGAGCGGTATGGGATTCGTTATCGGAATTAAGCAGACAAATCGCTTCACCAACTTAAAACGGCCATACACATCCACATCATCGGGGTAAAACATGCAGGACACATGGGGATCGTCCCAAACCCGGTATACCACAATATCAGAGCATAGCAATTTTCTATTAAATTACTTAATAAACATGCCCCAATAACCACCAAATCTGTGTCACAAAAACTACCGGTTCCGTGGATGACTCCTGAAATTTTATAATCTAAAAGTCGTCGTCGTTATCTTGAACAAGTATGGAGCAAATCATGCTCCCATTTGGATAGGTCACATTATTTAAAACTGTGCCACTACTGCAACGCACAAATGGCTAAAGCCAAATCAGATTATTATACAAATTTAGTCTCAAATAACACTGAAAATCCACATCAGCTATGGAATTGCATAAATAAAATTTTACATAGAGTGCCTGCTCCGACTCTACATAGTCATGTCTCAATCAAGTGTTTATGTGACTCGTTCTCCAGTCATTTCAAGAACAGTCTGATCCGATCTGCTTTTCCAGATCATTCTTTAAATCCTGTACAGGTGGACCCTCCGCAAGTAAATTCTCTACTCTACAAAGTATTCAACACAAAAACCATACAATATATTACATTTAAGCCGACACGAGAAAACAAAGTGGTAAAAATATAGAGTACGGTCTGAAAATAAAAAATAATGTCATATAAGGGAAGGGAGACTAAGACTAAAATTAATTGCTTAAAGACAAATAAGCAGCTGTTCAAAGCTTGATATTTAGCAATAGCCTCTTTCAGCACATGTCAGTGCCATGTTTCTTTTTAAATCTAAACTGATAACTGGTTGACAGAAAGTAATACATTCTACTGAGTTTTTAAAAAACTAGACAACATTTGCCAGTGCTGTTGGTCTGTAATTGTCTTTGCTGTTTATTTTGCCAGTTTTATCTTTAATTATAGGCACTAGTATTACAGAAATCATGGAACTGGGTAGTGTGCCATGTACCAACAGACATGTAAAACACATTAACAGGTGCTCTGCATAAATACCATCAAGGCCACAACTCATTACAGTCAAGGTCTCTTATAGCACCTTTGACTTCTTCAAGCAACACTTTAAAACTAAGCTAATGTTAATACATAGCTAAAATCAAATGCTATGTTTTTGCACTACTATTATTTACGCAATTAAACAAGTTCTATTTTCTTCACCGTTGATACTATTTATACTAGTGGCCAAGGGCCTTGCTACTGTTAATAGTTTTAATCCCCATCCAAAATGTATCGTTAGTATGGTTTGCAAGCTTTTTAGCAAGAGCTTCATACCTTAGCTCATTTTCATGTTTTTTTATAAACCTTATTGCATGTTTTCATCCAGCATCAGATTTCTTTCTAACTCAAATATAGGACTTTGCTTAGGTTTACCTGTTGACCAGTCAAGACGAAGCTGAGTATTATTGTTAGGTACTACATCTGGCACCACATTCATATAAATTATAACAGGTATGTGGCCTGTAGTAGCAAGATTATAGCACACAGTAATTTATCATAGTTTCCTCTTATTCCACAGGACTGTTGTTTCTGCTTAGTGCTTCTGTATAGAATTCCAATGTGATTCATTTGTGCTGCTTTCTCTGCTTCTTCAACCATATTGTCAACCATTTTCCTTTTATCTGAGCAAACAAGCTTCTGAAGATGTTCATATGTGTCTTTTCTTCATCATCAGTGTCATTTGTTGGGCAGTACATTTGTATATGATATCTGTTGTACAAACCTAGAATAGAATCTTGCACTAATAATTCTATCATTCATGAGGTTTTTATGTGATTCGGTATGAAGAATGATTGCAACTGGTCTCTCTAAATTCAGTCCATCTAACCTCTCTGATACCTAGAATGTCATGCTGTTGCTGTTTTACATGAGGCATACATTCCCGCACACTATTCTCATGTACGACTTTGGTGTGGTTAGTGATGCTTTGTGTGGTATATTTGGCTTCCTTTTGGCATTCCCAACAGTTGTCATGTGCGTGTCGTTCCAACACAGGTATTCCTCCTTGGGAATTACATGTAACAATATCACTCCCACTAATGACATCTGTTACTTTTGTGGTTTCCACAGTCATGTGTTTTATGGGAAGGGGTAATTGGCTTCATGCCCAACCATATACAGTGTATCTTATTCGGAATTGGGACAGGGCAAGTAACCCATGGTTTGGAATCTGAGTTTTTCGTCTCCTAGACCAACTTCCTGCTATGGTTGCTGAGCTTGATTTGCCCAGGTTTGTAATCAGAGTTGTCCTTCCCCTAGATCTTGAGCATGTTAGCCTGGGGCAGTAAGGTGCCCAGTTACTGGGGTGTGCCACTTGGAAGTTATCCTAAAGTCTGTAGCTTGGCTATGTACTGGTAAGTGAGGCTTGCACACTCAGGTCCCTTTTCACCCCTATGAGGGAACTAGCTGGCGGCTGTAGCTTAAAACGAAAGCGTGAAGCGCATGCACTACAAACTACTCACTACACTACAGCACTAGACACATCACACAGACCTGTGTCACCACCGCACCTGAAAGGTTTTTAATAGGCATTTAATAAAAAAAATGTGTTGCAGGTCTCAATAACCAGACATACCCACATGTGCTGTGCTCTCTCTGCATGCCACAGTTGTCTACTACCACTACGGTGTCAGCAAATGGTACTATTGGTGAATCTGACATGTGTCACATGTGTGGCAACTCCCTCCTGTTTGGTGCACAGTTCAGGGAAACGGTCCACAAGGTATGTAGAACTAGGCTAACACATTTCTGGCTTTTTAGCTGATATGTCTATGAAAGTTTGTTTCTATGCATTGTAGGATTATGCAACAAAGGTATATTTGAATGGTGGCATATACCTAGACAGTCTGTTCAGAAATGATAATGTCCTGTCACTCTGCAATTTCCTGCTTTTTAATGAAGCTCACTGTAATTTTTGTGGATCCACTGATTTGTAATATGATTGTTACAAGATTTATGGTAGCCACATGCCATGTGTACTTTCTTAAAATAAGTGTACTTTCTCGAAAATAGTTTATATAATCAAGATACAGCTGCCACATGTCAAATAAAATGATATTGTTTACAACAAAATATTTTAGTATAAATTTGTAACTGCTACTTTATATGCCTACACATCTGAATTATAATTGGTGCAATGTTTTTAATTTCCTACAGGGAGTAATTATTCCCAATATGGAGGAGACAAATATGGAAATTGACACCTGCTTGTCGACACACGAGCCCAGCCGCTTTGTTGACACAACCAGCCAACTTGTGACAAAGCTATGGAAGGAGGAGTACTGTGTCCATGATCTGCTTCAGAAGAAGGTATTTGATGTTATGCTGTTTAAATTTGCCACATACAAGTTATGGATACATTTAAATTGTTTTTAAAATGTCTAATTCCTAAGGAAAATATTGTTAAGCCAACAAGAACAAAAAAGTTTATTTTAACTCCGTTTGTGATACAAATAAAAAAAATTATAATAGAAAAAAATGTGCATTAATATGTTGTTTAAGATTGTGTTGATGCAATGAATATTACCAACAATATATGTGTCCGTTAACAACATTCTATATTATTCGTACATTTAATTTAACCGTCGATCGTCGTTGTCTCGACTCGACCTACCCAGTCGGACTGAAGCCCCCATAACATGGGCAACTTAATCAACAACTCAAATTAATTCAATTACAAGTTTGGATTATGTGATAATTGTCAGTAGACATTACTAGTAGTAGTACTGGGTGGAGCAGTATGACAGCAAACACGGACGCTGGACGTGTCTCAGTGTCTGCTCGCGACCCGGACAGCAGTATGAAAGCCGGGCACAGTAGCTGTGGCCTGGCGTTACTCTTATGATAAAACGTATTATTGAAATAAATTCATGTGATATACTAGTGTAATGTGGCACAATAATCTGTTTGTTCTACCATATGTTATCATGTCCCTGACCGCAGTATGACATCCGAACTGAATGTACTGTTATCATAAACATTGAAGTTCATATTAATACATTTATATTGTGTTTAATACTATTTATAGGTGGGTGAATATACAGTAATGGGTTTTTGAACTTGTCTATGAGGACAACCTATTTTAGGGTGAAGCTGAGGAAAAAGAGTAAAACTGTAATACTTTGCATATGAAATACATTTGTAAATTATGTAAAAGACTATCATCCCTTAAAATATCGGAAACAAAATTAGTTTACATCCAGTTAATGGGTATATTGCAACACTGTAATTAGCATCTCTACATAATTTCTTCAGTCCACTTCTTCATCCTCTTCAACAGTGTTTTTCAACATGGTTTAAATACACCACACCACAATAACCATACGTGTAACTGAACAGTAATCATAGATTCATAATTGCACTACATAAAGAATATAGGTTACACAAGAGAGAAGTAACAAAATATTTAATTGCATGTAGCAAACAACAACTTCTCAGTATTCAAGTATAGTTATTACATAAATCGGAATTTATCAAACAATTGCACATGTACTACGATCCCGCGATCACGTGATATTGCATCTCATTAACGTTCGGCAAAGCAAGCTTCGCCTAGCTCCGCCATAAACACTTCTCGCAACTTTTCATAACGAAACAGTAAAGATGCAAACATTATGTATCTGGCTTATTAAATGCATTTTGGCGGGTAGTGTCATTTACAGATGTTTATACTAGTACTGTACCAAGAACATTGTTATTACATGAGCAGCAAATACCTTACCTTTAATACTTTTGTTTACATGTATATTATATTATTAATTATTTAAGTTATTTATGATATGGCCCGGCACCAATAGTAGACTTTTATCTTAATTGAATGAACGTTTTACTGTGATCCATTCTCAATCATATTGTTTTAGACAATTTCATTGATGACGACATCATGAATGCCAGAGCCATTTTATATATGCACATTTCTGTCACTTTAAAACATTGTCACATCAAATGTCAAGCCTCAAGGGGCCGACATATAGCTTCTCCCTTCTCATGCTTACTTATGTTAGTGATGCACACAGCTCAAGGAGCTGGGTGGACCATGTGCTCAACACTCATTCCAACCATTCATCTATCTCTGATACGGAAGTCATCCTCGTTGTCAGGGGGACTGCCAAGTACAACAGTACCCCTGGCAGATAACACCATTGAAACGTGGAACCTAGTGTTGCTACATTAACCAATGGGCTACATCCCTACGAATTTCGGGCATTTGGGATGTGGCCAATTGTGGATGTTACATGTAATATTCGGGAAGTGACTTAACTTTAACTGGCAGTGGATCTGTTGTCATTGGCCAGACGTGTAATTCCTAGAAACTCTGTTTGAAGTTTGGCGGGTCATGTCTAGTTCCCAGAAAGACATCAACCAAGACAGGAAGTTGGACGAAGTACGAATGATTCAGCCAAATTCACAAATGGCGTGGAGAAAAACTGTTCCATGTTTCAACAGGTTTATGTAAAGAATATGTGGCTTCATCATTACCAGTCCCTCTTTAATTCTATACCTGGATCTGCAGCCAACATCTAGAAGATCAACATGTACTGTAGCAATGTGCAGTTTAATGATCAAATGATTGTTAACATTAAGCATCTTATTTGATAAATGGCTTTCCTTGACCTCTACTTGACCACTGAAGCAGGACTAATTATCAGCAGTCGGCATTATTCCTCAGCCTTTTCATTTGTCCCTAATCGTACTCATGTGCCCCCTATGTTTTGCCTTATCAATGTAGTGCTCTTTATTCAATATACCATATTCAACCTTTTAAGCATATAAGCATCAATAAACAAACACCCATATTTTTTATAATAGCAGAGTTGGGGATCTAGATTGTAATTTCCTCTCCACCAATGTCAAGACTCAGTAATGACAGAAGATGGAAAGTTCCACCTACATATGCAGACTTTACAATGCTCTGGTATATTTTTTACCACCTGTGAATGTATAAATGGCTAGTAGCTCCAAACAACGCCCATAAGCCATAAAAAGTTTTAAACTCGTGGTAACCATGAATGGTTGACTGAAATGTGTATGTCTCTATCCAATGCGACACACTTTATCAATGTGTGCCATTAGCGAGCATGAGACAACTTTGGTGCCATTTGGTTTGGCCATTCTGTTGGTTCTCTGCCTTCCCAATAAGCCAGAGTATATTTGGCTGGAACAACTGTGACATTATTTCGCTGTTGGAGAGTCAAAACAATGATCCATTTTGATCTGCAACATGATGTGGTTGGTTGGATGTGTTTGTTGAAGAATCAAAACAATGAATGTCTATTTGTGTGTGTTAGAAGTTAGTCTAATAGACACATATCCAACCAACCACGTGGTGCATATCAAAATGGACTTCTTTTGTTTTGACTCTTTCAACAGCGATTTGCAATTACATCTTTCTGTTCTAAAATATAAGATTTTTAAAACTTTGCTGCTCTCAAAAATGATGGTTGTACTATTTATGTCAAATATCCTGTTTCCATCACACCAGTGTGATTTTGAGAAGTGTTGTAACTGCAGTAAACCAGTACATTTATTTGGAATATTCTGTGCAGGATGAAGAACAAGTAGAGAAGACACAGCAGGCAGTAGTTACCAGTGTCACCGAAACAACTGATGGATTGCTGGACACATCACACAATGTTGACAGTGATGACATTGATCTTCTTGCTGGGGATGATCCTCTGGAGCATGACACACTTTCAGTTAGAATAGAGCCTTCTGACTGCCCTCCCGTTTCCACCAGCATCATGTCTCCTCTAACACAGCATACGGTGCAACCATCACACATTCCCCGTAGGCGGTACTTATCATCTTCAAGTGTGGATAGTGTTGTATCATTGAGAAGCCATGGGAAGCCAGGATTTCAGAGCACACCACCTAGACTTCGTCATTCAAAATTACCAGCAACCACAACATGGCATCCACCAAAAAGTGTTCCTTTGGAACATTACCTACCTAAATTTGAACAGTTGCTATCACCAAGTAACAAAAAGCAGACACTTGAATCTCCAACAGGCAGCGAACATGATGCCAGCTATTCATCTGAAGTTCTATCTTTTTCTCAGGATCATGTTACAGTGATGCCATCTTGTGCTACTAATGTAATGGTATATAATGCTCCAGGAAGTACTTCAACAGGAAAAAAGAAACGCAGAAAGTTTGAGATTGGATTCTGAAACTTTGTGATGATAATCAACATTGTGCCTTTCATAAGAATCGTTGCAGTCATACATAGGAATAAGACTTCACTGAGTGCTTGTTGCTTGTTGTTGTTGCTTGTTGCCTACTTACTTACACCTTTAAATGTATTCACATGGGTCCAAACTGTAATAATGACCCTTAAACTTAATTGTTGCAGCACATAGTTTTGGCATTGAATGCTCTAACTTGCAGTAGTAGATGAGCGGATTGTGTTCTACCCAATCTGTAGTGACTGCCACAAAGCCTGCAGGTTGGCATTCCTGCTCCCCTCAGTCTGCTTGAGAGCGCTTTCATGTAAAGGGTGCACAAAAAGTCCCATGCAGCCTAAAAATTCAAGGTGTTCCAAATGTTTGGTCGAGATTATTTCCTAACCCTATAGATGCTGTTTCATTAAGACTGACATTTTAGGAACACAACATTACATGGATTTCCCTAAAAAATTTACTTCAAAGTTAAGCTGTAAAATTAGTGTTCTGGAGAGGACATTTCTCAAACACACAATGTACCATTATAACTTATAAGAGTACCAATATGATTATGATGTATGTGTTAACTATTCTTATACATAACTGCAGTACTGAATAAAACAATACAATAAGACAACATTCTACTGTGGCCAAATCATTGAGAACCCAAGCTCAGCAACATTTCAAAACCAAAGAGTTAGGCAATCTTAAATCAGTTTCTATTATTAAGTCATTAATAGTTGAATGAGTATGCTGAGGAACTAAGGAGGATATGTGCAGATAAATACGAAGGTGATTTCGGAATGTTATTAAATTTCCTGCAGCCTTAATGCTAAAAAGGAGTGAATTCCACAGAGTTGGTGCAGCCCTAGTTCCGCGATTTGTTTTAACTCTGAGAACAAAAAGAAAACCTTAACTAGATGATCAAAGCTGCCTAGTTATTCTTGCAGGAGTGAGCATTAAATGTAAAGTAATGCTGGTTGCTTAGATAAAAAATATAGTTGTTTTAATCTAAACGAGTCATATTTCCATGTTCACTCACATTATTGTAACATGCTGTGGCTTTTACTGGCTTCCTAAAACATTGAAAATCATCTGAAAGTTATCAAACATTCTTAATTAACCTCTTAAAATTAACATCATTATTTTCCAATCTTAACTAATTCCATTTATACAACAGGCTAACAACATTGTTCTGGTCAGACCTTTAAATGTATTAAAAATGTCTACCATAATTGCAGAATATCACAACATTAATGCCCATGCCCACAAATGTTCTGGAGAGGACATATGTTTAATGCCTTATGTGGTAGTGTGATAATTGTTCCATATTAAAAATACAACAACATTGCATGACAGTTACTAAATAAATATGCTTAGTTTACTGAAAAGTGTAATATTTTATCTTGCAATTCACATTTGCAGGCTCATTATGACATTAAAAATATAATGGAACTTATAAAAAAATTCTTAACTAACCTCATTACTTTCCAATCTTAACTAAATACATTGATAGAACAGGATAAATATATTGAAAAGTGATACGCGAGTGCAAAAGACATTTGGTGCTACACTATTTGTTCAGGACTGGGTCATATCATGAAACAGAATGATGTCAATAAGAGCTACAAAGGATTTGTTAATATGAAGAAAAAGAGTACTACAGTAGTTTACTGGAAAATACCACAATTACACAAATGGAACATGGAAAGTCTTAAATTTGGTAATCAAAAGAAATCTAAATTTTACTCCATTTCCAGACCATTTTGTAAATGAAAATAAAACATAAAAATCAACAAGACATTGCAAATGGTTTCAACGAATTCTTTGTCAATATTGGACCAGGGTTGAAAAAAATCTTGATTTTGTTTTTAAAATTAAAAAAATCGGATTTTTTTATTATTTTAAGTGGATTTTTTATTTATTTGATTTTTTTTTAAATCTGGTATATAGATATTTTTTTAATCTGGTATATATATATTTATATATAGATGTTTATATTTATAAACTCTTTCAAATGTGTTCTTTTCAAATCGATTTGGGTACTTGTCTTAACAGAGGGTACTTGATTTTTGCTTATATAAAGACATTAAGGCAATGTCCCCAAGGCCTCACCCCCTGCAGTTGCATATTCTGTCTTGGAAAGGAAAGCATGCTGTGTGTCTGTGGCTGTAGCAGTGCTTATTATTGTTTGCTGAGAGGATGGATTAGCACCTGTCCAGGGCTCTGTGTACTCTATGGGTCTCCAACCAGACTGCAAACTGGTACAGTATTAAACAGTTGTCACCAAGACTGTCTCACTTTAGTCAACATACTGAATTGGTAACAACTAGCACAAGCTCTAAGTGGACTTTAACTCAGGGCTTCTGACTTGAAAAGATACTTCCTCTGGAAGACAAGTTTGTTTCACTGTATTCAGAAATGGAATAGCTCAAACATACACAATGTCATAAAATATTTGACTATCAGGCTATCTGGTGACAATTCAACTACACAAGTGTGCGCACATTGTACTTTTGTATTAAAAACCATAAAACTTTGTTGATCTCGATGCTTGTAAACAATTAGTTGTGTTAAATTCATATAAATCAGCGATTAAAAAGATCCGAAATAAAAAAATCATAAATCAATGATTTTTTTTGAGTGATTTAAATCAAACAACCCTGTATTGGACCAAATCTCACCAAAAACATCTAACCACCGATAAATAAAGCAAGTATTTATGACCCATTGATGAACACATTGTTGACTGTTGTGAACAATTGTAAAGGAAAATCGACAGACATGTATATTGTGAAAAAGGTAATTTCCCACATAGCTAAACTTCTTATGCATATATGCAACACATCATTCGAAACGTATTTTTCCAGATAATATGAAAGTGGCAAATATGATTCCTGTCTGCAGACAAAAAAAATTATTTAACAACTACAGGCCTATCTCTATTGCTGCAGTTCTCAAAAATTCTACAAAAACTCTTTGATAACAGATTGGAAAATTCATACAACTAAACAAAATACTAAGTGACACCCAGTATGGATTTCTGAAAAACATCTAAATCTTTGGCTTTATTAGAAATGACTGAGGAAATAACTAATGCAATTTATTTTTGCAGTTCATAGACTTGAAAAAAGCTTTCAATACTGTCTATTATAATGTACTAATAAAAAATTAGAAATGAATGGTATTCACGGTATAGTACTTAAATGGTTAGTTAGCTGCTTACCAAAAAGGACACAATCTGTCTACGTTGGTGATGTAAAATCGGATCTCTTGGAAGTAGTATGTGGCGTTCCACAAGATTCAATACTTAGACCATCATTAGAAATGAATGGTATTCACGGTATAGTACTTAAATGGTTAGTTAGCTGCTTACCAAAAAGGACACAATCTGTCTACGTTGGTGACGTAAAATCGGATCTCTTACAAGTAGTATGTGGCGTTCCACAAGATTCAATACTTAGACCAACATTAGAAATGAATGGTATTCACAGTATAGTACTTAAATCAGGGGTTGGCAACCTGCGGCCCGCGGGCCAACTGCGGCCCGCGTAGCTATTTCATGCGGCCCGCAGATTGACAACGATATTGTGCAAAATACGGCCCGCCCCTGCCACACTGGTATACAAAATAACATGTCCACGTGATGAACATAATAATATACCAAATATATATTTTTACTTCCTTTAATATTTAATGAATTCACTTTTGCGTATGCAGACATGAAAGTATGCAGCGCGGCCCTCCTAAGGAACACACCATTAAACAACTTTAGCTTGTATATAATGTGTTCACATTGTGGACAGATATGTGCGTTACCCATTGGAAAACTATTTTCAGTAAATAAACAACATAACTAAGTTGCATTTTGAAAAATAGTAAATATCCCAAAAAGCCATCTTGCCCCATCCTTGGGGCAAGACGGTCCTCTACCTGGGTTAACACGGTCTATAACCCCCTCCCCGTGGTTTTTACTTATACAGTCGCGCATCGTTATTACGCGGATTTGGATATAACGCGGTCGGTCGTGGATCCCGAATTTGGGCCTGCTTAAACCTACTTAGAATTACTTTGACAATTCTCAAGAAACATTAGGCGAACAATGTCAGTGAATGAGTATCAACGTGTTGTTTGTTTTGTGTTACCGCAGACATCAATCGCTGTCGCTCGCTTCGCTTCGACGGTTCGTAAATTGCAATCGAGATTCACAAATATACCTCGCGTAAGAATCAGATAAACAGTTTTAAATGCATTTAGTATGCAATGCCAACATAACACTTGGGTGAAATGACATGCTTCCATTACATCGTAAATTTAATCGTTTTCGCGACGCGAAACCAACATGTCAAATTCCTAACCCAAGCCAAGGCTCTACCGGTGCGCGAAAATACGAATTCGTCATCCGCACATTAGGTGGTGCGTAATACATTTATGCTTCGGTCGAGATCAGTGGAAAGACGAAGTGAAACAATTATTAATTCTACCTATTGTCGTTTTCTGTTTTTTATCAGCTTACATACTACGTTTGTCAAATCATAATTTATACGTTTTCGGCTGCTCAGGTCCAGGTTATTATTTTCGATTCGTAGGCCTATTGCGTATTGGTCCAGTACATCATCATCGTAGTAGATATGTTCCATAACGGTTTACGTACATGTGTTTTATTCAGTTCAGTGTGTGGCATTTAAAAATAGTACACGTTGATGCTAGTATACTCGTTTAATAAGTTCCATAAACTGCATATTGGCGTATAAGACAGTGCTGCAAGCACACGGGGCTTCGACAGCGTTCTTGGGATTGGTGCAGCAGGCAGCGATCGCTGTTGTTTACTAGCTCCCTGGTGGCAGATATGAGAACACCTAACGCGCCTCGCGTAACGCGCGGTCCGAAGTCGTGGACCCAGACTACCGCGTTATAACGAGGCTCGACTGTATGAACGAACTATTGCCTGAAATAAAAATGTATATTATATACAAATGGTATGATAGTAATATATCAGGCCATTATGGTTGTTAAATTTAAATGGGAGTTAACATATAATACATACCTTGCAATCCATACATAATCTAATATTGGTTTAGTGATATTCCATCATAATTACAGCCTACGGGCTAGCAGAAGGTAAATTATGCAATGTTCGTATTATATTCAATGTATTAAACATAATTGGTCATGTGTAATAAATTTGACAAAGTGTGACGATGTACGTGTGGGATAAGACATAGGGACCGTCTTGCCCCATATGCATGGGGACTGTCTTGCCCCAGAGACGTGTGTCTTAATAAGATGTATACAAAGCACAACATACTATTCCACATTTTGTATAGTTTGATCTGTCAACTGATTAATAATATTATCATGTCACCAATTAAGTCCAAGATTCATGATTCACACCGTTGTATGGTGAGTTTCACCATTTTACTATTGGCAAAATATTAGATCAATGCATATAATAGTGCATATAAAAGTTTAAAAACACACTGATTTAATTACGTCTGTCTCGTGTTGCTGAACTTTCGGGTGGGTATCAGATAGAATTAGCTTCATTTTGCACCAGATTTGGAACGTTCAGAGTTATATATTTTGAGTACGTGGTGTGGGCCGTTTTACCTCCAGGGACCGTGTTGCCCCAGGTTACCCCGCTACCTTATTTGTGTTTGAGTGATAATGTGTTGTTTTAACTAACGTTCGTCGCCTGCCAGCGAAATGGCGAACGGAGTTGTACACTGATGGAAAAGGTTCCAGACTAAGGAGGTGCCAAGCAAAGCTCTTCAGGGCACACTCCATCATCCAACGGGAAAGCCCGTGTGGCAAGTCGATGAAAATGCAGAACGTAATAAGACTAAAGACTAAACTGTGTTCGCTCTCGCTGTCTAAACTACCGGCTATAAGGCGCCGTAGCGGCCAAAAGGGTCGAGTTCTGTCTGCGAGAACCGTCGAGTCCTGCGCGAACTGTCGAGTCCTGCGCGAACCGTCGAGTCCTGCGCGAACCGTCGAGTTCTGTCTGCGAGAACCGTCGAGTCCTGCGCGAACCGTCGAGACCTGCGCGAACCGTCGAGTCCTGCGCGAACGAGATACTATGCGCGAACCGTCGAGTCCTGCGCGAACTTTCGAGTCCTGCGCGAACGAGATACTCTGGTTACCACTGAAAATAGCGTTGCCGTTGTAGGATGTGCAGCGAAGTAATGCCGCAAAAAGCATAATATAATATAATATATTACCCAGAGTACAGTGAATGGAAAAAATCCCATAAAAGTGCTAAAAAAATAAATCGATAGTTAAAACGACAATGCCACGAGACGGTCTGCAGAACACAATGAATTCAGTGCAACGTTTCGTGTGAGCTATCGTGGCTTAGCGGTAGAGCCAGTGGCGGATTAAGACATTCGTGGGCCCTAGGCACCCGGCACTTTCGTGGGCCCCAAGTAAACCCACGACAAGATTTTCAAGTTAGCATTTCACTATTTATATCATCAATAAAGCTAATACACGAACAGTTCTTTTAAAAGTCAACAATTGCAAATTACCGATCGCAGATATTGTCGTGGTGTACGGTAGGCTGGTAGCGATTGTTGAAGTCGACTAACACCATCTCACACCTAAGGCTTAGCGATGCGTAGTCTACATGTTTACCTTGCGTATTTCCTTGATGGCAAACGAGCTAATAGTGTCATCAACCAAGAGTGAACGCATCATTTCCGACTCTATGGCTAAAAGTGACAGTGCCGACAAGCACGATTGACCCATCGTGGAACGCTGGTAGTCTTTGATGTTTCAGTACAAAGAAAGATCGCTCGCCTTCGCAGCTTGAGCCGAAAAATTACAGATATATCCGTAGCGCAATGTGAAAGTTAGGGAAACTGGTAATCAGCTTATTTTCATGAAGAAAGGTTATTATCTCGGCACCTGTCTCGAAGTCTCCATATTTTGTGAAGAGACGGAATTCCTTCTCAAAATCAGGCTTAATATCAGTATCGTAATACCGAGTGAGCTCTTCGCACTTCGAGGGGATATCGCTGTCGGCGAGAGATCGAATCTCCCCGAAACGTTCATAGACATTTGTGTAGGCGGCCTTCTGTTTCTTGATTTCGGAGAGTAATCTGTCAATGATGACTAGGTAGGTGTTCACTCGGAAGTTCTCTCGACAATCGCTCATTTTTACCTCTTCTGGTGTTTCGTTGGAACAAATTTCTCTTCTTTGCTCGCTTGTTTTCATCATCCTAATCAAGTCCTGGTGCAACTGACTTTGCTTCATTCTCGAATCGATCGAACCTTTCTGAGTCACGCAAAGAATGGATGTGTTCCAGCAAGACACGGTAATGCATAACCACTGAACCGATCTCAATTCCTGGAGCTTCCAATGCCTTGTTAACTCGGTCCAGGATGTTGTTCCACACAATGCACATAAGGACGATATTCAGAGAGCTTGCTCACCAAAGACATTGGTTCGAGCACGACAAGTGGAGGTTGGGTAGAATTTCTAGCTATCGCGTCAACAGAGTTTTGTAGTACTTTGTAGTTTGATGCCAGCGCCTTCGCGGCATCTGCTCGAGCAGACCATCGTGTTTCTGATAGGCTCTTTACCACTGGAGACTGTTTCGGTAGGTTCTGTAATAGTTTCGACCACCTCTGTGGTGAGGCTGTCAAGAATGTGTAAAGTCGCTGAACGATGGCGAAAAACCTGACCCCATCAGTGCTGGATTCGGCCGCTGCGGTCCCAACTAAATGTAGGCTATGCCCTGCGCATGATACCCATTCAGCAAGAGGGTTCACCTGGTGAAATCGTGCCTGGGCTCCAGAATAAGTTCCATACATATTTCTCGCATTGTCATACATTTGTCCACGGGAATCCTCAAGCTTTATTCTGTATTCGTCTAGGAAAGACTTGAGTGTTTCGAACAAGTATTTCCCCTCGTGTTTCTCAATGTCTATGAAGGCCAGGAAGTGTTCCACGGGTTGTCCGTCAATCCTAACGTATCGCATGACGATGCTCAGTTGATCGATGTGTGCTATATCAGGTGTGGAATCTATGCTGATAGAGTAGTACTTCGCCTTCTTTATTTCAGCAATTATTTTCGCTTTCACCCTGTCCGATAACAGCTTGAAGAATTCTTCACATATTGTTGAAGAAAGATATAATACTTGACCTCTTCCTTTATTTCCACATCGGCGAATATGTTCGGCCAGAAAAGGGACGAACTGTGAGAGAAACTCTAACAAGCCTAAGTAGTTACCATTGTACTTCTGCCCAAACAATTCGGTGTGGCCTCGGAACGAGTGTCCTCTCTCTGCCAAGAAGGTAACAACGGCAACGATGCGCTTGAGAAGTTTGATCCAGTATTGTTGCTCATTCTCCAGCTGCTTTGCGATCGCAGAATCAACACCCCTTCTTTACAGCTACTATGTGACTATCGCTACGCTGATGTGTCGTGATTCTGTGCGCATTTTACCCAGTTATTGAAACCATTAAGAGAAAAGCTATCACTTCCGCTCATGAATAGCTTACATACATAACAATGCACATTTCCAGTTGATGGAGAATACACCAACCAGTCCATCGTTACACTCTTCTCGTTAGCAAGCCATCGAACAAAGAATTTCCGTTGTACGTATTTTGTCTTGGACGTGAACGATCTCGCCGATTTGTGAAGATCCTTGTCCAAGTCCTGTGATGGTGGGTTTCTTGTAAAATGATCTGTCAATTCCTGAGCACTTTTCAGAAAACAAAGCTGAAAACAGGGAGCGGCCATAATTTATCAGGAGGGGAACCAAGGAATGAAGGGATGGCTCAGTTTTTAGTGCACAGGATTTGGGGGTGAGTTGGATTTCAAATACAGCCAATACTTCCACCTCACTCGCTCCTCGATAAATAATGATCACTCCTTAATAACACCTCTATAATGTCTGTAAAAAACATTAAAACATGTAAGGCCTACATCATGATATGCCAAAACAGGTTTTCGGGAACATTCAGTCTACAAAAATATGCTCGGCTATTTTCGTGGGCCCCTGCCTTCGTGAGCCCTAGGCACGTGCCTATAGTGCCTATTGGTTGATCCGCCACTGGGTAGAGCGTTCGATTTATGTTTGGAGGGACTTGGGTTCAATCAGCGGTATGTCTGATTTACGTTTTTCTCGTTTAATGTTATTATTATTTTATCAATTATTATTATTTTATTTAGTCCAATATTCGCTTTCGTTTAATTTCATATAATTATCACATGTAAAACAAGTTAGAATACATATATATGTATATATATATTCTAACTTGTTTTACATGTACTTATATATATATATATATATAAGTACATGTTAAAAAGTTAGAATATATATATATATATATATATGTACATATATATATATTATATATATATATATATGGGTTCAATCCGCGGTATGTCTGATTTACGTTTTTTTCTCGTTTAATGTTATTATTATTATTATTTTATCAATTATTATTATTTTATTTACTCCAATATTATGTTTGTATTTATGTTTGGAGGGACCTGGGTTCAATCAGCGGTATGTCTGATTTACGTTTTTCTCGTTTAATGTTATTATTATTTTATCAATTATTATTATTTTATTTAGTCCAATATTCGCTTTCGTTTAATTTCATATAATTATCACATGTAAAACAAGTTAGAATACATATATATGTATATATATATATATGTATTCTAACTTGTTTTACATGTACTTATATATATATAAGTACATGTTAAAAAGTTAGAATATATATATATATACATATATATACATATATATATATATATATATATATATATATATATATATATATATATATATATATATGGTTTCAATCCGCGGTATGTCTGAGTTACGTTTTTTTTCTCGTTTAATGTTATTATTATTATTATTTTATCAATTATTATTATTTTATTTACTCCAATATTATGTTTGTATTTATGTTTGGAGGGACCTGGGTTCAATCAGCGGTATGTCTGATTTACGTTTTTCTCGTTTAATGTTATTATTATTTTATCAATTATTATTATTTTATTTAGTCCAATATTCGCTTTCGTTTAATTTCATATAATTATCACATGTAAAACAAGTTAGAATATATATATAAGTACATGTTAAAAAGTTAGAATATATATATATATACATATATATATATATATATATACATATATATATATATATATATATGTATATATATATGGGTTCAATCCGCAGTATGTCTGATTTACGTTTTTTTCTCGTTTAATATTATTATTATTATTTTATCAATTATTATTATTTTATTTACTCCAATATTCGCTTTCGTTTAATTTCATATAATTATCACATGTTGTGCATTAAAAGTACATGTCAAAAGAAATAAATATAATAATTATATATATAAATATACATATGTCGTGCAGAATAAATATATATTAGAATAAATATATATGTATATATATATATAGATATATATATATATATATATATATATATATATATATATATATATATATATATATAATACGCACATTGCTGGTGATATCTTAGTGTCTGGGTCTGGCGTGTTGCGGTATTGTAAGACCGCTCGCTGTACTGCGTCTGTGTCCAGATCGCCCTTCCCGCCAGTGTTGTCCGTTATCAAGCGCTTCATTATCTTAACGGCGACCTCCGCGCGGCAATTGCTGTGGGGGAAGGCGACTGAGGACAGCCGATGATTCACGCCCCACGTACGTAGGAACTGGCGGGTGTCAGTCGTATGTGTATTCTGGACCGCCGTCTGATGCAAGCTCCTCCGGTGTCCCGTAGGTCACGAATGTCTGTCTCAGAATGTTAACCAGGCCAGCCCCGCCCGCCGATGCCTTCGCGATGATGGGCCAATTCGAGTAGCGATCGACAACTACTACGTAGTGCACGCCCTTGTACGAGAAGAAGTCAGAGCATATCGCCTGGAACGGGTAGACGGGCAATATGGGCCAGGTGGGCGGTGCGGCTGGCTGGGACGGGGCCATACGATGGCAGTGTTCGCATTCGTTGCGGACCTTGGCGATGTCCTCTGTCATACCGGGCCAGAATATCGATGTTTCCGCTCTTGCCGTCATCATAGACACGCCCTGGTGTGCCGCGTGGAGGGCGGCCAGCACGGCGTGGAGTAGCGCGGCTACACCGTCGGTTGTAGACAGCTCATGTCGGTACTGGTGAAACTGTCGGATGGGCACTGGCATCTCGCTCCGAGTCATCGGCATGCCGTCCTCGATCAGTTCAGTGAGTAGGTGCATATCGGGGTTGCTCGCGGTGGCCTCTCTCACGCGATCCCATGTCACCGACCCCAGTATCCCGGTGGCGTCACGGAATGTCAGTAGTTCTGAATCAGCGTCATCTGGTTCGTGCGTCCTAATCAAAAGCAGCGCGTCAGGATGAGTGTGGCCCCATAGGGTATCCGCTAGTGATGCGTGATCGTCCGGGAGGTCCGTCTTCACCGGGCGTCCCTACCCGGCGTGACATTGCGTCGGCTGCCTTGTTTCTCATACCCGGCACGTGGGTAACACGGAAGCGGTATCGCAGTGTTTTCTCTTTCAAGTTACGTAGGCGTGAGTTTGGTATATCCTCCAGGGAGCGATCGCCGAAGATCTTCAAGAGTGGCTTGTGATCGACCGCGATGATGAGATCCTGGCAACCAAGCACGAAGTAGCGTGCTTTATCCAGTGCATCGGCGACTGCCAGCGCCTCGCCTTCAATCGGGGCGTAGCGCGATTCCGCCGTGTGTGTAAATCGGCTACCGACCAGGGTGACTTTCCAGCCGCCGTTGCAGCAAAACGGTTTCACCGGCGTGCAATCACAGTGCTTCTGTAGTAGCCAGAATCCGATTCCGGTTTTCGACCAGTCGGTGGCGATGCAGGTCGGCTTGCTCTTGTCAAATATCCTGACGCCGTTCTCGATTTCCTGGACGATGTGCTCCTTCGACTCATCGAATATCTCCTGAAGCTCAGTGTTCCATCGAAATTGTTGGCCCGCTTTCAGGAGTGCGCGGAACGGTAGCATTCGTTCCGCCATGCTGAAGGCATACGAGACCTGGTTCACGAGACCGAACCATGAGCGGATGTCGTGAATGTTACGTGGCACGGGGAAGTTCAGGATTGCATCAGAATACTTCGGGCTGGGTAGTACGCTGTCCATTGTGATGGTGAATCCCGCGAATTCCACGACGGGGCTGCTAAAGATGAATTTCCCCGGGTTCAGGGTTATGCCATTCCGACCGCACACGTCAAGCCATTGCACGGCCTGGTGGAAGCTGTCGGCGATACTATCCGACCAGAGCAGAGCGTCGTCGATGCATTTCGTGTGCTCGCCTATTTCCGAGACGATCTCGTCGTATCGGCGAGTGTAGCCGTCGCCCGACGCGCGATACCCCTGTGGAGCGACACAGTAGCGGTAACGTCCCCACGGCGTGATGAACGTCGTCAGGTGTTTATCGTCCTCGTGCAGCGGCACGCTGTGATACCCATTCCAAGCATCGAACACCGTCTTACGCTTGTTCTCGGGGACACCTCGCGCCTGATGGAACGGGGATGGGGTGTGGTGTGTTTCACGTGCTGCATAGACATTTAATGCCTGGAAGTCCACGGTGCGTCTTGGCTTGCCATTCTTTTTGGCACAAATCACCATACGGTGGCACCATGTGACCCGATCGCCGACCGGTACCTTCTCGAGCACACCGAGACGTACATCCTCGTCTAAGCCGGCCTTGACCTCCTCCTGCCAGTGCACGGCCACCGGTATTGGACTGTGTCGTGCGACGGGTGTCGCATCCTTGTCTATCATCAGTCGTAAGGGTGGGCCAGACATCATGGGCAGTGTTTGGTGGGTACATGTGTTGAATATGCTCGCCGCGTACCGTCTCTTCAGCCACAATTCGATCGCTGCTCGATTCTCCTCGGTCGCGGGCATCGGTAGGCCCTCGGGAAGTGGCGGCGGTCCTGTCCGCGGGGTGCATGGGCATGGGGTCGGAGCGGCTGCATCATCTGATGCAATGACCTCGCCAATGGTCGGGAATGTCTCGCTAATCATCCCAAGGTCGATGCACGCGGCCCGTGACAGGAAGACACGATCTGATGTGTTGGTGATGTAGGCGATTTGTCGTGTCTCGTGCGTTATGGCCCGGCTGTCGGTACCCGAGAATCGCACCACCATCGCTCCGAGGATAGGTATCCCTCCCTCGTTCGCCGCTCGCATCGTCATGGTGACCGGTATGAGGTCGTCCGCATTGAGCCCCATCCTCTCGGCCACTTGTATGCCCATTAGGCAGCTCTGGCATCCGGTATCTGCCATCGCGGGGAGTTCGGCGGCGCTTACTCGCTTCCTGAGTGCGAAACCGAGGGCACGGTAATCCTCCTCGAACGCTCCGACGTTGACCCGGACATACGGCTGCGGGTCGGACGCGCGTTTATGCCATCTGTCACAAAGGTTATCGTACAGATGGTGGTCTAGTGCGATCGCGTTGACGTCGGCAACCGGTCCGTTGAACACTGTGCACAGTTCGAAGGCCGCGGACTGTTCATCACTTGTCTCGGCGGTCTCAGTCGGCCGGCGGGTATACGCCTTGCCGAGGCAGGCGCGTTCTATGTGGTTCACGTTTTTGCATTTACTACATCGCTTGCCGTACGCTGGGCATTGGCTTCTCCTTATGCTCCACGGCGGGTTCTTACCGTGGCCTCTCTCCGCACAGAACCAACACAGTGCAGTGGGGTCGAACGTTTGCTCTGGCTTCGGATCAGGTCTCGGCTTAGTCGTCGCCGCGCCTCTGGTTCGTACCTCATGTTGCTTATTGCGGCGATATGTACTACTTGCCGCGTTTACACTCGGGGTATCCAGCAGGCGCGATACCGATCGTTTGCCCGACTCACGCGCCTCGACGAATTTAATCATCTCCTCGATCTTCATCTTTTGGTTCTGGTCGCTTAACAAGTCCAACTGAATCTCGTCGTCCACGATACCGCGAGCGAGTACGTCACGCAATATCTCGCCGGCGAAGTCGACCATCTCGTCGCAACCGGCTTTGGTGCACTTGATTCGATAATCACAGGTGTCAGCCTGACCCTTGATTCGGGCGTAGAATGATCGAATTTGTTCCTCGCGTCCCTGGCGCATGTCGTGTAATGCGTATCGTGCCACCATGATGTTTTCACTACGCACCGCGAGTGCCTTTATCGCCGCTAACACGTTTGCCTCGGTGCCTCCGACCATGGAGCCTCCGTTTGAACGAGTGAGGTCCCGTCTCAATTCGTCATCACAGCACTCCAATAGTTGAACAACGATGTCGTCTCCCCGGAGGCGTGTGCCGTCTCGATATTCGCCCCACCTGGTTTCGAAGTATGCCCAGGTTTCTGACGTACCAGCTAACGATACAGTAGGGCGTTTGAGCTTTTCCATTTGCCCACCAGGTGTCGCCGCGGCATGAATCGAGTGTGTCAACCCATGAATCTTTAGGAGTTCGACTACTATTGCAGCGTCGTCGTTCCGTGATACGTAGTCGCATCCTGGGAATGGACATGCAACCTCAATCACCATGTTTGCGGTGCTACCTGGCTCTAGACAGTTTTATGGCAGAGTCCGTAGCCGTAGCCGTAGCCGTAGCCGTAGGGGTTCAATGTTATCAATAGGTGCCAGCGTAAATGTGTATATTTACTAGTTTCTCCATCGAATAGTCGCCCCGTACTTAGCTGCTGTCCAAGCTTGTTTGATTATAAAGAAGAACGATGTTCTCTTGCATTTAATCACGTATTTAATAGTCAAATCGGTTAAACGATACAATAATCAAACAAGCTGTTTCTGGTATGGTGGCCCGGATGCTTCTGGGTACGGGGAGCATCTCTTATATATGCGCAAGTAGTAAGCGGGAGTGTTCATTGTTTCCTAATAATATAATATATTACTCAGAGTAGTGAATGGAAAAAATCCCATAAATGTGCCCAAAAAAATTCAATTGATAGTTAAAACGACAATGCCACGAGACGGTCTGCAGAACACAACGAATTCAGTGCAACGTTTCGTGTGAGCTGTCGTGGCATAGCGGTAGCGCATTCGATTTTTTTTTGGAGGGTGCTGGGTTCAATCCGCGACCGCGGTATGTGTGATTTACGTTTTTTCTCGTTTAATGTTATTATTATTATTTTATCAATTATTATTATTTTATTTATATTCGCTTTCGTTTAATTTCATATAATTATCACATGTTGTGCATTAAAAGTACATGTCAAAATAAATAAATATATATATATATATAAATATACACATGTCGTGCAGTAAAGTACATGTAAAACAAGTTAGAATAAATATATATGTTTGGTCGCATGATACGTGACTTCATCCCGGTGATCCCCGGCAAGTATCTCCCCACGACACCTGGCGCGACACGCTACGTGCCCGCGAAGACGCACTCCGCAAAAGGCACATCAAGACACACGAGTACTGGAGCGAACACACCAGGCGTCTGCCCGCACTGGCAGTGGGGGACTATGTCCGCATCCAGAAACACACTGGACAACACCCGAACAAATGGGACCGCACCGGCACGGTCGTGGAAGTCAAACAGCATGACCAATACCAAGTCAAAGTCGATGGATCCGGTCGCGTGACACTCCGCAACCGTCGTTTCCTACGGAAGTTCACATCGATCACTTCCCCGGAACCACCTCGACCAATCGATGTAGACCTCGGCATGAGAATAGCCCCGACCCCGCCGCCACCACGTACGATCACACCGATGTTGCCATCGCCGCCCAACGTGTCACCCGCCACACCTACTGGCCCGACTCCGGCCCCAGACGTGATTCACCGATCCCCGTCTCACGAAATGTCAAGAAATGACAAGCGATGTCGAACGATTATGCTGCAACATGCAGCCTGTCAAATGTTTCAGCCTTCGACCTGTAAGTAATACAAGAAGGTGTGTGGCAGCGGTCTCAATCTCCTAACCACCTGTTTTTGGGGCCAACTTCCCATCTCCCATCTGTTTGTGGGTCCAACCTTTTACCCAAACTGCCACCTCCCACCATTTTTTAGAGTCAATCTATGCAATCTACCACCTCCCACCATTTTTTTTAGATTTAACCTCTCACCAATTTTTTAGACCAACCTCGCACTTTCTGCCACCCCAATTACTTGTGTACTGTAGTGAACATCATTTTCTGAAGTTACATATTTCTTACTACAAATCAGTTTAGTAGCAGGGTTGGAGTCACTATGATGATAAAGAAATGATAATTATTGTGTTAATTACATAATTATAACAAAAATAATTGATTTTAAGTTCAAATAATGATAATTAACCTGTGATGAAAAATAATGATCATCATGCCATCAGGTTATTTAATTATGTTGTCACCATTTAGGTGGAAATACCAGATTCCACAAGTTTCTCCAGGCTTTTTGATGTTTCAATGAGTTTCACAGTGGAGTATACATAGCAGGAGACACTAACAGTCATTCACTGCTGAATGCCTAACATTTCCTATGAAGCCTACTTTGAAGCATACTTTTAATTAAATCCCCTACACAACTTTTTTGTACACAAGTCTATGAAGACATGCTCCACAGGCTTGCCATTGAAGCCATTCACTCACTGGTGATCAAGTAATGGATAAGGGTTACACACTTACAGCAGTGGACCAACATGAATACTGACCAGCACTAAGCAGATTGTCTTCATCACTTGTATCACTAAATCTAAATCAATCAAACACTTTCTTACAGCATGTACATCATTGGCTCTAACCAACTCATCTCATTAAGAACTACTGAACAAATATAATCAGCTGTCCATGAAGCAACAACAGAACAGTATGGGATAACCAGACTGTGTTACATCAGCAGACAACTGTCAAGCATCACTCTTTCTTTGTTTGTGTTTTGTTAAGCCGTCATGTCTACTACAAAGTTTTCCATGCTACAACATGGTTTGATATGTGATTGGTAATGAAAATGATAACGAAGAATTATAAATTATACACATACCTAGTGACAAGATGATAATACAAATTATAACAAACACATTATACTTATCACAATGAACACTCTTAATGACTCTGACCCTGTTTAGTAGCATTATGTTTCTGGCACAGAATATGCTGTTGAGTGTTTGACCTATATCTTACTTTCATATCAACATCATTTGCAACTGTTACAACAAATCAGACCTACAATGAATATAATATTTTCATAATATAATATATATGGCATCTTGTGGCAGTACAATTATTATGTATATATGTATGTATTTATGTAACCACACATGCATAATCACTAATCACCTGTCATTTTATGCAAACAGTACAGTTAAAATGCCTAAAATTTAATGATAATTATATATTTTCTACAGGATATCGATTTACTGGTACTCGACCCTACAGTATTGACAATGGTGGGACGTTACAGAGCTGACGTGTTTGGTGTGCCAGCACGAAGGGACAATGATGCTATGCGGCACTATACATACCACCAGTTCTGTGGCGACATGGCAAGCTGGGAATAAGGTAACCGCCGTGTTATACTAAGCTGTTGTGTGTGGCAAATTAGACAGACATTTCCAAGTGAAAATGGACAATACATTGGGTTCAAAGTTCATAGATTAGGTTAAGTCATTACTTGTTAAACATGAGTGCACATTCATACGCTTTGTAAAAAATTATCCAGACACATTATGAAGTTACCCATGACAGTTTTGAAACCACAGTGCTTTCATAAACATTTTTACTTTTGAATTGTTTGATATTACACAACAAATACACAGGTTAAATGACACGTTGGTTACCTGTTCCTACCTTGCTTTTCTCCATTACATTGGGAACTAATGTCAACGACACGGTTAAGTCTTTGTAAATCGAGTACGATGCCTGGCAACTAGCTCAGATGTTGGTGGAGCAGGCACTGTTGCGATGTTGGGTGCAATGTTTCTGGGATTGTCAGGCTTGATGCCACGCTTCCTGGCTTTGGGCAATTCATCCTCTATGCAGGCACAGATGATAGTCTCGTGCAGGCTGACAATGTACTCATAATGTTTCAGTTGCCGCTCTGGCAGAATTGTCCAGTTTTTCCATCTTTAGTTGAATACCTTGTGGTAACTGTAAATTAACAAACAAACTTAATGATGTGTTATACAACAATTAATAACTCTTGTTAGGCAGGATAGCATTTGCAAGACATTCTCCATTCCACATGCTGGTGCTATGTACTGTTTCAACGTAAATAGCTAAATGATTTAACACAAATGTAATATTATTGAAAATACTGGATATGAAAGTATATGCATAACATGATATACACATGCTGTTTTTATTTTGCACTGTATTACTGGTTGTGTATTGCAACGCAATAAACCTCCCATTGGAAATATTAACATATATGATTGATGTTTCTTTCTTTGTGTAAACAGCCATCTGAAACATTGTTTTAATCACTATGTAGTCTTCTTTACAAAATACTAACTAACCCAAGGGGCTAAGTAGAAACATAATCGCTATTTGTGCTGTAATGGAATGTCATTGTTGTGTCTAACAACAATGTATACAAGCTATGCTTACACAGTGTGCCCTTTGCTGTTTGTCTTCAGTGGCAAATCTTTGTGCTTCTTCTATTGCTGCGAGGAAATTTCGTGCCCGATACAATGGGAAGCTGCAATAGATAAGTTTAAACTGTTATGTTTCATAAGCATGATCCAGTTGCCAACTCCACCGCTGGTGGACTTTTGAGCACACACTGTGAACATGGACATTCCAGCTAAGTTTGTTATGGACACCCAGGTATTTGTACTGACCGATCTGGGCAATTTCTTCACCATGGATAACAACAGGCAAGTGATCGGCAACAATACATTTAGCATAAAAATCATCTCTTGAGTCTTACTAACATTGAGTTTGAAGTGGTTGTTGTCACACCAATGTACAAAGCTTTCAATTTCAGAAGTGTACATACTGATGTCAGAATCAGCATGTAACAGACTAAGAATAGCCGAATCATCAGAAAATGTTATGTAGTTGTTAGTACTGCTGCTGGTACAGTCATTTGTATATAGAAAGTACAAAATCGGCAAACTGACACAACTTTGGGGTGCACCGATATTTGTTACCACAGTTTAGGAAAGAGTCTGATTTACTTTAACAAGCTGCACTATGTCTGTTAGAAAAGAATGATATCACTTGATGAAATATGGATTGACATTCATTTGTTTCAACTTACTGAGCAGGGTGTGAGGTTGGATTAGGTTAAACGCCAAGCTATAGTCTATAAACAATAGTCTAGCATAAGCCATGGGCTTGTCTAAGTGTTTCAAAATTAAATGGACAACAGTGTTGACAGCATCATATGTTCCTCTGCCCTGCCTGTAGGCATATTGGAATGGGTCAAGATAGTCCTGAACGTCTAACCACAGTTTACAAGCCACTAAGCAATCCAAACATTTCATAACAATTGATGTAAGTGCAACAGGTCTGTAATCATTGTTTCCTTTTGGGCAAATTATCTTTGGTACAGAAGTAATATATAAGTAATATATGAGGTTTTCCAGAGTATTGGAACCCTGTGGCCATCGACCGAAAGTTGGAATATGGGTTATATGGGGCACCAAGCCGGTGCCAGCTCCTCAGCAAATGTTTTCAATAAAAAAGCTGGAATGCCATCAGGACTAGTTGCTTTTTCTACTACATACATGTTGGAAGACTTTAGTAACAACATCTACATCAATTTCAAGCCTATCGGCATTACTGAGAGTTATAAGTAGATGAACATTGTTGGACTCTCGATAAGCCAATGGCTTCCTTGTCCACTTGCCATCTGGGCCTTTGGCTTGGATGACAAATCTTGTTAAATCTACTGACAAACACATCGCTGAGCACAGAATCACATCTACTGGAAGAGTCCTGAATATCAAAACGTCTGTAAAAATTATTCATTTCATCAGCAAAAGCCTGTTCATTTGTATATCTAGTTCTTTGCATTTATAATACAAGTTGAAATACTAAAACAAAACAAACAATAAATAAACATGATTACAGATCATCAAAGTGTTTGGTCACCTTTACCTTTTTGTTAGTGACACTTGAGAAGCCACTTTCAAAGCTGACTCAACCACTTGTCTAAGCCAGCTAAATGCCATGTCTAAACCAGAGTGGGTTGACGGCTCCAGTGATATGCTTATTAAATCAATAAATATTATCACTTAATATTGTGTCAAAATATAATTATTTTTTTTATCATAAAAATTTATTGTGCTCAAGTATCGGTGAAAATGTGCAAGAATGTACCTTTGTATTTAATATATGGTATTTGAATAACACAATGTTGTTACTATATTTCTCTGTGACTTTCTTACGCATTTTTGTGACTTTATTTTCATTACTTTTTTCATGTAGCTTTATTTCCACTCACTATCTCTATATGTATATCAACATAGACAAATATTTAGTTGTATCTGTAACATACCTTAACCTTTCATTAAATAACTATTTTATTTGCATATTTCATGCCCCATGTTACAGGGGCCTACTTTCCATTTAGTGATGTGCCCATCAAATTGACGTTGGATGGTAGCAATGTGCATGCATGCAATGCGTTGTCCATAGTACAATAAAATAATTTATTTCCTCGATATATGGTGAGTACCCATAATTGATAATGTTTATACTGTTTATATTCTATACTGTAGTTAAAGTTTATATAGTATATAAAATATTATTCACTGCTTTCTGAAATTTTGTTTGGTCAAATGCTGGTTTTTTGTCTGACACAGTTATATGAACATCTGTCCACATGCACAATTCACACCAGGATATTACTGCCAGTCTGGGATGGTTTTACATTACAACCCACTTGGAGGCATTATGTTTAACAATGTGTCAATGAGGCAGGGCAATACACAACACATTAGCAGATTGGACTGATGCTTATCTGTGTGCACTGATGGGACAGTAGTGACTCACTGAAGCTTCCAGTGTTGTTACAACAATGATTGCATTTTAACTTAAAACAACCATTCTTCCATAACCGTTCTTTCCACATCTTTAGATGATCATTTACGTGTTTGTTCATATTATGATGTAACTTTTTTCAATTTGCTACATTTCAATGGGCTAATTCTTTCCCACCATAATTTATCCAAGCATGAGCATGAAATAGGGCCACACTTGGACAATGACAAATGTACGTAATTTCATTGAAGTGGGTACCAATGTTTTGCTGACATATTAGACATAGAATAACCGGCAATATAAACTGTGCATAGCTTTGGTGTCTGATAACTACTTAGTGTACATTATTCATCAGACATTTTGTATAACAAAATGTGAATCCGAAAAGTGGAGGTAGAAAGGAGTGGAGAAGAAGAGCGAGACTGAGATGGGAGGACTGCGTGAAGAGAGATTTAGTGGGAGGAGAATGAGGGTGAGGGATAGAGGGGTAGAGTGGAGACAATTGGTGGAGGCCGTAGTAATACGGGACTAGTTATGAAGAAGGCGGAAAATAAATCATCAACCAGTATCGGTGCCAGCCTCACCCGGACTACAGGGAAAAAGAGGAGAGCAACAACAATAACTTGTCTAAGCACATGGGTGAGTTTTTGCTACACTAAGCCTATGCCATGGAGATTATCAACATGCCTCATATGCAACATGCAGGCACTATATTTGATGTGGGTGTGTGCGTGCGCACGGCTACAACAAATCAAATGGTGTCCTCGACCAGACCTGAGGCGGAAGTACTCGGTACTCGAGTAATTTTTTTTTTAAATACTCGTACTCATATCACTTGTGTCAGGTACTCGTATTCATACTCAATGTACAAAAAAATTATGAGTACATCTGTGTACTTTTCAATATATACTGTGAAAACTAATTTATTTGTAGTTCACAAAATGAAACTTTCCTGAAGTATTTCAATGTTCAATTATTTTTTTTTAATGTTCAATTATTTTTTTGGCCTGGGGCTGGGTCTTGCCATTCATACACATAGCACACACCCTTTTTCCAATAGTCATGACTATGATACCAAAAAAAGACAACATACAGCAACTTTTCCCAGTAAGAAACACCCTGTTAAGCAAACAATTGTTTAATTTAATTCATATTGTTGTAGCCTGTCGGGTTGCGTCGGTAGGATAGTAACGTTAGTTCCGTTACTTGTAATTAAAACGTTGATATATTTTTACATTCAACTTGTCATTAAAAGAGGGAGTTGTTCCGTTTGAATGGAAAGAAGCAAACATCATACCATTATTTAAAAAGGGTTCGAGAAATAAGTCAGAGAATTACAGACCAGTGAGTTTAACGTCAGTGATTTGTAAATTATTAGAAAGGTTAATTAAAGACCATATGGTGGAATTCCTCGTTAAGCATAAATTATTAAATTCATCTCAACATGGATTCCTTAAAGCGAGGTCATGCTTAACAAATATGTTATGTTTTTTAGAAGAAATCACTAAGTGGATAGACGTGGGATCGCCAGTAGATATTATCTACTTAGATTTTCAGAAAGCTTTTGACAAAGTGCCACATCAAAGATTACTACTTAAATTAAAAGCCCATGGTATCGGGGATAGCATAACTGACTGGATAGAACAATGGCTGACTGACAGAAGACAACGAGTTGTAGTAGATGGAGAAGTTTCAAATTGGAAATCGGTTTTGAGTGGGGTACCTCAAGGATCAGTATTAGGACCTATATTATTCTTAATTTATATCAATGACTTGGACGACAGTATAACAAGTAACGTACTGAAATTTGCGGATGACACAAAACTGTTTAGAAAGGTTAATACTGATGGTGATAAACAACATTTACAAAACGATCTAGACAGATTAGTGAAATGGTCTGAGAAATGGCAGATGTTGTTCGATTTTGGGAAATGTAAATGCCTACATACAGGACATAGGAACTTGAATGTAAACTATAAAATGGGAGATACTGTTCTGGGTACTACTGTAAAAGAAAAGGACTTAGGAGTTACAATAAGCGCTGATATGAAAGTTTCAGAGCAGTGTGGTATTGCAGCTTCAAAGGGTAATCAAATTCTTGGATTGATTAGAAGAAACATAACATACAAGGGAAAAAAGTTAATTATACCTCTTTATAAAGCAATAGTTAGACCTCATTTAGAATACTGTATACAAGCATGGAGACCATATCGTAAGAAGGATATAGATACGCTTGAACGCATACAAAGGAGAGCAACTAAAATGATTCCAGAACTGAGAGACCTTAGTTATGAAGAACGCCTGAAAGAATGTGGTTTAACAACTCTAGAGACAAGGAGGTTAAGAGGAGATCAGATTGAAGTTTTTAAGATATTGAATGGGTATGAAAATATTGATAGAAATATGTTTTTCTCACTCAAGAAGGATAGCAGAACTAGAGGACATGAGGTAAACTTAGTAAAGGATCAATGTAGATTGGACATCAGGAAGCACTCGTTCTCACAGAGGACAATAAATGAATGGAACAAATTGTCTACAGATTGTGTAACTGCTAGCAGCGTGAATATGTTTAAAAACAAGGTTGACACATATCTCAGGAGGGCAGGCTATAAGTAGATGAACATTGTTGGACTCTCGATAAGCCAATGGCTTCCTTGTCCACTTGCCATCTGGGCCTTTGGCTTGGATGGCAAATCTGGTTAAATATAGGTTAATTCTTTTAATGCATAATACTAAAACGTAATAAAAATAAATTAATATATAAAAAGTAGAAAAATAAATTAGTAAAATAAATACAGTAATTAAATAACTATTCTAAAATCTAAATTTTAGCTACAGCTCACTAGGATTGAGACAGAAAATGTAAATACATGTGTGTGTGTGTGTGTGTGTGTGTGTGTGTGTGTGTGTGTGTGTGTGTGTGTTTGTGCGTGCGTGCGTGCGTGCGTGCGTGCGTGCGTGCGTTTGTGTGTGTGTGTGTGTGTGTGTGTGTGTGTGTGTGTGTGTGTGTGTGTGTGTGTGTGTGTGTGTGTGTGTGTGTGTGTGTGTGTGTGTGTGTGTGTGTGTGTGTGTGTGTGTGTGATTTATATATATATATATAACTTAACTAATGTATAAGTAGTTACACTATAACAAATAAACATATAAGTTGATAATTATAACATAACTATATTAATGCAGGAACTAGAATGTAGCACTTAGAAGGAGAGTTTATAAAAGTGAGTCTTTAGACGTGCCTTGAAAGTGGAGAGTGTCTGACATTTTAATGTCAATTGGCAGAGTGTTCCACAGAATCGCCGCAGCGACTGTAAACGAACAATCTCCAGCTTTGACGTGAGTCCGCTGAACAGTTAACATGTTATTGTTAGCAAAGCGCAATACTCTTGTTGGTGTATACGGGCATACAAGGTCACATAGGTATTTCGGTTCTGCGCTCTACAGGGAGCCAGTGAAGAATACACAAAAGAGGCGTGGCGCTATCGCTTCGTGGCCGGCGTAAGATTAACGTCGCAGCCGAATTGTGCATCCTCTGCAGGCGAGCAATGTTGTTAACACAAATACCATATAGAAGAGAATTGCAGTAGTCAAGCCGTGACGTAATAATGGCATTGACGACACGTTCCTTTGTTGTCATTGGAAGATAACGGCTCATCCGGTTAATGCAGCGGAGATGGAACGAACACACACTGACGATGCTTGACACTTGCTTCTTAAGATCAAGGTGTCGATCCATGACGACACCAAGGTTACGAACAGATCGTAACGCAATAATTGTGACATCACCTACGAGCGCAGCTGCAGTCCTGGGTACCACAGGGAGATATTCCGTTTTATTGTCATTCATGCGCAGGCAGTTTGATGTCATCCACTGCTTCACAACATCCAAACAGTCTTCCATACGTCGCAGCGTAGTAGCCAAAGCTGTCACGGTTAGGTCAAAGTGACAGTACAATTGCAGATCATCCGCGTAATTATGAAACGAAAGTCCATGCGCTCTGATTATATCGACGATGGGTTGGACGTACTGCGAGAATAGCAATGGTCCAAGCACCGAAACCTGCGGGACACCCGATGTCAAACATGTTGTGTTCGATGACGCATCACGAATGACTACTCGCTGAGTCCGATTCTGCAGATAGGATTGCAACCAGCCAAGCGCCTTGCCCACAATGCCATAACGAAGCGTAGCCGCTGAATCATTATCTTGTGGTTGATTGTATCAAAGGCGGCACTAAGTCGATGAGCACAAGTGCTGTACCTTGTCTGTTATCAATCGCGACTTTCATGGCATTTGTAACACATAACAATGCGGTTTCAGTTGAATGATTTTTTCCGGTAAGCTGATTGGAAACAATCCTGCATTCGCTGATCGGAAATATGACAGATGAACTTTCGGGCAATAACTTTCTCGATGACTTTGGATAGATGGCTTAGATTGCTAACTGGACGGTAGTTGTTCCGTGTGTCCTTATCGAGTGATGGTTTCTTTAGCAATGGCCGAACAATTGCCTGCTTAAGCAGTCTAGGCATAACTGCATTCACTAGAGAGGCGTTTGTAATGCATGTGACGATAGGCACAATATAGTCTATGTTATCATTCAGTTGTTTAGTGGGAAGGGGATCAAGCGCGCACGTCTTATCTGTGTTGGCGAGAATAGACGCTATCTCGGCTGTATTGGTAGGCTCAAACACTTCGAGAGAGTCACTAAAACAAGGTGTCTCGTCCACTGAATGATCTACAGCAATGTGGCAATGCAAGCTAGTAAGCAACTTCTCAATATTCTCGTGGAAGTAACGTGAAAATGAATCACAACTTTCCTTCGTTGAATTGAATTCGGGAAGTTGCATTTGATGGACTTCAAGCGATCGCAGAATGCGAAACATACTTTTGTTGTCAGCGTATTCTAAACGTTCTTGGAAATATCCCATTTCTCTTTCCATTATCAATGCAGAACACTCATCACGTGAGTTAACATACAACTGACGATGTATCTCTAGGTTGGTCCTCCTCCACAGATTTTCTAGTTTGCGTCTCCTTTCGCGGGCATCTGCTATATCCACATCGTACTAGGGGTGGGGAATGTTGTTTCGAGTGCGTACACTGCGCCAGGAAGCGTGTTTATCGAGACACATCGTTAAGTTGTTGTTATACGTCGCGACCAGTTCTTCCACCTGCTGATCTTTACCACACTTTGTCATATCTACACAAACAGACTCTATTTCACTTCTGAGTTGTCAGTGTTCCGGGAATTCCGTTTTGCAGTCATCGCCACCACAAGAGGTCTTGCCAAGGTACTGACTGCAATTTCAATTCGATGGTGATCTGACACAGAGTCTGGAATAACTGTAACGGAGGAGGTTAAGTTGTTATCACTACTACTAACCACCAGATCTAGAATATGATCAATATGGTGCGTTGGCGAAAGTACATGTTGTGTCAGGTTGAACGAGTCTAGTAGATTGCGTAGTGATTCTGATTTAGTTTAGTTGTCGAAGTGTACATTGAAATATCCTGCAATGATGGTGGGCACAACGGATATGACAGCTTCAGTGAATAAGTGTTTTAGCTCGACATAAAATTCTTATATTAATCCGGATGACTTGCTGGACACAGGGGGTGGTAGACAACCTACAGGGGGTGGTAGACAAACCATACGTTGTATTTCACAGAGTGCGGGTTAATGATCTGAAGAAGGAGTAGGTCCATGGTCGTAAAAGACAACTTCGGTTGCAACTTTGTCTTGTATGTGTTACGATGCACAATTACAACTCCATCGCCACGACCAGATGAGTAGTATGTGAGTGTTTTTGAAACTTCAAAATATATTTGTGACGTCACAACCCCTAACGACAGTGGCGCCCCTGGCGATTGGAGATAACTCTAACCATTCACTAACTTGGAACAATCGTAGATTATGGCGCCCCTAACCATTACGTAACTCGGAACAATCGTAGCCACAGCAACGGGGTTTCCCCTAGCAACGGGGTTTCCCTTGGGGTTTGCGCTGATACAGTCGCCAGGAGCGCTTGTTGTAGCAGTAGTAGTAGTAGTAGTAGTAGTTGTTGCTGTGTTAGTAGTAGTAGTAGTAGTAGTACTACTACTACTACTACTACTACTAGTAGTTTGCATGTTGAAAGTTTGCAAGTTGGAAATTTGTGAGTTGGAAGTTTGCGAGTTGGAAGTCTGTGATTTTGAAGTATGTGCTTTGGAAGTTTGCAAATTGGAAGTTTATGAGTTGGAAGTTGCGAGTTGGAAGTCTGCATGTTGAAAGTTTATGAGTTGGAAGTCTGTGAGATGGACAAACCTCCTACAGTTTAACCATAATTCCTACAATTTACCCATAATTCTCACAGTTTATATGTAACTCCTAGTAGTAGTAGAAGTAGTAGTAGTAGTAGTAGTAGTAGTAGTAGTAGTAGTAGTAGTAGTAGTAGTAGTAGTAGTAGTAGTAGTAGTAGTAATTATAGTTGTTGTAATAGTAGTAGTAGTAGTAGCAGTAGTTGTTGGTTGTAGTAGTAGTAGTTGTTGTTATAGTAGTAGTACTAGTAGTAGTTGTTGTAGTAGTAGTACTAGTAGTAGTTGTTGTAGATTGTAGTAGTAGTAGTTGTTGTTGTAGAAGTAGTAGTAGTAGTAGAAGAAGAAGTAGTAGTATTAGTATTTGTTGTTGTTATTTTAGTAGCAGTAGTAGTTGTTGTTGCTGTTGTAGTAGTAGAAGTTGTAGTAACTAACAAAACGGTGCACAAACTAACTAAATAATGGACAAACCTCCTACAGTTTACCCATAATTCCTACAATTTACCCATAATTCCCACAGTTTATCTGTAACTCCTAGTAGTAGTAGAAGAAGTAGTAGTTGTAGTAGTAGTAGTAGTAGTAGTAGTAGTAGATGTTGTTGTTTTATTATTATTATTATTATTATTAGTAGTAGTAGTAGTAGTAGTAGTAGCAGTAGTAGTAGAAGTAGTAGTAGTAGTAGTAGTAGTAAAAGTAGTAGTAGTAATTACAAATATAAAAAGTCACTGTCACACACAAATTGGAGAAAAGACACTTTATACCCTGCTGATGCTTAATGGCAGAACCCTGAGCTCGTTTGCTACAGGAACACACAAAGAGTGATTGTTGGTAAAGGTCATTTAATAATTGTACCAAAAGAAAATAATATGAATCAATGAAAAGTAGCTTGGCAGCTAGCACAAACATGCTCATCAAGAAAAATACAATGAAATACAATACATGTAAATCAAATGAGATATCGCTTAGTTGCCAATACAAAGTTGCTCATTGAGAAACAATTATTAAATGACAGAAGTAGAAGTAGCAAAGGTGGGGCGGTCTTTTGTCCCACCACATAAACATAGAATATCATCATCATAACAATGCTGTACAACGCTCAACTAACCAGTCAAATATGCATCTAAAATTTAAAGGTTATGTACCACAATCCCCATTGGGATTCTCATGAAAGAAAAATTCAATTGTTAAAAGTTTGTCGTACAGCATACATATTGCTGACCAATACATTGTGTATACAAGTGAATACAGACTATACGCACTAAAACCTTCTAAAAACCCTATGAGAAAATTATACATGAAGGAAAGCGTTAACGCACAATTGTGATTGTTTATCACAACCAAATTAGGAACTATCGGGAGTTGAATGTATACATACAATACAGAATAATAACATGGTAAGCAACACGCGAACAATGGAGGTAGACAGGGGAGGATGGTGGGAAGAAAAACTTCCAATGTGATGGCTCTGCAAAATACGTCTAGCGTGGCTCAGAGTTCCAACACAAAGGGAATGACTCTCGTTTGCCACGTGATCACCTAGCGTCATTTGACCACGAACCGTTTCGCGTACTGCGAACTGTTTTCCAGGTTGCGGACCGAAGATCACAGACTAACACTACCGCAATAATTAAACCAAAGACACTATCTCACACAAATTCTCTTACAATTTACCCAGAACTCCTAAAGTTTGCCCATAACTCCTACAATTCACCCATCACTCCTGCACTTTACCCATAACCTCTTACAATTCACCCATCACTCCTACAATTTACCCATAACTTCAACAGTTTACCCATAATTCCTACAATTTACCCATACATCCTACAATTTACCCATAACTCCTACAGTTTACCTATAACTCTTACAATTTACCCATAACTCCTACAGTTTACCTATAACTCTTACAATGTACCCATAACTCCAACTGTTTATCTGTAACTCCTACTCACATGCACACGAACATGCAAATACAAACGCAAACACAAACGCAATTGCACACGCATACAGCATGTTGAAAGTTTACGAGTAGGAAATCTGTGAGTTGGAAGTTTGCACTTTGGAAGTTTGCACATTTGAAGTTTGTATATTGGAAGTTGATGATTTTAAAGTTTGCACGTTGGAAGTTTCCAAGTTGATGATTTGGAAGTTTGCGCAAACTAAAAAAATGGTGTACAAACTAACAAAACGGTGAACAAACTAGCAAAATGATGGACAAACCTCCTACAATTTACCCATAATTCCTACAATTTACCCATAATTCCCTCAGTTTATATGTAACTCCAAGTAGTAGTAGAAGTAGTAGTAGTAGTAGTAGTAGTAGTAGTAGTAGTAGTAGTAGTAGTAGTAGTAGTAGTAGTAGTAGTAGGTTGTAGTAATAGTAATTGTTGTTGTTGTAGTAGTTGTTGTTGTAGTAGTAGCAGTAATAGTAGTAGTAGTTGTAGTAACTAAAAAAACGGTGCAGAAACTAACCAAATGGTGGACACACCTCCTACAGTTTACCCATAATTCCAACAATTTACCCATAATTACCACATTTTATCTGTAACTCCTAGTAGTAGTGGAAGTAGTAGTAGTAGTACTTGTTGTAGTAGTAGTAGTAGTAGTAGAAGAAGAAATAGTAGTAGTAGCAGTTGTTGTTGTTATTTTAGTAGCAGTAGTAGTTGTTGTTGCTGTGCTGTAGTAGTAGAAGTTGTAGTAACAAATAAAACGGTGCACAAACTAACTAAATAATGGACAAACCTCCTACAATTTACTCATAATTCCCACAGTTTATCTGTAACGCTTAGTAGTAGTAGAAGTAGTAGTAGTTATTGTCGTAGTAGTAGTAGTAGATGTTGTTGTTTTATTATTATTATTAGTAGTAGTAGTAGTAGTAATAGTAGTAGTAGTAGCAGTAGTAGTAGAAGTAGTAGTAGTAGAAAAAGTAGTAGTAGTAATTACATGACGCCTAAAATGTACCCATAACTCCAACTGTTTATCTGTAACTCCTACTCATATGCACACGAACATGCAAAAATAGAAACGCAAACACAAACGCAAACGCAGCATGTGAAAGTTGATGAGTTGGAAATCTGTGAGTTTGAAGTTTGCGCTTTGGGAGTTTGCAAATTGGAAGTCTGTGAGTTGGCAGTTTACCCATAATTCCATAAGTTGCGAGTTGGAAGTCTGCTTTGGAAGTTTCCAAGTTGATGAGTTGAAAGTTTGCAAATCGGAAGTTTTGCATATTGAAAGTTTGCATGTAGGAATTTTTGTGAGTTGGAAGTCACTAATTTTGTGCTTTGAAATTTGTAAATTGAAAGTTTGTGAGTTGAAAATTTGCAAATTGGAAGTCTGCATGTTGGAAGTTGATGATTTGAAAGTTTGTCAATTAGAAGTTTGCATGTTGAAAGTTTGGAAGTTTGCAAGTTGGAAGTTTATATGTTGAAAGTGTGCAAATTGGAAGTTTGCAAATTGGAAGTCTTCATGTTGGAAGTTGATGATTTGAAAGTTTGTCAAATATAAATTTGCATGATGAAAGTTTGCTAGTTGGAAGTTTGTGAGTTGGAAGTTGGAAGTTTGTTCTTTAGAAGTTTGCAAATTGGAAGTTTATGAGTTGGAAGTCTGCATGTTGAAAGTTTAAGAGTTGCAAGTCTGAGAGTTGGAAGTTTGCGCTTTGGAAATTTGCAAATTGGAAATTTGTATATTGGAAGTTGATGATTTGAAAGTTTGCACGTTGGAAGTTTCCAAGTTGATGATTTGGAAGTTTGCGCAAACTAACAAAATGGTGTACAAACTAACAAAACGGTGCACAAACTAGCAAAAAAGGCAGAAAAACTAACAAAACGGTGCACAAACTAACAAAATGGTTGGCAAACCTCCTACAATTTACCCATAATTCCTACAATTTACCCATAATTCACACAGTTTATCTGTAACTCCTAGTAGTAGTAGTAGAAGTAGTAGTAGTAGTAATTGTAGTTGTTGTAGTAGTAGTAGCAGTAGTTGTAGGTTGTAGTAGTAGTAATTGTAGTTGTAGGTTGTAGTAGTAGTAGTTGTAGGTTGTAATAGAAGTAGTAGTTGTAGTTGTAGTAACTAACAAAACGGTGCAAAACTAACCAAATGATGGACACACCTCCTACAATTTGCCCATAATTCCCACATTTTATCTGTAACTCCTAGTATTAGAGGAAGTAGTAGTAGTAGTTGTTGTATTTAGTAGTAGTAGTACTTGTAGTAGTAGTAGTAGTAGTAGTAGTAGTAGTAGTAGTAGAAGAAGTAGTAGTAGCAATAGATGTTGTTATTTTAGTAGCAGTAGTAATTGTTGTTGCTGTTGTAGTAGTAGAAGTTGTAGTAACTAACAAAACGGTGCACAAACTAACTAAATAATGGACAAACCTCCTACAATTTACCCATAATTCGTACAATTTACCCATAATTCCCACAGTTTATCTGTAACTCCTAGAAGTAGTAGAAGTTGTAGTAGTTTTTGTCGTAGTAGAAGAAGTAGATGTTGTTTTATTAATAGTAGTAGTAGTAGTAGTAGTAGTAGCAGCAGCAGCAGCAGCAGCAGCAGCAGCAGCAGCAGCAGCAGCAGCAGCAGCAGCAGCAGCAGCAGCAGCAGCAGCAGCAGCAGCAGCAGCAGCAGCAGCAGCAGCAGCAGCAGCAGCAGCAGCAGCAGCAGCAGCAGCAGTAGTAGTAGTAAAAGTAGTAGTAGTAATTACAAATACAAAAAGTCACTGTCACACACAAATTGGAGAAAACACACTCATCTCACACAAATTCTATTACAATTTACCCATAAAGCCTAAAGTTTGCCCACAACTCCTACAATTCACCCATCACTCCTGCACTTTACCCATAACCTCTTACGATTCACCCATCACTCCTACAATTTACCCTTAACTTCAACAGTTTACCCATAATTCCTACAATTTACCCATACATCCTACAATTTACCCATAACTCCTACAGTTTACCTATAACTCTTACAATTTACCCAAAACTCCTAAAGTTTACCCATGACTCCTAAAATTTACCCATAACTCCAACTGTTTATCTGTAACTCCTACTCACATGCACACGAACATGCAAATACAAACGCAAACACAAACGCAAATACACACGTACACAGCATGTTGAAGGTTAATGAGTTGGAAATCTGTGAGTTGGAAGTTTGCGCTTTGGAAGTTTGCAAACTGGAAGTTTTTATGTTGGAAGTTGATGATTTGAGAGTTTGCACGTTGGAAATTTCCAAGTTGATGATTTGGAAGTTTCCGCAAACTAACAAAATGGTGTACAAACTAACAAAACGGTGAACAAACTAGCAAAATGATGGACAAACGTCCTACAGTTTACCCAAAATTCCTACAATTTACCATAGTTCCCACAGTTTATCTGTAACTCCTAGTAGTAGTAGAAATAGTAGTAGTAGTAGTAGTAGTAGTAGTAGTAGTAGTAGTAGTAGTAGTAGTAGTAGTAGTAGTAGTAGAAGTAGTAGTAGTAGTAGCAGTAGTAGTAGTAGGAGGTTGTAGTATTAGTAGCACTACTTCTTGTAGTAGTAGTACTTGTTGTGGTAATAGTAGTAGTTGTTGTTGTAGTAGTAGTAGTTTTTGTTGTTGTTGTTGTAGTAGTCGTAGTAGTAGTAGTTGTAGTAACTAACAAAACGGTCCACAAACTAACAAAATAATGGACAAAATTCCTACAGTTTACCCTTAATTCCTACAATTTACCCATAATTCCTACAATTTATCTGTAACTCCTAGTAGAACTTGAAGTAGTAGTAGTAGTAGTAGTAGTATTTGTTGTTGTAGTAGCAGTTGTTGTTGTTTTAGTAGTAGTAATAGTAGTAGTAGTCGTAGTAGTAGTAGTAGTAGTAGTAGTAGTAGTAGTAATAGTAGTAGTAGTAGTAGTTGTAGTTGTAAACATTTAGTAGTAGTAGTTACAAATGCAACAAAACCCTATCACACACAAATTGGAGACAAGACACTATCTCACACAAATTCTCCTACAGTTTACCCATAACTCCTAAAGTTTGCCCACATCTCCTACAATTCAACCATCACTCTTACACTTTACCCATAACCTCTTACAGTCAACCCATAACTCCTAAAGTTCATGCAAACTTATACAATTCACCCATCACTCCTACACTTTACCTATAAATTCTACAGTTTACCCACAATTCCTACAATTTACCCATACCTGCTACAGTTTACCCATAACTCCTAAAGTTTACTTATAACTCCAACAGTTTATCTGTAACTCCTACTCACATGCAAACGCAAATGCAAACGAAAACACAAACGCAAATGCACACGCACACGTAAACGCAAACGCACACACACGCACACACACGCACACACACGCACACAGCATGTTGAAACTTTATGAGTCGGAAATCATTGAGTTTGAAATTTGCGCTTTAGATGTTTGCAAATAGGAAGTTTATGAGTTGAAAATTTGGAAATTGTAAGTTTGTATGTTGGAATTGATGATTTGGAAGTTGGCTAATTGGAAATTTGTATGTGGAAAGTTTGTAATTTGGAAATTTGAGAATTGGAAGTCTGTGATTGAGAAGTGTATTCTTTGGAAGTTTGCAAATTGGAAGTTGATTAGTTGGAAGTTTACCCATGATTCCAAAAGTTGCGAGTTGGAAGTCTGCATGTTGAAAATTTATGAGTTGGAAATCTGTGAGTTGGAAATTTGCGCTTTGGAAGTTTCCAAGTCGATGAGTTGAAAGTTTGCAAATTGAAAGTTTTTATATTGAAAGTTGGAATTTTTGTGAGTTGGAAGTCTGTAATTTGGAAGTTTGCACTTTGGAAGTTTGAAATTGGAAGTTGATGAGTTGGAAGTTGCGAGTTGATAGTCTTCATGTTGAAAGTAAATAAGTTGGAAGTCTGTGAATTGAAAGTTTGCGCTATGGAAGTTTGCATAACTTCTCAGTTTACCCATAATTTCTACAATTTACCTATACCTCCTAATGTTCACTCACCATTCCAACATTTTATCTGTAACTCCTAGTAGTAGTAGTAGTAGTAGTAGAAGTAGTAGTAGTAGTAGTAGTAGTAGTAGTAGTAGTAGTAGTAGTAGTAGCAGCAGCAGCAGCAGCAGTAGTAGTAGTAGTAGTAGTAATAGTAGCAGTAGTAGTAGTTGTAGGTAGTAGTAGTAATACTTTTTGTTGTAATAGTAGTAGTTGTTTTTGTAGTTGTAGTATTAGTTGTTGTTGTTGTTGTAGTAGTAGTAATAGAAATAAATAGTAACTAACAAAACGGTGCACAAACTAACAAAATGATGGACACACCTCCTACAGTTTACCCTTAATTCCAACAATTTACCCATCATTCCCACAGTTTATCTGTAACTCCTAGTAGTAGTGGAAGTAGGAGTAGTAGTAGTTGTATTTAGTAGTAGTAGTAGTAATAGTAGTAGTTGTTGTTGTTGTTGTAGAAGTAGTAGTAGAAGAAGAAAAAGTAGTAGTAGTTGTTGTTGTTGTTATTTTAGCAGCAGAGTAGTTGTTGTTACTGTTGTATTAGTAGAAGTTGTAGTAACTAACAAAACGGTGCACAAAGTAACAAAATGATGGACAAATCTCCTACAGTTTACCCATAATTCCTACAATTTACCCATAATTCCCACAGTTTATCTGTAACTCCAAGTAGTAGTTGAAGTAGTACTAGTAGTAGTAGTTGTTGTTGTTGTAGTAGTAGTAGTAGTTGTTGTAGCAGTATTTGTTGTTTTAGTAGAAGTAGTAGTATTAGTAGTAGTAGTTGTAGTAGTAGTAGTAGTAGTAGTAGTAGTAGTAGTAGTAGTAGTAGTAGTAGTAGTAGTAGTAGTAGTAGTAGTAGAATTAATAATAGTAGTAGTAGTTCCAAATACAACAAGACACTGTCACTCACAAATTGAAGATCTCACACAAATTCTTCTACAATTTACCCATAACTTCTAAAGTTTACCCACAACTCCAACAATTCAAACGTCACTTCTACACTTTACCCATAACCTCTTACAGTTTACCTATAACTCCTAAAGTTTGCGCATAACTCCTACAATTCACCGATCACTCCTAAACTTTACCCATACATTCTACAGTTTACCCATAATTCCTACAATTTAAACATACCTCCTACAGTTTACCCATAACACGTACAGATTACCCATAACTCTTACAGTTGATGTGTAACTCCTACTCATATGCACACGCACATGCAAATACAAACGCAAACACAAACGCAAATGCACACGCACACAACATTTTGAAAGTTTATGAGTTGGAAGACTGTGAGTTTGAAGTTTACAAATTTGGAAGTTTGCAAATTGGAAGTTTGTATGTTGGAAGTTGATGATTTGAAAGTTTGTACGTTGGAAGTTTCCAAGTTGATGATTTGGAAGTTTGCGCAAACTAACAAAATGGTGTTCAAACTAACAAAACGGTGCACAAACTAGCAAAATGATGGAGAAACGTCCTACAATTTACCCATAATTCCAACAATTTACCCATAATTCGCACAGTTTATCTGTAACTCCTAGTAGTAGTTGAAGTAGTAGTAGTAAAATTTGTTGTTGGTGTTTTAGTAGTAGTAGTAGTAGTAGTAGTAGTAGTAGTACCAGTAGTAGTAGTAGTAGTAGTAGTAGCAGTAGCAGTAGTTGTAGTAGTAGCAGTAGTATTATTATTAGTAGTAGTAGTAGAAGTAGTAGTAGTAGTAGTAGTTACAAATACAATCAGACACTGTCACACACAAATTGGAGACAAGACACTATTTCACACAAATTATCCTACAGTTTACCCATCACTCCTCAAGTTTACCCACAACTCGTACAATTCAACCATCACTTCTACACTTTACCCATAACCTCTTCCAGTTTACCCGTAACTCCTAAAGTTGACGCATAACTCCTACGATTCACCCATCACTCCTACAATTTACCATAACTTCAACAGTTTCTACAGTTTACCGTAATTCCTACAATTTACCCATACCTCGTACAGTTTAACCATAATTCCTACAGTTTACCTATAACTCTTACAGTTAACCCATGACTCCTAAAGTTTACCCATAACTCCAACAGTTTATCTATAACTCTTACTCACATGCACACGCACATGCAAATACAAAGGTAAACACAAACGCAAATGCACACGCACACAGCATGTTGAAAGTTTATTAGTTGGAAGTCTGTGAATTGGAAGTTTGCGCTTTGGAAGTTTCCAAGTTTATGAATTGAAAGTTTGGAAATTGGAAATTTTGCATATTGAAAGTTTGGACGTTGGAATTTTTGTGAGTTGAAAGTCTGCAATTTGCAATTTTGTGCTTTGAAATTTGCAAATTGGAAGTTTGTGAGTTGAAAATTTGCATGTTGGAAATTGATGATTTGAAAGTTTGCAATTAGAAGTTTGTATGTTGAAAGTTTGAGAGATGGAAGGTTGCATGTTGAAAGTTAGCAAGTTAGAAGTTTGTGAGTTGGAAATTTGCAAGTTAGAAGTTTGTACTTTGGAAGTTTGTAAATTGGAAGTTTATGAGTTGGAAGTTGCGAGTTGGAAGTTTGCATGTTGAAAGTTAATGAGTTAGAAGTCTGAGAGTTGAAAGTTTGCGCTTTGGAAGTTAGTATAACTTCTACAGTTTACGCGTAATTCCTACAATTTACCCATACTTCCCACATTTTATCTGTAACTCCTAGTAGTAGTAGATGTAGTAGTAGTAGTAGTTGTTGTTGTTGTAGGTAGTAGTAGTAGTACTCGTTGTTGTAATAGTAGTAGTTGTTGTAGTAGTAGAAATAGGTGTTGTAGTAGTAGTATTAATAATAGTAGTTGTAGTAACTAACAAAACGGTGCAAAAACTAACAAAATAATGAACAAACCTCCTACAGTTTACCCATAATTCCTACAATTTACCCATTATTCCCACAGTTTATCTGTAACTCCTAGTAGTATTAGTAGAAGTAGTAGTAGTAGTTGTTGTTATAATAGTAGTAATATTAGTAATTGTAGTAGTAGTAGTAATAGTAGTAGTATTAGAAGTAGTAGTATTTGTTAAAAATCGGAGAAAAGACACTATCTCACACAAATTTTCTTACAATTAACCCATCACTCCTACACTTTACCCATAACCTCTTACAGTTTACCCAAAACTCCTAAAGTTTAACCCTAACTCCTACAATTCACCCATCACTTTACCCATAACTTCTACAGTTTATCCATAATTCCTACAATTTACCCATACCTCCTACAGTTTACCCACTACTCCTAAAGTTTACCTATAACTCCAACAGTTTATCTGTAACTCCTACTAACATGCAAACGGACACACAAATATAAAGGTAGACGCAAACGCAAATGCACACGCACACCTAAACGCAAACGCACGCACACGCACACAGCATGTTGAAAGTTTATGAGTTGGAAGTAGGTGAGTTGGAAGTTTGAGCTTGAGATGTTTGCAAATTGGAAGTTTATGAGTTGAAAATTTGGAAATTGTAAGTTTGTATGTTGGAAGTTGATGATTTGAAAGTTTGTCAATTAGAAATTTGCGCATTGAAAGTTTCCAAATTGATGAGATGTAAGTTGGCGAGTTGGAAGTTTGCATGTTGAAAGTTTGCAAGTTGGAAATTTGTGAGTTGGAAGTTTGCAATATGGAAGTTTGTGAGTTGGAAGACTGTGATTTCGAAGTGTTTGCTTTGGAAGTTTGCAAATTGGAAGCTAATGAATTGGAAGTTGTAAGTTGGAAATCTGTATGTTGAAAGTTTATGAGTTGGAAATCTGTTAGTTGGAAGTTTGCGCTTTGGAAGTTTCCAAGTTGATGAATTGAAAGTTTCCAAGTTGATGAATTGAAAGTTTGCAAATTGGAAGTTTTGCATATTGAAAGTTTCCACGTTGGAATTTTTGTGAGTTGGAAGCCTGCAAGTTGGAAGTTTGTGCTTTGAAATTTGCAAATTGGAAGTTTTTGAGTTGAAAATTTGCAAATTGGAAGTCTGCATATTGGAAGTTGATGATTTGAAAGTTTGTCAATTAGAAATTTGCATGTTGAAAGTTTGCAAGATGGTAGTTTGTGAGTTGGAAATTTGCAAGTCGGAAGTTTGTACTTTGGAAATTTGCAAATTGGAAGTTTATGAGTTGGAAGTTGCGAGTTGGAAGTATTCATGTTGAAAGTTAATGAGTTGGAAATCTGTGAGATGAAAGTTTGCGCTTTGGAAGTTTGTATAACTTCTACAGTTTACTCATAATTCCTACAATTTACCAATACCTCCTACATTTTACCCATGAATCTTACAATTTACCCATAACTCTTCAAGTTTACCCATAACTCAAACAGTTTATCTGTAACTCCTACCGATATGCACACGCTCATGCAAATACAAACGCAAACACAAACGCAAATGCACACGCACACAACATATTGAAAATGTATTAGTTGGAAGTCTGTGAGTTGGAAGTTTACGCTTTGGAAGTTTGCAAATTGGAAGTTTGTATGTTGGAAGTTGATGATTTGAAAGTTTGTACGTTGGAAGTTTCCAAGTTGATGATTTGGAACCGTGCACAATCTAGCAATATGATGGAGAAACCTCCTACAGTTTACCCATAATTCCTACAATTTACCCATAATTCCCACAGTTTATCTGTAAGTCATAGTAGTAGTAGAAGAAGTAGTAGTAGTAGTAGTAGTAGTAATAGTAGTAGTAGTAGTAGTAGTAGTAGTAGTTGTAGTAGTAGTAGCAGTAGTAGTAGTAGTAGTAGTAGTAGTAATAGTAGTAGTAGTAGTAGTAGTAGTAGTAGTTGTAGTAACTAATAAAACGGTGTAAAACTAAACAAGTGATCCTACAGTTTACCCATAATTCCTACAATTTACCCATAATTACTACAGTTTATCTGTAATTCCTAGAATTAGTACTATTAGTACTAGTAGTAGTAGAAGTAGAACAAGACACTGTCACTCACAAATTGGAGACAAGACACTATCTCACACAAATTCTCCTAAAATTTACCCATAATTCCTACAATTTACCCATACCTCCTACAGTTTACCCATAACTCCTACAGATTACCCATAACTCTTACAGTTTACCCATAACTCCTAAATTTTACCCATAACTCCAACAGTTTATCTGTAACTCCTACTCATATGCACACGCACACGCAAATACAAATACAAAACTTAAATGCACACGCACATGTAAAGGCAAAAGCACGCACACGCACACAGCTTGTTGAAAGTTTATGAGTTGGAAGCCTGTGAATTGGAAGTTTGCACATGTGCGTGCATTTGCGTTTATGTGAGTGTGCATGTGACTACTCACTGTGTGCTTTGGAAATTAGAAAATTGGAAGTTCATGAGTTGGAAGTTGTGAGTTGGAAGTCTGCATATTGAAAGTTGATCAGTTGGAAGTCTGTGAGTTGGAAATTTGCACTTTGGAATTATCCAAGTTTATGAGTTGAAAGTTTGCATAATTATTCCCACAGTTTATCTGTAACTCCTAGTAGTAGTAGTAGTAGTAGTAGTAGTAGTAGTAGTAGTAGTAGTAGTAGCAGCAGTAGTAGTAGTAGTAGTAGTAGCAGTAGTAGCAGTAGTGGTTGTTGTTGTTGCTGTAGTAGTAGTAATTGTTGTTGTTGTAGTAGTAGCTGTTGTAGTAGTAGTTGTTGTTGTTTTAATAGTAGTAGTAGTAGTAGTAGTAGTAGTAGTAGTAGTAGTAGTAGTAGTAGTACTCCTAAAGTTTACGTATAACTCCTACAATTCACCGATCACTCCTACCCTTTACCCATAAATTCTACAGTTTACCCATATAATTCCTACAATTTACCCATACCTCCTACAGTTTACCCATAACTCCTGCAGTATACCCATAACTCTTACAGTTTACCCATAACTCCTAAATTGTACCCATAACTCCAACAGTTTATGTGTAACTCCTACTCATATGCACACGCACATGCATATACAAACGCAAACACAAACGCAAGTGCACACGCACACAACATGTTGAAAGTTTATGAGTTGGAAGTAGGTGAGTTGGAAGTTTGAGCTTTAGATGTTTGCATATTGGAAGTTTATAATGAAAATTTGGAAATTGTAAGTTTGTATGTTGGAAGTTGATGATTTGAAAGTTTGTCAATTAGAAGTTTGCGCTTTGAAAGTTTCCAAATTGGAAGTTTGTGAGTTGGAAGTTCCCAAGTTGGAAGTTTGCAAATTGGAAGTGTATCAGTTGGAAGTGTGCGCTTTGGAAATTTGCAATTTGGAAGTTTGTATGTTGGTAGTTGATGATTTGAAAGTTTGCACATCAGAAGTTTCCAAGTTGATGATTTGGAAGTTTGCGCAAACTAACAAAATGGTGTATAAACTAACAAAACTGTGCACAAACTACAAAAAAAGGCAGACAAACTAACAAAACGTTGCACAAACTAACAAAATGATGGACAAACCTCCAACAATTTATCCATAATTCCTACAATTTACCCATAATTCACACAGTTTATCTGTAATTCATAGTAGTAGTAGTAGAAGTAGCAGTAGTAGTAGTAGTAGTAGTAGTAGTAGTAGTAGTAGTAGTAGTAGTAGTAGTAGTTGTTGTAGTAGTAGAAGCAGTAGTTGTAGGTTGTAGTAGTATTAGTTGTTGTTGTAGTAGTAGTAGTTGTAGCAGAAGTAGTAGTAGTAGTTGTAGGTTGTAGTAGTAGTTGTTGATTTTGTAGTAGTCATAGTAGTTGTAGTAACTAACAAAACCTTGCACAAACTATCCAAATGATGAACACACCTCCTACACTTTACCTATAATTCCAACAATTTACCCATAATTCCCACAGTTTATCTGTAACACCTAGTAGTAGTTGTAGGTAGTTGTAGTAGTAGTAGTTTTAGGTAGTTGTAGTAGAAGTAGTTGTTGTTGTTGTAGTAGTTGTAGTTGTAGTAGTAGAAGTTGTAATAGTAGAAATTACAAATGCAAAAAGTCACTTTCACTGTTGTAGTTGTTGTTGTTTTAGTAGTAGTAGAAGTAGTAGTAGTAGTAGTAGTAATAGTAGTAGTAGTTGTAGTAACTAACACAAACGTTGCACAAACTAACAAAATGATGGACAAACCTCCTACAATTTACCCATAATTCCTACAATTTACCCATAATTCTCACAGTTTATCTGTAACTGCTAGTAGTAGTAGTAGTAGTAGTAGTAGTAGTAGTAGTAGTAGTAGTAGTAGTAGTAGTAGTAGTAGTAGTAGTAGTAGTAGTAGTAGTAGTAGTAGTAGAAGTGGTAGCAGTAATAACAAATATAACAAGTCAATGTCACACACAAATTGGAGACAATACACTATCTCACACAAATTCTCTTACAATTTACCCACAACTCCTAAAGTTTACCCATAACTCCTACAATTCACGCATCACTCCTACACTTTACCCATAACCTCTTACAATTCACCTATCACTCCAACAATTTATCCATAACTTCTAGAGTTTACCCATAATTCCTACAATTTACCCATACCTCCTACAGTTTACCCACAACTCCTACATTTTACCTAAAACTCTTGAAAATTCGTACGTTGGAAGTTTCCAAGTTGATGATTTGGAAGTTTGCGCAAACTAACAAAATGGTGTACAAACGAACAAAACCGTGCACAATCTAGCAATATGATGGAGAAATCTCCTACAGTTTACCCATAATTCCTACACTTTAACCATAATTCCCACAGTTTATTTCTAACTTATAGTAGTAGTAGAAGTAGTAGTAGTAGTAGTTGTTGTTTTTGTTGTAGTAGTAGAAGTAGTAGTTGTAGCAGTTGTAGTAGTTGTAGTAGTAGTAGTAGTAATAGTAGTAGTAGTAGTAGTAGTAGTAGTTGTAGTAACTAACAAAACGGTGCAAAAACTAAATAAGTGATGGACAAACCTCCTACAGTTTACCCATAATTCCTACAATTTACCCATAATTACTACAGTTTATCTGTAACTCCTAGTAGTAGTTGAAGCAGTAGTAGTAGTAGTAGTAGTAGTAGTAGTAGTAGTAGTAGTAGTAGTAGTAGTAGTAGTAGTAGTAGTAGTAGTAGTAATTGTTGTTGTAGAAGTAGTAGTTGTTGTAGTAGTAGTAGTTTTTGTTTTAGTAGTAGTTGTAGTAGTAGTAGTAGCAGTAGTAGTTGTAGTAGTTGTTGTAGTAGTAGAAGTAGTAGTAGTAGTAGTTACAAATAAAATAAGACACTGTCGCACACAAATTGGAGACAAGACACTATCTCACAAAAATTCTCCTACAATTTACCCATAACTCCTAATGTTTACCCGAAAATCCTACAATTCACGCATCACTCCTACACTTTACCCATAACCTCTTACAATTCACCTATCACTCCAACAATTTATCCATAACTTCTAGAGTTTACCCATAATTCCTACAATTTACCCATACCTCCTACAGTTTACCCACAACTCCTACATTTTACCTAAAACTCTTGAAAATTCGTACGTTGGAAGTTTCCAAGTTGATGATTTGGAAGTTTGCGCAAACTAACAAAATGGTGTACAAACGAACAAAACCGTGCACAATCTAGCAATATGATGGAGAAATCTCCTACAGTTTACCCATAATTCCTACAATTTAACCATAATTCCCACAGTTTATTTGTAACTTCTAGTAGTAGTAGAAGTAGTAGTAGTAGTTGTTGTTTTTGTTGTTGTAGTAGTAGTAGTAGTTGTAGCAGTTGTAGTAGTTGTAGTAGTAGTAGTAGTAGTAGTAGTAGTAATAGTAGTAGTAGTAGTAGTAGTAGTAGTAGTAGTAGTAGTAGTAGTAGTAGTAGTTGTAGTAACTAACAAAACGGTGCAAAAACTAAATAAGTGATGGACAAACCTCCTACAGTTTACCCATAATTCCTACAATTTACCCATAATTACTACAGTTTATCTGTAACTCCTAGTAGTAGTTGAAGCAGTAGTAGTAGTAGTAGTAGTAGTAGTAGTAGTAGTAATTGTTGTTGTAGTAGTAGTAGTTGTTGTAGTAGTAGTAGTTTTTGTTTTAGTAGTAGTTGTAGTAGTAGTAGTAGCAGTAGTAGTTGTAGTAGTTGTTGTAGTAGTAGAAGTAGTAGTAGTAGTAGCTACAAATAAAATAAGACACTGTCGCACACAAATTGGAGACAAGACACTATCTCACAAAAATTCTCCTACAATTTACCCATAACTCCTAATGTTTACCCGAAAATCCTACAATTCACCCATCACTCCTACACTTTTTACCCATAACTTCTACAGTTTACCCATAATTCCTACAATTTACCCATACATCCTACAGTTTAATCATAATTCCTACAGTTTATCTATAACTCTTACAGTTTACCCATGACTCCTAAAGTTTACCTAAAACTCAAACAGTTTATATGTAACTCCTATTAACATGTAAACGCACACGCAAATACAAACACAGACACAAATGCAAATGCACACGCACACCTAAACGAAGCGCACGGACACGCATACAGTATGTTGAAAGTTTATGAGTTGGAAGTATGTGAGTTGGAAGTTTGCGCTTGATATGTTTGCAAATAGGAAGTTTATTAGTTGAAAATTTGGAACTTGTAAGTTTGTATGTTGGAAGTTGATGATTTGAAAGTGTGTCAATTATAAGTTTGCATGTTGGAAGTTGATGATTTGAAAGTTTGTCAATTAGAAGTTTGCATGTTGAAAGTTTGGAAGTTTGCGAGTTGGAAGTTTGCATGTTGAAAGTTTGCAAGTTGGAAGTTTGTGATTTGGAAGTTTCCACGTTGGAAGTTTCCACGTTGATGATTTGGAAGTTTGCGCAAATTAACAAAATGGTGTACAAACTAACAAAATGGTGAACAAACTAGCAAAATGAGGGACAAACATCCTACAATTTACCCACAATTCCTACAATTTGCCCATAATTCCCACAGTTTATCTGTAACTCCTAGTATTAGTAGTAGTAGTAGTAGTAGTAGTAGTAGTAGTAGTAGTAGTAATAGTAGTAGTAGTAGTAGTAGTAGTTGCCGTAGTTGTAGTAGTAGTAGTAGTAGCAATAGTGGTAGATGGAGGTAGTAGTAGTAGTAGTAATAGTAGTAGTAGTACTTTTTTTTGTAGTAGTAATAGTTGTTGTAGTAGTAGTAGTTTTTGTTGTTGTTGTTGTAATAATCGTAGTAGTAGTAGTTGTGGTAACTAACAAAACTATGCACAAGCTAAAAAAATAATGGACAAACCTCGTACAGTTTACCCATTATTCCTACAATTTACCTATAATTCCCACAGTTTATCAGTAACTCCTAGTAGTATTTGAAGAAGTAGTAGTAGAAGTAGTAGTTGTTGTTGTTGTTGTAGATGTAGTAATAGTTGTTGCTGTTTTATTATTATTATTATTAGCAGTAGTAGTAGTAGTAGTAGTAGTAGTAATAGTAGAAGTTGTAATAGAAGTAGTAGTAGTAGTAGTAGTAGTAGTTACAAATACAATAAGACACTGTCACACACAAATTGGAGACAAGACACTATCTCACACAAATTCTCCTGCAACTTACCCATCACTCCTAAAGTTTACCAACAACTCCTACAATATACCCATCTCTCCTACAATTTACCCATAATTTCTACAATTTACCCATAATTCCTACAATTTACCCATATCTCCTACAGTTCACCCATAACTCCTACAGTTTACCCATAACTCTTACAGTTTCCCCATAACTCCAATAGTTTATCTGTAACTCCTATTGATTTGCACACGCACATGCAAATACAAACTCAAACACAAACGCAAATGCACACGCACACAACATGTTGAAAGTTTATGAGTTTGGAAGTCTGTGAGTTGGAAGTTTGTATGTTGGGAGTTGATGATTTGAAAGTTTGTACGTTGGAAGTGGATGATTTGAAAGTTTGTACGTTGGAAGTTTGTACTTTAGACGTTTGCAAGTTGGAAGTTTATGAGTTGGAAGTTGCGAGTTGGAAGTCTGCAGTTTGAAAGTTTATTAGTTGCAAGTCTGTGAGTTGGAATTTTGCGCTTTGGAAGTTTGCAAATTGCACGTTGGAAGTTTCAAAGTTGATGATTTGGAAGTTTGCGCAAACTAATGAAATGGTGTACAAACTAGCAAAAAAGGCAGACAAACTAACAAAACGGTGCACAAACGAACAAAATGATGGACAAACCTCCTACAGTTTACCTATAATTCCTAAAATTTACCCACTATTCCCACAGTTTATCTGTACCTCATAGTAGTAGTAGAGTAGTAGTAGTAGTAGTAGTAGTAGTAGTAGTAGTAGTAGTAGTAGTAGTAGTAGTAGTAGTAGTAGTAGTAGTAGTAGTAGTAGTAGTAGTAGTAGTAGTAGTAGTAGTAGTAGTAGTAGCAGCAGCAGCAGTAGTAGTAGTTGTAGCAGTAGTAGTAGTTGGAGGTAGTAGTAGTAGTAGTAGTAGTAGTAGTAGTAGTAGTAGTAGTAGTAGTAGTAGTAGTAGTAGTAGTAGTAGTATTATTATTAGTAGTAGTAGTAGTAGTAGTAGTAGTAGTAGTAGTAGTAGTAGTAGTAGTAGTAGTAGTAGTAGTAGATACAAATACAACAAGACACTGTCATACACAAATTGGAGACAAGACACTATCTCACACAAATTCTCTTACAATTTACCCATGACTCCTAAAGTTTACCCGTAACTCCTACAATTCTCCCATCACTCCTACACTTTACCCATAACATCGTACAGTTTACCCATAACGCCAACAGTTTATCTGTAACTAGTATTCACATGCACACGCAAATACAAACGCAAACACAAACGCAAATGCACACGCACACAGCATATTGAAAGTTGAAGAGTTGGAAGTCTGTGAGTTGAAAGTTTGCGCTTTGGAAGTTAGCATAACTTCTACAGTTTACTCATAATTCCTACAATTTACCCGTACCTCCTACAGTTTACCTATAATTCCCACATTTTATCAGTAATTCCTAATAGAAGTAGTAGTAGCAGTAGTTATATGTAGTAATAGTAGTAGTAGTAGTAGTACTTGTTGTTGTAATAGTAGTAGTAGTTGTTGTAATAGTAGTAGTAGTAGTTGTAGTAGTAGTAATAGTAGTTGTATTATCTAACAAAACGGTGAAAAAACTAACAAAATGATGGACAAACCTCCTACAGTTTACCCATAATTCCTACAATTCCTACTAATAGTAGTAGTAGAAGTAGTAGTACTTGTTGTTGTTGTTTTAATTGTAGTAGTAGTAGCAGTAGTAATAATAATAGTAGTAGTAGTAGTAGTAGTAGTAGTAGTAGTAGTAGTAGTAGTAGTAGTAGTAGTAGTAGTAGTAGTAGTAGTAGTAGAAGTAGTAGTAGTAGTAGTAGTAGTAGTAGTAGTAGTAGTAGTAGTAGTAGTAGTAGTAGTAGTAGTTACAAATACAACAAGACACTGTCACACACAAATTGGAGACAAGACACTATCTCACACAAATTCTCTTTCAATTTACCCATAAATCGTAAAGTTAACCCATAACTCCTACAATTCAAATAGTAATAGCAGTAGTAGTAGTAGTAACTAACAAAACGGTGCACAAACTAACAAAATGATGTACAAACTTCCTACAGTTTACCCATCATTCCTACAATTTACGAATAATTTCCACAGTATATCTGCAACTCCTAGTAGTAGTAGAAGTAATAGTAATAGTAGTAGTGGTAGCTGTTGTTGTTGTTGTTGTAGTAGTTGTACTTGTAGTAGTAGTAGTAGTAGTAGTAGTAGTAGTTTTTGTTGTTGTTGTTTTAGTAGGAGTAGTTGTAGTAGTAATAGTAGAAGTAGTAGTAGTAGTTACAAATACAACAAGACACTGTCACACACAAATTGGAGACAAGACACTATCTCACAGAAATTCTTTTACAATTTACCCATTATTCATAAAGTTTACCCATAACTCCTACAATTCACCCATCACTCCTACAATTTACCCATAATTCCTACAATTTACACATACCTCTTCTAGTTTACCCATAACTCTTACATATTACTTATAATTCTTACAGTTTACCCATAACTCCTAAAGTTTACCCATAACTCCTAAAATTTACCCATAACTCAAACAGTTTATCTGTAACTCCTACTCACATGCACACGCACACGCAAATACAAACGCAAACACAAACGCAAATGCACACGCAAACGTAGTTGGGTGCACAAACTAACAAAATGACGGACAAACTTACTACAATTTACCCATAATTCCTACAATGTACCAATCATTCCCAGTTTATCTGTAACTCCTAGTCGTAATAGAAGTAGTAGTAGTTGTTGTTGTTGTAGTCGTAGTAGTAGTAGTTGTAGTAACTAACAAAACGGTGCAAAAACGAACTAAATAATGGAAAAGTAATAGTAGTACCAGTAGTAGTTTAACAAGATTTAACAAGATTTGCCATCCAAGCCAAAGGCCCAGATGGCAATTGGACAAGGAAGCCATTGGCTTATCGAGAGTCCATCAATGTTCATTTACTTATAACCCGCCCTCCTGAGATATGTGTCAACCTTGTTTTTAAACATATTCACGCTGCTAACAGTTACACAATCTGTAGACAATTTGTTCCATTCATTTATTGTCCTCTGTGAGAACGAGTGCTTCCTGATGTCCAATCTACATTGATCCTTTACTAATTTTACCTCATGTCCTCTAGTTCTGCTATCCTTCTTGAGTGAGAAAAACATATTTCTATCAATATTTTCATACTCATTCAATATCTTAAAAACTTCAATCTGATCTCCTCTTAACCTCCTTGTCTCTAGAGTTGTTAAACCACATTCTTTCAGGCGTTCTTCATAACTAAGGTCTCTAAGTTCTGGAATCATTTTAGTTGCTCTCCTTTGTATGCATTCAAGCGTATCTATATCCTTCTTACGATATGGTCTCCATGCTTGTATACAGTATTCTAAATGAGGTCTAACTATTGCTTTATAAAGAGGTATAATTAACTTTTTTTCCTTGTATGTTATGTTTCTTCTAATCAAGTTGTAGGTAGTAGTAGTAGTAGTAGTAGTAGTAGTAGTAGTAGTAGTAGTAGTAGTAGTAGTAGTAGTAGTAGTAGTAGTAGTAGTAGTAGTAGTAGGAGTACTTGTAGTTGTAGTAGTAGAAGTAGTTGTTGTTGAAGTAGTAGTAGTAGTAGTTGTTGTTGTAGTAGTCCTAGTAGTGGTAGTTGTAGTAACTAACAAAACGGTGCACAAATTAACAACATACTGGAAAAACCTTCTACAGTTTACCCTTCATTCCTACAATTTTCGAATAACTCCACAGTTTATCTGCAACTCTAGTAGTAGTAGAAGTAGTTGTTGTTGTTGTAGTAGTAGTAGTAGTAGTAGTAGTTGTAGTTGTTGGAGTAGTAGTAGTTGTTGTTGTTTTAGTAGGAGTAGTTGTAGTAGTAGTAGTAGAAGTAGTGGTAGTTACAAGTGCAACAAGACACTGTCACACACAAATTGGAGACAAGACACTATCTCACACAAATCCTCTTACCATTTACCCATCACTCCTAAAGATTACCCATAACTCCTATAAATCACCCATCACTCTTACACTTTACCCATAACCTCATACCGTTTAACCATAACTCCTAAAGTTTACCTATAACCCTTAAAGTTGTAGTAGTAGTAGTAGTAGTAGTAGTAGTAGTAGTAGTAGTAGTAGTAGTAGTAGTAGTAGTTGTTGTTGTAGGTAGTAGTAGTAGTACTTGTTGTTGTAAGAGTAGTTGTTGCAGTAGTAGTAGTAGTAGTAGTAGTAGTTGTTGTTGTAGTTGTAGTAATAGTAGTAGTTGTTAAACAACTAACAAAACGGTGCACAAACTAACAAAATTATGAATAAACCTCCTACAGTTTACCCGTAATTCCTACAATTTACCCATCATTCCCAGTTTATCTGTAACTCCTAGTAGAAGTAGTAGAAGTTGTAGTTGTTGTTGTAGACATAGTAGTAGTAGTAGTAGTAGTAGTAACTAACAAAACGGTTGAAAAACTAACAAAATAATGGATAAACCTCTTACAGTTTACCCATAATTCCTACAATTGAACCATTATTCCCACAGTTTATCTGTAACTCCTAGTAGTAGTAGTAGTAGAAGTGGTAGTAGTAGTTGTAGTAGTAGAAGTAGTAGTTGTTGCTGTTTTTGTAGTAGTAGCAGTAGTAGTAGTAGTAGCAGTAGCAGTAGTAGTAGTAGTAGTAATAGTAGTAGTAGTAGTAGTAGTAGTAGTAGTAGTAGTAGTAGTTTTAGTAGTAGTAATAGTAGTAGTAGTAGTAGTAGTAGAAGTAGTAGTAGTAGTTACACATACAACAAGACACTGTCACACACGAATGGGAGACAAGACACTATCTCACACAAATTCTCTCACAATTTACCCATAACTCCTAAAGTTTACCCGTAACTCCTACAATTCACCCATCACTATTATTCTTTACCCATAACTTCAACAGTTTACCCATAATTCCTACAATTTACCCATAATTCCTAAAGTTTACCGTAACTCCAACAGTTTATCTGTAACTCCTACTCAAATGCACACGCACACCCAAATACAAACGGAAACACAAACGCAAATGCACACGCACATGTTGAAAGTTGATGAGTTGGAATTGTGTGAGTTGAAAGTTTGCGCTTTGCAAGTTTGCATAACTTCTACAGTTTACCCATAATTCCCACATATTATCTGTAACTCCTAGTAGTAGTAGATGTAGTAGTAGTAGTAGTTGTTGTAGGTAGTAGTAGTAGTAGTACCTGTTGTTGTAATAGTAGGAGGTGTTGTTGTTTAGTAGTAGTAGTAGTAGTAGTAGTAGTAGTAGTAGTAGTAGTAGTAGAAGAAGTAGTAGTTGTTGTAGTAATAGTAATAGCAGTAGTAGTTGTATCTAACAAAACGGTGCACAAACTAACAGAATGATGGACAAACCTCCTACAGTTGACCCATAATTCCTACAATTTACCCATAATTCCCACAGTTTATCTTTAACTCCTAGTAGTAGTAGAAGTAGTAGTAGTATTAGTAGTAGTTGTAGGAAGTAGTAGTAATAGTAGTACTTGTTGTAGTAGTAGTAGTAGTTGTAGTTTTTGTAGTAGTAGTAGTAGTTGTTGTTGGTGTTGTTGTAGTAGTAGTAGTAGTAGTAGTAGTAGTAGTGGAGTTGTAGTAACTAACAAAACGGTGCACAAACTAAAAAAATAATGTAAAAATCTTCTATAGCTTACCCATAATTCCTACAATTTACGAGTAATTCCCACAGTTTATCTGGAACTCCTAGTAGTAGTATAAGTAGCAGTAGTGGTAGTAGTAGTAGTAGTAGTAGTAGTAATAGTAGTAGTAGTAGTAGTAGTAGTTGTTGTAGTTGTTGTAGTAGTAGTTGTTGTTTTAGTAGGAGTAGTTGTAGTAGTAATAGTAGTAGAAGTAGTAGTAGTAGTGACAAATACAACAAGACACTGTCACACACAAATTGGAGACAAGACACTCTCTCGCAGAAATTCTCTTACAATTTACCTATAACTCCTAAAGTTTACCCATAACTCCAACAGTTTATCTGTATCTCCTATTCACATGTACACGCACCCGCAATTACAAACGGAAACACAAAAGCAAATGCACACGCACACGAAAACGAAAACGCACGCACACGGCATGTTGAAAGTATATGAGATGGAAATCTGTGAGATGGAAGTTTGCGGTTTGAATGTTTGCAGATTGGAAGTTTATTACTTGAAAATTTGCAAATTGGAAGTTTGTATGTTGGAAGTTGATGATTTGAAAGTTTGTCAATTAGAAGTTTGCATTTTGAAAGTTTTCAAATTGAAGATTTGGAAGTTCGCGTGTTGGAAGTTTGCATGTTGAAAGTTTACAAGTTGGAAATTTGTGAGTTGGAAGTTTGCAATATGGAAATTTGCGAGTTGGAAGCCTGTGATTTCGAAGTGTGTGGTTTGGATGTTTGCAAATTGGAAGTTCATGAGTTGGAAGTTGCGAGTTGGAAGTCTCCGTGTTGAAAGTTTATGAGTTGGAAGTCTGTGAATGGGAAGTCTGCACTTTGGAAGTTTCCACGTTTATGAGTTGAAAGTTTTCAAATTGGAAGTTTTGCATATTGAAAGTTTGCACGTTCGAATTTTTGTGAGTTGGATGTCTGGAAGTTGCAAATTAGTGGTTTGAAATTTGGAAATTGGAAGTTTGTGAGTTGCAAATTGGCAACTTGGAAGTCTGCATGTTGGAAGTTGATAATTTGAAAGTTGCGAGTTCGAAGTTTGTATGTTGAAAGTTTGCGCTTTGGAAGTTTGCAAATTGGAAGTTTGTATGTTGGAAGTCGATGATTTGAAAATTTGCACGTTGGAAGCTTCAAAGTTGATGATTTGGAAGTTTGCGCAAACTAACGAAATGGTGTACAAACTAACAAAGCGGTGCACAAACTAGCAAAAAAGGCAGACAAACTAACAAAACGGTGCACAAACGAACAAAATGATGGACAAACCTCCTACAGTTTACCTATAATTCCTACAATTTACCCACTATTCCCACAGTTTATCTGTACCTCATAGTAGTAGTAGTACTAGTAGTAGTAGTAGTAGTAGTAGTAGTAGTAGTAGTAGTAGTAGTAGTAGTAGCAGTAGTAGTAGTAGTAGTTGTAGCAGTAGTAGTAGTTGGAGGTGGTAGTAGTAGTAGTAGAAGTAGTAGTAGTAGTAGTAGTAGTAGTAGTAGTAGTAGTAGTAGTAGTAGTAGTAGTAGTAGTAGTAGTAGTAGTAGATACAAATACAACAAGACACTGTCATGCACAAATTGGAGACAAGACACTATCTCACACAAATTCTCTTACAATTTACCCATAACTCCTAAAGATTACCCATAACTCCTACAATTCACCCATCACGCCTACACTTTACCCATAACCTCTTACAGTTTACTCATAACTACTAAAATTTACCCATAACGCCTACAATTCACCCATCACTCCTACACTTTACCCATAACTTTAACAGTTTACCCATAATTCCTACAATTTACTCATACCTACTACAGTTTACCCATAACTCCTAAAGTTTACCCATAACTCCAACAGTTTATCTGTAACTCCTACTCACATGGAAATGCACACGGAAATACAAAGGCAAACACAAACGCAAATGCACACGTAAACGCAAACGGAAGCACACGCACACAGAATGATGAGAGTTTATGAGTTGGAAGTCTGTGAGATGGAAGTTTGCGCTTTGGAAGTTTGTGTGTTGGAAGTTGATGATTTGAAAGTTTGCACGTTGGAAGTTTCAAAGTTGATGATTAGTAAGTTTGCGGAAACTAATGAAATGGTGTACAAACTAACAAAGCGGTGCACAAACGAACAAAATGATGGACAAACCTCCTACAGTTTACCCATAATTCCTACAATTTACCCATAATTCCCACAGTTTATCTGTAAATCCTAGTAGAAGTAGTAGAAGTAGTAGTAGTAGTATTAGTAGTAGTTGTAGGTAGTAGTAGTAGTAGTAGTTGTGTTTTTGTAGTAGTAGTTGTTGTTGTTGTTGGTGTTGTAGTAGTCGTAGTAGTAGTAAATAACAAAACGGTGCACAAATTAACAAAATAATGGAAAAACCTTCTACAGTTTACCCATCATTCGTACAATTTACGAATAATTCGCACAGTTTATCTGCAACTCCTAGTAGTAGTAAAAGTAGTAATAGTAGTAGTAGTAGTAGTAGTTGTTGTTGTTGTTGTAGTAGAAGTAGTTGTAGTTGTTGCAGTAATAGTAGTTGTTGTTGTTGTAGTTGTTGTTTTAGTAGGAGTAGTTGTAGTAGTAGTTGTACGTGTTGTTGTAATAGTAGTAGTAGTTGTAGTAGTA
>OY759263.1:37837094-38079594 GCA_963662155.1 Lamellibrachia columna | reverse complement strand
TGAGTTGGATGTCTGCAAGTTTGAAATTTGTGGTTTGAAATTTGCAAATTGGAAGTTTGTGAGTTGCAAATTGGCAACTTGGAAGTCTGCATGTTGGAAGTTGATAATTTGAAAGTTTGACAATTTGAAGTTTGGAAGTTGAAAGTTTGGAAGTTGGAAGTTTGCGAGTTGGAAGTTTGCATATTAAAAGTTTGCAAGTTGGAAGTTTGTGAGTTGGAAGTTTGCAAAATACAAAGAGGCACTTAATGCAGCTACAACTGAAATCAGACAATCTAAAAGAAGCTATGAGCAAAAACTGGCATGTAACATAAAAACTGACAGCAAGAGTTTTTATGCATATGTCAGGAGTAAACAAAACGTACAAGACAAGGTTGGACCTCTAGAAGACAGTGCTGGAAATATAATATCACAGGGGTTTTTAATGGCGGAAGACCTAAATGGTTACTTCAGTTCAGTGTTTACAAAAGAAGATATTAGTTCATTACCAGTTGCTGATGCTAAATTTCAGGGGGCTAAATCTGACTATTTAGGACCGTTAGTTGTAACTCCAGAATTGGTAGCTAGGAAAATAAAGGCAATGAAGGATAACAAATCACCGGGAGTGGATGGGATTCCTCCAAAATTACTAATGGAAACAGTAGATCAAATCAGTATACCACTTGCAAGAGTATTCAACTTGTCATTAAAAGAGGGAGTTGTTCCGTTTGAATGGAAAGAAGCAAACATCATACCATTATTTAAAAAGGGTTCGAGAAATAAGTCAGAGAATTACAGACCAGTGAGTTTAACGTCAGTGATTTGTAAATTATTAGAAAGGTTAATTAAAGACCATATGGTGGACTTCCTCGTTAAGCATAAATTATTAAATTCATCTCAACATGGATTCCTTAAAGCGAGGTCATGCTTAACAAATATGTTATGTTTTTTGGAAGAAATCACTAAGTGGATAGACATGGGATCGCCAGTAGATATTATCTACTTAGATTTTCAGAAAGCTTTTGACAAAGTGCCACATCAAAGATTGCTACTTAAATTAAAAGCCCATGGTATCGGGGATAGCATAACTGACTGGATAGAACAATGGCTGACTGACAGAAGACAACGAGTTGTAGTAGATGGCGAAGTTTCAAATTGGAAATCGGTTTTGAGTGGGGTACCTCAAGGATCAGTATTAGGACCTATATTATTCTTAATTTATATCAATGACTTGGACGAGAGTATAACAAGTAACGTACTGAAATTTGCGGACGACACAAAACTGTTTAGAAAGGTTAATACTGATGGTGATAAACAACATTTACAAAACGATCTAGACAGATTAGTGAAATGGTCTGAGAAATGGCAGATGCTGTTCAATTTTGGGAAATGTAAATGCCTACATACAGGACATGGGAACTTGAATGTAAACTATAAAATGGGAGCTACTGTTCTTGGTACTACTGTAAAAGAAAAGGACTTAGGAGTTACAATAAGCGCTGATATGAAAGTTTCAGAGCAGTGTGGTATTGCAGCTTCAAAGGGTAATCAAATTCTTGGATTGATTAGAAGAAACATAACATATAAGGGAAAAAAGTTAATTATACCTCTTTATAAAGCAATAGTTAGACCTCATTTAGAATACTGTATACAAGCATGGAGACCATATCGTAAGAAGGATATAGATACGCTTGAACGCATACAAAGGAGAGCAACTAAAATGATTCCAGAACTTAGAGACCTTAGTTATGAAGAACGCCTGAAAGAATGTGGTTTAACAACTCTAGAGACAAGGAGGTTAAGAGGAGATCAGATTGAAGTTTTTAAGATATTGAATGGGTATGAAAATATTGATAGAAATATGTTTTTCTCACTCAAGAAGGATAGCAGAACTAGAGGACATCAGGTAAAATTAGTAAAGGATCAATGTAGATTGGACATCAGGAAGCACTCGTTCTCACAGAGGACAATAAATGAATGGAACAAATTGTCTACAGATTGTGTAACTGCTAGCAGCGTGAATATGTTTAAAAACAAGGTTGACACATATCTCAGGAGGGCGGGTTATAAGTAGATGAACATTGTTGGACTCTCGATAAGCCAATGGCTTCCTTGTCCACTTGCCATCTGGGCCTTTGGCTTGGATGGCAAAAAAAAAAAAAAAAAAAAAAAAAAAAAAGATGGAAGTTTGTACTTTAGAAGTTTGCAAATTGGAAGTTTATGAGTTGGAAGTTGTGAGTTGGATGTATGCATGTTGAAAGTTAATCAGTTGGAAGTCTGTGAGTTGTAAGTTCTACAGTTTACCCATAATTTCTACAATTTACCATACTTCCTAAAGTTTACCCATAACTCTACCAGTTTATCTGTAACTCCTAGTGGTAGAAGTTGTTGTTGTAGTAGTAGTAGTTGTAGGCTTTAGTAGTAGTAGTAGTAGTAGTAGTAGTTGTAGTAGTTGTAGTAACTAACAAAACGGTGCACAAACTAACAAAATGATGGACAAACCTCCTATAGTTTACCCATAATTCCTACAATTTACCCATAAATCCCTCAGTTTATCTGTAACTCCTAGTAGAAGTAGTAGTAGTAGTAGTTGTTGTTGTAGTAGTAGTAGTAGTTGTAGTTGTAGTAGTAATAATTGTTGTTGTTGTTGTAGTTTTAGTTGTAGTAGTAGTAGTAGTAGTAGTAGCAGCAGCAGTAGTAGTAGTAGTAGTAGTAGTAGTAGTAGTAGAAGTAGTTGTAGTAGTTGTAGTTACAAATACAACAAGACACTGTCACACACAAATTGGAGACAAGACACTATCTCACAAAAAATTTCTGACAATTTACCCATCACTCCTAAAGTTTACCCATAAGTTCTACAATTCACCCATCACTCCTACATTTTACCGATAACTTCTACCGTTTACCCATAATTCCTACAATTTAACCATACATCATACAATTTACATATAACTCCTACAGCTTACCTGTAAGTCTTACAGTTTGTACTTTGGAAGTTTGCAAATTGGAAGTTGATGAGTTGGAAGTTGCGAGTTGGATGTCTGCATGTTGAAACTTAATCAGTTGAAAGTCTGTGAGTTGTAAGTTTGCGCTTTGGAAGTTTGCATAATTTCTACAGTTTACCCATAATTCCTACAATTTACCCATACCTCCTACAGTTTACCCATAATTCCCACATTTTATCTGTAACTCCTAGTAGTAGTAGAAGTAGAAGTAGCAGTAGTAGTTATTGTAGGTAGTAGTAGTACTTGTTATTGTAATAGTAGTAGTTGTTGTAGTAGTAGTAGCAGTAGTTTTTGTTGTAGTAATAGTAGTAGTAGTTGTAGTACCTAACAAAACAGTGCTCAAACTAACAAAATGATGGACAAACCTCCTACAATTTACCCATAATTCCTACAATTTACCCATACCTCCTACAGTTTACCCATAATTCCCACATTTTATATGCAACTCCTAGTAGTAGTAGAAGTAGTAGTAGTGGTAGTAGTTGTTGTTGTAGTTAGTAGTAGTAGTACTTGTTGTTGTAATAGTAGTTGTTGTTGTAGTAGTAGTAGTAGTAGTAGTAATAGTAGTAGTTGTTGTTGTAGTAGTAGTAATAGTTATAGTTGTTGTAGCAACTAACAAAACGGTTCACAAACTAACAAAATGATGGACAAACCTCCTACAGTTTACCTATAATTCCTACAATTTACCCATAATTCCCAGTTTATCTGTAACTCCTAGTAGCAGTAGAAGTAGTAGTAGTTGTAGTTGTTGTAGCAACTAACAAAACGGTGCACAAACTAACAAAATGATGGACAAACCTCCTACAGTGTACCCTTAATTCCTACAATTTACCCATTATTCTCACAGTTTATCTGTAACTCATAGTAGTAGTAGAAGTAGTAGTAGTAGTTGTTGTAGTAGTAGTATTAGTAGTTTTTTTTTTTTAGTAGTAGTAATAGTTGTTTTTGTTTTAGTAGTAGTAGTAGTAGTAGTAGTACTTGTTGGTTTTTTAGTAGTAGTTGTTGTTTTTGTTGTAGTAGTAGTATTAGTAGTTTTTTTTTTTAGTAGTAGTAATAGTTGTTTTTGTTTTAGTAGTAGTAGTAGTAGTAGTAGTAGTAGTACTTGTTGGTTTTTTAGTAGTAGTAGTTGTTGTTTTTGTTTTAGTAGTAGTAGTAGTAGTAGTAGTAGTAGTAGTAGTAGTTGTAGTAGCAGTAGTAATAGTAGTAGTAGTAGTAGTAGGAGTAGTTGTAGTAGTAGTAGTAGTAGAAGTAGTAGTAGTAGTAGTTACAAATACAACAAGACGCTGTCGCACACAAATTGGAAACAAGACACTATCTCACACAAATTCTCTTACAGTTTACCCATAACTCCTAAAGTTGACCCATAATTCCTACAATTCACCCATCACGCCTACACTTTACCCAAAACTTCTACAGTTTACCAATAATTCCTACAATTTACCCATACCTCGTACAGTTTACCCATAACTTCTACAGTTTACCTATAACTATTAAAGTTTACCAATAACTCCTAAAGTTTACCCAGAACTCCAACAGTTTATCTGTAACTCCTAGTAGTAGTAGTAGTTGTAGGTTGTAGTAGTAGTAGTAGTAGTAGTAGTGGTAGTTGTAGTAGTAGTAGTAGTAGTTGTTGTAGTGGTAGTAGTAGAAGTAGTAGTAGTTGTAGTAACTAACAAAACGGTGCACAAACTAACCAAATGATGGACAAAGTTTACCCATAATTCCTACAATTTACCCATAATTCCCACAGTTTATCTCTTGCTTTCAGAACAGCCTTGTTTGTTGCCTTCTTCTTCTCCTGGTACTTCTGCTTCAGCCTTGTCTTTTCTGCAGCGCTCCCTTCTTCCACACACTTCAATGCCTCCTTCTTTTCTTGTATAGCTTGTTCAACTTCCGGGTTCCACCACCACTGTTCTTTCTTCTTTTGACTTTGTGTGGGCTTTCCTGATGTTCGGCCACATATCTCCTCAGCTGTTCCAACAAAGCCTTCCCTAAATGCTGTATACTCTGTTTCCACATCCTCCCTTTGTTCTTTAAGTTGCCTGAACAACCTATCGACTTCGCTTTTGCATTTTTCCGTCACATCTCCTTCACATTTCCACCACCTGATCACCTGCCTTTGCTTCCTCCTTCTTTGTTTGTCTCTTCCTAGCCACATTTCATAAATGTTTCGCTGACAACTTCTGACAATCAGCAGATCTATCTCTGTTCTGTTGTTCGCACTTCTGTACGTTATCTTGTGTGATTCCCTCTTCTGGAAGGAGTTTACCACCACCAACTGGTTTCTGGCGAGCATCTCCACCAGGTCTTGTCCCTGTCTGTTTCGTGAGCCCCATCAATACTTTCCTACGGTCTCCTCACTATTCTGTCTCTTTCCCATATGTGCATTCATGTTACCTGCCTGGTGTTTAACGTTGTTAGCACTTTGTAAATCTTTGGGTAGTGCATTGCACAATTTTGGTGCAGAGACTTTGAAAGCGCGGTCTCCCAGTGTTTTTCGCGTCGTCCTTGGCATATTTAGTGTAAGTGCATCATGAGATGTGGTGTGTTCCTAGTGGCTAACATCTGTGTCATTACTCAGGGCTATGACCGCACAGTGCGTTGAAAGTCAATAGACACACATTGTACTTGATGCGGAACTCGACTGGCAGCCAATGAAGTTGTTTCAGTGTTGATGTTATATGTTCATACTCTGCACAACACTCTGACCTCTGTGTTTTGACTATTTGTAGCTTATTGATAATGTATTTGGGCAGTCCAGTCAGCAGAGCATTACAGTAGTCAATATGCCTATGCACTAGAACATGAGTCAGCTGCTCTGCACTTTAGACACTTCCTTATCTTGCTGATGTTATGAAGTTGCGCATACGCCGCCTGACATTTCGTCATAACATGTTTTTTCATCGACATGTGCTTATCAAAGTAAGCACCCAAATTACCCACATGGTCTGTTGCCTGGATTACACTGTTACCCATTGATGTGTTAGTGCATTTTGTTAGTTGTTGTGTATCGATCAAGATATGCTCAGTCTTGGTATTGTTCATTTTAAGCTTTCTGTTTAGCATCCAATGTCTGATGTCACTAATACACTGCTCCATTGACTCATGTTCAGTATTTATAGAATTCTGGTAGAAGCCACAATACGCTTGATGATCATCAGCATATGTATGCCCTTGTTTCCCATGCTCATGGATAACACTGAAAACGGGGCTGGTGTACTCTGTCAATTCAATGGGACCCAGTTTGCGGCATTCCTTTGTCGAACTGGTCATACAATGTTCCATTGATAATAACATGTTGTGATCTTCATTGCAGGTAAGAGGAAAACCAACTGTATGCAGTGCCTGATGCTCCAAAAGAACAGTTCATGGTGTTGAACAAAAGTTCATGGTCCACAGTATGAGATACAGCAGACAAATCGATGATCAGAACCAGTTTGTGTTACTTTTGTTGGTCCATACTACGAAGGTTATCTGACTGGACCTTAACAGTTTCAGTAGAATGCCATGCTCTCTAGGCAGATTGACACGGTGGCAATGGAAATTCACATTCTGAATGATGACAAAGGTGGTTTGCAACAGCCTGCTTAGTTAATTAATGAGACACAAACTGAAGATTTGACACCGGGTGATAATGTTTATAAATTGGATCCAGTCCTGTTTTCTTCAGCAGCGGCACAACAAGGACAGTCTTCCAGTCATGTTTTTTTGACACTCAAATTATTTAATAATTTACACATTCAATAAATAAATATGCATTATACCAGTGTGCATGGTTGGCAAAAAAATGGAGAAAATAGTAAGTTTGTAGAAACGTGGGTAAATGGAGAAAACGGCGAATGTGTAGAAACTGCAAGTATGTAGAAACATGGGGAAATGGAGAAAACGGCGAGTTTGTAGAAATGCAGGAAAATGAAGAAAACAGAAAGTTTGTAGAAATGCAGGAAAATGGCGAGTGTGTAGAAATGCAGGTAAAATGGAGAAAACAGCAATTAAGTGTATAGTAACGCGGGATGCCAGCCAGCCGAGGAAGGAGGAATGCAGATGTTGTCATGTTATGGGCTTCATTTTATACTGGTGTTGCCTAGGTTTGACAGCATGAGGAGTCCGTCATGCAAAACAAGTGCTAGTTAAGAAGTAAACTAGCGTGTTGAACATAGTGTAGGCATATGAATGCAGGCAAAATGCCCTTGAAAGATAGATCCATTTCCCCTGGCAGCAGAAAATCGGGGTTATAATGTGGTCCATAATAATGAGGCCCGACTGTATAATATAAATATATATATATATATATATATATATATATATATATATATATATATATATATAATATATATATATATATGTATAAGTGTGTGCAAGCGTGCGTGTGTGTGTGCATGTGATATACAGCACGGTTACTGAAGCATATATCTAATAAACCAAATATGGCTGTCTATGAAGAATGACTGACTACATTCCATTATGCAGTTACCTGAAGTGCTGGACATTCAGCAAGGTTTTCACTAGATGAGTTTGAGCGACTCAGGTCTTTCCTGTCCTTTTCCCCATCTGGCTTCTTTCGTTCCTGTAATAGGCAACACCGACATTGCTCAAACAGAAGTCTAAATGACAGCACAGAACATTTCATGGGAAAAGGAATTCACAAAATCTATTTGAATGTAACAATGATTTTTTTTAATGTACCATTAAAACATGATGAACAGTTTTTATTCAAAAATGTTTCATTAGTGCATAAAATTCACTTTAAATAGATGCTAGGTACAACTCTAGCATAATAAATATAGTGAATGTTTACCACTAGTGACTGTATTGTTGCTTTGTCCATTGTCCTCAATTCAGCTTGCATGCATGCCTCAGGTCAGTGGCCTTAATCAACATGATTAGCCCATGGCAAATCCACTTCATTTATGTCCAAATATGTAGTGTGTGAGTAGTCTATAGGTAATATCTACAGTTAGTTTAATAAAAAGGTGCATACTTTTGTTGAAATCGTCGAAAGCATATACTTTGGGTGTTACATTGGGTAACATGCCATACTCAATAGCTGGGCCGACATTTAGCATTCAACCCGTGAACTTGTCGGTCATGTCTTTTTTCGTGAGATCAAGGAAAGTGTGCCAATATAAACATTGGAACACGTGTGTGTGTGACTGTGTACGATCCATTTATGTCAATAATACAAGCATTATTTGTACTGAACGAATGTACGTATTATTAAACTGTTTCATTTGGCAGCAATGAACGCAGTTTTATTATGGTGGCGTTTTATTCTTTCAATGACGATTACTTAGGCAGTTAGACTTATAGTGACAGTTATGTGTATGTACAGCACCAGCAACTGCGAGTGCCATATTAATAGCTGTATGTTAATGCCAATGCCTACATTCGACCGCGTTGGTAAACACTGTCTGCTATATGACATGTCATGCTATGTGCATGTTGTAGATAAAACATCACTAGTTATTGCTATATTACATATTCCTACTGGAGATGAAATGGCAAGTTAGTTTTGCTGTTTGGTTTAGTAAACATGGCTTAGACTGTTTTTGTTTATTATTTCGGTTAATTGGTGCTGATTTGAGGCATATTTGAATAATGCAAATGTATTTAATGATGACTATGGCTATGCGGTGCATTCATCGGCATCCTGAGATTCCTTTGAATTAAGAGGTCTACTAGTAGTGTGCATTCACCAGAACTTGTGCATTGTATTCACAACTTAGGAAGTACATTTTGTTTTCATGCACAAAGCCAAAAGGATGTTTATATGTGTTTGCCAAATCACATTAAGTTGAGAAAGATTACATTTTATGTTTTTATCTTTACAGATACCACCCCACACTCCACGTGAGAAGGGCAGCCAGTGACTTGGTAGGGATAGAGGTGGTCAGCTGAGCCAGGAGGATACAGTTAGAATATACAACCTGCGGGAGGCCTGCATGCAAATACAATCAATCCAGGTAATTTCACATGCAACATTTAAACACACGATCGACCCGGTATTACAAATATTTATTGTACACATTTCAATTTCAATTTGGTTTCACACACAAACATGACACTGCAATAATAACATCTCCGAGAATGGATATATGAATAGCTTCAACAAACAATACATGCTGTGGATTTTTTTCCAAAACTTGTGAGCAGGGTTGTTTGATTTAAATCATTTGATTCATCATTTAAATCACTCCAAAAAAATTTTACTTCCGATTTTTGTAATCGCTGATTTATATGAATTTAACACAAATAATTGTTTACAAGCATCGAGATCAACAACGTTTTGTGTTTTTTAATACAAAAGCACAAAGTGCGCACACTTGTGTAGCTGTATTGACACCAGATAGCCTGATAGTCAACTATTTTATGACATTGTGTATACCAGATTTAAAAAAATAAATAAATAAAAAAAATCCGATTTAAATAAAAAAATCCGATTTTTTCCAAACCTGCTTGTGAGTGAATTCTGTAAATACAGATAAAATCCTGAAAACATGCCTAAAGATGTATTATTGGAGACATGTTATACTTTTCAATGGGATAAATTAAATAAGACAAGGAAGCCATTGGCTTATTGAGAGCCCAACATTTTTTAATCTATGTGTAACCCCCCTTCTGAGATATCGGTCAATTTTATTTTTATACATATTCACGCTGCTAGCATTTACACAATCTGTAGATAATCTGTTCTATTCATTTATTGTTCTATGAGATTCTATTGACAGATATTTGATAAGGATGGGCTACACATAGATGAGAAAATTGTTGGACTCTCGATAAGCCAATGGCTTCCTTGTCCACTTGCTATCTGAGAGAATGAGTACTTTCTGATATCCAATTTATACTGATCCTTCACTAATGTCACCTGATGTCCTCCGGTTCTACTATCTTTGTTAAGTGAGAAAAAAATATTTTAATATTTTCATACCATTCAGTATCTTAAAACTTAAATTTGATCTCCTCTTAGCCTCCTTGTCTTTAGGATTGTTAAACCACATTCCTTAAGGCGTTCTTCATAACTAAGGTATCTCAGTTCTGGAATCAGTCATACTTTCTTATGATATTGTCTCCAAGCTTGTATATAGTATTCTAAACGAGGCCTAACTATTGCTTTACACAGAGGAATAATTAGCTCCTTTTCCTTATATGTTATATTTCTCCTACTCAACCCTAAAATTTGATTACCCTTTGAATCAGCAATACCACACACACTTTTATATCAGCACTTACTGTTACTCCTAAGACCTTTTCTTTAATTGTAGTACCTAGAACAGTATGTTTCATTTTATTGTTTACATTCAGGCATTTACATTTAAAAAAATGTAATAACATCTGCCATTTTTCAGACAATTTAACTAATTTGTGTAGACCGTTTTGTAAATGTTGTTTATCTCCATCATATTTTACCATTCTAAACACTTCAATATATATAATTTATATCAATATATATAATATATTGATATATATATTATATATATATATGTATGTGTGTATATGTATACGTGTGTGTATATATATATATATATATGTATTAAGAATAATAAAGGACAATATATATATATATATATATATATACATACATACATATATATGTATGTATGTATATATATATATAAATATATATATATATATATATATATATATATATATATATATATATATATATATATATATATATATATATATATATATAATTTAACTAATTTGTGTAGACCGTTTTGTAAATGTTGTTTATCTCCATCGTATTTTACCATTCTAAACACTTCAATATATATCAATATATATATATATAATATATTGATATATATATTTTATATAATTTATATATATATATGTATATAAATAAATATATAATAATATTATATATATATATATATATATATATATATATATATATATATATATATATATATATATATATATATATATATATATATATTAAGAATAATAAAGGTTCTAATACTGATCCTTGTGGTACCCCACTTAAAAGTTATTTTCAGTTTGAAACCTCCCCATCTACAACAAATTGTCTTCTGTCAGTCAGCCAATTTTCTATCCAGTCGACTATGCTATCCCGATACCATGGGCTTTTAATTTAAGTAGTAATCGTTGATGTGGCGCTCTGTTGAACTCTTTCTGAAAATCTAAGTAGATAATATTTACTGATGATCCCTCATCTATCCATTTAGTGATTTCTTCCATATTTGTTAAGCATGACCTCGCTTATAGGAGTGTATTGTGTATAGTTATAGTGTTTCTTTCTAGACCGTTTTCCTTGTTTTTTTCAAGGGAACAAATTATACAAAATACACTCTCTCCCCTTGTTGGTTCTAGCACGTGTTGAGTTAAGGAAGCTATCCTGTATTAAAAATAGAAACTGTTGGTCCTCACCAGCTGTACTCTCTAGAGATTTCCATTGTATGTGTTGTAACAGTATTGCTTGCTTTTATGTTAAAAACATACAAACAAAACATCAAGATTATTAGTTTATTGTTCTGCTCACTATATATAGTTATACATGTTTACTATTCTAGATCCTTGCATAGACTGCTTTACTACAGATGCAGCGCCCACTACTCTATATGCTAATGTCCATCTGGGTATTGCTGGTATCAGCTGGGGTATCTCGTGACATGTGTCCGTGGTTAAAATCTCCCATTATGATACATTCTCCTTTACTCGCTTCCTTTATGTGCATTTTGTGTTATCCTCTTCATTTATGTTTGAACTTCGGTAAACTAATCCAATAGATAATGTTGAATTTCCTGTAACTATATTGCACCAGACAGCTTCATCGCAATCTGCTTCCCTTTCAAATTTTATTTCATAAGCCTGAATAGATTCTTTAATATGTAAAATAACTCCCCCTTCCCTTCTTCCTATTCGATTTCTCCTAAACATTGCGTATCATGTCATCCTAATTCAGCATCTGTTGGCCCATGATCTGGTTATACCAATTATGTGAAGGTCAATATCTTCTATCATGTTTAATTCGTTTTTCCTATTTACCATGCTCCTTGCATTTAAACACACACATTTATAACCAGTTTCAAAATTTTTTTCCAGACATGCTGTTACTCTTTTTTTCCGGACATGTTGTCATGGAAATGGCAGCCATATTGAATTTTCAAAGCCCTCTGCATCTCAGCAACTGTTGGTCTGATTTCAATAAAAGTTGGTAGATAAATGCATTGCACAACCATAAGAGGCGGGACAGAAAGATAGTTGTAAATTGTTAAAACTTTTTTAAAGATTTTTTTCTTAAATATTTGTTGTTGACTTATGTTTGTGCACACAAACTTTTTTTTAATGAATCATGTTATAAAAAACTCTTTGTTATACCCTCCAGTACACTTTCCTTGTGTGCTGTGAGAAATGTCAAGAAATTCTGCTGAAAACTAACATAAATGTAATAAAAATAGGCAACAAAGAATGTAAAAAAATTGTATCTCAGAAAATCGCTATCCCTGATATACTAATTCAAACATTACAATGTGTAACATTATCACTACATGAATTAATCTTTGCACCGATGTTATGATCCATAGCACTTTTTATAAAATTAGATACAATTATAGTTGCAATCGAAATATGTTGCCATGGGCATGGAAATGGCAGGCATTTAATTGTTTTACAGGCCTCCGATTCTCTGCAACTAGCTGTCTGAATTCAATAAAAGTTGGCAGGCAGATGCAGTATTGCACAACCATAGCCATAGGAGGTATACCACTGAGATATTTTTACTTATTTGAAATAATTTTTTTAAGGTTTAGAAAAAATCTCTCAAAACATTGCTGTAGACCTATATATCTAGAATCTGTTGGATGATTAATCATGTTTTCAAAGACACCTCTTTGGCACGCCCTGGCTTCAGCAAAAAATTGGCAACGATGAATGTAAAAAAAATTATCTTATGTTAAATTTTAACCTACATTGAGCACCATCTTTCCCCTTTAATTCGCAAGATGGCGACACTGAAAGCGAGTTAACTATGCGAATTCAAGCATTGAAAGGGTGTTTAAATGTGTTTTTACACACACCACGTTTAATCATTTCCATGTTCCGTAGTTCAGTATGCATTGTGCATACATTATGCGTGGTTACTATACATATTGCATGTTCTTACGGGGATGGGCCCGGATTCTAGACGCTCCGAATCGAATTATATATAGATCAGTGTTCATGACACGACTCATGCTGACATGACGAATTGTTGTGACGCTGTGTTGACGGATAAAATGGCGTGCGAAAAGGAAGAAGATAATTTCTTCTTAGAAAGGAACCCGATGTCGTCAGGTGCCAGGGAACGAGAAAGTCTGCAATTAATGAAGCAAGACAGTGCTGTAAGACAGTTGGGTAGCACTCGTCGAGCTATGGCCTCCATCGACGAGTCCGAACGAATTGGCGTAGCTACTGCTGAGGTAAGCAGACATTTAGTATTTACCATTACTCCCACTGGGCATTAGGCATTACGAAGTGTCGAAGTGGCTAACGCTCCGAACCGGTAAGCATAACTGTAGGATTCAGCCTACAGTTACATTTCCCATTGGTGACCATGTCAACGTTTTGCATAATTATAAAAAACGTGACCATCAAAAATTTAAAAGTTTTTACCAGCCGCTGTCATACCACTGCACTGCCACTGACATACTGGTCAAGTTTTGTCAAAATTATACATTTCTAAACTCTTGTAATATGCCTGTATGTGCGATAGTGCCCTGCGCGGGCCTAGAATTTGATCCCAAGCCCGGCCCGCAAATAGCAGTTAGAGTCCAGGCCCGGCCCAGGCCCGCAATAATTTTTTCAAGCCCGGCCCGACCCAGGCCCGCAAACTAGAACTTAGGCCCAGGCCCGAACCAGACCGTGAATGTTTGGCCCAGGCCCGGCCCGCAAGTTTCAGGCCCAGGCCCGGCCCATACCCGCGGGCCAAAGATGGGTAAGCCCGCGGCCTGCAAGCCCGCGGCCCGCTAAGTTTAGAGAAGAGATATATAATCTTATAACAAAGACGAAAAACAAATAAACTGTAAAACAGTTTATTTGTCCATAGTGTGCTGGACGAGTTCTAAAAATACAGCACTACCAATTTCTTCAAACGGACGAATATCCTGAAGAAAAATAAAGAAAAACTTCTTAGTGTCATTACTATTAAATATGATAAGATTTGTTATATTTGACTTCAATGTATTGGCTTATGGTTAGGATACGAGATTTGTTTATCTAACCCTGACTTAACCCTTATGCAAGCCATAACCCCAATTTATATTGTTAATTGAATTAGGTCAACTAAGTTAACATAATTTAATATGATATTTCAATTAAATGTGTGAATTGGTACAAGTGTGAATGATTTAGGACTGGGGAGAAATACCAATTACGAACTGGGTTGGGTACTGGGTAGTGGACTAGTGGCCTAGTGTGCACTTGGCAGTGGGCAGGTCAGTCAGGTGGGCAATGTTTGGAGGGAAGACCTAGACAATAGAATGTCCACTGGTAGTGTCAAAGTTGATGGTTAATCATGGCTTGATTGCCTCTACAAATATTTCTAAAGTAAACATTTGGGGCTGGCTACTTCCAGCCAAGTGAACTTATGGGGCCATTAGATTCCACGCAAGGTCTCAATTTGCAACTATATAATACTAAAGAAATAATTTTAAGCATTCATTAACCGGAATTACAATTTATAATCAGGTTTTATTAAAAAATAAAGTAATAATCGGTGTTTTTTATGAATATTTTTATTATGTCCAGGCCCAGCCCACGCTCGGCCCGGCCCGCTCACACTAGGCCCAGGCCCGGCCCAAGCCCGATGTGTTTAAATTGTTTTCAGGCCCGGCCCGGGCCCGCAGTATGTAGGCCCCGGCCTGCGGAATTATGTAGAGGCCCGGGCTGCGGGCCGGGCCGGGCTTGGACCCAAAGCCCGGCCCGCGCAGGGCACTAATGTGCGATACCCCTCAATGTTTACCAATATTGGCCTGAATTACGACGCCAAAAAAATCACAAATATCCTTCCGCCTATTAAAATCATCTAAAAATCCACCATTTCACTGTCTGCAGCTTCCACCAGCAAACCTGGTAATGTCCCTGCACAAATGCACTTACGTCAGAATTTTGGTAATCGTTTACTTAACTGGCCTAAATTATTACGGCTTTATGCCGACGGTTTTTACAGCATTTTTGTACCTGAAGACGTTCCTTACATCATTCAGCATATGTTCCAGTAAAAAAAGTTCATATATTCTTTTAAAATATTGTGTTTTAGGCCACTTTTAATCAGTTTTACACATCAAAACAGCGGAACCGATTGCATGATAAACATGGCGCGTGTGCGATTTGCGCATTAGTCACGCCTCTGTGCCATCAGAACCGCGAAGGCGATGTTTGTGTGTACTGGGCATACAATTACGCAACATTAAAAAAATTAAGAGAAAAAAATTTAGAAAATATAGGCTCTAAAAATTCTTCAAACGAAGAAATTCTAGAAAGAAAAAAAAAATTCTTCACAGTTTTCATATTAAACACAACATTTGTAGAGCACATAATAGTGTGTTCTAACGTAATATTTCATATTTTATTTAATTAAATATTTGACATCTCATTGCATGTCATTGTAAATATAATTTAATTTAAAAGAATGCATGGGTTAAATTATCTGTCGTTTGGTGAGCAAAGGTTATTGTTTTTGTAATTAAAACATACTGATGATATTACATGTCATGCGCATCTTTAAAGGGACAATTCATTGTATGTCATTGTTAATATAATTAAATTTAAAAGAACGCAGGGGTTAAATTATCTGTCGTTTGGTGAACAAAGGTTTTTTTTATTATGCTTATATTGCACGTCTGGTTTCCTTCTGATGGGGAGGAGTATTGTTGGGAGGGACGGAGGGAGGGAGGTATTCTGTGTTGTCCGTTTTCGCAGCAATATCCTGCGGAGAAATCGTAATGTAGTACCGCCTTGCCAGTGATTAATGGGAAGAAGATATAGCTCAGAAACAATTTTAATTGTTCATATTAAATAACATTAATTACTTTCTGATAATACACGTGAATTAAAAGCATCCTTTCATTGCGCATACACACATTCAACAAAATATATAACATTAATTTACATATTAATAATTAATTAATCAACGTGCTACACTATTGTATTGCTAGTGTGATTTTGACATGTAATAAATAAAACACAACAGTTTACAGTTATTTAGCTTTCTTAAAGGGATGGAGTCGTCATAGAGTATTCAGTATCCATGCCAAAATAATTACGTAAAAACAGAAATGTATTATTATCATTATGGGACTACATAACTTTTCATTATCATTACAAGCCATCATTGTCAGTTTCATTACAATTACCATCAATGGCCAGTTATATGTAAAGAACTCCATGAACCAACTATTGTAAAAGTTTCTTATATTTATTTGAATGAAAATGTTGCAAAGTAACAATGGTGTTTTAAAGCTGTCTGCTGGTGTAACTCATACTGCTGCTTGGCGGGTTTATTGATACAGATGTTAAAGACAGTAAGCTTACCCCTGGTCTGGAACCCACATCAGTGAAGTGACCACCAAAGAATGAATGGCGTCAATTAAAAGCCTGTCCCCATCAGGAGGCTAGTTTGAAAAGGACAGTTAGGTGCCGACTCTTGATAAGCCCATGGTGTCCTTGTCTGCTTGCCATCTGGGCCTTTGCCTTGGATGGCAATCTTGTTAAATATTGTTACAAATGGAGTATGGACATAACTCCTCACGGACAAAACCCCTAACGATCGTTATTATTTTGACCTTGCAGTAATGCAACATAATTTGTCTGCATCTTGTTTATTTAAAATAATTCAGTCACGTACATGTTGACACTTCATATGTATTGAATAGGAGAAATACCAGTGATGTGGCTAATTGCTTATAAGATGATCTTTACACTTTTTATTATACAAAATCAGTAGACCTAGCATCACATCACAACATACATTTATTTTGTCCGGAGATGGTAATGTAGGTATACAGACACACCTACTCCGGATATAATTCCCCTACCTAAATGGAAACTAGGACTAAAAAACTTCCTCGCATAACTACAAAAAAATACAACATGCGGTATATGTAATAACCTTTATTTGCATTGTAAAAAATTAGTTACACATCTTTATTGTGGGAGGAGGGTGAGTGCTGAGTACGAGTACACCACCTGTACCATGGCTAATCCGGCACAGGCTTTATACAATTTTCCTGTTATTGTTGTTCCGATTAACGCTTCGTATATATACCCCTATGTAAGCACATGCAGAAATAAGGTAAATTGCTGTAGGAAATCCTTGTCCAAGCCTAAATAATAACACTATTTAGTAAGTATTTACATCGAGGCAGTTGCACAAAAGAAATTGTGTGGCATTTGCACATACTGCTGTGGCTGGCGCATAACTGTCGAATACACATTGAATGCACAGGATTGTGTATCCGCTGGATGTGAGCTGTGAATGTGTTATCAGTCATTCGATCAAGAAATGTGTATTCAGACAAATCCAGTGATACTACAACTGCACATAGACACAGCATATAAGTAAAAAGCAATACAAATGTGGTTTGGTTACTCGCCAGTTTAGAAATAAAAAAAAACTAAATATGTATTTGGTGTTCCCCCCCAAATATGAATATGCATATAATTTAATTATTATTTTAAAATTATTTAAATGAACATGTTAATGTAAAGAGAGTACATTAAATTGTAAATTTATATAAATTGACTTAAATTTATATAAGTTGACTTAATAAAATTTTTGTGTGAAACACAAGACGGCAGAGCTGGGATAAAAGTATTTAATGATGCGCATGACATGCAATATCATCAGTATATATTTTAATTACAAAAACAATAAACTTTGCTCACCAAAAGACAGATAATTTAACCCATGCATTCTTTTTAATTTAATTATGTTAATGACATGCAATGAGTCGTCCCTTTAAAGTTGCATATGCGCATGACATGCAATATCATCAGTATAATTTTTAATTACAAAAACAATAATATTTGTTCATCAAACGACAGATAATTTAACCCATGCATTCTTTTAAATTTAATTATATTTACAATGACATGCAATGAGATGTCCCCTTGCAGTTGCGCATGCGCATAACATCTAATATCGACCACATAATTTTCATACAAATAATATTTGCAACATCAAATATTCCATTAAATAGAATATTTAATATTACGTTAGAGGTGATTGTATGTGCTCTACAAATGTTGCATTTAATATGAAAACTGTGGAGAATGTTTTAATTTTTTTTCTAGAATTTCTTCGTTTGAAACATTTTTGGAGCCTATTTTCTAAAAAAAAAATTCTCTTAATTTTTTACGTTGCGTAATTGTATGCCCAGTGCACACAAACATCGCCTTCGCGGTTCTGATGGCACCTAGGCGTGACAAATGCGCAAATCGCACACGCGCCATATTTATAATGCAATCGGCTCCGCTGTTTTGATGCGTAAAACTGATTAAAAGTGGCCTAAAACACAATATTTTAAAAGAATATATGAACTTTTTTTACTGGAACATATGCGGAATAATGTAAGGAACGCATTCAGGTACAAAAATGCTGTAAAAATCGTTGGCATAAAGCCGTAATAATTTAGGCCAGTTAAGTAAACGATTACCAGAATTTTTTTTAATGTCCTATATCCAAACTGAGGCATGACCTCTGTACAGGGATCATGCCTCAGTTAGACTTCCTGGTGTGTTACAAATGTAGGGCACAGCAATTTTATGTGTAATTTAAAAAAAATCATATCATCTGACATAACTGCATTTGAGCAGACACATTGGCAAGTTTGCTGGGAGAACATGTTGGCAGTGTAACTGTGGATTTTTAGATGATTTCAATAGGCAGAAGGATTTTTTGCAACTTTTTCGCTACAATGCACGTGGTGCATAGTAAGTTATGCAGAAAATTGGTAAACATTGACGGGTATGGCACATTCAGGCATTTTAAAAGAGTTAGAAATATGTGATTTTGACTAAACTCGACCAGCATGTCAATGAGATGATGACAACGGCAGGTAAGAAGTTTAAAAAAATTTGATGGTCAAGTTTTTTATAATTATACAAAATGCTAACATGGCCACCAATGGGAAATGTAACTATAGGCTGAATCCTACAGCTATTGATCTGGCACTCTTTCCGCTTTGTATATGCAGTGAGTGTGTCTACGTATACCCAGCGGCATATTATGTGCACATGCAGACGGTCATCAAATCATTAATAAACCAAATGCTAAGCACTGGAATATTATCTGATACGCTCAAATTTCATCAAGTAATGATACATCATTGTTTGAAAAGTATAGCTAGGATAGGTTTCTTATCTTCTTCAACGATCGCAAAAGTATTAGAAACATCTTTAGTTTAGTCAGGCAGGTATATCTTCATACTTCAATGAATGCCAATGAGTACGGTTTTATACATAACTGCGCTTGAACACATTGACCTATAGCAACAGCCTTATTATTATAGGGGTAAGACCAATGTTGACCTTCCTGTTTATTGTTTCACACGAATGTAGGGCATATTAAATTGTCATGTATGTGAATTTAAACAATTCATATGATGTGACATCAGTGCAGTTGAGCAGGCATATTCACAGGTTTGTTTATAGAAGCTACTGGCTGTGAAATAGTGCATTTTTTGTAGAGTTTAACAGTTGATTTATGGGAATTTTTCTGCTATGGGCCACGTGGGCGCATGAATACATGGCTATTTTTTGCCAGAATTGATGGGCATCGCATGTCGGGGCATTTTGTAAGAGCGGGAGGTATGCGATTTTGACAAAACTTGGTCAGCATGTCAATGAGATGATGGCAGTTGCTGTGACTTTTCAGAATTTTTATAATCGGACAAAACATTTACATGGTCACCAATGCAATTCTCTACAGTGGTCTGACCCCAAATAGATGGAAATCGTGGTCTATAAAATGTTGATATCATATCAACATTTTATGCTTGTGTTTTGTGCATATTATGCTTGTGTTTTGGTCGTTGTTGTTAGCTTAATTGTGGATATTACAGGTAATTTGGATGAAATGATTAGTTTGTTATAACAAATTTCTTAAAATTGTTATAATATGTAATTCTGATAATATAATTAGGGCTCATATTTTTGAAAATAAATGAATGAATAAATAAAAACGGTTGCTAACCTGTCCCATGTTGTGCGTGTTTGACATAGAAAATTGTCAGTGTCAGACTGGATAATATTATATTATTATTATATATATATATTATTGATTCCATCTAGACAACAAGATCATTACTGGTTAAACGCAGCTACTATTTAAACTGTTTAACTGTCTCCCTTAGGAGTTGTCCTATAACCGATATACTAAATAAAAAAAAATTCAAACAAATGTACATTTTACTTTTGTACTATAACGTATGATGTGCACGAGCTGATATTTTGCACAATTTGATGTTTAATATGATATTTCATTGTTAATAAACACAATTTAAAATTTTTCATATGTTAAAATACCATTAAAGAGCTTGTGGTAAGCTAAAAATCTACAATAAGCAATTTTTAGTATCAACAATAACTGTTGCTTTTCCAAAATGTCTATTCACCACATATATAGCTAACCCCATATTTAGCTAACCATAACCCTAACCCTGAAGTGGTTTACAGAAGATATAATCATTCCCATAGGCACAGGTTGACAGGAAAAGTGAACAGTTTGCTTGGAAAAGGCAGACAGCAGTAACAATCACGAATAGCATGGTACATATCGGATGCCAAAATGGAAATTTGGTAAAAATTAGGGGGTATGACACCAATATGTGAGGGAGCAGGTAGCCATTTTGCACTAGAACAGTCATTTGTGATATTTGTTTTGTGGCCCAGTCAGGGTTGTTTGATTTAAATCATGATTTAAATCGCTCCAAAAAAAATAATAATAATTGTTTATGATTTTTTTGATTTTTTTTTACTTCCGGTTTTTTTAATCGCTGATTTATATGAATTTAACACAAATAATTGTTTACAAGCATCGAGGTCAACACAGTTTTGTGTGTTTTTTAATACAAAAGCACAAAGTGTGCACACTTGTGTAGCTGTATTTGACACCAGATAGCCTGATAGTAAAATATTTTATGACATTGTGTATACCAGATTAAAAAAAATAAAATCCAAAAAATAAAATAAATCCAAAAAATCCAATTTAAATAAAAAAATCTGATTAAAATTTTTTTTTTTTAATCATGATTTTTTTAAACCCTGGGCCCAGTGCATTGGCAACATTGTGTAACAAATTTGGACAGAATAGTTATATTTTGGTTGTGTCACAGCCACTGGAAGCACTGCGTAGATCAGCATTTAAAATCTGGCCACGACGGGCATCTGGTTATGTGATACCCTTTTATGGTGGTGTATCGAAATCAAACCATTCGCCTTGTATCTTATCAACTAGAAGTATGAAAGCAGTCGCATAAACAATAACATTTAACAAACCTGACACATTGGAATTTACCCGAAATCCTGTTAAATGTGAACATTATAAATTATCTTACAAAGTTATGCCAAATCAAGCCATTATATGAATAATAATTTTAAAATAAGTCGACTCTGGAAGGACTCCAATGAAGGGGCTGAGGAGATAGGGGTTGGGAGGTGGTTCCACTCAGACACTGTGTCGGGGAAGAAAGAGTGAAAGAGGGCAGGGTGTTGGATGTAGAAACAAAAAAAATATCCCGCCATGAAATCTCATGACCATGTGGGTGATAATCTCCCACTATTTACTTATGTGAACTTGGAAGGTCTGGAACAAGACGTTTTCCAATTAATCATATTTGAAACTTCATCAGTTTTATTATTTTGATTATTATGCTTTATAGATTACCTTGTGTTGCCTTCGATTACATTGCTCCTTGTTACAAAACTGCTGTGAAGATATACTTTGCAGACTGGTCACGTCTCTACGCTAGGGGGCGGCACATAACTGCAAAGGCTGCCTCCACCAAGACCATTTCGGCCTTTTCGGTCATTTCAATCGCTGACATGATAATTTCTGACGTACCGTCTTTTAGTACTAAATATATATATATATATATAATTATAGTCTACTTCGTTCACTTAGATCTACTTTGTACGTCAGTAAAGGCCCGATATAATAAGAGTACTTGTCAAAAATATGCTCTCTGTGTGTTGAATCCAGGTTGCTACACGATTTTCTATAATTCTTCATTGGACATTTGTCTGCGCCTGGATTGTGTTTTTTTCAGGCAGTTCAAAATAGCAAGTTACCTCATAATTATACCTTGACACAATATCTTAACCAATACCAAAAAAAATTGGTATTGCAATTACATAACTGGAGTTTGAGGACATGGAAAATTTAATAAAAAAGCAACTGGAGTTTGAGGACATGGAAAATTTAATAAAAAAGCAACTTCAACATACCGGTAGTCTCAACTAGTATGTATTCTGATTTAAAGTATTGAAGGTATCTGTAGCAAACTATTTTATGCTGATTTTTGCAGGAGCTAATACAACAAGGTGAACAACTTGACAACATTGAGAGAAACACAGAACACATTAACCAGAGTGTGAAGACATCACAAATCTATTTGAATAACATAAAAAGTGTATTTGGGGGCTTAAAGAATTGGTGGCAAGGCAAGAAGGATGTGGATGCTGGCAGCGCAGTGCAGCAGACTGAGGTGCAACAGAACTCACCTGCTGTCCACCTTCGTCATGGCAGTATGTCAGAGTACTGCAGTGGTCCTCTAGCACAGCAGAATATGCAAGCCTCAGCAATAACAGCAACAGCTAGCTGTCAAGACCCACGGTTACAGAAAGAAGCACCAGTAGCATATGAGAGCCAGTTGAACAATGATTTAGGTAAGTAGTATAATTATGTTCACAGTTTAGCCTAGCTACCATTTTTAAATGATGTCATACCTTGGTAAATTACTTTGTAATGTAAAACGTGAAACAAATCAAAATAAAAACATGTTTTTATTGGTCTACAATTTTTAACAAACTGACACCTGTATGCGTGTGTGCATCATATCCCCAACTAGGCTGCCAAACTATTGCATATAAAGAATGCTATTTTATGTAAGTTAAGGTTCTATTTCAGACTTTGCATAACAATGTTACTGCTTTAATTCCAACTGTACAAATCACCTTCACCCATCGCCAGGGGCTTCTGACTAATGACTACCCCTGATAGATCGACCTGTCGAAATGTGGAACTTTCAATTGCTGCATGTGTTATCCAATAATATTGTTAGCTCAGATTTACAGGGTTCATGTGTGGAAACTTTAATTGGTAGTGGACCCATCGTCGCTGATCGGACAGGTAATGATGAACATTTTGTGGGAACACGGGCGCATTTAGTTCCCAGAAATACATCGACCAAGACAGGAAGTTGGACTAAGTACAGGTGATTCAGCATACATCCACATATGGCATGGGATAAACTGAACTGACAAATCCACGTTTCGACTGGTCAATCTGCCAGAGGTACTGTAGTAATACTACCACCCCTGGCTAACGAGGATGGTGCAAATTGGTAAATTTGAAATTAGACCTCTGGGCCCATATTCTTTAAATACTGACATTTTTTGTAAATATGGAAAATTTTATTTTAGGTTTCTGTGTTATTCTGAATACTTTTAAGATACATTTGCATATGTTGTCACAAAGTTATGTCAACAAAATAGTTGTCAACTCTTTATTGAGAAAACAGACTCTGTACATCCATTGACGTGATATACTTTATAACTACATTTTTGATAAGTAGGAATTCATTATTAGTATTGTTGGGGGGGGGTAATTTTGGTGGGGACATTCCAATTTGTGTTTTTAAAAAATGCACCATTAAATACAAATTGACTTTTCACCATACCTACTACTCTAATTTGTACCTAATTTGTAACATTTAGTTCACTGATTGATGAGCAATTTAGTAAAATTGGTTAAATGCTAGATAACTTGTTTTGTGGTGTTGCAGTGCAGGTTTCAATACGAACATTAAGTGAGATGGGCTCAGAAATGTGTCAAAAACAACATATTATACAGATTTTCGTTCAAGCGAAACAAAAGTTGTGGTGTTGGGGCTATGCACCTAAAAGAGATAATAAAAACTAACCATGTGCAACTAAAATCAAGAATATCACGCCAGTGGTTTACTCAGAATGTGTTCTAAAAGTGGAAGATTTCAGTCATTTCCATATATGTTAAGTTTCAGAAATGCAAATTCAGGAGATTTTTACATTTGGGATATCGGAGAATTGTACGTAAATTGGATGAACTCGGGATATCAGAGAATTATACATAAACTGGAGGGTCTCAGGGTATCAGAGAATTGTGCATAAATCTCCCGGATTGACGATCTTTTGTTAGGCCACACAAAAATAATTTTGATTCCATCAGAAATCCGGGAGATTTGGTAGATTTCCGGGAGACAACATGTATACATTTCTCCAAATGGCTGATGATGATAAACACTTGCACAGTTCTATGAAATCGGGGTAATCTAAACTACAAGTGACGGATTAACAATTTCAGGTCGGCTGTGACGTTTGACTGCCTGCTATAGAGGGATCGGGTATAAGCATTTGGCCACTATCTGGCATCACTTGTTGCATACTGATTGCTAGGGGAATGACTCTTTCTGTTTATGTAAAAGTTGCCATAATCAGTTATTAGTCACTATGATAGCGTTTTATAGAAAATTTGAAAGTTATTTAGTTTTTTCTGCCGACCAGCGATTATGTCAGAGACTGCTTGCAGCAGCGCCACTGCCAATGAGTTTGACAAAATCTCAGAGTATGTTTTTGAAAATTTTTATGGATAGTTTTAGTGATGATTCGGATCGGGATGTGTATGAAAGTTTGTTTGTCGAAGGTGATAATGTGTGTATTCGCTGACCTGTCGCTGACAGTATCAACGAAGATTGTGACGAATTGGCGATGTGTTTTCAGATGGTGATGACGTCGACAATGCTGATAACATTGGCCCATCCATAGACGTTTGTCTGTTACTATGCAACTAAACTAAAAAAAAATTACCATATCAATATTGTATCAAATAGTTGTGATACTTATATTTCGAACTACAAATGTTATTTGATAATAACACATTAATTTTTACAATTTGTGGTGGCCATTTTTAATTATTCATTACCATGGTAACCAAATAAAATAAAAATATATTTATATTATTCCTATTCAAAAGTTAGTATTTATTGGTGAAAAATGCAATTCAAATAAGTAATGTTTTGAATAATGCCCAGGGAATGCAGTCTTCAGTAGTCACACTGTGACATGGCTGCAGACCTGAAATGGTTAAGGGAGGCCAGCATACACAGAACCAATGCAAAGTCTCAAACAAATGTGTTATTTTACTAAAAAGAGGACTTGTTAATAAACAAAGGCCAAAATATGTTTCATAAATTGAGTTTGGATGCAAATAGCATGGCCATATCCTATTGGCAAGTATAGGAGTAGGTATGTACAAATATATTTTCATTTGATGAGTGAATATTGTTGTGTGTTCAACAAGGTTTTCCTAGAAAACAACTGGTGCGATATTCTTAATTGTAGTTACAAATGGTTATGTTTTAGTAACTCTTATAGGTGCATAGGCTGAAAACCATAACTTTTGTTTCGCCAAATATTTGATGTATCTACATGACATTTCCCCTGTAGGTTCCTGACTGTAGCCACTGCATGATAATCTCACTGAATTAAATTTATTTTACACAACGAATTGTTTGAATACAATGGGAAAAGTGCATTTCAAATGCACCCTTTACATAAAAACCTCTTGTCCTATGTTTGGACTATGACAAACTTATCATATTGTTAATGTTGAGTTCCTGGTAACCAAACCAAATTCCTTCCTTGCAATCTGCTTCACTTTTAAGTTTTACTTCATATGCCTGGATAGATTCTTTCTGTAATATAAAGTAGTTGTGGCTGTTTGTTTATCTGGATATCTGTCAGTTTGGGGCAGAAATTGTAGGTATGCTATGTGGCCATGGGGATGGTTTGTACACAAAAAAAAAATTCCCTGGGGCGTAGTGATATTATGAAGGAACTTATGTGGACATTTCATGTAGATTTCATAACTTGGAAAAATGGTAGTTTGTAGTTACGGACAATTGACGAATCTATAACAACTAGTCAAACTGTCAAACTAAGAAACATGACCACCACTGTCAGATATTCCGTTGTATTTTTTGTTGTTGCAATTATGGCCCAAACATTTGTGACATTCTTTGCAAAAAACGAAAGGTAATGTTGTTTCAGCTAGAATAGTCCACAGGTGGGAAAGTGTCATCTGGCAGATGTACGCCGTCACATTAATGTAATATGTAAACACGGTTGCTAAAGGGGAGCTTGATGGAAGTCACGCTATAGTTAGGATTGTGACGTCAGACTCTGGATCTGTCAACTGTTAGCAATGGTATGCATGTTTTCTACGATTGTTCCAAGTTACTTGATCTTTGTCAGACGTTCACATACGTTTTGGGGCATGATGTTGTATCCACCATTGGCATTGGCATTGCCTTCCAAAACTTGACTGGGTGGAATGCAAGGAATCATAAGCTTTTGCACCTTACAAGGGTCTGTCCAGCAGAGTTACAAATGTAAGAGTTATACATTTGTGGATTAGAGGACAAAAAATTAATAAAAGTTTTGCTATCTGAGAACCAACTGTGAACTATATTTTGTAGTGAAAACAGTGTTAGAGTAATGCAAAGTATCAGAAACAAAGTAAAAAGGTTTTCAGTATGTGTTTTTGTTTTCTGTCCCCGTTACGAATGTTACCCGCTTCATACAGTGGTAATGAATGGCAAATGCCATCATTGTTGACTGCAGCATCCTTCTGAAGGGAAACATTGTCTTCCTATATTATTTCTACTAATAAAAATACCCATACCCCGGACGAAATAACTTGGTAGATCATAAGTGGGGCAGTAGCATAGTGGTTAAAACATCGGACTCTCAATCGAGAGAACCCGGTTACGAATCCTTGCTGACGTTTCAAATCTTGGACAATTTCATTTACTCCTTCAGTTCACTCAGCTGTAGATATGTACCTGTCTATTGACTCTATCAACATGGTGGATGATATGTGAATGAATAGTCTTCATGCAGTAATTGCAGCATTGCTGTATTCGTTGGGTTTTTGGCCTCTAGCCAGGCCCAGTGTGACCATGGGGTGATTAGCGATCTGTGCCTTTTCATAGTGTACTGAATCTATCTTCTCCATATAGCTGACCTGCCAATTTTCTGTGTAGTGCATCTGGCATATCACTTCCTTCATAGGTGTAGGCTTTCCTTTGAGGTGCCTGGTGTTCTTATACTGTGGAATTCTGTGAGTTCACTCACAATATGTTTTGGCAAAAGGTTTCTCTAGCTTCCACCACTTCCTGTAGCTTGATTGTCTTGTTTGCGTTGTCCTTGTATTTCATCTCTTTCTTCAGTCACTGATGGAGTTTGATTGGTCTCACTATGTCCAAATTAACTAGTTTCCCAATTACAGTATAATCACTTACCAAATTGAATTATGATGGAGACTTTGGCAGTGGCTTGCAGGACGTCACATTGAGGGACACGTTGATGTGACACTGGCATAGACACACTGCCTCTGAGTGAACCTGATGATTGTCGAACTTCCCCTACAGAATGCTGCAATTGAGAGTTAAATTTTGCCACATTCAAGGCAGAACAACTTGTAAATGTTCTGCACTGTGTCTGTCAATGAGAAGTTACCTCTTCCCCTGACCTAGTCCATCTACACACACAACGTCCATCTTCAAGGTGTCTGTTATCAACATCCTAGACGTGACTTTAACTATTGTCTTTTTTGTGTTTCTAGCATTCTTGTTAAATATGTTTTTCATCAACAGGGCAATTTTCTTACTGAGGACTTTGTGATCCACTTTCTTCGCATTTGTGTTTTAATGTGGGAATTGCTGGCTGGATCAAACTAAGTACTTTTGAGTGTTATCTTGGCAGCCTTTATATATGGAATCGCAAAGGGTGTAGAGCCTTTGCCCTATCTGGCTTTGGCGTGATGTCAAGTTGCTTTGCTAACGCCAGTGCATCCTTTGCAGGTCAATACATGTCAGGTAAGTTTGGTTGATTTATCTATATATATATATATATATATATATAAAGTATGTAATAAAACATATATTAACCTTACAGTAGTAACAAAAAAACATTAACATAACCAAATACAACATTCAAGCGGCTTCACCCATGTCCTGACTCAACATATAAATGCAAACAAATAGTATGACGAATTAAACAGGATGTCCTGTACATCGAGAATACTGGTGCCAACTGCACACCTTCTACAAGGTGGGAAGGGGATCTTTCTGGTTCCTAATTACACTTCCTCCTGGAGGACCTGGGCTGGGATGCCCCTTCCTCTTGGGATGTCCTGGGCAGCTGTGGTGTTCCAGACTCCCCTTATAGGGCAGCAAGTTTCATCGTTACAAAAGAATTTTAGTAATATATACATATAATGAAATAAAATGTATGTAATTAACAGGATCGTATGTGAGCTCTCTTATACATCATTACAAAAAATATATTGATATATTTCCTTTTTAATCCGGTCCAGTGCTTCTTATTAGTATTGCTTTATGCAGGAGATGTACCTCCGTATTCTCTTGAGTCATTGGTAATGTTGGTTTGCGTCTGTACTTCTGCAAAAAATCTAAGATGTAGTTCTACGTTCATGATACATAATGTACACAGTGATTTATAAATGAATAATTATTGAATAAAATACCATAAATAATTAGTTATATCAATTCATATTCACAATGTCGTGCTTATTTTGTGGCGTTTGTGTTGCCCTATAGTTAAGGTCTTCCTGCGTCTTTTTTCTATTAGGTATGCCCGTGACCATTACTCATTTGTTGCCCTTTGTGCTACTGCCAGCACACGGTCCCCGGCCAAACGTGATGTATGAAATATATAAACGTATGTGTACCTTCCAGAGCGTATACATTTGGATACCTATATTCATGCAATTCAATCTAAGTTCATGTATAGAAACAACTTGGAAGTAACTCATATGAAATTGTGTTAAGTGCACCTACGTTGTAACAAGCTAAAATTAATTATGTGTGTTGTGTGTACTTGTACTTTCAGTACAGTGGCACACTATCATAAACCCAAAAACAGGCTGGACATATATGCATGTCACACTGAGCGTGTACCAGGACCGAGTGAATACCATAGTATGTAATTCATCCAACACGATAAAAATTAATGATTTCCCACTATCGTTCATAAACAGCATTCTCAGGGATGATATGAAAACAATATATAATGTATCACATTTATGCTTCGCCATAGTTTGATTAAAAAAAGTAAAACAATATACTTACATACGATCGAATCTTCATCTACGTAGTACAGCAACGCTTGCTGGTTTGTCTCTGCAATGATGCATTAGTGAGAAAACTGTAGCATAGCTGCAGTGCATCGTTTTTGCACGCTATTGTTTGCATGCGCTCGGTATCGTGTGTATGCTCGGTACCATCCGCAGTATAATTGTCATAAAAAAATAGGGACATGTGTATATACTTCTAATATATCAGTATTATTTACACTAACAAAAATGCCCATCCCCAGGATGGGATAACTTGGTAGTTCATACGTGGCAGTCATGATAACAATGTTTACCAAATGCCTCAGGCCAATATGCCATGAATACGCTCGAGATTGTTTAAGGGAACGTCATATGTATTACCAGAAACAACCACGTCATGCATGTGATGCAATATTCATTGCATGTTCGAAATGTTGAAGGTCGCGTGAATTTAGACCCATGGATATTTGTGTTGGTTGTAGAATAGTATCGTTTTGTTGTGCATTGGCCCACGGTCTGAGACCTCGTTTTTTTTACGCCAATTTAACTGGTGTATTTTTTATCTAGATGTAGCATAACATACGGCTATTTACTAATTTTTTTTTTAATATTTACCTTTGTGTATGCTTTGTTGAACATTTACACACTCTCTGTATCTTTAAAACTACCCCAGCACATTATGATGTCCTCAGGACATATCTGTTCAACAGAACGCTTACATTTTGTTGACAATATATATATATATATATATATGAATTTTTACATCAATGTTTGTCATTTTCCAGTTTTTATTTAATGTTTTTACATTTTCTGTTGTAGATGCAATGTCATCAGGCTTATCACGATTGAAGGGCCTAGCTCTAGGCCTTGGGGATGAGGTGGACAAACAGAATGAGCAGCTGGACAGGATTGACCCTAAATTGGAGCGAGCTAATGTCATTCTCAAAGACCAGAACAGGCAAATGGGACACATATTAAGAAAGTGATTGAGTCATCTAATGATGCTTCCAGAGGAAGAAGCATGTTTCCATGAAGTAATGAGTTGTTAATTTCATGCAGCATCCATTTATTTTTTAATGTTACAGCAATAGCTTTGTGCAAGGCTACCTGCCATGTATAACAGTTGTTTGAAAATACAACCAACCACTGTAAACAGATGACACAAACCTGGAAGCTCCATTGCTATTTTGTAGGTTTTAAATGTGATAATTTTTGCAAACAATATTTCTATGTTTTAGGCAATATATTGCTTGTAATTATATATTAGCATAAGATAAAATGTCATAGTTGTGCAGTTTGAGAAGGAAACCAATTTATTAAATCATGCTGTATACATTGCGGAGTTAACACAAACTTCACATTCTGAGTAAATAAACAGCAAATTGATGCTCTGTCGTTCATTGGAATAATAAGTTAAGATGTTAACCGATATGAAAAGTCGGAAATAAAAGTGAAATGTTACAATTATTTTTTGAAGAAAAAATCCTGAAAGTATAAAAAATATATATACATCAAACCATTTTTTTATGCCACTTTGGTACATTTCAAGAGATTTGCCCTTTTTTTTCTTACTAAAATAAGATATTCTGAGAAAAAATCTGGGGAAAAACATTTGCACATGAGATCAGTATTTAGATATTTACTAGCAGTTATTTCATCGATTGAGTGCAGTGTGTCCTCTTCAGCATGGAATGGCCCATATATATCTTAATGTATAAAATAAGAGGCAAACATTTAACTGAGCTAACATAAATACAAATAGTCTATTGACACTGGAAAAGGAGGGGAATTATCATGGGTATGTTTTATTTGCTGCAAGGCAAGGTGGCCTCTGATGATATGGCACATCTCGAACCACTTGCGTTTGAGGTAGCAAAATTCGAAAGGGTAAGTGACTAAGTGGCTGTCTATCGGTGTTGCTCTCAGCCATGTGTAAGACCATCTATGTATCGAATCGTGGGCCAACTTTCTTATGCATCTCACAGTTGGACTGTTAGTGTGATCTTGACATTATGTGACTGAAGCACCACTGATTGGGAAACCTTCTGAAAGCATCGGAGCTAAAGTGGCCTTCTGGCTATACTTTTCACCATCAACCACGTTCAGTTGGAAGAGGTGGTGGTGTTGGCTTTTTGTTATCGAACCATTTCAAAGTAAATTCACATTCGGTTCCTGATTATTCTACTTTTTAATCCATATGTGTTGAAATTTCAGATTCTTCTTTCTCTGCAAGTTTTGTGTGCCTTTATCTACCCCCAGGACAGACAGCTAACTCTTTGAAGAATTTCAGGATTTGCTGACAAGTTTGGCAACTCTACATTCTGTATTTTACATTTTTGGTGATTTTAATTGTCAAATCAGTAACTACTACCTTTAATAATATCCTGACCTCATATAACAATATCCAAATGCTAACAGTTTCTGATGGCCTATCGGACCACCACACAATGATTGTTGGTGTAAAATTTTCCAGAACACTAGTAGGCCCTACAATCAAAACACAATGTGTCTTACATACCTATACTAGTGCCCTGCGCGGGCCTAGAATTTGATCCCAAGCCCGGCCCGCAATTAGCAGTTAGAGTCCAGGCCCGCAATAATTTTTCAAGCCCGGCCCAGGCCCGCAAACTATAATTTAGGCCCAGGCCCGACCCAGACCGTGAATGTTTGGCCCAGGCCCGCAAGTTTCAGGCCCAGGCCCGGCCCATACCCGCGGGCCAAAGATGGGTAAGCCCGCTAAGTTTAGAGAAGATAAACCTATAATCTTATAACAAAGACGAAAAACAAATAAACTGTAAAACAGACTTATTGTTTTATTAAATAAAAAAGGTCCATAGTGTGCTGGGTGAGTTCTAAAAATTCAGCACCACCAACTTCTTCAAACTTACGAATATCCTGAAGAAAAATAAAGAAAAACTTCTTAGTGTCATTACTATTAAATATGGTAACATTTGTTATATTTGGCTTTAATGTATTGGTTTATTGTTAGGGTAGGATATTTGTTTATCTAACCCTGACTTAACCCATATCCAAGCCATAATCCCAATTTATATTGTTAATTGAATTAGCTCAACTAAGTTAACATAATTTAATATGATATTTCAATTAAATGTCACCTACTGGCACTGACACCCAGTGGCATTTCCAGCAGGCCTGCAGTCACTAGCCTGAGACAGACATGTTCAGACATGTGTGAATTAGTACAAGTGTGAATGAATTAGGACTGGGGAGAAATACCAATTACCAACTGGGTTGGGTACTGGGTAGTGGGCTAGTGGCCTAGTGTGCACTTGGCAGTGGGCAGGTCTTTCAGGTGGGCAATGTTTGGAGGGAAGACCTAGACAATAGAATGTCCACTGGTAGGGTCAAAGGGTGATAAGTTGATGGTTAATCATGGCTTGATTGCCTCTGCAAATATTTCTAAAGTAAACATTTGGGGCTGGCTACTTCCAGCCAAGTGAACTTATGGGGTCATTAGATTCCATGCAAGGTCTCAATTTGCAACTATATAATACTAAAGAAATAATTTTAAGCATTCATTAAACGGAATTACAATTTATAATCAGTTTAAAAAATAAAGTAATAATCGGTGTTTTGTATGAATATTTTTATTATGTCCAGGCCCGGCCCGGCCCGCTCACACCAGGCCCGGCCCAAGCCCGATGTGTTTAAATTGTTTTCAGCCCAGGCCCGGCCCGGGCCTGCAGTATGTAGGCCCGGCCCGGCCCGGCCCGCAAAATTATGTAGAGGCCCGGCCCGCGGGCTGCGGGCCGGGCCGGGCTTGGACCAAAAGCCCGGCCCGCGCAGGGCACTAACCTATACATAAGGTTGACATTGATGCCATCAAGACTGATATTCTTAAATCTGACTTTATCAGAGATCCAAAGTGACACCTGTCCACCTTGTGTGGACAATACCATCATGTAAGCAAGGCTTTACTTAATAAGCATGCCCCTATAACCACCAAATCTATGTCATAAAAACTACCGGCTCCTTGGATGACTCCTGAACTGTTATAATCTAAAATGCGTTGTCATTAGCTTGATCAAGTATGGCGCAAATCACGCTCCCTTTGGGTAGGTCACGTTATTCAAAACAGTGCCACTACTGCAACATAAATGGCTAAAACCATATCAGATTATTATACAAATATGATTTCAAACAATGCTGAAAATCCACGTCAGCTATGGAACTTCATAAATAAAATTCTACACAGAGTGCCTGCTCTGTCACTACCTAATCATGTATCAATCAAGTATTTATGTGGCTCGTTCTCCAGTCATTTCAAGAACAAAATCAGTCTGATCCGGTCTGCTTTTCCAGATCATGCTTTATCCTGTACAAGTGGACTCGCTGCAAGTAAATTCTCTACCTGCTTATTTTACACCAGCTACAGTTGATGAAGTGAAGGAAATAAGTCTTGTGATCTTGCTCTATTACTGACTACATTGCACCCACTTCTTAAACAAGTCATCTACATTGCTGGAAGCACGTCTTGTGCTCTGGCTTGTTTCCTGATGATTTCAAACAAGTGCAAGTCAGCCCACTTCTTGAGCAAGTAAACTTTGCATAAAGAAAACCTAAACGGTCATTGACCTATTTCTAATCAGCTTTATTTCCAAGGTAGTAGAAAAAGTTGTAGCAAGCCGTCTAAGGTCTCACGTTGAGTCGCACTGCATGTCTGATGTATTACAATCAGCTTACAAAACAGTTTCATTCCACAGAGACTGCTCTTTTAAAAGTACTCTAAATATTGACAAAGGGAAAGAAACAACACTTTGCTTAATGTGTCTGCTGCTTTTGATACTATTGACCATAATATACTCGTTGAACGCTTGTCAGTGTGGTATGGCATGTCTGGCACAGCCCTAAGCTGGTTTTCACCATACTTAACTGATATGTACCAAAGAGTAAAGATAGCTTTTCACCGGCACTAACCACTTCATGTGGTGTTCCTCAGGGTTCTGTTACTTTTTACCCTCTACACTACTACACTCAGTTCAGTTATTCAACCTCACGTCTTGGATCACCATCTATATGCAGACGATACACATATTTACGATTCCTTGGCCATCCTGGAATCAAATTGTTCCTTAAACCAGCTCTGTATTGTCTCCAGGATATATTCCACTGAATGACTGACAGCAAATTAAAGTTAAATGCAGATAAATTAGAGTTTCTTATTAATGCAAAAGTAGCGTGGTACACTTGATATTGCATTATTTTTAAGATCTGCACAATTATCTATCAAACACTTTCACCCAAGCAGCCAGTATATTTGCATTCACTGATTATTCTTGCAAAACAGCCTAGACAGCTTCCATCGTCTAATTCTACTCAACTTTTCGTTCCTAGTGTATAATAATTAATGTCGGAACTAGAGCTTTTTCAGTTGAACCGACTCTGGAACCCTGTTCGTGTTAAGTATGTAGAAATATAATAGTGTTAAGTATGTAGAAATATAATAGCATTTTGCCGTAAACCAAAAACCCACGTGTTTAAAGTTGCAATCCAACTGTTCACAACTGCTTAGAAACTGCTTAATAGCTTTTGTTTTGGTGCGCTGCCGAGCTTGGTTTTCCAGAGGATTTAACGCAATAAAAGTGTTTTATATTGTACTGTGTTGCTGACAACACGTTGCGATATTCCTTGTTCTGCGAAAACTGATTTCATCTTTGAGATGACGGTGGCGCTCGTCACTGGTGGGAATCACGTAAGTGAAAGGGAACTTGGAGTAGTAATCCGACATAATTAAGTATTTCTCCCAGTGTATCACAAACTGTTCCTGACAGTGTATAGTGTATTGTCGTTACACTATTGTTAAATAATCTCTATTTTATGGAATTAGATTATTGCAGGGTTGACTGAATTACTTTTATGCAATAACCAACACAAGTCCAATGTAGTAGAGAATTGAAACGGGCCAAACAAATGACGTTTTTCTTTCAAAGTGGACTGCTTATCACGCAGCCACTTTGGGAAGAACATTAACAGGAATGTGAGCTCAAAGCAAACCAGACGGGAACTGAACACATATACAGCCCCGTCCGGCAAGTTTCTCAGAGCCCACATTCCTACAAGCATGACGATAACATATACATCAAGAAGTCGTCATGAACATGTAATGCAAAGAATACAGACATTCATTCCACCACCAATACACAAATTTAATTACAAAGAGGTGGGGCCATTTCGCTAACCTATATAAACATAGGCCAAAAATACCGATGAAGAAACGGGAAGCCTGTCTGTGCAGAAAACCCCATGAACACCAAATACTAGGGGACAAACACCGTGTTCATCTAATATAAAGCCAAAAGTGGGGAAAGCGGTTTCGACATCTTCCAACTTCCTATTTCATCAACGATGTATAATTGCATTTAAACTAAGTATTGAGAATAAGGAAGAAAGGTGGGGAAGAGGGCGGATTTCGAGAGAAATTTTAAACACAACTTCGCAATGCAGAGACTGAAGCAGGAGTGAAAGATTCAAGTTACTGGCTCCGGTTTAAACTGGTTTCCGCTAAGCCGTGATTGGCTGGCTAGCGCGGTGTAATACAATTTATTTGGCCAAATAGTTCCGGTGTAGTCTCGTACACCCAGGGCAAATTTAACGACGACCTGCCTTGGTTATTTCATAAAATCTGTTATGCACCTGGTGAGTTGCATAAATTCATTTATGCAATAACCAACACAAGTCCGATGAAACGGGCCAATTAAATGACGTTTTTGTTGCAAAGTGGACTGCTTATCACGCAGCCACTTTGGGAAGAACATTAACAGGAATGCGAGCTCCTCAAAGCAAACCAGACAGGAACTGAACACATGTACAGCCCCGTCCGGCAAGTTTCTCAGAGCCCACATTCCTACAAGCATGACGATAACATATATACATCAAGAAGTCGTCATGAACATGCAATGCAAAGAATACAGACATTCCACCACCAATACACAAATTTAATTACAAAGAGGTGGGGCCGTTTCGCCACAAGGTCACCCACAAACCTATGACCACCCTACCAACTTTAATTTTGTACTTGTGTAAAAGTAAAGTACACTTAGAAATAACAATACAACCATGAGTAATATTATATAAATTACACAACTTGCATCTGACAACTGTTTTGCAACCACTCTGCCTATAACAATGTGTTTCCAGACAGCCTTAGCTGGTCAATCGATCTGCCACCATTGAACACTGTGCTCACTTGAATGCTTGGAAAATTACATTGTCTTTAATGAGAGCTCACAACATCAAATAATTTCAGTTAAATACAGAACTTAATTAATGATAAGGCACAATCTGTCTTTGTATCGACCTGTTCCACTGGGGTATGGGAGGAGCTAGATTGTACAACAGGATATGTATACGCAGGTGTGATTGTATCTAAGTAGGTAGAGGGTCAGTCCAGTACTAGTAGTAGCCTCTCGGGGAAACTGGTCAGAGGTAATACAACCTAGCACTGCCCATAGTAAAATTAACAAAGACATTTGATGCCTAGCTGATGAAGCTCATGTCTTATCAGCTCACACAAACATTGAAACAACACGCTTTAGCAGCTAGCTGTGTTGGTTACCTGATACCAGCTGGAGCTAGAATTGATCAGATGATAGACCAGTGCAACAGAGGAATGCTGTTGGTAATTGCAATTAAAAGTGACCTGTCAGGGCCCCTGTCCTTGGTATTATTTGTGGATCAGCTCGAATAAGCCATTGCTGGGAAAAGATGCTGCCAAATGGCAGAATATAAATTCTTTACTGTTTAGTTCTGTAGAGTAATCATTATTATGAATTTATTAAACATCTCAATTTGAATTTTATTCGTGAAAGTAAAATGCTGTTTAATGCTGACGTAAGCCGGTAAGGCCGTTGTTGACAATGCCAATGGGCGAAAATCGGTTCTCGTTCTCGATCCACGATGTGCGTTCGCTCACGAATATCAGAATTGTGTCGGTGTATGGAGATTATCAATACATTGTCGAAATTGCAAATTTTAATATTTATAATACGTATTGGAAACTTACTGAACGGCCTTGACCTGACTTATGCCAAAATTTGGCAGATTCGTTCATTGACTTAGATATAAAACAGTGGTTGCGTCGATTTCCCGAAGAGAGGTATGCATGCAAATATGATCGCGAACTGGCATGCGATTAAATGATATTAATAGCTTTTGGCCTGGCGACTATGAACAGTTTTAGAAATGTCGTTGACGGTGGAGGGCCACCGGCAGCAGCGGTTTAACCAAAAAAGTAACGAAAATATATTGCGAAGTAAATAAAAGTAACTGAGTAAAAAGTCGCATTACTTTAGATAAAACTACTTCGACTTCGTTACAAGTAAAAGTATTTAGTCAAAATTCTACTTCGTTACACGCCAATTACTTGAAATAACTACTAAAGTGTTGTAACGAAGTACCTTTTACTTCGTTACATGCCAACCCTGGATTATTGACACTAAGTTATTTGTAGAATCTATGTTATAATGTTTCTTATTAGTCTGTGGATGTTATCAATGCAGTGAGTAGCTTTGTTACGCAATTCACTGTAGACCAAGCTTATAGTGATTATGTAAACTTACTGCAAGTCGATCAGGGTTGACATGCGGTCATGAGTCATACGTAAATAAATTATCGTTGTACGTGTTCATATCATTTGTTTGTTTGGATGTGTTATTGCGAAGGTGTCAGTGTTCACGGCAAATGCAGTGACTGTTCTTTTAATTGTGTGACTAGATTACGCACATATCTACCAAAATACCCCAATATGCAAATTAGATACTTGATCCCTACTAAACACTGTGCTCCGTAATTTATAATAATATATATATATGTCACACCTTTATCTAATCCTTCAATAAATAGTAACTTGCTGCACAGGTGTCCATGATCATTTGCAACAATGCAGGTACAGACACTATAAAATAGTAACTCAAAAGATGTCAGACTGGTAAGGGAAAGTAGTTGTTGAGCCATTTTTCATTCTTTTTATATTTAGGGCACAACCAGATCTAAATTATTTTTACTCTCAAAAAATATGATTATTAGTAGATCATTTTATACCAAAATAATAATATGTAGTATACACAGATAATGATATGTTGCTGATTCAGATAGGGTTGGTAAGCTGGCTCAACTAACACATTGTGGGGTAAGTTGGGCCACAGTGTAGCGTAAGTTGGGTAAATGCTTTATTTGTATAATTTATGTGTGTACTAACTAATGTACTAAAATTTAATGACAACTTGGCCAACCCATCTACATAATGGGTACAACACGTCTCTGACAAGTATGCACGGTTAATTAATAAGCCGAAACGCTAAAATTAATATAGACGTACAGGCCAATCGCAACCAGTATAACTAACTGTTAAGATATTGCCTTGTAGTTTACAAACAAACAATTAATCACAAAAAGTTTTGAAAAATATACTTTTAACTCACGTTTTCTTACCGTTGTGACAAATGTCACTTATTGTACGTCAATCATGTTCTAATAACATGTTCAATCACTGGGTGGTACCATGTAACTAACGCTGCGGTAGTTTCCTGGGAAACATGGGTGGCTCAAGTTGCCCAATGGCTCAATTAACACAAGCCTTCCGCGAAATGTAACCTGAATTTCTAAAATACAAAAATAGATTGGGCAGGCAGATCTAAATTCCGTGCAGTCCTTTAGAACACACCCCCGCATTGGACAATCTAGTCTAACATCTAATATGAATAAGTTAGTCCTTTTGGTAACCCCGTTAATTAACGTTCGAAATGTTAACCTAATATTAAGAACCACAATGTTCAGAGCTAATCCTACCTAATTTAATTTCTGTTGAAACTCCCACCCTGCCGGCCAGAATGTCACAGAAACGCATTTAGCCGTGAAGCATAACAAAGTAGACTAGACAGAGGGTTGCCACACGGGTAGCACTCCTCTATCTACAAGTGGAAAAATGTACATGCAAAACAATGACATGAATACATATTTTTATAGTTTTTTTGAGAGGCGGTGGAGAAGTGAAATATCGATGGGCATGAGGGATGGTTTTGATGTCAATTATGTGTTGTAGGATGGAAACTACCCCAATTGTGCTAAAAAATGGTGATGCACTAATGGGGAAAATAGAATTGGCATATGAATGATATAGTCATGAGAACGACGTAAGACATGTACCACCTCTAAAACAAACCACCAAGAGTATGCTAGTATCGCTTAAAAAGTTATGCACTACCAGTTACTTTTTCACATTGCAACAATTGGAGAACACATACCCTTAAAAATAAAACTGTTTTAACGTCAAAAACTTCAAACAATAAAACAATTCGATAATTTTGGAGAAGTTACAGGTTTTTTGATGTTCAAACCCAAAAATGATCAGAACGTCCGTGATTATTTAAGGTAACCACATATAACCAATGCATTACTTTCGTTTTCTTGTGTGTGATATGTGGAACACGTGGTATTACATTACATAACATGTCCTTTTTGGATCTTGCCGAAACAAATATTTTTTGTTGGGGAGCATTTACATAACAACCATATTTCGTCACGGACGTTCCTATTTTGTGTTATTTTTCATTTCTTTAAAATGTTATTTCGGGGTTTGTATGTCAAATCAAAACGCATGCAAAAACAGGGGCAAGATGTTCCTCAAATACAGCTTGTTTGTACAAAATAAGTCCAACAAATGCAGTGTTGTGAGCAGTGCTCGTGCTGCCACGGTCTTGTGATGTTCTGGATCTGTCTGTTGTACAATGCCACCAGACATTGGACATGGCATTTCGCATCCATCGATACAAAACCTCCTTCGCTGAGTTTTATTCGTCCTGCAGATTGCAAGCGCACTGTTTCATAGGAGAGTCAACGTCAAACGTCGACGCTCCAGGGAGGCTTGTCAATGGTTGTTACAAAAGAAACTTGTAAATATTCGAAACATCTTTTGACCAGTGGAACTTCCGTGAACATTATAAGAAGCACTTTCATCGTTGTCAATGGTTGTTACAAAAGAAACTTGTAAATATTCGAAACACCTTTTGACCAGTGGAACTTCCGTGAACATTATAAGAAGCACTTTCATCGTTGTCAATGGTTGTTACAAAAGAAACTTGTAAATATTCGAAACACCTTTTGACCAGTGGAACTTCCGTGAACATTATAAGAAGCACTTTCATCGTTGTCAATGGTTGTTACAAAAGAAACTTGTAAATATTCGAAACACCTTTTGACCAGTGGAACTTCCGTGAACATTATAAGAAGCACTTTCATCGTTGGTTTTCGTTTTCTATTTGTCTGCGCGTCTCAATTCAGTTTTGTTGAATTGAAGTCTGCACGTTTTATGGAATTTTTCTTTCCTGCGTATTAATGTTTGCTCTACCCCATCATCATCGTTCAAACAATTTAATTTCAGCTTTACCGGCAAGCAGTCAAGGTCATTAAATACTACTAAATTGTCAGCAGTTGACATATAGCCATCGCCTTGAAACCTCTGCGAAGTCAGTGAGTTTCTCGCCGTTGTCTACCTGAAAGAAGAACCACATGCTCCGGTCAGTAAGCATAATTCGCTGAGGTGTCTACTAATAATCATAGTTTATTTGAGTAAAAACAATGTTGACTTATGAATATGATTGATTCTGTTAATGTAGAAACGTTCGAATCACTCAGAATCACGATGGATTCGTACATTCTTGGTAGCATCCAGTCTCATTTCTTGAACACTACATTTATGTACGATACTTTTTTTAACTTGCAAGCTTGTTTGCTTTTGTCAGCTACCTGCTTGGTTACGACGCGTTTATTTATTTGCTCACTTTCTTCCTCACTTTATTGAACGTTCCTTAAATGTTTTTACATCTTTCCTTACTTGATTCCTTGCTTGCTCGCTTATTTACTTCCTCATCTGCTTGCGTAATTGCTAGCTTATTTACTTGTTTGTACTTGTTTGCTTGCTTTCTTGCTCGCACATTTATCCTAGTGGGCAGCGTTATACCAACGTTATTCTTTATAATTTTGCGTTTGACTTTGAGGGCTCTGCCATGCCTGCAACATTCCGAGGTAAGAATTCACAGAAAGTGTACGCCAGTAATATTACTGAACATTCTTCAGGATAGTTCATTTTCAAATCAGATAACTTTCATTTTACATATCCAAGGTGTGTTTAATTTACCTGGTAGAGGCTTTCGTCAACGTATCACGTCGACTTCATCAGTATCAGAAACGATATGTGGACGATGTAATTTGCCTGGTACACACAGGAAAGACAAAGAAATTACAACAACACATGAACACTGTACACCCCACAGGAGCATAATTTTCACGCGGGAAGATGAAGAGAACAACAGCATGCCCTTCTTGGATGCGAAGTTCACCAGAAAGGAAGATGGTAGTGTGACGTCTACAGTGTACATGAAGAAGACGCACACCGACCAATACCTGAACTTTGCGTCCCACCACCCCAAACATCAGAAGTTAGGAGTGGTCAGAACCCTTATGAACAGGTGTGAGACGATAACTTCAGAGGAGGGGGACAAGAAGGAAGACGTGGAACACTTGAGAGGAGCTCTAAGAGTATGTGGCTATCCATCTTGGGCCTTGAACAAGGTGATAGATTGCAGTAAGAAGAAAAAGAGAAAAAAAACAAATGACAGAAATTACAGGAGCCAAGTAGTCATCCCATACGTAGAGGGGGTCTCAGAGAGAGTACATCGAGTACTGAAGAAGTATGGAGTAGCAAAAGCCATTCGTCCCCACACCACCCTCAGGCGCCTGTTGGTACATCCCAAGGACAAACTAGAGCTAGAAGAACAGGGTGAACTGATGTACCAAATACCACGCAAGAACTGTGGTGCTGAGTACATTGGGGAGACAAGAAGACTACTAAAAACACGACTGGAGGAACACAGAAAGGACGTAAACAACATGAAAAAAGAAAAATACACAAGGAGCGGAAAAAGATTGATGTCTACCATGAATACATTCGCCCTTACAGACCATGTGACAACTTAAAACCACATCATAGACTGGGAGGGAGTGAAAATTGTAGACAAGGAACCCAACCGAAGAATCCGGCATATCAAGGAAACCGTCTGGATCAGGAAAACTAGAACACCCATCAACAGAGACGAGGGCAATTACAAACTGCCTCACGTGTACGATGACGTCATTCAGCGTCATCGGTACTGATGAAGTCGACGTGATGCGTTGACGAAAGGCTCTACAAGGTAAATTAAACACACCTTGGATATGTAAAATGAAAGTTATCTGATTTGTCCGTCAGTAGCCTTTACTGGAATTGTGTTCTTTAAATAAATAAATCCAATAAATCATAATCACACTCACCATTGGTTACTCACTTACTTTGATTATTTGCTAATTCACGTGATTACTTACTTGATCGCTTACTTATAATTTATGTTTACATGTTTCTTTGCGTAAATGCTTTACACGCTTATTTAGTTAATTATCAAATAAAATAATTCACTAGTCAAAGCGCAGTTGAGAATATGAGAGAAGAAATAAGCGAGCGTTTCCAGACCGTTTACAACAAGATTGATACAGATCAGACGTCAGTAGTTATTCAAGACGTTTTCAAAGAGCAACAGTGGTGGTAACTAAAAATAGATACTGGGAAAAACCCACATATAGCTGACGTGGCGGTTAGTTTGGGAAAACCCAGGGGAAACTCTAGGGTAGATGCTGGCGTTTCGCGGAATGCAGCGGGCTACATTCCATGTTAGGAATGCGGTCGTGTTGTATCCCGTAATATGACATCGCTCTGCCGCGTTCCCGAAAGGACGCATTAAGGCGATACTAACAGATGACAAGCGGATTTTGGTATTCGGGAAATGCGCGTTTTAAATTTAATCATATTAGCGCTGTAGTTAAAGCGCTGGTTCGCCCACTGGATGTATGCAAGTCTGGACAAGTTGAAAGATAAACCCGTCATTTGCATTGGAAATGCTGTGCAGTAATTTATTCTATGCCAGCTATCATGAAATTCAGGTTTCATTATTATTATTTTTGTCGTTTCTCTAAGGAGAGTAGACCACGTGACGTCTTGTCTGGATAATAAAGACAGCTGGGTAGGCATCAACGAGTTGACCTGTAGGCGTACATCTAACATATTTAGGGTATTGGTTATCGCATGAATCATACATAGCACGAGTAATGAGAAAGAAACAAACAAGCAACATCAGGTGTGTATACATTTTTATTGCATAACAAGCACGCTACATAGCTACAGAATAACGATTTTTCTAAGAAAATACCGCTTTTATATGTATTGTGTCACACTTAGTTAAGCTAAGTGATTACCACATTTCGCTGTATGTTAACACTTTTAAGCTAAGTAAATATCACTTCTATTTGTATATTAACACATTTGAGTAATTACCACATTTGGCTGTGCTTCAACGTTTTCAGCATATAAGTATCACTTTTAATTGCATGTTAACGCTATTAAGCTAAGTATGTAAGCAGTATACGTAGGGTTCTCAATCCTCAAGGCCAGAAGCCATGTGTCTAAACCACTTCCGGTTGCGCGCGCAGCACAACAGCGACAATGTTGCAAGTGCAGTATTGATGTGGGACTGTGGCATGTTATAGCCAGTATATAGGCGGTGGACATAAGACGTCATAAAATGAAAACTTGTAAATATAATGTGAATATGTTATATTTACTGTATAGCCTACATGCATACCTACATTTTATTCGCTGGATGATGGAAATCTGACCGCTCAGTTAAGAAATGGTAGCAGGGTGAAAATTGACTATGTGTATAATGTACACACACGCAGTGGGAACGAGAAATCAACACAAGAAGCTCAAGCAAAATTTAATAGGAAATTTGTAGCCAGTATATAGGCGGTGGACATAAGACGTCATAAAACGAAAACTATTAAATATAATGTGATGATGTTATATTTATTGTATAGCCTACATGCATGCCTACATTTTATTCGCTGGATGATGGAAATCTGACCGCTCGGTTAAGAAATGGTAGCAGGGTGAAAAGTTACTATGCCTATAATGTGCACACACGCAGTGGGAACGAGAAATCAACACAACACGGGAGTGTATAGCAGCTCAAGCAAAATTTAATATATATGAAAACGAAGTACAGTTACAATGGGAATATATATAAATATATATATATATATATATATATATATATATATATATATATATATATATATATATATATATTTTTTTTTTTAAACATTAGAAGTATATAGATATTTTAAAACATTATAATTATACAAGTTAAACATTAGAAGTATATATGCGGATAGTAAATATTCATACTGCTGCATTGAACGCTGACAGTAGATCCCGTCGAACTGAGCACGTTAGCCGCAGTGGCGCGAGAAGTCGCCGCCGACGACGTTGTAACGCAGAATGCGGAAACGCGTCGTGTGGTGGTGTCCGAAAGCGACGGAGCACCAGCTGACGCATGACACCTTTCCAGATCTTACTATGATCTTGCTCCTGCCCCTTCGCAGCGACCGTAAATGTTGGGGATGACTCGTTGGCGATTCTGCGACGCTCTATGGTCATGTCTTGCATTTCCGCCATTATCATGGGCCATAGCTGAAGATGACGACTGCAAGGAAACGACAAAACCAGAGTGAGATGCATATTATAGCCATCTGAACGTGAGAACAGGCGTAACTAAGCAACGAGAGATGGAATGCGAAATCGACCTCGACTAGCAGTGAAGTCGAGTGAGTGTTATTATGGGATAGACTTGTAGCGTTCAGTGAGACATGTAAACGGGGAGAACATTATGTAAAGTGAACATTCATTCAAACAATGTACTTACTGAAGATTATCGAACAAAGTACAATGCACCGCAGACACCCGGCGAACAATACCGGCATCACGGGCTCGACCAACGGTGGAGATAAGATTGCGCGCCATAGGCAGTATGAGGCCTTTATAAGCTGAGCGCACAGTTAACGACTCACACAACCGCTCTCCGATCGCCCAGTAGAAGTCAAGTCGTCAGCATCAGCAATGGCCGCACAACAGTTCGCTAACAACAACGAGATGACTCTGACACGTCTGCAAAGTGAAGTAAGTAACGGGAACTATATATTTACACGTCTGTTAACGATAGTACAATGTGCCGTACAAGAGAAATACATGGTGTACGCATCGTGTTAGCATTGTAACAAACGTGTGATTCAGGAAAATAATGGCTATGTGTGTTCTATTCATCGATGGCAACGGGTTCCCGTGTACAGGTTCGCTCTGCGTATCCTCCTGGCTGACTGGATCGGGTCAGAATGTTGGGTAACTCTATTCAATGAAAAGGCAGTACAGGTGTTGGGGTTCACTGGAACGCCTGGATGTGCGAACTCGTGACCAATGTCACCTTCTTCGATCATCCGATAGGATGTGTACGTGCAACCCCTCTTCCATTCTACATCAAGAAGAACAAAGCCGTCATCGGTCTGGAAAAGGAACCCATCCATTCCAAGAGGTAGAATGACAACCTATGTCTCTTCCGATGTATGGCCCTGCATCGTGTAAGTGACGTACGCCGATTGGAATCAGCGGTGAAGACGCTGTACGAGGCTTACGATCAAGACGACGTACCCATGGAAGAATTTGACGTGTTCGTGTACAAGCTCGTCAAACCGGATGGAGAGGATGGAAAGACAACTGCCGAACTCGTCCGTCGATCGTTATGTAAGTACCCTGACACACTACACCTCAACCTTCACGAGACACATTTTTCCTTCATCCAGGATGTACGCATATACTGTCACTCGTATAGATGTTAGTGCCCTGCGCGGGCCGGGCTTTTGGTCCAAGCCCGGCCCGCAGCCCGCGGGCCGGGCCGGGCCGGGCCTCTACATAATCTCGCGGGCCGGGCCTGGGCCTACATACTGCGGGCCCGGGCCGGGCCTGGGCTGAAAACAATTTAAACACATCGGGCTTGGGCCGGGCCTGGGCCTAGTGTGAGCGGGCCGGGCCGGGCCTGGGCTCTGCCTGGACATAATAAAAATATTCATACAAAACACCAATTATTACTTTATTTTTTTTAATAAAAACTTATTATAAATTGTAATTCCGTTTAATGAATGCTTAAAATTATTTCTTTAGTATTATATAGTTGCAAATTGAGACCTTGCATGGAATCTAATGACCCCATAAGTTCACTTGGCTGGAAGTAGCCAGCCCCAAATGTTTACTTTAGAAATATTTGCAGAGGCAATCAAGCCATGATTAACAATCAACTTATCACCCTTTGACCATACCAGTGGACATTCTATTGTCTAGGTCTTCCCTCCAAACATTGCCCACCTGAAAGACCTGCCCACTGCCAAGTGCACACTTGGCCACTAGCCCACTACCCAGTACCCAACCCAGTTGGTAATTGGTATTAATTTTCTCCCCAGTCCTAATTCATTCACACTTGTACTAATTCACACATGTCTGAACATGTCTGTCTCAGGCTAGTGACTGCAGGCCTGCTGGAAATGCCACTGGGTGTCAGTGCCAGTGGGTGACATTTAATTGAAATATCATATTAAATTATGTTAACTTAGTTGAGCTAATTCAATTAACAATATACATTGGGATTATGGCTTGCATATGGGTTAAGTCAGGGTTTGATAAACAAATATCCTACCCTAACAATAAACCAATACATTAAAGCCAAATATAACAAATGTTACCATATTTAATAGTAATGACACTAAGAAGCTTTTCTTTATTTTTCTTCAGGATATTTGTAAGTTTGAAGAAGTTGGTGGTGCTGAATTTTTAGAACTCATCCAGCACACTATGGACCTTTTTTATTTAATAAAACAATAAGTATGTTTTACAGTTTATTTGTTTTTCGTCTTTGTTACAAGATTATAGGTTTATCTTCTCTAAACTTAGCGGGCCGCGGGCTTGCGGGCCGCGGGCTTACCCATCTTTGGCCCGCGGGTATGGGCCGGGCCTGGGCCTGAAAGTTGCGGGCCGGGCCGGGCCTGGGCCAAACATTCACGGTCTGGGTTGGGCCTGGGCCGGGCCTGGGCCTAAATTCTAGTTTGCGGGCCTGGGCCGGGCCGGGCTTGAAAAATTATTGCGGGCCTGGGCCGGGCCTGGACTCTAACTGGGCAGGGCACTAATAGATGTCGGAAGTGCGGTGACTCATTGTGGAAAACCGCATGGAAGCTACGCCAACACGAGAGCACGTGTACGGGGTGTGTGCGTCGAGTCTATATCCTGGCGGCGTGTACCATTCCACTCCATCGGTATTCGAACAGCTGGACGACGAGAACATCCGAGTGTCCGAATCGTTGCGGTACTATCCGTACCGAGCCACCTTTGACTTTGAGTGTTGGTTCGACACCGAACCACTTCCGTCGGACTGTGACCACGTTCACTGGGTTGCACGTCAAGTCCCGCTGAGCGTCAGCGTGGCATCCAACGTACCAGGGCACGAACAAGTGAAATGTCTCGTCACGGACGGAGACACCAACAAGTTGGTGAGCGCCATGATGGATATCCTGTGATCGATGAGTGACGCCGCGTACGACAACATCAAAGACTTATACGAGGATGTGTTGGAACAACTCGCAGAAGCGCTGACGAACTGGAACGACGGGAGGCGGCTGCACGGTCAGCCACTGACAAGGAATCTCGACCAGCAACCAATCCATACAAAAAGCTGATGGGACAACTTTATATAGGGTTTACCTTGGTTTGATTTGTATATATTGTAAAGAGTTACAATAAATTTGATTTGATTTGATTTTGATTTGACCCCTTTCTCGTTATAGCAGTGAAAAATTATCGAAGGACCGCCAACAATGTTATCTTTGATGAGGTTATGAAGATCTTTATTCTTCTCGTTGAAGATGGTAAAGTAGGTCTTCTCTGGAAAGTCGTTGAACAGGTACAGCAAGGTCAGTATGTTTTACAGTTTATTTGTTTTTCGTCTTTGTTACAAGATTATAGGTTTATCTTCTCTAAACTTAGCGGGCCGCGGGCTTGCGGGCCGCGGGCTTACCCATCTTTGGCCCGCGGGTATGGGCCGGGCCTGGGCCTGAAAGTTGCGGGCCGGGCCGGGCCTGGGCCAAACATTCACGGTCTGGGTTGGGCCTGGGCCGGGCCTGGGCCTAAATTCTAGTTTGCGGGCCTGGGCCGGGCCGGGCTTGAAAAATTATTGCGGGCCTGGGCCGGGCCTGGACTCTAACTGGGCAGGGCACTAATAGATGTCGGAAGTGCGGTGACTCATTGTGGAAAACCGCATGGAAGCTACGCCAACACGAGAGCACGTGTACGGGGTGTGTGCGTCGAGTCTATATCCTGGCGGCGTGTACCATTCGACTCCATCGGTATTCGAACAGCTGGACGACGAGAACATCCGAGTGTCCGAATCGTTGCGGTACTATCCGTACCGAGCCACCTTTGACTTTGAGTGTTGGTTCGACACCGAACCACTTCCGTCGGACTGTGACCACGTTCACTGGGTTGCACGTCAAGTCCCGCTGAGCGTCAGCGTGGCATCCAACGTACCAGGGCACGAACAAGTGAAATGTCTCGTCACGGACGGAGACACCAACAAGTTGGTGAGCGCCATGATGGATATCCTGTGATCGATGAGTGACGCCGCGTACGACAACATCAAAGACTTATACGAGGATGTGTTGGAACAACTCGCAGAAGCGCTGACGAACTGGAACGACGGGAGGCGGCTGCACGGTCAGCCACTGACAAGGAATCTCGACCAGCAACCAATCCATACAAAAAGCTGATGGGACAACTTTATGGATGGATGCATCAGTTACCTGTCATCGGATTCAATTCGGGTAAGTATGATCTCAATGCCATCAAACAGTTCCTCATACCCTACTTCCTATCCACGTCAAAGACAGAGGAACAAGAAGAGGAAGAAGAGAGGGAGCAAGATGACAAAGAGAAAGAAGAAGAGAACGATGGTATCGGGTCATTTTTCGTCATCAAACGCAACAACACTTTCATGTGTCTTTCGACGGATCAGCTACATAGCCCCTGGGTTCAGCTACGACAAGTATCTGAAAGCGTACGGATGCGAGGTGGCGAAAGGTCATTTCCCGTATGAGTACATGGACCGTCTGGAGAGGCTCGACGATACCGCTCTTCCACCGAAAGAGGCCTTCTTCAGTCGACTGAAGAACGAAGGTATTTCGGACGAGGATTACGCCTGTTGTCAGGAGGCCTGGCGCGAAAACGACATGACGACGTTGCGAGACTGTCTCGTCTGGTACAACAACAGGGACGTGGTTCCCTTTCTTCAGGCCATCGATAGACAGTTTGCCTTCTATCAACAACGTGGAATAGACATGTTCAAGCAAGGCATCAGCGTACCTGGTCTGACCCTGCTGTACCTGTTCAACGACTTTCCAGAGAAGACCTACTTTACCATCTTCAACGAGAAGAATAAAGATCTTCATAACCTCATCAAAGATAACATTGTTGGCGGTCCTTCGATAATTTTTCACTGCTATAACGAGAAAGGGGTCAAATCAAAATCAAATCAAATCAAATTTATTGTAACTCTTTACAATATATACAAATCAAACCAAGGTAAACCCTATATGATAATGTAAAGAGAACAATAGGGGAAGAACATTATACAATGTTATACTCCTTAGTATATATTTCAATACATATATCATAGTATTAAACACAAAAATAGCGTGCAGGTGTAGAAAATGAACAAATTGTGATTGTGATACATGTTATATATCATTGTGTAATATAAATTGCTTAAGTATACATTTGTAGTTTGTTATTGAATAAGAAGTAAAGTTGAGTCTTGTGTTAAAATAATTCCAAATTATAGCACCCTTAATTCTTACAGAACGAAGTCTTACTTCTAAAGTTGCCAAGGATATGTGTATTTGTGTAGATTGTCTTGTATTGTAGCTATGAACATCTTGATTAAGTTTAAACATATTACCAAAAATTGTTGGTAGAAGACCACTGTTATATTTATACATAAACATTTGTATTGAGTAGACATATAGTTGTCTAAACGTTAAGATGTTTAGTAGTTTAAAGATAGGTTTTGTATGAGTTGATATATTAGCTGATACGAGCATTCTCACCGCTTTCTTTTGAACCTTTATAATACGTGAACAATATGAGTCAAATGCACCACCCCACACTTCAATACAATATGTCAAATGAGGGAATAAAAACGAGTAATATAAGGTGACCAGGCATGGTCTAGTTAAAAATCTTTTGGCTTTGTTGATAATGCCTACCCCTTTAGAGATTTTACATTTAACTTTGTTAATATGTTCAGCCCAATTAGGTTTGTTATCAATAGTAACGCCAAGAAATGTTGTAGAGGATACTTGTTTAATAGCATTATCATTAATTTCAAGTTTTGTCGGTTTGATAAGTTTTCTGTTAGAAGTACTAAATATCAAGTATTGGGTCTTATCAATGTTTAGAGATAATTTGTTTGCATTTAACCAAGCTACAAGTTTTTTTAGTTCAATATTCATTTTGTTAGCTATATCATCCAATTGATCACCCTGTATGAATACACTAGTGTCATCGGCAAATAATAATAAAAGAATATCTGAGACATTAGTAATATCATTGATATATAATAGAAACAGCAATGGCCCCAGTTTGGAACCTTGAGGCACTCCACAAGTAATAGAGAGTTTAGTTGAGCTAGTGTTATTGTAATACACATATTGACTTATATTAGATAAATAACTTTTAATCCAGTCATTGGCTAAGCCACGTATACCATAATATTGGAGTTTTTGACACAGTATCTCAAGGTCAACAGTTTCAAATGCTTTAGATAAATCTAAGAACACCCCTAGCACAAATTGTTTGTTTTGTAGTGCTTCTGATATTTTGTCTACAATGGTCATTAGTGCCATGCTAGTGGAGTGATTTTTTCGAAACCCAAACTGATATTTGTACAGAATGTTATACTTATTAATAAAATTTAACAGCCTGTTATACATTAGTCTTTCCAATATTTTAGAGAAAGTTGGTAATATTGAAATTGGTCGGTAGTTAGAAAATATGTTTTTTTCCTTAGATTTGTAGATAGGTATTACCTTAGCTATTTTTAACTCATCTGGGAATATTCCAGTATTTATAGAGAGATTATATAAATATTTTAATGGTTTAATAAAGCTTTTATATGTTTTTTTAATTACTTTACTGGAAATATCATCCCATCCAGGACTAGATATTTTGAGAGAGTTTACTATTGCTGATACCTCATTTTCAGTTACCGGTTCAAGATATATAGTTTTAGTATTCCTGTTTTTTTATGTATGACATAGGGTCTGTTTGGTTCTGTGGAATGTTTTTTTGCTAGGTTAGAGCCAACATTTACATAAAATTTATTGAAACATTCGCTTATTTGTTTTTTGTCTGATGTTACTACTTTGTTGATGATGAATTTTGTCTGCGTTATACATTCATGTTTCTTGTTTATTATTTCTTTTAAAAGGGACCAAGACTTTTTAAGGTTATGCTTATTTTCTTCAAAGAGAGTTGCGTAATGTTCACGTTCAGATTTCCTTAGTAACTTACTTTTGTATACTTTATATTTAGTTTCGTTATATCTTGTATTTTGTCTCACATATTTAACATATAGTCTATTCTTCTCATTTATTGAGTTTTTTTAGCCCATATGTTAGCCATGGTTTCCTATTCTTGATTGTTTTTATGGGAAAGCAGTCATTGTATTCTCGCAGTAATGACTTATAAAATACTGAGTAGGCTGTTTGACAATTATTTGTGTATGTCAAGATTTTGCATGTTATTATAAAATGTATCTTTGTTTGCCTGGGAAAAGTTTCTGTCTGTTGTGTATTTAAGATTGTTGGTTAATTTGCAATTATTATCAATGAGAAATAATGGGAAGTGGTCAGATATATCTGTATACATAATGCCCTGGAGCATGTTTTTATGATTATTTGTAAATTTTTTATCAATTAATGTTGCCGATTGATTAGTTACCCTTGTTGGTTTATTTATTAATGGAATATAAGAGTGTAAAACATCAAGTTAAAAAAATTACATGTTGGTGCATGTACTTCATGGTTAAACAGATTAATGTTAAAGTCACCCATAATGTAACATAATTTGTTTTCATTGTTAAGAATATCAAGTATATTAGACATTTCATCAATACATTTGTTTATATCATTGTTTGGCGGTCTGTATATGACACCAACTATAATATCTTTACCATATGAATTACTATCTTTATGAATCTCTATAAACTGACATTCTATGCAAAGGTCGTGTCCCGAGAAGGGAGAGCGCAGTCGTTTTCAACCAGAACAACTGTTGTGATCGTGGTTTGTATGTGTTTTGATCATCTGCTTCAGCTTGGCGGGCTAGCGCGTCGCATTGTTTGTTTCGACGATTGTCAGGTGGCATTATCGCAGAAATGACTGGCGGTACCGGTAGGGCCGTTAGAGGTGATCGAATGCATCCAGACACCAGGCGAAGGCTGCTTAATGCTGCGTCAAAGTAAATGTGTGTCCGTTGCGCCTTGCGGCAACATATTGGCGAACAATACTCGACCGTAGCAAAAGCAAAGTTGGTTTCCTAAGAACGTCAAAATCAAACCATTGTTTGTGCCAGCTAGACGTCTGAGCAAGATGCATCATGCAGTTACCTTCTTCCATAGGTCAGTGACCGATCGAATGTAACTTGGGTTTGTTGTAGTCGGTACTGTGGTATTGTGTTTTCTATCATCAAAAGTCCCACTGCCACCGCCAGCAGACTGCATGGTCTCAATCGGTTGGCTGACGATCGGTCGCAGGATAATTGTCCTCCATACACATACTGATTCTTGTAAAAAAAAAAGAACAAGAAAGAAACAGCAAGAACAATAAAGTTTATTTTGACCCCAATTGTGATACAAATAAAAATTGAATGATAGAAGAAAATATGCATTAATACGTTCATATGGAAAAATACAAACACAATATAACTTAATAAGGGGCCAGTGACTCATACAAAGACTTTACAGTCGCTCTCATAGGAGCCACCAATGAAATATAATTAACTAACTCATTTATACAAAAGGTGACAGTGCGTGTTTGCAGAGGGAGAAAGAGTGCATGAATATTTGAGTGTATATATTGAGATGTGTGATAACATGTATTAATTATAATATATAGTAGTTGTGCATTCATATATGTATTACTGATTAAGTCGAATTTGGTAGCAAGTATAGCAATTTAGTATTGTACACGTATCTTCATATTTTTGTAGTAAATATGTTTTTGCATAATTTGTAAAACCTTGTAACTGTGAGTTGCTATCTTCTCTGTAACTTTTAGGGGTATTATTTATAACATTTGGCAAGAGTAATTATAGTACAGGAATGACCGATCAAATGAGGTTGCCAGTTTGGGAGGGTCACGTGGTTTCCGGTCGCACAGCCTTCTGGGTATCCTGAGCGCCCCCTGGCGGTGACCCATAACCCTATCCGTAACCCTAGAGCGCCCCCTGGCGACTGGAGCTAACCCTAACCGTCTAGAGCGCCTACTAGCGACTGGAGGTAACACAAACCGTCGTAACCCCAACTTTTTGACGTGGCGAGTGGCTAACCATAACCCTAGCCGTAACCCCTGTCGACTGGAGCTAACCCTAACTGTCGTAACCCCACCCTGTAGACGTTTGCGGTGAACCCTGACCTTAACGGAGTGACCCCTGCGCAACAATTATGAATAGGGTCATTATCAACGATCAAAGGGACTAATGGAGACGAGAAACCAACGCAACACGGTATGGTACGGGTGCACACGTATTTTATTGAATAACACAAGCAGCATGACGATACAACAAGGGTAGCGTGTAATATCACCACTACGACTACGACTGCGATGAATATGACGATTGATGACTTGACTTGCGGATGTTGACCATCACGCCAGAGGTCGTGAGCTTAGGGTTGTCTCCAACTCGCCAGAGGCTCGAGGGTGATCGATGACGAGGCGACTTGCGGGTGTTTACCATCACGCCAGAGGTCGCGAGTTTACGGGTGGTGCGTCCACCTCGCCAGAGGCTCAATCGATGTACTACTACTATGACGTGCAATAATACAGTCTACCCTATCGCAGCAGTTTAAGCCAATCGAATACGCGGCAATCGTTAGCTACTAGATCGGTGCCGAATATGTTAACAAAAGTTCTCATCGGAATGCCAATACAACGAAGCAATACAAAAGCTACACAATATTGTCCACAACCGTTAGACAGAGGACTCTGAAGCCTCTTGGTATTATGAGTCCACTCGGAACAATGTTCGTTCAGGAAGGTGCGGAACGCCGCGTGTCGTGGCGGCAGACCGTACGAGCAGTTCGCCGCGTCCGTCGGCGTCCAGGTACAGCGCTATCCAATGTTCGCCCGTTTCGTCGCCGTCGTCGGTGTTGCACACGAAGGCCGCGGGCAGAGCGCCGTCTATCGTCGTGGGCAGTCCAGTCCGTCTTTGGGTACGACACCGCGAAATATCGATCTGGCGCGCGGGTTCATCGCCAGTAGTCTAGCGATCAGCAGGGTGTCCATCTCAGTATTCGTAGATGATGTTGCGGATCTTGTCGATTTCCAACACGGACTCGAGCTCGGCGTAGACGACGACGTTCACGGTGTTCAGCAGCGCGTTGCGGAAATGCAGTTCTATGCGCAGGTTGCCCTTTTGTACCAGATGGAAGCAGGGGCCGTCGCACAGGTCGAAACCGAAGAAGGTGTAGCCGTGTCGGTAGTCGCTGCGAGTCAGTCCGTTCCCCTCGTCCTGCCACATCTTGCCGGTCGAGGTGAACAGGCTCATGTAGCTCCTGACGAAGAGGTCGTCGTCGAAATTGGGCTGGAAAGGTTTGGAGGGTATCTGTCGTCCGTCCACGTACACTGCGTGGAAGTTGATGGCGTTGTTCTTGGCGTGAAACGGATTCTTGTCGTACGCACCGTTGTAGGCGTCGTTATCGATGCAGAACAGCATCAGACGTTTCGGCAGAGTGCCGAGGAACAGGTTCTCGTGCGTGTGCGACCGAGCACCCGCAGGAATGGAGTACACCTTGCATTCGACGGTTCGCATCGGATACCTGACCGTGCTCTTCTCCAGAGCCTTGATGTGCGCCATCTGCAAGGTCGGATTCAGGGTGGCCTTCTTTGCAAACAAGGTGGCATTCACGATGTTTATTTTGTAATCGGGGTTGAGCCCACCAGCCATGAGCGCAAAAGCAGGCTTACTACGCACCAGTCGTATCTTGACATCGACGCCGTTGATCAGGAATTTATCCTGCAGAAAGAGATCCACGTGGAGACGGCCTATCATATCGACGAGTCGACTCCTTAGGATGTTCTCTCGTCGAGCCACGAACCCTGCGTTAGCCGCGGGTCCATCGGCTATCTCGACGGCGTCCATGCGAGTGGCCATGTCCTTGTGCCACAGCTGACTCGTCAGTTGCGTGTCCTTGGCATCGGGACCGTAACTCAGCAGCGTCTCAATGTAGGCGCGATATGCATACGTGTTGGTCGAAGGGGTCACGAGCGTGCCGTTCAGGTAGACGTTGACATGACTGAACAGCGAACGCAGCCAGTTATTCACTGGTCCCACGGGGTCGGCCAAGTCGAGATCGTCCCCGTTGGCTTGTGTCACCTTCGCCTGCACGTGCAGCATCGTGTTGGCGAGATCCAGGTAATCGTCGCCCGATCCGGGTATGAGGAATTCTATCGGTCCACCCGAGTCCAGAGAGGACATGGGTTGATGTTCCACTACGTGGCTGTCGATGATGCTGTTCTGAGTGGGGGGTACGGTAAAGAGATCCAGTTTGGTCTTGACCCCTTCGCACGACTGTCTATATTACGAAAGCCATCGTCGTTATCGAATATGTCGGCTTCACGTTTCGTGGACGTCTGTCTCTTGCGTCGTCTCGTTGCTGAAGTGACTCTTTTCTTCGCCGGCGCGCGTTTTATACGTTTACGAGCTCGCACGCCAGGGGCCAAAAAGCCACGCATCAGATTCCTACAAGCATCCGCGACGCGTCGTTTGGTTGCCTTTTTGTGCTCTGTCCGGACATGCCGTCGTCGGCTATGCGCACGCCGGTCTTCAACGTCCCCTTTCCCAACGCCACGGCACCTCTCTTGATGAGTGGCATGGCGCTGCGCAGCAGACCTCCGAACAAACTGCCTAGTCCGTGACCTCGTTGGTATTGGGCACCGGCGAAGTAGGGCTGTGCACCACCCGCCTGACGCGCGTAATAATCGTTGTAATTCATCTTTAGAACAGTCCGGTCCTGCGACGTCGAAAATGAAGCGTCACGGTCACCTTGCCGTACTCGAATGGCATGAACCGTCCGGTGTCGTCTCTTATATTGATCTCTATCGACTTGAAGTGCGAGTACAACAGAGGCACATAGTGAACGTTAGTGAACTTATTATGTACCGTGGCACCGTGACTTCCACCAACCGGAAGGGACCGTAACAAAGGTGCGAGACTGTCACCGACTATGCGAGACTCCACGACATCCGTATAGACGTAGATGGTATCAAACCCTTGATCCATGTCCACCACGTTATCGCCCTCTTACGGTAGGAGTACGGACCATCGGCAATCTCTTTGGGTAGTGCAAACACGGTGGCCGACGGTCTGAGACAGATATTTCTTCCACGTAGACTCGGGTGGGTGTACACGCCCTCTCCTGCATTGGCCATGGCTGCTAGTAGTGCTGGCGGCAGTGGTGCCTCTGCTGACTGCGGTGGCTGTGTTGGGGGTGTTGGTGGACTGCTGATCGTCGATGCGTCGAATCCTAACATTCTTACCAACGCACTGCGGTCAGGTACACTGAACTCGGTGCCCAGTGTCATGTGTAACGTCATTTTTTGAGTGATGGCGCTGTAGCTCATTTTTGCCCGTACCTTATCCGTCTTCGCTCCAGTTCGTCTCGTAGCCCTTTTCGAACGTACATTTGTACTTGTTGATGCGCACGCGATCCGACACGCGCAACTTGGGCACGCCCTTACCGTCGTGACCGTACAGACGCTGCCACACCTGTTCTTGATTCTGGTAACTTACCTGTGACGGAGCCATGCCGATACTGCGGTGGGGGTGTTGTTGTACGATTGCACCAAGTCCTGAAGGACGTCGATGTATCGCCACGTCTGATGTTTCGTGAAGTATCGCTACATGCGCGTCTTCAACGTTCTGTTGAATCTTTCCACGACGCTCGCCTTCGTCTCCGTGTTGTGCGTGGAGAAGTGATGGATGCCGTGCTTCTTCAATAGAGCCTGAACGGATTTATTCAGAAATTCCAGTCCTTGATCTGTCTGCAACGTATGTGGCCAGCCTTTGCTGAAAGTGGTGTCAAGCGCTGCTACCAACGACGCCGCGGACTTGTTCTTCATAGGAACACCCCAGGCCACTTTCGAGAAGACGCCGATCACCGTGAGAAGAAAGGTCATACCATTGTTGTCCTTTTTCAACTTCGACAGATCGACGAGATCGGCCTGCCACTGCTGACGTAGACCACCCACGATGACACGTCGTCTCTTGAAATGACGTCTAGCCGGTTTGTGTAGGGTATAGGCGTCCTGTTCAGACAACCATTCTACGACAATTTTTCATGGCATGCGCGCGATGCGTCGCAAGGCATCGACTCCGCCGTAACTACCTACCCTTCTCGGATCGAAGTAGACCGTCCTCAGTGGTTGTTCTTTCCTCGGCGCCATTAAAAGAGTTCCGATGGATTGCCGGTGGTTGTGACGTTGACTCCGCAGCACGGTTCTTGACGAGTGACGACGAGTACGCTGACGTACACCAGAACACCCACTACCACACCCAAAACGATGACGAATGACCGATAATCTAGTAGTGAAACCATACCCCGAATAGCGACTGTTGTATAAGACTTCGTGCTATAGCGTCAGCAATCAAGTAAAGTCCACCGCAAAATATCGCAACGATGACGGAAAGGTACGTGTCCTGTGGATCGCTCAACATCGTAGCGCACACTGTGCTATGGACACGTGCCGCACCGTCTTAAATGTCTTCCCAACTAGCCAATGACGCCAAAGCCTTGCGTTGACGTTCTGGAGGTGGGGTGAGCATGGAATGTTCCATCTGACTGCGTCGACGAGCGAGGGGTGTCCAACTGAGCGATCTTCGTGAGCTACCCGCACCACCAGAGCGAGGAGTAGTCGGCATTCGACGCCGACGACGACCTGGAGTGGATGTCGTCGGCGTCGTCGCCTGGCGTATGTGGTCTCTCCTGGCAACGTTACTGACTAACTCCATGGGTAGGTTCATGGCACGGAGTTGTCTTGCGAATGGTTGCCATCCCGTTGGAACGGTCTTTCTCTTACGCAACAGATCATTCACGAGATCCACCACGTTACTTCCGGCAACCGGCACACCCTCGTGGAACAGTTCACCGCGAGCGGGCCAAGAGTTGTTTCTTTTCATATGCTCCATCAAACGTTTGACTTTGGCTTGCATGGTCTTGGGAACGATGTCCACGACGTCGGCCTCTGTTCCGCTAGTAGTAGGAGGTCCCTTCGCCACCCCGACCCCGCAATCCGCCCCCGCCCCCGCCCCAGACTCGTTCACTGTGATCACACGTACCGGTTCCTTGACGTGTTTATCGGACAAGACGTTGTACCGTTGCAACACCTGATTATACAGTGTTACCTTGGTCCTGTCGTCGAGGTCCTTTCTATCGAGGATGGTCATCATCTCGTTATCGAGGGCTTGCACCTTCTTACCTAAGGTGTCCGTCGGGGGTGGTGGTGGGGGTGAACGAAGCGTGTCCAACATTCGTGGGTCCACCAAGGCCATCTTGCGTGCGTGTTCCATGTCTCTCTCTCTCTACCTCTTGAGCAGCACCTCTCGAAGCAAGGGTAGAAAGACCGAACTTGCCAACGGTGCTAGGAAGGCCGATAGGAAACCTCCGCTCTGTCCCTCGCCGACCTGCTGTTGCAGCAAGATTCGTCTTCTCCTGGCAGTTGGCGTTCGTCTCTGAGCCAACTCGCGTAATTTCGTCCTGTATTTACTCAAACGTCGCCTCTGTAATTCGCTCAATGGAATGTTCTTTTTTAATATGTTGTAGGCACACTCGGCTAGTGCACACAGCAGATCGACGTCGGCGTTGGCGATGATGGCCCTTTTCAGTTTGTTGCTCTTGATTCTGTTTAGAGCCTGTATGCACACAATGTGTATCTACAACAGGTCAGACATGCTGCGAATGAAGAGACTATCCACGCGTGCGGTCTTTCTATACCTTCGGCAAGTACACGTACTGAACACCGTCGTCTGGAAAGATGGCCGTGGGCAGACGCATGTCCTCGGGCGTGTCCTGTTTGAGATCGACAAATAGGTAGCCGTACGGTACCGACGTGGCGTCTTTAAAATCCTCTTGAACGAAATAGACGCGCCCCGGATACATCTGTATAGCCAAGTGCGACATCTATGATGCGTCACAAGGATTCTTGAACACCACCAAGTACTGAGAATTCAGACTGATGGTACGACTCTCTTTGTTTTTAGGGAACAGGTTCTGTACGAGATACAGGTTCTGTACGAGATACAGCACGGACGTGTTCCTGTGACGACTTTTTTGTGTGAATAAGGTCGTGACCCGTTCGTCCGTTTCTGCCATGAGATCGTCTATTCCTCGTCGACGAATCGAACATGCTCGCACTCGGCAACCCTTCCTCGAACCGCACGTCGACTAAGTCCATCGTTACGTAAGCCTCTTGCCATTCGCCGTAACACCACGTGATCCGTTCGGGGGGTGGATCGATCATCGCAGCAGCGTGACGCAGCATACGCGTCACGAAAGTATTTTTGCCGCATCCCGTCGGTCCGGCGACAATGCACATGAAAGGATGTTTCCATCGTGCGTCCATGGTCGCTTATGAAAGACGACCAAAGTGCATCACCTTTTTCTACACGTCCACCGGACCAGTTCTCACCCTGTCCTCGTGCAACACGCGTTTGGCGTAGAAGTAGGTGAGAGCCGCTCGTTCCTGCACGTACGTCAACACGGTCGAGTGACGCACTCGGAACCCGCGGTTCTTTCCACTTCCGCTCCGACGGTTGGTGAGCACCTCCAGGAACGCGTCCTTGTCGATGTCGTTGTGACGTTTGCTCAGTCCTTTCGGTGGATCCGAAACAATAGTACGTCTTGCTACCCAACCCCACGAACCCGTCACCGGACCACTCCACCTTGAACAGACCACGTGTCCTCTTATCGTACGCCCTGCGCGCTTTACAGCACGCCGACCCACGGTCTTTTGGCGAGTCGACAGCGCATGGACTCGTTCCGATGGTCGTCGCAACATTCCGACGGCAACCATTCGGAGCGGTGCCGGAAGTAATGTTCTCCTAGTTCCGCGGTCACGAGGGGATCGACGGACTCGGCGGCCAAGGCCAAATAGGCGGAGTCTGTATCGATCTCGCAGTACTGAAAAAGAGGGCGCTCCAGGTACCTGTTGATGAAGTCGTAATAGAACTGCAACATGCGCATCTTGGCGTACTGTAGAATGAAGAATCCCACGTGTACGGGCAGGGTGTATGTGACGGTTTTCTTGTTCATCTCTATCTCGTACTCATTGTCGACGACGACGTCGAGTTGTCGGAATCGTCTATCGTTGACCATGAGCGATGCTGCCTTCTCCGTGCAGTAGTTGACGTCACGATGTCGGTCCACGTTGGTGATGGTCTTTCCGTAACCCGAGTTCCCCAGCAACTTCATGTTGTCTGCGATGATGGCCTTGTGCGAGTGGACGTCTCCCTCGCGTCGCGCCGTGGACACTGCATCGCCGAACCGACGGAAGCACGAGATGGGATCGTACTCAACGACCTGGTACAAGTGCGTCACCTCGAGACCGTAGTCCATATACCATCGCAGCAGAGGCGTGCCGAGCAAGATCTTATCGCCTCGATAACTGCCCACGAGCAATGCGTCTCGGAGTCACCATGATGTTGTGCTCCTCGGCGTATCGGCGCATGAACGGTCCGAGATCGTCGCGTGTCAGACGGATGTTCTTGAACACGGGCTGCATCTCAGCAAAGTGTTCGCGCAATGTTTCCGGTACGCAAAGGTCACACTCGATCAGACCGAACACGGTTCCGGCACGCACGCCGCTCAGGATCTGTTGTGACGTCATCGTCCATCTTGCGTGACTTCGTCGCGGAAATGCAGCATCCAGACACTTTTTCACGACAGGATCTCGTCTCATCTCTTTCCACTCCCATTCCCACAACTCGACGACCTTGACAAAGTGACGTAGGTAGGCGGTGTTCTTTCGGATCTCGGCGAGCAGTTCAGCCATGGTTTTCCCGTTGACCGCGTTGACCTCTTGACGGGTGCACGGGTGACCATGGAAAAAACATCGGTGGTACTGATAAGCCGTTTTCGTCTCGCTGCACCACCCGTCCACCAACAGTTTGCCTATTCTCTTCTCTCGACCGTTGATCTGGTGTCGTATGACGCGTCCCGTGCGTTCGGATTCCCAAGTCAACCATTCCGCAGCCATCTGTCCGTACAGGTGCGCCGATTCGGGACGGAAGTCGTTATCTTCCCGTCGTCGCGTGTACCATCCCATAGGCATGTCTTGCATGAGTGACCACAAGTACAGGGCGTTGGCATTATATCCGACGATGGATCGACATGGACGAGCGGCCTCTCCGTACTCGTTCTGACGTAGCGTGGTGACTCCTTTCTCGTGACAGCGGTGAAAAATGAGTGAAGCTCCGCCAACCACGTGATCTTTGACGAGGTGATGAAGATCTTTATTCTTCTCGTTGAAGATGGTAAAATAGGTCTTCTCGGGAAGGTCGTTGAACAGATTGAGCAAGGTCAGACCAGGTACGCTGATGCCTTGCTTGAACATGTCTATGCCACGTTGTTGGTAGAAGGCAAACTGTCTATCGATTGCCTGCAGAAAGGGAACCACGTCCCTATTCTTGTACCAGACGAGATAGTCTCGCAAAGTCGTCATGGCGTTGTCGCGCCAGGCCTCTTGACAACTGGCATAATCCTCGTCGGAAATACCTTCGTTCTTCAGTCGACTGAAGAAGGCCTCTTTCGATGGAAGTGCGGTATCGTCGAGCCTCTCCAGACGGTCCATGTACTCGTACGGGAAATGACCTTTCGTCACCTCGCATCCGTACGCCTTCATATACTTGTCGTAACTGAACCCGGGGGCTATGTAATTGGTCATGTCTAGGAATTTCAGCTGATCCGTCGAAAGACACATGAACGCGTTTGATAACGAAAAACGACCCGATACCCTCGTTCTCTTCTTTGTCGTCTTGTTCATCCTCCTCTTGTTCTTCTTGTTCCCCCGTCTTTGACGTGGATAGGAAGTAGGGTATGAGGAACTGCTTGATGGCATTGAGATCGTACTTACCCGAATTGAACCCAATGACAGGTAACTGATGCATCCATCCATAAAGTTGTCCCATCAACTTTTTGTATGGATTGGTCGTTCGACGAGATTTCTTGTCGACGGCTGATCGTGCAACCTCCTCCCTTTCGTTCCAAGACATCCTCGTACGAGTCTTTGATCTTGTCGTACGCGGCGTCACTCATCGCTCGCAAGATATCCATCATTCTACTCACCAACTTGTTGGTGTCTCCATCCGTGACGAGACATTGCACTCGCTCGTGCCCGGGCACGTTGGATGCTACGCTGAAGCTGAGTGGAACGTGACGGGCGACCCAGTGGACCTTGTCACTGTCCAACGGAAGTTGTTCGGTGTCGAACCAACACTCAAAATCAAAGGTGGCTCGATACGATTCAGCCACACGAATGTTCTCGTCGTCCAGACTTTCGAACACCGATGGAGTCGAATGGTACACGCCACCAGGATAGACTCGACGCACACCCCCGTACACGTGCGCTCATGCCTGCGCAGCATAGATGCTTCTTTCCATACCGAGTCACCGCACTTCCGACATCGATACGAGTTGCAGTACATGCGTACATCTTGGATGAATGAAAAATGTGTCTCGTGAAGGTTGAGATACATTGTTTCGGGGTACTTGCATAACGATCGACGGACCAGTTCGGCAGTCGACTTACCATCTTCTGCATCCGGTTTGACGAGCTTGTACACGAACACGTTCGTTTGGAACGTGGTCTCTACGCGATAGAGTTCATCCAGCGTGACCCCGGCAAATTCTTCCATGGGTACATGTTCTCGATCGTATGCCTCGTACAGCGTCTTTACTGCCGGTTCCATTCGATATAGATCGCATCCTCGATGCAGGGCCAGACATCGGAAGAGACACAGGTTATCATTGTACCTCTCGTGATGGATGGCTTCCGTTTCCGTTTTCCGTTTGACTAAGAAGGTAACATTGGTCACGAGTTCACACACCCACGCAGAATCCGGTATTTGATTGATGGCCCATTGCAAGACGTCGGTTTCTCGGATGCGTTCGAGAAAGTCATCAAAGTCCTTGCTGTTAGTGATGAGACTGGGTTCGTCCAGGTAGCGTCCACAGCAATTACACGAGGAATGATAGTACTTTTATCGACAAGTGTTCTTGTTTCTCAGAACGAACCCGTAACTGAGGTTAATCTTGAATGCGTTGGTCTGTTCCTATGGGGCGCGATAGCATACCGGTTAGAAGGCCGGACTCTCAATCGAGAGAACCCGGTTTCAAATCCCACTGCGGTCGCTTCGAACCTTTGGCAAGTTTGATCACCCCACGTTGCCACAGTTCACTCAGCTGTATAAATGAGTACCTGGCAATACAGACAGTGGTGGATATGTGAACGAATAGCCTTCGCGCAGCAATTGCAGCGTGGCTGAATACTTCCCAAAGAAGTTGAGATGGCCTTGGAATGAACAGGTCTGCCAGGGGGTGAAGTGTAAAGCGCTTTGAGCAGTCCTATGGACCGGATACCGCGCTATATAAGAACATACCTTTACCTTCTTTACCTTTATGATCTTCAAAGGCGGTTCTAGGACGATCGTGTCTAGCGTGGTTAATCTGTAATCGTTCCTGCACCGGAGGGTACCTCTTGATACGTGGGTCCTTATAGTCGACCAGTGATTTCGAACGACATCTAGCAGTTCCGTCGACAGAGTGTCGGGGAAGGGAATTCGATCGGGTGGTTCTATGGGGTCTTCGTCGGTGACGAGTGGGTGGTGGGGTGGGGTAGTGTCTTCCCTTTTTGATCTCTTTGGTGCTGGTGGCTCGGTGACGTCGGTACACGCGGTTCGTGCATGTCTGGTCAGTGGTCAGGAGCCAAAGTCTTTCGAACTTCCGTCCACATTTCTTACACGTGTAGACGGTGGTGTTCCTTCTACTACTACTACTACTACTACTACTACTACTACTACTACTACTACTACTACTACTACTACATACCGTCCTTACGTGACGCTGTAGGTTGTCCAATCTCCCGAACGTGGCACCGCATTTCTCGCACACGTATTTCGCTCTCTTTGCGTGGTCGCTAGGTGGCACCACTGTTGGCGGTGCCACAGAGTACGAATGAACGTAGCAAGATGGCGTCGAGTGATGACTCTGCATGTGACGTTGTAGTTCTGCACACGTGTCGAAGGCGAGCCCACAGTGACGACATTGATGTCTTGCGTCTGCGTCTACAACTGAGAGGTTACGGGCCCTCAGTACATCTATATAGCGCGTGCGGGGTGGTGGGGTATATATATATATATATATATATATATACTAATAAGACATAATATAAGACTGATAAGACGTGTTCCTACGGCAATGGCTACTATTGTCCACTATGTCCACTATAATGGACTACGGGTGTGTGTGTGTGTGTGTGTGTGTGTGTGTGTGTGTGTGTGTGTGTGTGTGTGTGTGTGTGTGTGTGTGTGTGTGTGTGTGTGTGTGTGTGTGTGTGTGTGTGTGTGTGTGTGTGTGTGTGTGTGTGTGTGTGTGTGTGTGTGTGTGTGTGTGTGTGTGTGTGTGTGTGTGTGTGTGTGTGTGTGTGTGTGTGTGTGTGTGTGTGTGTGTGTGTGTGTGTGCCTTCAGAGTAACCAAGGATTGATGCATGCGATTTCTTGTAGTAAAAATGTCTGCATACTCTCGGCCACCTCAGTGCGTATGGCCTGGGTGGCTTCGGCGACTGTAAGAGGTGTGTATGCGGATTTATTCATTATGAAGTGGGTCATAGTCTCCTCTACCATAATATTGCATTGTTCAGTGGTCAATATCGGCATGGGCGATGCGGCTGTTGATGTTGACGAGCTGTATTGATGACAGCAGCACTCGCATATTGTTGGTGACGACGACGACGACGACGATGATGGCGATGACGGCGTCGATGATGATGGTGGTGGTGCCATCGCCGGACTAAATTCGAACGACGTGGTTGTTGATGTTGATGACGATGGTAGCGTCGCCGGACTAAATCCGAACGATGTCTTTGTTGATGTTGATGACGACGACGGTGGTGGCGTCGTCGTCGTCATTGTTGTTGTCGTTGATGACGACGACGACGACGGCGGTGGCGGTGGCGTCGTTGACGGCGATAGGAGGAGGCACGCCGGTGGTGGTTGTGGCGGTGACATCGGCAGCGTTGCTGCCGTCGCCGCTGCTGCTGCTGCTGCTGCTGCTGCCCGGCGTTTTTTGTTCAGCACCAGTCGTAAATCGTTATCGGCTAACGGCGGCGTTATGCGTTTGCGCGCCGTCGCCGCCGCCGCCTTCTGGGCGTCGTCGTCGCGTTCGTACGCTTTGCGCAATTGCTCGAGTCCATTATTGCATTTTCCCAAACCTCTCCTCCAACGCTATGACAACCCAACGCAAGATGTGCATGATAGGACCGGAAGACGGTACGTAATACTCATCTTCCGATAGATCTAATATACGAACCACCTCGTTACATACATTACGAACGCACGCTGCGTCTACCGCCGCGTCGAAGGTATTTTGATTCAGCATGGCTTCCGCACGATTCCAAATTATATCTATGTTCATTACCGTCACCTGCATATCATGGCCGTTGCCGCTGTTACTACTACTACTACTGCTTATGACATTAGCTGCATCGTTACTTACAGCAGTATGCTGGTCTGCTATAAACAGAGTCGGCGCGGTAGAGGAAGTGGTGGATGACGAGGATGGCAACAGAGTACGGGCCTCATACGCATCTAACCACTCCTGCACCTTTTCGGTGCTGGCTTTCATAGTTACTTCACCGGGGCCTGGGCTGTTGTCAGTGCTGGTGTCGGCGGCATTCTCTTTGTCTTCCTACAAAGAGAATGCTCCGTCTAGCACTTCCAGCTCTGACACGGTGTTGTTGACATGCTCATTGGTAATGCGTTTTTTAATGGTCGCCATGACATGGGCTCCCCTCAGCACCGACAACGAGGTCAACCGGTCTTCGTCTGACGTCATAGCGACGTAGCTGTTAGCGGTGAAACCCAGTGCTTTTGCTGCCATTTCGTTAAATAGAGTGACCCAGATTTCTGTTCCGATCCAATCCTGCAGGAGGACACGCAGGGCGAACCTGTACACGGGACCTCTTTGCCATTGGTGAACTGGACAATAGTAGCCTTTGTTCTGCCGCTGGACGCCTTTGAGACAGTGCGCGCACGATGCATAAAGTATGTATTTATCTTGTGTGGCGCAAGTGACTATAGTTAACGGTCTTGTAAATGTGTAAGTTCCGCTACTTACCTCCGTCTGCAGTCGTGTCAGATTCATCTGCTGCTGATCGTCCGCGTCCACGAACTTCTGTGTGGCCATAGCGACGGTGTCGAGGAGTCGAGTCGAGCGTAACACAAGAGAGGCAGTCGATGATTCGAGAGTGCGAGTTGGTTATGACCGTTAGAGCGGTGGCTCCCTTATATAGCTGGGCGATCGTGTGGCACGCCTTTTCTTATCTCGCCAGCTGTGTGCGTTGGCACGCGTTGCGCTATCGACGCACATTCCTATCGTCTGGGCGTTGTTGTTGTGCACATTCCTATCGCCTGTTTTTTTAGAATGAACTCACGACAATTCATGAGTATCTGACCCAATACGTTCTGTCCAGGCTGTCCAGTGTAGGTGAGTATGCTCCAGAATCCTTCCCTGCTTCTCACGCATTCCTTTAACGGCGATGGATGTGTGTTTAACAATCGTTTGCGGAGTGTCGTGTCGCGAAATTTAATCGCAACTAACGCGTTCATTACAGCTCCTCTCTGTTTGTTCCATTGTGCACGTAAATGCTCATTCTCTCGGATGGTCTTGCTAAGGTATTTCGCCTCTAGTCCGGTTCGTGTGGCTAGCATCTTTTCCACCGTCTCAGTATCGTTATAAAAGACGCATTTCCTGTACATGTACGCAGCTTCAACGGTGTTAAAAGCATGACCACATGCATGTATCCTACACACGTAGAAGTTAGATAGGAAACTGTTTCCTCCTCTGAAGTATATAAGACGATTCATTCTGACTTTATGTTGTTCAAAATTACATGCACTGTATTTAATACTGGTGATATTATGCAACGTTTGCCTAGGACGCAGTGACTTGGTTTTTTACGCGTGATAAATTGGATTTTGGTTTCAGCGTCGGTTAGCTGACACTTCTTTGACAGGCTTATCGTATCTGTTTTTCGTTGTGAGGGATTGCTTATTGTTCTAGTGGTTTACGTCAGCTCTACGTCGAGTGTCTGGAATTTTGTTTTCGCATTCCTCTGACTGACACATTTGTTATTGTGTCCTAGCGGCTGTCTGGCGTTTCTTTTCGCATTACTTTCTGACTTTGACAAATTTGTTATTGCATTATAGTGGCTTATGTCAGCTGTCTGCATTGTTTAACGTTTGCTATATAAGGCTGCTCAGACTAGGTATTTCTGTATACACTTACCGTCATTCTGTTGCTGTCGTCGCTGTTGTTGCTATTAGCATCACGATGCTGTCTGACGTTGCGCTATGCTCCGATCTGCTGGTCGTCTACGTCGAATTCGGGGTTGCATTGAGCCTGCTGCTGTCGTTGTTTGCTCGAATGGTAACTAATACATACTCCTATGCAGCGAACGCTTTTAAAACGCATCTATATAACACATAGTTTAACTTTAAGAGACACCGTTATACGACTGTGCGTGGCCTATTTCAAAACGCCTGCTAGCCGGCTGCTAGCGGTCTACTAATAAAACCACGAGCCGGGCTGGGTCGTTGGGTCACTGATATCGTCTGTGCGTGACCTAATTCTACACGCCTGCTAGCCGGCTGCTACCGGCCTAGTGATAAAAACACGCGCCGACTTCGCTAGCGGGCCGGGTCGAAAGTACGCCTTTCGTTGCTCTCGGGTTTCCCATAGCTTATTAATACACACGTGTTATTTAAGAAACGTATATAGCATGCTGTTAACAAAGTCTCGACTGTACCGTTAACAAAGGCTCGATTTTTATGTGTCTTTCGCTCTGGTTTTCAGCTTCCATCGCCAACAATGGGAAGCTGTTATGGAGGAACTGCGTTACTATACACCAGGGGTCAGCAACCTTTTTGAATGGAGGGCCAAATAAGTGACTTTGAATAGGTTAGCGGGCCACGCACGCACGCACGCACGCACGCACGCACGCACGCACGCACGCACGCACGCACGCACGCACGCACGCACGCACGCACGCACGCACGCACGCACACTCGTGGTAACTTGCACAATGCAATTATATACCTTGTGTCTAGCAGTGGTATTGACCATAGCATTTCCACGAATATGAGTTATTATTATCGTCAAACATCAAAGTCTGATTTTCAACAACAGTTGGATTATTCAAAAACACATTATTCAGGTTACGTGTTCTTGGCATGCCGCTGATGCCATGTTGACCCGTGTGACACTGATGCCTGTTGCTGGTGATGTCGCTGCGCCACCAAGTGGCCCACACCTGGCTGCAGACTTGTTCCTGCGCGCCTCAGCTCACTTCGGTGTACTACACGAGTTCTTCATATCGCGCATTCATCTCGGCCATAAGGTGCTGGAACTGCCAGTAGTTTAGACAGCGAGAGCGAACACAGTTTAGTCTTCACGGCGACCCTTATTACGTTCTGCATTTTCGTCGACTTGCCACACGGGCTTTCCCGTTGGATGATGGAGTGTTCCCTGAAGAGCTTTGCTTGCCACCTCCTTAGTCTTGAACCTTATCCATCAGCGTACAACTCCGTTCGCCATTTCGCTGGCAGGTGACGAACGTTAGTCAAAACAACACATTATCACTCAAACACAGATAAGGTAGTAGGGTAACCTGTGGCTACACGGTCCCTGGAGGTAAAACGGCCCCCACCACTTACTCAAAATATACAACTCTGAACGTTCCAATTCGGGTGCAAAATGAAGCTAATTCTATCTGATACCCGCCCGAAAGTTCAGCAACACGAGACAGACGTAATTAAATCAGTGTGTTTTAAAACTGTTATATGCATTGATCTAATATTTTGCCAATAGTAAAATGGTGAAACTCACCATACAACGGTGTGAATCATGAATCATGGACTTAATTGGTGACATGATAATATTATTAATCAGTTGACAGATCAAACAATATAAAATGTGGAATAGTATGTTGTGCTTTGTATACATCTTATTAAGACACACGTCTCTGGGACAAGACAGTCCCATGCATATGGGGCAAGACGGTCCCTATGTCTTATCCCACACGCACATGGTCACACTTTGTCAAATGTATTACACATGACCAATTATGTTTAATACATTGAATATAATACGAACATTGCATAATTTACGTTCTGCTAGCCCGTAGGCTATAATTATGATGGAATATCACTAAACCAATATTATATTATGTATGGATTGCAAAGTATGTATTATATGTTAACTCCCATTAAAATTTAACAACCATAATGGCCTGATATATTACTAGCATACCATTTGTATATAATATACATTTTAATTTCAGACAATAGTTCATTCATACAGTCGAGCCTCGTTATTACGCGTTATAACGCGGGGGTCCACAACTTCGGACCGTTCTGTACGCGAGGCGCGTTAGGTGTTCTCATATCTGCCACCAGGGAGCTACTAAACAACAGCGATCGCCGCCCGCTGCACCAAGTCCATGAACGCTGTCGAAGCCCTGTGTGCTTGCAGCACTGTCTTATACGCCAATATGCAGTTTATGGAATTTATTAAACGAGTATACTAGCACCAACGTGTATTATTTTTAAATGTCACACACTCTTGACTCTTGAACTGAATAAAACACATGTACGTAAACCGTGGAATAGATCTATTACGATGATGATGTACTAGACCAATAGGCCTACGAATCGAAAATAATAACCTGGACCTGAGCAGCCGAAAACGTATAAATTATGATTTGACAAACGTAGTATGTAAGCTGATAAAAAACAGAAAACGACAATAGGTAGAATTAATAATTGTTTCACTTCGTCTTTCAACTGATCTCGACCGAAGCATACATTTATTACGCACCACTTAACATCGATTCATCACTTCGTGTGCAGATGACGAATTCGTATTTTCGCGCACCGGTAGAGCCTTGGGTTAGGAATTTGACATGTTGGTTTCGCGTCGCGAAAACGATTAAATTTACGATGTAATGGAAGCATGTCATTTCACCCAAGTGTTATGTTGGCATTGCATACTAAATGCATTTAAAACTGTTTATCTGATTCTTACGTGAGGTGTATTTGTGAATCTCGATTGCAATTTACAAACCATCGAAGCGAAGTGAGCGACAGCGATTGATGTCGGCGGTAACGCAAAACAAACAACACGTTGATACTCATTCACTGACATTGTTCGCCTAATGTTTCTTGAGAATTGTCAAAGCAATTCTAAGTAGGTTTAAGCAGGCCCAAATTCGGGGTCCACGACCGACCGCGCTATATCCGAATCCGCGTAATAACGAAGCGCGACTGTATAAGTAAAAACCACGGGGAGGGGGTTATAGACCGTGTTACCCCAGGTAGAGGACCGTCTTGCTACAAGGATGGGGCAAGATGGCTTTTTGGGATATTTATTATTTTTCAAATGCAACTTAGTTAGGTTGTTTATTTACTGAAAATAGTTTTCCAATGGGTAAAGCACAGATCTGTCCACAATGTGAACACTTTAAATACAAGCTAAATTTGTTTAATGGTGTGTTCATTAGGAGGGCCGCGCTGCATACTTTCATATCTGCATACGCAAAAGTGAATTAATTAAATATTAAAGGAAGTAAAAATACATATTTGGTCTATTATTATGTTCATCACGTGGACATGTTATTTTGTATACCAATGTGGCAGGGGCGGGCCGCATTTTGCACAATATCGTTGTCAGTCCGCGGGCCGCATGAAATAGCTACGCGGGCCGCAGTTGGCCCGCGGGCCGCAGGTTGCCGACCCCTGATCTAAACCATTGAATGATCAATAGTGTCAAACTCCTTTGAGAGATCAAGAAAAATGCTGAAAGGTACGTCATTTTTATCCATTTGTGTAAATATTCTGTCTGCTAGTTCAAGTGTTGCATATTCAGTTGAGTGGTTTTGTCTAAAACCATATTGATTTTCAAAATAAAGTTTATTATCATTAAAACATGCATATAATTGACTATAAATTGTTTTCTCTAGCACTTTTGAAAAAAGTAGGAGGGAGAGAAGTGGGTCTATCATTTTTAAATCCAGACACTGCCTCAAAAGCCGCGTAGGGATCGGGTCTGAGTCACATGTCTTGTTGGGCGTATGTGTGATTATTCGCTTCACCTCGTCATAGGTGGCTGGCAGAAACCTTTGAAGCGGGATTCCGTCAAACATGACGTCATCGTCCAATGCTGTTTCGTAGATGTCACTTGGGTTGCCGATGTTGATGTTTCGTCGGATGGTAGCAACTTTGTCAATATAAAAGTCACCGAAAATAGTCGCTAACTGTTCGGCCGATTGATGGGTTGGTAAGATTACCCGTCCCGTGTTACCCATCAAATGACACAGTTGTTTCTGATCTTTGCCGCAGTCTCTGATTTTTGCAGAAAATAATGGTTTCTTGGCACTGATCATCAGTTTGTTGACTGCGTTGCATTGCTCCCTGAACAGCTGTCGATGAACGGTAAGTTTGGTTCGCCGCCATACTTTCTCTGCTCGCCTGCGTGCGTGTTTGGCGTGTCTCAGTTCGTCTGAATACCATTGCGCGTTTGGTCTCAGTGTTATCGACTTTCTTTGGATTGGAGCGTGTTTGTCGACAACCGCTTCAATTCCCGTGGTATAGGCGTGTACAAGTTCACTTAGCGGCCTATCAGTCTCGTTCAAAATTGGCGTTAAGTCCTTGATAAATTCGGGAATACAAATGTCCCGAAGCTTCCTGAAAGTGACTGGCTGGCGATCGCTGTCTGGCTTCGTTTAGTTAATTCTAAAACACACAGTCAAATGGTCGCCGGAAGGGTTACCCTTTGTGTCTCCAAGACATGGCTCAGAAACTGTTGGCACCCCAATCAACAAGGAACTAATGTCCCATGTGATGATAACGTCCAAAGTATGGCCCTTCTTGTGTCTTGGTCCCATCACGTGTTGTACCAATCCGTGAGCTTCTAACGTGCCATTGAAGCACACCGCATCTGCATCGTTAACGTTGTCGAGGTGGAAGTTGAGGTCACCTGTTATGATTACATCGTTAGTTATAACAGCAAGGCGGTCCAAGTACAAACTCCACTCGTCGAAAAAGACACTGTTCTTAAAACCGTTTCGCTTAGAGGGAGGCAGACGATACACGATGCACAATCTCATATTCACATCATTGGAAATGACCGTACAGTCCATATGTTCGAAATGTGTGAACATGCCGTTCCGTGTAGAATCGAAGGTCTTAATGGTCGATCCGCATTTATAGAGTACGGCCACACCTCCACCGCGCTTATCACTGGGTCGAAAGATATGTTGTATTGTGTAACCAGATGGCACGAGTTCGTTTATAACCTGATTGTCAGTGTCGGTTTCTAGCCATGTATCAGATAAGGCTAGCACATCGATGTCCCGGGAAATAACAAAATCTGCCACCGACAAAGCTTTGTTCTTGACTGTTAACATATTGTCAGTGGAATGTCACGTTCACTGTGTTTAATGACACGCAGATTAATCAGCTGGGATACATTTGCAGTGGCAGCTTTTACAGCCCGTGGAACAACATCGAAGCAGTGTGTAATGCGTGTTTGAATCACACGTTGTTTGAGAAGGCCGCCTCGTTTGCCACGTGAAGTTGGGCGCGTTACGGATAATCCCAAGCGTCTGATCAATGCATGTAATGTATCCGATAATCGCGGAGTGACACCCGTAGAGGCTGGGCGCAAAGTCCGAATGATATTCAGTAGACGCATCGCGAAACAAAGAGCCTTGATAATTGCAATCAACCGAATTAGGTAACTTGCTTGTTAGACCTATGAAGACTTCTGGTCCACAAAATGTGTAGGCGTCACGGATGGCTGACGTCTGTCCAAAGGCTATATATAAAACTTCTTAAACTATAGATAACATACACTTTGTAGATATATAAAAACTACGTCGCAGCAATCACTAAACTTTCATGAGTGTGTAGTGATGGTATGAATCAGCAGCTCGTCGTATAATCCTTTGAAAACATGATTAGACACAGAGAGTTAAATGTTGGCTTGCTGCCTGCTAGGCGCTACCACGTGACAGTTACGAAATTGTATCTCATCTGAAACAGACGTCCAATGTCAATGCAATGAGTATAGAGTTGCAACTTTCATCACATGTGTTGGACAAGGACTCACATTCGAGACTGAGGAGGGGAGAACTGACATGAACACTATGTTGACTCTGATGGAAAAACACTGTGTAGGGGAAACGAATGTCATATATGAGAGATACGTTTTCAACAATCACATTCAAGAAACACATGAAACTGTCGACGCATATGCAACTGCTCCTCGATCTTTGGCTAAGTCATGTGACTTCGGTAGTCTGAAAGATGATTCGCGACAGAATCGCATGTGGCATACGAGACAACGTTATGAGAAAACGACTGCTGCAAGAGTCATCACTCACTCTAAATAAGTGCTTGGACATCTGCCGAGCAGTGGAATCGACGTTAAGATAAAAGCGATGTTGGGCGAAGAAGTGCACGCATTCAGTCAGGCCACAGACAAAAAACAATCGTTCAAAAAGAAAACTCACTATTCGAAAACACTCCTCTGAGAAAGGACAACTGCCATATGAATGCAAAATGCGGATACAAGCATGAGAGGCTGCGTGAGAAATGCCCAGCATGGGGTAAAGAGTGTAGGCTGTGCAAATCAAAGAATCATTTTGCCACCAAGTGCAGAAAATCACAGAGGGCGAGCACAACATAATGTTCACCAACTACAAAATGACTCTGATACAGAAGACGAGATCTTGACGGTAGAAGAGAACACTGAAACTCTGAAGTCGATAAAATAAATGCTGTGGTGTTTCTATTCCCGCAAGTTGCCTTTTATACTGTAGTTAACACGAGTAAACACACATTAAACAAGTTATTTATTTTGTTAGTTACTGTCAGTTACTGCTGGTTTGTGTTACTCGTAAATAAAGATATATATATATATATATATATATATATATATATATATATATATATATATATATATATGTATATATATATGTATATATATATATGTATATATATATATGTATATATATATATATATATATAATGCGTGCGTGCGTGCGTGCGTGCGTGCGTGCGTGCGTGCGTGCGTGCGTGCGTGCGTGCGTGCGTGCGTGCGTGCGTGCGTGCGTGCGTGCGTGCGTGCGTGCGTGCGTGCGTGCGTGCGTGCGTGCGTGCGTGCGTGCGTGCGTGCGTGCGTGTCAGTTACTGCTAGTTTGTGTTACTCATACAAATATTGAAACAATAGGGAGTGTCACTTCTTATCAATATTACACTATTTGGTAAAACTATATAGGGTATGATTAATGGTTTAACTCTATGTCTATGACATCTTAATCTACACAGGCGAAGATGTATGCGACAAACGGTGGCGCCACAGCGCGGAGCCTGGACAATCGAAGCTAGAGTTTAAGCGCCATACGGTGGACCGGAACTCATCCAATGAATGTAGAGCGGTGGAACTCTCCGTTGAAGAGGAGCAAACGCTTAGTTATATCTGACGTTAGATGTATAGATGTTACGGATTTTCAGACATCGCTGACAAAGTGATTGAATGAGAATACGAATTAATACGTGGTTATTATCCTTCATTGAGTATTGGGGCGACGTACATCAAAGTAATGTATTAATGAAGGTAGGGATTGCTTATTTGTTATTAGATTACCCTGGCTTCATGATCAGGTCTCGTCGTATTACATGATCACTCAATGCCAATGCCATCGGCAATGGCACCAGAACCATGGCAGAAGCACCAAATAACATAAGCAAGATGCTTGCCTTTCGCTTCCAGTTAATGAAAGGCGAGTCCACCGAAAACTAACTCGTCTATGCGATTAATAAACACTTATTTCATGTCTACTGGTCGGTGTAGTTTTCAACCTACTTAATAGAATGTGCCATTTAAAAAATCTGCAGAAACGTTCTGTGCAAGAGATCGATATACGAAATCACTAACAGCTACTTCATCTATACAATGCAAAACAGTTGTTTTTAGTGAAAAACGTACGAATATTCAACGTCCGAACCATGTTGCTCGAGTCAAGGAAACCGGCGGAATTCAACCTATATCTATGGCAAGCTGTACTGACAATCTTTTTTCATTTTACCACTTTCTTCCAATTATTTCAACTTTTTATAACAATCAGGCTTGTCATATACTTGTATAGAATATATAACGTTAATGTAGTAAATGTTTTCTCGTATGTTTAACACATTTTAATTATTCCTACTTTTATGACAAGACTGGCTTGCCATACATCTGCCACAAAAGGGGCAATTATTGTCACGTGGCCAAGAACGAGACATGCGTCAGCAGACGCTCAATAATAATGTCTGGTAAGCATACAAAGTCATTTTTATCAAGGCATGAATATCATAAAAGTGTTCCGTGTTATATATAAAATATATTTTGCTCAGACAACACTCTATCATTATTGTATACAGACGCTGTGACGTCTCTACTCTATAACATGATATCAAGCAAGATCTCAATGGGTTGAAAACAGGAATGACTTGAAAACTGCACCTGTAACTATTGTTGCGTGTCCCAACTTTGTGCGTCACACAGTTCTGTGGCAGTGCCAATGGAGGTCATTGTTTATGCTGAACTAATGTGCAGTTGTCCCCTGACAGTCAGAAAGGGGCACTTGTCTAGAATCCGGGGCCACCTTGATTTCGCCTTACTAATTTTTTGCAGTTTGTACATTAACCATGCACAATGACAATGGCATGCACAATGCATACTGAATCACCTTTTTGAAGCTCAAATTCACATGTTTAACCTGCACTGAGCACCAGCTTGTCCCTTTTATTTGCAAGATGGCGACACTGATAGCGAGTTAACGGCCCACCTCAATGTCACCGTTATATATTATAATATGTATAGTAACCATGCACGGTGCATGCACACTGAACTATGGGACTTGTAAATTATTAACCATGTTGTGTGTAAAAAAACATTTAATCACATTTTTCGATGCTTGAATTCACATATTTGCCTTGCTTTAAGGGTCGTCATCTTGCGAATATAGGGAGCAATATGATGCTCAATGCAGGTTAAATATGCGAATTTGAACTTCGAAAAGGGTGATTAAGTGTGTTTTATGCATTACGTGTTTAATAGTTCAGTAGGCTTTGTGCGTGATTACTGTACATAATGTTTTATTGAATGTTAATAACGTTGAAGTCGAGGTGGGCCTGGATTCTAGACAAGTGCCCAGAAAGGCATTTCGGCACTTGTCTAGAATGCGGGCCTACCTCAATTTTGCCGTTATTAAAGGGAATAACAAGGCACAGGCTAAAATGCTTTTTTGTGTGTACACAAAGTTTAATATTGTCAGTTCTAGCTAAAATGCTTTTTTGTGTGTACACAAAGTTTAATATTGTATATACAGTGGAACCTTGATATTATGGTCACCCACAGGACTGAGTTAAAGTGACCATAATAGCAAGGTGACCTTAATAGTGAATATGGACACTGAAGCATCATGGGACTTGGAGAAATGTCATATTGAGCAAGTATATCATGTGTAATGTGGTGGTTGTATTATTGATGTATGTAATTACATGCACACAAAACCATTCCCATGTCACAGGTCGACCTGCAATAAAAAACATTTCTTGAGAGCTGTTCAGTTGAAACTCTGAATAAATGCACACTCACAAACACACAGAAATTCCCGATGTTGTTTTTTTCGTAAGCCGTAACTTCGCCTAACATCTTAAGGCATTTAGCTTGCTCGATTGCGGCAAAATTATTCGTACATCAGATCGATCGATGTTTGCTAGTTGGTTTTGTTATATATCAATAAGTATTAATGTTGGCACGATACATTATTTGCTAACATGACAACTCGTTAAATATTTGCTATTTAGGATCAAACACTAGTTATCCACCCGAGGCTCCACGGTTTATTTTGAGGAGCCTATATTATATAACCACACGTGCTACGTATCAGAGATTTATTGAATTTTGTTCATTATGCCACTTATTTTGCAACATTTTGCCACCTCTAGGGCCTGCTATTCCTACAAGTGTTCATTGGTGTTTAAACAAACAATAGGGCACCTAGTAATACATGGCGTCCTCTTGTTAGCGTCAATGACCGAGCTGTCGACGGCGCCATGTTTTTAAATAAAATTTACTCAGCCGCTAAGCTTAGGCCTAAGAATTTTATCCTGCCTTGAAAATAAATGTTTCAAAACTGTTTGTTTTTGATGTTTTTATTTGTTGTTGGTGTTGTTCATGCATTATATCCAGAATATTTACTTTCTGTCATCATTGATTAGCAAGTGGGCTACCTAAGAAGCTGTCGGACTACTTCACTCTGCAAGGTTGGTAGCCCGACTGGCTACCTTCCATGTCTTGCTAAATGTGTGGTAAATATATGAGAAGTTTGGCAGTTCTATATGGTCATTTTCATGGTTAGGTCAGAAAGTAAACATCGCAATAGCAGGAGTAGGGCTGACGGGTGGTGGTGATTTTGGCCGTCAGAGAATTCGGCCTGGTGATTTCTGTGACTGATATAACAAGATCTCAGTTCTAGCTAGTAATGGATTAGCCTTCACTTTAAGTGTTTGTTATTCCTGTACTTGTCATCAAGGGATGCTAAGTTTAACTAGCTACTGTTGAAGCACAATGCTTTGTTTGTTTCATACAGTGAGCAGGTATGAATAAAAGACCATGCATCACATTCAAAATGATCTGACGAAAAACACTATAGATCAAAGACCATATGCAAGTGGTTCTGTTGTTTTTTCAATACAATAATCTCGTATCACTGTAATTGCTTTGTATTTAATAAAAAAATCTGGGGAGAATTTCCCTGATGAGGGGAACGCATAAAACTCTGAAATATAGAAACAAGGTATTATAGTAATTTAATTTATTTAAATTATTGAACTGTATATAATATTATAGTTTTTGGCGTAATATATTATATGATATTAATTAACAACAAATTGTATAAGTTCTAATGATTGTCTCGTTGACTGTGTGTTAAAATGGAAAAAAATATAGCACTGTATTTTATGCAAAAGGAAGCAAAAGCTATAAAAGCAGTTACAAAGTAACAAATGAGAGAATAAATAGTATGCTCTATTCACAACAGGGTTTGGTTTCTTCCGGGATAAACCTATTTCTTCTGGGATGCCCGATAAAAGGGGTTTCTTCCAGGAAAAACCGGAAGAAAGTGGAAGATACTGAAAAACATTGTGACAAACACCAATATTGTTGGAATTTTATTGAAGCAATATATTTTGTAAAATACTACATAAAAGACACTGAATTACATTTTAATGTAGTGTTGTTGAGCTAGGGTGTCTGCCTCTGTAGCCAGAACTGTTTAATGATTATAAAATTAGGATAATACAAAAAGTGTATGCACTTATTTCCATGTTGATCCTCGTGCACATTACCTGTGTTATTTGTTACCTAAAAACAAAAGCCAGCATGGTTCCCTTTTATCACCCACCACAAGCCATGTGGTGCATGCCACAATGACACATTTAATCTATTCAATATCTATTGAAACAATGCCCATCAATAAATCTCCATTATATCTAGTTTTATGTTTGCATGTATTAGTGTTTAATACATGTCATAATTGGGACAAAATATAAACTGAAAGATGTGTTTAGGATATCACCATGTGCTTATATTACCCAGGCCACATTCAATAATTTATTCTTTACTTTTAAGTCTTAACAGGCAATCCAGTGCACACAAATAACATAGTATAGCATATAATATGTAATCTATCTGAATGAACATTGTTAAACAATTAAAGTAAAGTATACATATTTGTTATATGCACTAAAAATGAAAGGGACCAGGACTGAATGATCTATTTCTCACTGTCTTACCAAAGTAACTGACATTTGGAAGCTTCTTTATCAAGTGGAGTACCACAAATGCTTACAGCTTATAAGTCAAGAAATAAAACATTTAATGCAATGATGCTATTTAATAAAAAAACAGTTATGTTCATAAATAATGTTACTCATTCCTACCTCATTTACAAATGTTGCACAGTTGCAATAATGGGACTGCATCCAGCCTTGATACTTTGTTGATGAGCACAGTAGTTTAGGGAAAGGAGGGTGGTCATTGATCAGGGAGGCCGTTAATCAGGGATTGAAGACATTAACCTGAATTGGCTGTTTTCTGAATCATTCCTTGTTTGTTTCAGTTGAGACTTCTTGGATAGACTGCAATGCGATTGCATCTGGGCACCTGTCTGCAGACTGTTGTGAACAACACATTGTTATCATCAGTGCTGTAGACCTGAAATAGTATTGGAAGTGCACAAACTTCCATGCTCACCGGATTGTAGCAGTGACCATAGCTTAGTAACTTAATGACGACATGATGCCATTCCAATGGCAAAAGATGAGCCCGGCAGAGTTCCACCAATTACAGGAGTATTTATCATGTGAGTACAAAAGTAGACAGGTGATCTCTGAAGTGGATTTCTACATGCTTTCATTTATTAACCTTTTCAGACTCTGAATTCTGAAATCTAATTTTGCTATAGATACAGGGTCCAATCTAGGATCTTGACCAAATGGGCCAGTGACCCATTTAGCTGTAGAAGTGGGCCATTTTGGACAATTATTATATTGCACTGATTGTGCACATGGAAGTGTATACAATTTTACCGATGTACCAGGCGCATTATTTAGTGGGGCATGCACTAATTTTGTACATTTTTAGTTGTGTAAGGTAATTGTGATACCAGGTGCTCTCTCATAATGTATAGGAACAATGGGGATTATTCATTATTTGTAAGATTTAGTTCACTAATATAAATGTTTTGGAAGCCATTACAAAACCATTTGATGAATTTGTTATAAAATTGGGAATTGGATATATAACATTTGTATGAGGAATGTTAATATATGGCTCCAGTTTGTCGCTGGCATTGACATTCACTGTAGTTCGGCAAGGCCGGTGAGGTCTACCTTGGTCAAAATACTAGTATAGTACCCATGTCACTTTATCACGTTTTCCCCTATGGGAAAAATTACCCATCATGTAAGAAAACTATCCATTTGAAATACTAAAATACTTCAGTTTTCGTATTGCAACATTATCAACGTCACCCCTAACAATTTCAGATGAAAAAGTAATACATCCATAAATTTTATTTGTTGTTTAATGATAAGTGACTTTAATAAACATATTGTTTATTATTGGGATTAAGCATTTTCCAACCAATGTGTTCACATTACTTTTAAATTTACGTATTAAAATAAACAATTATGTACACCAAGAACACTGAAGATAATTTTGAGCATGTTTTAAGAGTTTAACTTATGCAACAACAACAGTTCAACCAAGTATCTGTAGTAATATATCTTTGTTATGACATTGATGTATAATTGTGTATTCATTTCAAAGTGTAGTCTGTGTTTGAATTAATACAATATTATTATTATTAATGAAGGAAATCATAAGACAGTGTTTTCATTATATTGATAGGTTGATTTTTTTTTAATATGACCCGGGTCAATATACTATGCCATGTGGATATGAAGAAAACACGAGATTAACTAAAAAACAGAGGGATCCATTCCCATTCTCATTTTACCGTTATGGTATATTGACCCCCTAGTCGTTTTACTATGTGGGTCAAAATACCATCTGACACCGGGATGAGGACTTACAAAGTGATATGATATCATTATTCTTCAGAACTACAACAAATAAGATGTTTTTAGGAAGTTGTAGACAATATTACAATGATGGGTACCAGACAACACTTATTTCCCTTGACATTTTTCACAACGTTACAAGAAGCTTCTCGCATTCCACCACCAACTTTTATTAAGCATTATATTATCTTAATTTTAGGGGGTAAAGCGACCCACGGGTCAAAATACCATTTAGTATATCAACCTGTGGGTCACTTTACCGCAGACTTTCCCCTATTGAAAAGTGACCCATCCTATGGGGAAATGGCCCCACCAAATTTATTTAAATTACTAGAATATTTTTGTTTTCCTATTGCAGTATGGTGTAGTAGGTCACCACTAACTATTGCAGATGAAAAAGTAATACATCCACCAATTTCGTCATAATCGTCATTGAATGAATAAAATGCAACCATAATAAGACTGCGTTCATTATTGCCAAATGAAACAGTTTAATAAGACATACCTTCGTTCAGTACAAATACTGCTTGGAGTATTGACATGAATGGATCATGCACAGTTACACACGTTCCTATGTTTATATTGGCGCATTTTCTATGATCTCGCGAAAAAATGTGACTGACAAGTTCATGTGTTGAAGGCTAAATTCCCAGGGGCTGTAATGAGAACAGCACCGTAATTGAACTGCAAATTTGGGTCAATTTTTATGAGGCAACCTGGCCCCTAGATATGAAACTTTTTGGGGTCCTGCAGCGAATCTAGGAGCCCACAGACCTCCGGACCGCTGCTAATTTCGAACTCAGTATGCAAATGAGCAAAAAAAAATCACTTACTTCAATCACCTATCTTTGACCTTGATATCCGATGCTAAAATGGTGTTAATCACACAGTGTTTAGAAGTGAAATTCATTGACATTATTTCAATTTGCACTCATCTTCTGAAAACATCAACAGGCAGGCAGGCAGGCAGCAGTCAGTCTTGTTTATTCACCCAATTGTGTAGAATAGAATAATAACAATATAATAATTAGTTTGTGTAAGTGTAAGTATAAAACGCACGCAGACACGCACACAGACAGACTTATTTATTCACCCAATTGTGTAGAATAGAATAATAACAATATAATAATTAGTTTGTGTGTGTAAGTATAAAACACATACGCCCAGTCACGCACCGGCGAGCGCATGCGCGCTGACAGACGCACACACACACAGACATGCACAAAGACACACACATGCACACACACACAAATATTTAGCTTGAGAAAGTACAAATTGGATATGAGAGACTCCTATTAAGACTAATGAAGTCGCTCTCATAGGCGCCACCCTTTTTCAAGATAAATATCTGCGCTGCTTGTGTTTATACTGTTGTGGGTCCGGTGGCATCTTGACTCTTGGCAGCCTTGCTTGAGTCCATGTGACACTGTTGGTCCACTGGACAGAAAAGTTGATTTCTAACCCTGGTAGTGGCCCAGCATACAGAACCATTTATTCCCATAATGAAAAAGAAAGGAGCTAGCCTGTCACCAATGTTGTAGCAGAGACCCCAAAATAGTGCCTTTTTCCTCATTAAAAACATTTTCTTTTAAATTTCTTCTAAACTAAAAATAAGTACATTGTAATCTTATAAAATCTGTTAAATAAAAGCTTCTTGATTTTAGGGAAGCTATTCATTTTAGTAGCCCTTTTTTAGTATACATTGAACAGGATTATTTTATTTTTGAATAATTATGGAACACAGCTACTACAAACAATAACTCAACTATCATTAAATTAAAAATATGTACTATTCTGTGTTTTTCTCTTCTTGCAGACTCTAGCAAAACATTAAAAGATGTGATGGAAGAATTTAATGCAGGTGGACTACTGTGCAGGTACAACCCAGAGGAGGTGGGCCATTTATTTACTTTTTGTCTGTAAAGGGAGTATATTTCTTATGAAGTGTCAACCTTCAAGACATTGACATGGGGATTATGGTTGTGGGTTCAAAGAATCAAACAACACATTATCTATGTACATATTATCATGAGAAAACAGTCTTTTCTGTTAGCAGTTTTGTTCAAATGGTCAGGTGTAGACGTTGGAAATGCAGCTGAAATCTTGCACCCTGCCTATTGGCAACATTCACTTGGCAGCCAGAATTTACACAGGTGACAGTGTGATATACCAAGGCCTCGGTTTTACGTTTTATTATTAAGTTCATATTAATTTTAATGCTAAATGTTTTGCTATTAAAATGTTAAGTAAATGTAAGAATAAACTTTTAATATATTAATTTCAAAGTATTAACTTATCAGGCACATTATCTTGCCCACAACACCTTCCATTTGGAGTGCCGCAAGGATCCATCCTTGGCCCTGTTCTGTTCAGCTTATATACTACATCGCTCAGCCAAGTCATTACTAATCATAATCTCAGTCATCACCTTTATGCTGAAGACACACAGGTTTAGATATCACTTTCACAATCAAATGCATAAGAATCTCTTTCGACTTTAAGTGATTGTCTTACTGATGATATCTTGTTGTGGATGGAATCATAAATAAAACAGACCTTATTATTATTGGCACTAAACAACAACGAAATAGAGTCATCAACCATTTTCCAGTTAAACTGCTCGGCAGTGATACATTCCCATCAGATACTGTTCGCCATCTTGGTGTTGTCTTTGATAGTGACTTCAACTTTCGCCAGCATATTTCTCAAGTATGTAAATCCTGTTTCTATCATATTTTTTCAACATCTATCATATTTTTTCTCCGTCGAATTCGGCGTCACATATCTATATCTACTGCTAAACAATATCAATGGCATTAATTAGTAGCCGCCTTGACTAATGTAATTCACTACTAAATAACATTGCTAAAAGAGACTTGGCTAAACTCCAACGAGTACAAAATTGTCTGGCACATGTAGCTCTCAGGGCACCTCGGTTTTCACCATCACTACCACTACTTAAACAGTTGCACAGGCTTCCAGTTTCTTATTGAATTGAGTTTAAGCTGTCCACTCTTACATATCGTGCTCTATTTACACAACAACCACCCTACTTGGTTAGTCTCCTGCATCTTTGAAATATCCCTAAGCAGCTAAGATCATCAATTTCACAACAACTTATTGTACCTAAAACAAAACTTAACTTGGGTAAACGTGCTTTCTCTGTCGCTGCGCCTAGGGTCTGGAATGAACTCCCTATCACTTTAAAAACATCTGAAACTATTGCTATTTTCCGAAAAAAACTCAAGACATTTATTCCAAATTGCATTTCCACCATAAATGTTCGGTTGTCCCTTGTTCTGATACTGACTTTTGCGCGTCCCTGTTCGTGGTTATGTTTAATGATTCTGTTTTGTTGCGCCTCTGAGCTCAGGTTCCTGAGGATATAGGCGCCATAGAAGTTAATTATTAATGTTATTATTATTAATTTAAAACGTAAATATACAAGTAAATATAGTACCGTTTAAGTCTAGATAATAACAAATGAAAGTGTATTCTAAAATGAAGTAACGATAGATTAAACAAAATTATTCAAACCAATTACTCATATAGCTCTACTAAAATAGCTCACCGACAGAGACTCATATATACTCAGGAAATATAATGTAAAATACATATCATTAAGTTAACTAAAATAGTCCAGTGAAAACATGTCTTTAAAAGCATCTACAAATTTACAATTTCATAGTGTTGGGCTGAGAGAATTCCAGATTTTTGCACCAGTAACTGCTATAGATGGGAGAGATTATGGTGTTGATGACACCAGCAGTGAAACTGGTAACAAAAAGGGTGATTCTCTACTAACAAATTATGAGCCAGTGCATGAGAATATGCCAGCGGCAGCTGATCATGGTATTGTTTAAAACTTGATTATCTCGACAACAAAATTGTAAAATCATATCATGCAGTCTACAGAAAAAATCTGATTGTGCGTGGCATAATTATTGCACAATGATAAATTGTACATCATTTTGAAGCTCTCTTAATGCTGCATTTGATAAACTATACATAACTGGAGGTTAATATATATTACTTGCCCCTAAGGTCATAATTTTACAATGACGGAAATAAACAAAAACGTTTAAAAACCAGACTGGATCTAATTACACACAATATTCATGGATGAGATTTAGCGGCCGCCTATGGCGCCCAAAAATTACTTCGGGCGACTTAAATTTTTGGCTACAGTGTCAGTGGCCCGCATTTACGGAGCTGCAATATTTCAGATGAAGCAAAAATAAAAGGAATGTTAATAAACATCTCAGAAATGTTGTCCTGGCTATATTGCATTTATGTTAACCACAAATTGTGTGTTTGTAACGCGTTTGACATTGCAAGAAATGTTGCCAAACCGTAGCTGAAGCAAGAGAGCATTCATTGTATTTTTAATCAACCACATCGTCGCTCAACATGTAACTGAACGGTCATTCTACACTGAAATAATAACCGGTCATGTTAATAGTCTTTGCGCCGTGTGGCGCTACTTTTATATATACATGTATTCACACGGTGCGCGGAGCGCTTCTGGTGAATTAATTTAGAACCTGGTTAAATTTTCTCTAGGCTGGCGCCCACTTATATACATACATATATATATATATATATATATATATATATATATATATATATCCACTTGGTGCACGTGAAACCTTTTTAGTAATATATGGAGGTAAAGTCAGTTCCTGTGAAAAATCAGCAGGACCTGATGTCATGTGATGCGTAGACTGTTGCCTTGTTGGTTTACCATGTTATAAAAACAAAACAATCTGTCACGTGTACAATTGTGTACTGTATTTTATTCAGCATTATGTATTACATTGTACTGATCCTGTCTTTAAACTAAATGTCTCAAAACTGTTTGTTTTTTATGTTTTATTTGTTGTTGAAGTCATTCTACCTTCAAAGTATTTACTTTCTGTCATCAATATATTGATTAGCTAGTGGGCTACTTAAGAAGCTGTGGGACTACTTCTCTTTGCAAGGTTGGTAGTCCAATGGCTACCTTCCATGACTAGCTAAATCTCATTCTCACCCCTGATATTTATGAGGGTATACATATCAAATAAAAATGCAAAATTTATCTGTTTCTTGTATAAATTAAACCTGTTTTTGCACTGTTTTAAATGTCGGTAAATGTATATAACTGAGCAGAGAGGGCCTATAGACGCACACTCGAGGCATTCTGGTGATTATACTGGGAAGCATTTTGTACCTGGCTCACTGATGATTACATTGTACAACCAGTGAAAACTGCTCCACAAAAGATCTATGATGCATTTGCTTCAAAGAAAGGAGAATCAAGTTGCCGAGGCCACCAGTCAGCTGCGAGATGGACTTCATAAGTTTAACAAAGCTAAGAAGGAGAAGCCAATGTTTACTTTTTGGAAACAGTACATGGAGTTGGTTCAACTGTGACTGCATTTGTACGTGCTGAGAATCAGGGGGAATTAGAAACTCTGTCTCAACGCCATCAGTCAGGTGCTTGCATGGCCCACTATTATGATCATGCCAATTACACAAAGATGGGGACCACAAGGTGGGGCTCTGATACATATAGAAAGTCTGGCATCAACTACTCCATCCATGAACAAAGAATTTGGAAGCAGGAAACTTTGTTGTGAAACAGACATCCACTGCATTCCAGTCCATTATTACCTGCTAACAGCACAAACTTTTGGAAGAAAATTAATGGATGAGTTTGTGGAACAGCAAATCAAGAATTAAGTCATGAGCATCTTTGAAAGATTGCCAAGGAACAACAACAAAGCATTTGCATCATCAAGGAATGTGGTGCCAATGGGTAACAATAGAAGTCAGTTTCTACAAACACGTACCATGATCTGTTTGGCCGTTTGCATGTAGCAGCCTGTACTCGCCATGTCAACATGAATTATGTCTTTAACTATGAGCTGTCGGCAGTTCCATGGTTGATGCCAGTGGGCAACTGCTGAAGGGGAATAAAGCAACATTATCCCATATACTAGAAGAATATGCTGCTACATGTATGATGCAGTGGCTGTGGTTCACATTCTTGTCAGACCTGGGGTATCCATCTTTGGAGAATTTGGAAACAAGTTTGTAGATGCCATCTTCAGTAACCTTGGAGAAAATGTTGTGTGCATGAATGTTGTATTTGATTGCTATGATTCTGCAGACTCTTTAAAAGCAGCAGAACGATCATGAAGAACAACATCAGAAGTGATCATGCTGAAAATTGATAACCCAAGGATGCCACTCTCTTAGATTTGGAGCCATAAGTACCCATAATTGTTGGTGGTGGATTTGAGGATGGTGACTGCATTTTACATGTCAACTGAATGTGATGTGTCACAGCTGTATGCTATCTATGAAGAGGCCAACACCAATATGATTCTGCATGCAGAGAATGCAGCACATAGGGGATGTCAACAGATTGTCATCAGGTCGCATAGTGATGTCCAGGTGTCCAGGCTATTCACTATGCATCTTGTTTGTTTTGATGAAGTTTGAATATTAGCAGGGATCGCCAGCAAACCAAGATTCATCACAGTACATGCATAGCTGATAAACCACACTGTCAAAGTCTGCAAGCATTGCATACCATTTCTGGCTGTGACACAACAAGTATTATAAGTGGACATGGAAAAGCCACTGCATGCTCAAAGTCCACCAGCAGGCCTTTCTGATCTGGGAATATTTCTAACACAAGGAAGCTGAAGATTCACTAGAACAGTTCATTGTCCATAATTTATATGACAAGGATTCCTCTCTGGATGTTAATGAACTGCGCTATCACACGTTCTATAAACAGAGCAGCACGGAACACTTGCCACCCATAAAGGATGCACTGCACCCTCACCGCTGTGTGGCAGCAGGAACACATAGCTAAACCAGTCATACCATTTCCTGTTGGCTGGATGAGACTTGATGGTGAACTAAAGCCAGAACTTTTGAGCCAGGATCCAGCACTTGTGACATGTACTGAGTTGATGCGCTGCTCTTGTGTATCATTGAAATGCCAGACACGCAGATGCAGTTTCTGCAAGCAAAATCTGGAATGCTCAGACATGTGCACATATCAAAATGGTAAGGACTGCTTCAGTCCTGTAAAGTATGTGCAGCTCGATTCTTCATCAAACATAATTTTGTACCAGTAATAAAATAGGATTGATATGTAAGATTGAGAAGAAGATAGATATGTTGAAGTGGGGCATGGTAGCGTAGTGGTTAGAATGCCGGGCTCTCAATCGAGATAACCTGGGTTTGAATCCTCTTGCTGCCGTTTCAAAAGTTTGGCAGTTTTGTTGATCCCACTTTACCGCAGTTCACTCAGCTGTATAAATGAGTACCTGGCTACAGACAGAGGTGGATATCTGAATGAATAGTCTTCTCGCAATAATTGCAGCATGGCTGAATGCTTCCCAGAGATGACATTAAAATGAACAGGGGATGAAGTGTAAAGTGCTTTGAGCGGTCCGTAGGACTGGATACTGTGCTGTATAAGAACTTACCTTTTTTAAATAGTGGGTATTTGTATACGAGTGCCAGTGTAGACATGGTTTGTCAGCTAATATGTTACATTTTCATGTATACATGCTAATTATATAATTATAATATTATACAACATTATATTTATTCAAGTTCTGTGGACATAATTATGCATTTGCATATTTATAGAATAAGGTTTTATGGAACATGGCATAGTATAATGCATACATAATCCAAAAATATGGTTAAGTTGTTGTACACATATTTCTCCCTATGGCCATTACTTATCATGCCCTGCAAGCCAATAAACTAATTTTCATAAATGGTATCTACCTGACCAAGGAACCTTAGACAATACTCTTGAGTGCCGAATAAGCGTCCCTATCCGCATATTTGTTTGATGAAAATGCCACCCTATATATACCTTATTTGGCACTGTACTATTATTATCTATTATCTCACTGCCTGTTGCTAGTGCTAATCAATCATCCAAGGTACAGTTTACCGCTCACGCTATAATCACTTGCTCCTAACTGGAGCTGCATGTGGCTCCTGACGGCTAAGTTTTCATCCTTTTGAATGACAGTCGTGAATTTAGCGGGATCCTGAGCTTCTGAGGATCCTAGATTTTGATCTGGAAGCGTTAGACCGTTATATTTCTATGATTAGATGAATCGGTCAGAATTCTTAGTTCTCGGGAGCTCGACATGGTATGTTAATAGTTAAAACGCCATTATCACCACGTAAACTGACTGTAAATGGCCGCCGTGCGCAGCGCCTCAAACCGGTTGTAACTGGCTGCGACGGTTTCCCCTGAAACGGGCTTGCGTATTCAATTCAATAAAACTTTAATGTCCATTTAAAAACATCAAATTCCCCGGTTTTTCGCAGATATAAAATGCGGTTACTATATCTGCGGTGATACGAATACGCATAAAGTTTATGCATATTCAGCAGAAAAAAACCCCAAAATAAACGGCGAGTAAAAAATTGCTTTGGTGCTAAAAAAAACATACTAGTGACTTTTTCGCACTGTGCTACTATTTGTTTTTACCGATTTGCCACCCTATACGTTTATTTGGCACTCGAGAGTAGGCAACAACTCTGGCAGGTCAAACCTTTGTTGTAGGGGGTGACCTATGAAAGTAATTTGTTAGGCTCATATTCTCAGATGGCCTCAAAATTATGGGCCACCATTATGAAGACTTGTCACTGTGCCAAGTGTCACTGAAGATGCATATGCAAACAGCTAGATATGTATGACTGGAATGAAGGTGATACAGGAGTTAATAGCTATTCTGTTTGAAAGTGTCCTTGACTTTGACGATATTGACAAAATGTGCAAGCCTCCAGCCTAGTGAACAGCATTTACGATGATGAAAAAAGGCTAAATCAATCAACTTTGCAATGTTCTGGCATCTTTTGGTCACATGTGGATGTATTATAAAGGCTGGTCATTCCAACCCAGTCTCTTCTTTCAATCTCTTTAATCACTTCCTTTGGGTCTTGAGATGTTACATCATGTGTCCTTGCAAAATTTTTGCAGAGCACATGTTTGACTATGACTGCATGACTTGTCCTTGTTTTAGAACAAATACTGCACATGTCATGCTGATCATTTCCCTCCCTTCATTGCTAACTAATGTTTGACTCATAACTAGTTTTAAATGTGGTAACCACCGAGATGTATGTGTTGAGCAAAATGTGTACGTTTCCAACTCAGAGTGACAGACACGACACTGGACACCATTAGCAAACTTTTGGCTTTGTGTGGTGCCATCTGGTGGAACAAAGAAAAGTGATGCCACCTGGAAGAAGTGCGTGCGTGCGTGCGTGCGTGCGTGCGTGCGTGCGTGCGTGTGTGTGTGTGCATTTGTGTGCATGTATGTGTGAGCGTGTGAGATTTGGCCAGAATCTCCCACTTTTAGAAAACTGTTAGTGTGATATTCTTGATTGTAGTTGCAAACGGTTAGTATTTATTAATTTTTAACTCTTAGGTGAATGGCTCCAAAACCATGACTTTTGTTTCACTTTGATGATTATGGCAATATATCGGGTTGGAATTTTTGGTGATCAATATTAGTGTTTGTTTTCAGCCAATCGACTATGAGGGTTTCAAGCTCTTTATGGATATATATGTGGAAGCTGAGATTCCAGATGAACTGTGCAAGCACCTCTTTCTTTCATTCAATAAACGACCACTGGTGGCAACGTCTTCAACAGCAGTGAAGATGGTGAACACAAGAGATTGCCTTATAAAGGTATGTTTTGATGGTAGCTGTCAATTGCTTTTTGTTAAATATTATATTATAAGCTGACTTTACACCAATGCTTCAAAACTTTTGCACACCAACTACCATGTTTACACTCATTTACATTTTAAATAAAATATGAAATAATGGTGATCTTGGTTTCTACCACTTGTGATGCTACTACAGTTGTAGTGGAATTTGTGGAAATTTTGATTATAATTTTATTTAACACTAATAGAAATTCCATGTTTACCAACAATTACTATAGTTAATTAACCATTTAGACCAGATAGCGTTTTAATAAAATGTATTCCGCAAGGCTTGATTTTAACGGTAATATGTTATTCTGAGCACCCTAGATTTTATTACAGATTACTAGACCTGTTGGTACAGAAATCTGTTCGGGTTACCACTGTATTTGATGTAATTTTGCCCACCATCAACATTTCTGCAATTCCCCCTCCACATCGTTGGCCAAAGTCAAATCTGTCGCTGATGCCATCACAGGCCCCAGGTGTTATACACTGTCTGACAAATAGGTCGAGCCTATTTCCAGTCGTTGTATTCTATTCGGTATGTTACATCTTTAATTGACAATTCTTGAACCTTCAAAAACCACATAAAAGTCACCGAATTTGAATGACAAGGAAGAATCAATCGTATAAGCCCAGTCCACAGAGTGGTGCCACTGTTGGATCCACATGAATGCGTTTCCTGCATGTAGTGTGTGGAATGCCTCTCCGAATGATTTGGGAACCAGATTGCTTTCAAGCAAACACATCTCACAGTGTTTTTAACTACAAATAAATTTATTTCCAGTTGTGTGATCTATAAATATAATTCATTAAATAGGCTAGACAATTTGAAAACAATGGAAACTTTTCTCACAATGAATGCATCTATTTTTTGGTCTAGTCTATATATGATGATAATATCTTCTGCTATCGTCTTCATGTACGAACACTAAAGTAAATGTTAATACAAGGAAAGTCTTCATCAGATAAGGTTTATTCACTCAACATTTAGCTCAACCAATGGGTAGCCCTACCCCTAGCCGGTTGTTGAGCTACATTTCCAGGGAATAAACCTTGTCTGATGAATACACCACAGTGAAAAATTTATGAAAATCGGTTCAGTAGTTTTCGAGATATTGTATTATATATAGATACTGAAATTAAAATTTGCATTTGAAGAATTCTCAAAAGGTCGTCACAGAAGTGTTACAAACTAGTAAAAAATTCAAGATATTTTTAAAATTAGTTTTTCAGCTATGATTAAAAGTTCAATTCAAGAGGGATGAGGCACGAGAGAGGGATGAGGCATGAGATAGGGATGAGGCATGAGATAGGGATGAGGCACGAGAGAGGGACGAGGCACGAGAGAGGGATGAGGACAGTAAGAATGTAAAAACTGGATCAGTAAACAAAGACAAGAATGGGAAGCTAGTCATGGACAGGAAAGGTGTATTACAGGTCTGTGAGGAATATTTCAAGTAACTGCTAAGCCAAAGCGAAAACAGCGAACTAGAACTACCGAGTGCAGTAGAGGGAGAAGTGAAATTGGAGGAGATGGGGATGCAAGAGAGCAATGAGGAAGATAAAGAGAGGCCGAGCGACATGTATTGATGAAGTGCAAGGGGAGATGCTGGTGATGGCTGAACGTGTTGGGGTTAGGTGGACAAGGCGATTGTTAAATACCTGCATGAGAGAGGGGGAGATCCCAAAGGAGTGGCGGACGGGATTGATAGTCCCTGTATGGAACAGAAAGTGGGATGTTCATGACCCTGGAAAATACAGAGGTATCACATTGCTGAGTCATGTTCTGAATGTGTTAGAGAGAATTATGGGTGGAAGGATAAGGAAGAGTGTGAAATGAGAGAAGAACAACAAGCTTTTAGAAGAGGAACAGGTACAATGAACGGGATGTTCACTCTAAAAAACTGTGAAACAGGAGAATATGGCTCTGGGATTCATAGACCTTGAAAAGGCATACGACAGAGGCGGAGGTGAAGATGGTCGAAGGCACACATAAAGAGACAAAAGGTGGAGTAGTGTGCGGACCGGGAATATTGGAGGAATTCAGGGTGGACGTCGGCCTGAGAGAGGGGAGTACCCTAAGCCCACTGTTGTTCATCGCTGTAGCGGAGGTGATCAGCAGGAAAGCGAGTACGAGGGACATTCTCCGCAAGTTAATATATGCAGATAACCTGGAAGTAGTAGCAGACAGTGAGGCAGATCTTTAAGAATGGTTGGTAGAGTGGAAGGAAATCTTTGGCAGACATGGACTAAAAGTATATCTAGAGAAGACGGAGGTGCTTTGGGTCAGGCAGCAGAAAAAACATCTAGACAAGACTGGATGGGAAGAAACTGAACCAATGAGACAGCTTTGTATATCTGGGTGGAGTGATTTGGGGGATGGCGGAGGGGGCAAGTTGTGAGAGAAAGAACCTCATGAGGAAGCTCGTGAGGAGCTGGCTAAAATGGGCTGGACATGTGGAGAGAATGGAAGGGGAATGGTTGACGAAGAGAGTGGATGTGCTTAAAGTGGAGGGTAGAAGGAGACTGAGAAGATAGATTTGGCGGGAGTGGGAGGGGAGTGGAGAATGAGAGCGAGGGATGGGGGAGTGGAGACAGTTGGTGGAGGCAGCAGTGAAATGGGACTACTGACAAAGAAGGGGAAAAAATTTGTATGACCAGTCTCGGTGCCAGCCTCTCCCCAGACTACAGTGATAAAGAGGAGTGCAATAAGCAACAACAACAACAATACAATCCTAGAGCTTGTTACTGATGACAGAAGCTAAGTTATTTTCAGATCATGCCCTTTTGAAATTTTTAATGTTTAAACTGCTTCCTCAACTGATTTAACCTATCGCAAATCCAGTTCAATGGTGTCCAAATATGTAGTGTGTGAATAGTTTATGTAACATTCGCAGTCAATTTAATGAAAAATATTTTTTTTTAAATCATTGAAATAATTGACTTTAGTCGTTAGACGTAGTAAGGATCAAAATAGCGGATATCCAAAATGGTAAACACTGTGTGGGTCAATGCTGATAATGGGCGTGACTTCCATCCTCTCACTGATCACATGACAAAGTTATAAAATTTCACCAAGGAAGAAAATCATGATTTTTCAGCAATTCTATTTTCACTTCAGTTAATGCTTGAACAAGTATTAACTAATTTAATTGTCTGATAATTTTCACAGAAACTACATACAAAAGTTGCACAAACAAGCTAGCATGTTGCAGTGGATACTAATTAGGTTTGTTTTTTGGCAAAATTTATTTGAAATGAGACTAGCAAAAAAATCGAATTGATTAAGCACTTGTAAGGTAGCTGGGGCAGCTAGCATGTCAGTAGGTTTTAAATTTGTTTACTCATAACATGCTATGAAATATTGAACTGAATGTCAACACCAAAAATAATCACCCGGCACTAATGTCATATTTCGTCAGCCCATCCTTTAAAAAACAGTCCTTTTAGAAATCCCCTTGATTTCTTAGAAACAATCTTTCTATAGTAATGACCATGATTGTGTGCTTCAATCTTCGAACCAGCTTTGTTCATTCGCTGTGAACGCTGAACATATCGTCTGGTTACTGTGATTCCAGTACACATCAGTATTGTATCTACCTAACGAATTCATGTCCTTAAACCAGCAAATATCAGCACTAACATAGTTTACTGTCAATGTGCATTTGAAACTATAACGGAAACGGCAAGTAGATGTGACCTGGTGACCCCACTTATAATGGGCCAATCAAAATGATCATAAACACGCCCTGCCACGTGTTTGTCAGATGCCTGGTGTAACCTGATATCATAGACGACAAACCGTTACAAATACAGATTCAAGGGCCATTGTGGCAGCAAATTAAGGGGACATGTCAATACTGGCAATGGCCGTTATGTTTTGTCAACAATACATAAAACATCACGTTTCAAGCATGATAGGCATATCAATTGACATTTCTGTTATCACTAACAACCAGGAAATGATGCTTAATTTACTATTTTAAGAGATGCCAAACATTACGATTTGGGCGTAATCATTATGATATTTGGCCCTCCATTATGCTATTACGATGTGTCAGTCAATAATTACGCCCTCCTTGCTTTCCCATACAAAATGTTTTAAGTCCAATTTTTCCGTGACGATATTGGCAACAGCCCTTGTTTTCTAGTCCCTACTGACCTGTCCCAAGCATTGCCAGCCAACCAGCGATTACAAACTTTCTAATTAGCATATTTTTATTATAAATTATATCAACTTTACTATGCATTCATTTATGCCAGTGCGGGAAATTGATCAGCAGGTTTCCAAAATAGCATTCACGGGAGCGTTTTTAAAGTTGTCATCTTCTTTATGTACGAAATATCGCAATACACAGTGCTGATACACACATTGAATTGACATTCTTACGTAATCAGTACATGTTGTATCATTTATTATCGAAGACACTTCGGAAATACTAAGTAAACAAACTTTGAATCAAAATGTGATATGCATGACTATTGGCTATTGCCCAGTTATCGCTCAACGAATGCATCGCCGATGGTCATTATTGTCATTGACGATAGTCATGGCTACCTAGGTAATGTTCTTGTGTTCTTCAAAATGGATCACACTTGATGATTGTTAATTATAAGTTAAAATGTATGTTTTACAATACTTGTATGGCATGATCCAGTGTACATTCTTTGCATAGATGTACATCAGTTCTGTGCTCCACATTCTTGATAATGATGATTTTACGCACATTTTGCTACATTTCGATGAAAGCCTGCCATCTAATAATAGAACCATTTGATAAGGCATTATGAAATATTGATGTTTGATGAAAAGTATTAACATTTTTCTTTAAAAACAACTTAATTTTGGGGAACCCAAATTGATGCTCAGATGGCTCTTAACCCATTAGACCCCACAACGGCCGCGGCCGGCCGCTCTGTGCAGTCCTCAAACGGCTGCCGCCGGCCGCATACAGAACCCTCTATAAAAAAAATCCTGGCGAATAACTACTGAACTAAACGCAAAAAAATTTTGCCACACCCTAGCGGATACATTTTGCAACAACAACAGCTCGTTACGTGCATGTGTTGCCCTTTCGGAAATCTTGATTTTCATCGGTTTTGTTCACGCTATCTCAAAAAAATTTATTTCTATATTTGTCATGATAAAATATGGTGTAACCTGAAAAATAACCATCAGAATTTGATATTTTTTCAGTGGTGCAAAGCTAACACATATAGCTACATTTTCTTCGCTGGGTTGCATAGGGTTATAGCATGGGATCATTGTCAAATGTCAGTCGCAACTTTCAAAGTTTTAACAAATTTACTATTTTGTCTTTGCAAATTGTGACAACATTTTATTAATATATCCTATTTCTATGTATACATGCATGTGGAGAAATTACTACTCTTCAAAATAAACACAACTTGTAATTGTCAATATTGAATAGTTTTTTCTACAGATTTTTGAACACAAGGAGGTAAAATCGCTCGAAATTTGCCAGAAATCCTGGGAACATGGTGGCATGTTTTAATATAATCATTGGGCCTAGTGGGTTAAATGATGCATCACAGAGCATCCATTCCAGACTCCCCACAGTGGATACCCTTCAAGGTTTGCCGCAACCGCCTTCATCGTTCGAAGTCGGGGCTTTGCCACAACATCATTACTCTGACTTATGGTCGGAAGTTGGCATCTCTGTAGTTAAAAAAACTACTACATTTACAATGCTGCAATTTGGCGTATGTCTTACATGTCGGCAACATTACACAAATTAGAATTACGATTGGTGAAGGGGTTGTGTAAAAAATACACTGCCACTTTAGGCTGACATTCAACTTTTGCTTAACCTATTCATGGTGGTGTAGCAGACGAAAGTCCTTTATGTTAAAAAAATTTCCTTGGAGTTATCAGTGACACTGTCATATTTATATATATGTCATTTATTTCTTTGGGAATTATCTCAAAATTATATAATTTGGCATTTTTTCACATTTACAAAAATGTTTTTAAAATCTTGTAGCACAACCAAATAAATGAATTTTTTTTTATTAATCATGAATATTATATAGTATTTCAACTACAATCTATGAAGAAATGGTTAATTTATCTTAAAAACTTCTACTGAATCTACTCTACTGAAATCAAAGTGTAAAATAGCTGCCACAGCTACCTTAAGTGCTGTACAAATAGTAAACAAGTTGTTATTGCTTCTTTTATCACATTTGTGACCTTCATCATATTCGCAGGCATGTCTTTTTCTGTCGCCGAAACTAGTGCAACTGCTCTAGTTAGCAGTAGACTTGACTATTGCAATTCCCTTTATCACATTTTTGCTGTCAAGTACATCTTGAAACTTCAACGTATGCAAAATTTTTTGGCAAGGGTAGTTTACTGGTCTCCTCGTTTCTCTCAATTGGTACCTCTTCTTAAATCATTGAATTGGTTCCATGTCCGATATCGCAATATTTTTTAGACCTGCACAATTACCTACACGCACTTTCATACAAACAACCAGCATATTGCATCATGCATCACCAGGGCATAAATTTACTGTTCTCAATGTCAACATGACATGTTACTATGCCAAAAAAGTCTGACTGATAACTTGATAACACAGCTAATAAAGCCCTATGCATTCAAGAAAGACACAAAGTGGCAAAAATTTAGTTTTTGTTTTTCTATAACCACTGCAAAGCAGTTGCAATTTCTTACTTTTATGGTATTCATTTTCCATTCGTTCGCCAAAAACCGACATTGCAATGTAAGTCGTTCTAGCTCATATTTAATGTTGTAGAGAAAAGGGTGCTACTGAGATGATACCCTTTGTGTCACGTGAGTGGTCACTTCCTCTCAACGGATTGCTGTGAAATTTTAACGCAGTTGTTTTCTCATGAAACCATTTTTTAGCCCATATGCATGGTTCTTTCAAGAAATTTTTTTCCCCTTACAAATATGTAGTTAAAATTGTGCCATTTTTACTATTGAGAGTGCCATTTCGGGACATTGCCTCAGTGAAAATTCAGTAAAAAAATACCTTGGGTTGTATGTTTAGTATTCGTCAATGTAGGAAGCTGGAAATAAAATTTAAATAGGTAAGCCAGCCACCTGTAAAGTCCTCAAAGGTTAACAAGATTTAACAAGATTACCATCCAAGACAAAAGGCAAGATGGTAAGTGGCCAAGGAAGCCATAAACTTACCGAGAGTCCAACAATTTTTTATCTATGTGTAACCCGCCTTTCTTAGTTATTTCTCAATTTTGTTTTTAAACATATTCACGCTGCTAGCATTTGAACAATCTAGATAATGTGTTCCATTCATTTATTATCCTCTGAGAATCAGTACTCTGATATACAATCTACACTGATCCTTCAGAAACTTCACGAATGTTACTTTGTGACCTCTAGTTCTACTATCTTGCTTAATTTAGAAAAAATATTTCTATAAATATTTTCATACCCATCTTAAGACACTATAATTTGATCTCCTTTTAACCTCCTTGCTTCTTGGGTTGTTAAACAACATTCCTTTAGGCTTTCTTCATGACTAAGGTCTCAGTTCTGGAATTATTTTAGTTGCTCTCGTCTACACGTTCTAGCATATTAATATCCTAACGATATGGTCTCCAAGCTTGTATACTAAATGTGGTCTAACTATTAATTTCTACAGATTTATAATTAACCCTTTTACCTTATATGTTATAGGCACGCTGGTTGTCTTTTAGATGCATACGTAATTAAAATGTTGCCTGCATGACCTCAACAAAGCATTTAAATAAGGAAGCAGAGTCATTCAACGATACGTCATTATGATTTTGAACTGGTAGCGTATACAGTGTAATTATGTCACACCAGAATAACAGAAGGGCGCTGCGCGAGTGACTATGCTTCCTTGTTCAAATGCTTTGCCTCAACAACCCAGTTGATTTGTTATCTCTGTTGTCAATGGTAGGATAAAATTTGCTCCACCAATCAGTGATCTTGAGGTATGCAGGGTCAGTTTGACTGGCAAGCAATTCACCGTAGAGGGGGGTTAATATATCGCCTGTGATTGAGTTCGCCATATTGGAAACGCCAAAAGAAAAATGTCAAACAAGTGCGTTGCCTCATCAATATCGTCAGATATAAAAGACGGCGCACCTAAGAAAAAGCGTCGAGTATATTAGCAACAATTTCGGGTTGAGTATTCCAAGGAATGGCCATTCTATCTAAAATTTATAATTTCCATGCTTTTTGCACTTTGTGCAAAAAACACGTCCGTTAAAATGCGGCGGACGGGACGATCTGAACAAACCTATCGAGACGAAGCTGCACAGGAAGATAGCACAGACCGTTCAGACGACGTCGCCGATGACATCGTTTGTCACCACTGATTCTGACACAGAGGTAACAAAAGCTGAAATGCTGTTTACTCACTTTTTGATAGAGCATAACCTTCCTGTAGCAGTGTCTGACCACGCGAGGCCTTTGTTTAAACAAATGTTTGGAGATTCGAAGGTTGCGGCAAAATATGGCTGTGGGCGGACTACGACCACCGCTATCATCAAGTGTTTAGCAGAAAACACGCAAGAACAGACAGCACTCACTCTTACAGCTAGTCTACTCTGTAGCAACCGATGGCAGCAACGATCGGAACTCTGACTGTTCATTGTACCCAATTATGGTGCAATACTTCAATGCTGAAATGGGTAAAATTGTGACAATGCTGTTGTACTTGAGGGGTCAAATGGCGAAAACATATTCAAAGTAATGGACAATGAACTGATGAAACATGTCATTCTGTGGGAGAACTGTATTGTGTTCTGCTCAGATAATGCATCTGTAAAGATGGGTGTACACAAGGGTGTTGTTGCCCACATTATCAAGAAATGTCCAAACGTTGCTGTCCATGTCATCTGATCCACCTAGCAGCTCAACGGGCAGCCAGCCAGCTATCAGTAGACATTGAAGACTTGCTAGATGACATCTACTACTACTTGGAAAATAGTACAAACATCACCAGGAACTGAAGAAATGCCAGCTTCTTTGTGATGCACCAATTCAAAAGATCCTGAAACATGTCAACACTCACTGCTTGTCTCTCGGTACATGTCTGGGCCGGTTATTGAAACAGTGGACTGCACTTAAAAAAATCACAACATATGCCGAAACCAAGCTCACCAAAGTCGAAAACATGCACAAAGACGAAAGAAGCAACAAAGACAAGTCGGGATCAAAGACACCAAACACATCATCAGCTCAGGCAAATATTGCAGACCCAAAGACAGCATCAATGAAGCCATTGAAGCCAAAGACGAGAATCGAATGGATCCATGCTTGCTTACTGGACCCTTACACAAAACTGTACTGTCTGTTTCTGAAATCTACCATACCAGTCTTCAATTCAGTGAATCTGCTACTTCATCTGTTGAAAGATGAGCTGTTGAGATTGCTGACTTAGCTGTACATCAGGTTCCTAACACCTAAGTCTATAAGTGAATGCGATGATCTTCGTATTGAGTTTAAGAACAGGAAGTTCCAGAAAGACAAATAGGACTTGGTGATTGGAGCAGCCACCAAACATTACCTTGACGTCCACAAGTTGTCACATGCACAGAAAGACATTTTCTACAAAGCAGTGAGAAAATACTTCTGCAGAGCATGTGAGTACATCATTGCAAAGTTCTTGCTGAAGTCGTCCTGGGATAGGAGGTGAAATTTGAATCTGTTGAGTTCTTCATTGACAGGTTTCCAGCTTTGAAAACAAACAAGGATGTTGTGCAGCTAGAATTCTTGAGATACCAAGTTGAACTACTACCAGTGTGCGTATTGTCATGTGAACGTGCAGATGTCGCATGGCACCACAAGTTCAAGGAGCTAGGTGCTGTAGTGAAGGGGATATTGGTTATCCCTCACAGTAACGCAGACAGTGAAAGAGTATTCAGCTGCATGCGCAAGAATAAAACAGAATTCCGACCAACGCTCTCGGAATCGACACTGGAATCCCAGCTTGTTGAAAAAATGAGCATGTTTGCTTCAGGGAAGGTATGCCACAATCAGACTTACTCAAAGCAGTTGATCAGAAAAGCAAAGTCAGCCACCTATACCAGCTTGACAACATCAGCAAGTCAAGCCCAAGGTGGTGACCTGAGCCTGCACCAACAGTAGCTGTTAATGGTGACAGTGACACAGACACCTGAGTATACACTTGTAAGAAGACTTAACATTCTCCTTGATATTCTCTTTAATATTCTAGCACAAACATTGCATTGTGAATATAAGGGTGATTGCATGCATACATGTTCCTGCATCAATTAAATAAAAAATGCTGTAACTTTGATTATGAAATACATTATTCATCATAACCATTGATGTACTGACATGTATACACAAATGCACAATATATATACACACACATATAAATATACATATATATGTATATATATTTATATATAATCATATATGTGTGTGTGCGTGCACGCGTGTCGCTGCCGCCGAGTGCCTTCAGCACGATGTTACGTCTTCCTATTTGCTCTCGGACAATGTTGGCACCTCTGCAAACCTACCTAGTATCCAATGCAACAGGCTAACCCGTTTGTACAACTATTCAATTTATTAAATTACTTAATGTTTGATCAAACATTAAGTCAAGTGAAAATAGAAACGCTGAAAACTCACAAATTTCACCCCTGGTGAAATTTCATAACTTTGTCATGTGATCGGCAAGAGGATGGAAGTCTTGCTCATGATCGGCATTGACGCACACAGTGTTTACTGTTTTGGATATCCAATATTTTGAGTCTTACCAGACCTAACAACTAAAGTCAATTCTTTCGATAATTTGATCAAAAGTAAAAAAATTGTCATTAAATCAACTGCTGAATGTTACTTAGACTATTCACACACTACACATTTAGACATCAACAAACCCGATTTTGCTAAATCGGTTGGGGATGGAGTTTTAACTAATTTGTGTAGATTGTTTTGTAAATGAATCTGTGAGCACAGTCTATCTTGCTCCACCAATCTGATTTTAGCTACCCATATTCTTTATGGTAACTGGACATAGCCTCCTCAGGACATAGCCCCTCGAACAAAACCCCCTTAGGACATAACCCCTTCCAGACATAATCTCCTCCAGACAAAACTCCCTCCAGACATTACCCCCTCTAGACAAAAACCCTCACCTTAACCCATTAGACCCCACAACGGCCGCGGCCGGCCTCTCTGTGCAGTCCTGGAACGGCCGCCGACGGCCGCATACAGGACCCACTATTCAAAGAAATCCTGGTGAATAACTACTGAACTAAACGCTACCAAATTTTGCCACACCCTAGCGGATACATTTTGCAACAACAACAGCTCATTACATGCATGTGTTGCCCTTTCGGAAATCTTGATTTTCATCAGTTTTGTTCACGCTATCTCTAAAAAATTTATTTGTCATGAAAAATAACCGTCAGAATTTGGTAATGTTTTCATTGGTGCAAAGCTAACACATATAGCTACATTTTATTCGCTGAGTTGCATAGGGTTATAGCATGGGATCATTGTCAAATGTCAGTCGCAACTTTCAATGTTTTAACAAATGTACTATTTTGTCTATGCAAATTGTGATCAAATGTCAACATTTTATTAATATATCCTATTTCTATGTATACATGCATGTGGAGAAATTACTACTCTTCAAAATAAACACAACTTGTAATTGTCAATATTGAATAGTTTTTTCTACAGATTTTTGAACACAAGGAGGTAAAATCGCTCGAAATTTGCCAGAAATCCTGGGAACATGGTGGCATGTTTTAATAAAATCCTGGGGCCTAATGGGTTAATAAAAATATGGACAAAATCCCCTCCTGACAAAACCAGTTGATTTACTCTATATAGCCACTTCTGGGGCAAAAATAGGAGTTTGTGGTGCGCATGCAGAAGATGTATGCAACCGTGACAAATAATTTTTGAAAAAAAAATTCTTAATCCAGAAAATAGTGGTCAGTGTCTGTCTCGTTTCTCTTAGAAAGGACATGATTTAACAAGATTTAACAAGATTGCCATCCAAGGCAAAGGCCCGGATGACAAGTGGAAAAGGAAGCCATTGGCTTATTGAGAGTCCAACATTTTTAATCTATGTTTAATCTGCCCTCCTGAGATATGTGTCAACCATGTTTTTAAACATATTCATGCTGCTAGCAGTTAAGTAATCTGTAGATAGTTTATTCCATTCATTGATTGTCCTCTGAGAACGAGTACTTCCTGATATCCAATCTACAATGATCCTTTACTAATGTTACCTCATGTCCTCTAGTTCTGTTATCTTTCTTGAGTGAGAAAAAATATTGCTGTCAATATTTTCATACCCATTCAATATCTTAAAAACTTCAACTTGATCTCCTCTTAACCGCTTTGTCTCTAGGGTTATTAAACCACATTCTTTCGGTTGTTCTTCATAACTAAGGTTTCTCAGTTCTGGAATAATTTTAGTTGCTCTCTGTATTCTTTCAAGAGTATCTATATCCTTCTTACGGTATGGTCTCCAAGCTTGTATACGGTACTCTAAATGACGCCTAACTATTGCTTTTTACAGAGGTATAATTAGCTTTTTCTCCTTTTATGTTATATTTCTCCTAATCAACCCAAGAATTTGACTACCATTTGAAGCTGCAATACCACTGCTCTGAAACTTTCATATTAGCACTTAATTGTAACTCCTCTAAGTCCTTTTCTTTTACAGTAGTACCCGGAACAGTATCTCCCATTTTATAGGTTACATCCATGTCCGATATGTAGGCATTTAAATTTCCCAAAATCAAACAACATCTGTCATTTCTCAGACCTTTTCACTAATCTGTCTAGATCGTTTTGTAAATGTTGTATATCACCATGATTGTTAACCCTTGTAAACACTTTTGTGTTATCCGCAAATTTAAATACGTTGCTTGTTATATTATCATCCAAATCATTGATATATATTAAGAATAATAAAAGTCCTAATAGTGATCCTTGTTGTACACCACTCAAAACTGATTAGATTCCTCCTCATCTACTACAACACGCTGTTTTCTGTCAGTCAGCCATTGTTCTATCCAGTCGATTATGCCACCCGCAATACCATGGGCTTTTAATTTAAGTAGTAATCTTTAATGTGGCACTTTGTCAAAAGCTTTCTGAAAATGTAAGTATATAACATCTACTGGTGACCCCTCGTCTACCCAATTAGTGATATCTTCCAAAAAACAAAATATTTGATAAGCATGACCTTGCTTTTAGGAATCCATATTGCGATGGATTTAATAATTTATGCCTAACAAGGAAGTCCACCGTATGGTTTTTGATTAATCTTTCTAATAATTTACAAATCACTGATGTTAAACTCACTGGCCTGTAATTGGCAAACTTATTTCTTGAGACACACAGAGAGAGAGAGGCATGGAGGGAGTGATGGAGGGAGAGAGGGAGGGGGAGAGGGAGAGGGGAGGGGCGGGGGAGGGGAGGGAGACTGAGAGAGACACTGAGAGAGAGTTTTTAAGTTTTGTACTTTCTGTGATTTTGTCAACTTGTGTGTTAATGGAGCATCAATGTGCTGTGAAATGTTGAAGAACTCAAATCGTAAGACAACTTTTGCAGGAATCCTAAGAATTGTTATAATGACAACCTGTTTGAAAATCAAATGTGGTTTTACCACTTTTGTTACATAGACGGATGTAAGCAACTCTCCAGATAAGGTCAGACCATGAACATCCTGTTTATTGTTTCAGTTGACGATGCTAATAATTCATTTATAAATTCACTCATAACACGCAATCGTCACTATCTTTGGGACTCTTTATGTGGGTAGTGGCGGACGGATCGTAAATGTGGTCTGTAGCCAACAAAAGCCAAAGAATGGTTCAACACTCAATGTGCTCACTGTGTTGTCTTTGTCCGACAGATAGAAAATAACTCCAAATAACTACTTTAATGAATGAATTTTTTTAAATACTTTCTCATCGGATATGTTGGTAAGGTTAATTTCTAAATCATTCACTGGGCTGGGCCGAAATTGAGGGGTATCTGCTTTTTCTGAAAAGTATTCGATTTTGTCTAATTACACGCAGCATGTGTGTTAATGGAACATCAATGTGCTGTGAAACTAGCTCGGACGGGGGGTAAGCTAGTTGATATAGATTATCAATATTAAATCCTAAGTGACCCTCCATATATACACAATGAAGATACAGTGAAACAAAAATTATGATGTTAGTGATGTTTTTTTCCAAAATACAAATAGGAAATAAAAACTAATGGCAATCAATAAAAGCATCTGCCTCACGAATCCATCAAAGACACCCATAATTAAAAAAGTTATGAAGATAAATGACATATACTGCTGAATTGGTACTTTAGGTAAGGTATTTATTACTTATAAAAATAATAATATATTTCTGGACACATTTTCTTCTGAGATGAAGAAATAAATGCATGATTTCTGACTCATGAATTCTATGCCTCACGAATTCAGAGAAAGCAGAAGTACAAAAAACCTAAGCGTATATCGACATACCACTGAGAATTTTTACAGACTTAGTGATAGGCATATGATGGAAGGCACAAAGAAAGGCCTTGACCTTTACAATTTCCTCTAAGAGTTAATTTTAGACTGACTTATTTTCATATTTATTTTCATATATTTTGTTATATTATTAAAGTTGTTAGGGACTTACAGTAACAAAACACTTTTTGTGGGTGACTGCCTCCTTTGTGACACTTTCTGAAAAGCATCACATTGTATTTGTTTGTATACTCAGTGTATATACCCATATACCAAATATAATGTGCAGCTCTGCAAAGAAGGGCATTGAATATATGACTTGCTGCAAGAGAGGCTGGTGTAACATTGCACAACTACGTGTGCATAAAATGGCTAATCAATCAGAACATTAGGTTATACACTTTTATTACTTATGTATTTATTTTGCCAATTGTTTGTTGTGCAGGAAGTGGCTGTGTCAGCATCACAAACTGTGTGTGCACCAGTTGTTCACCAGGCAACTGAGATGCATGCTCGATTAGATAGTGATCCTACCACTGAGACTTACAACGAGGAGAAACATCACAGCATTGCAGAAAAATTACATGGGTTATCAGAGAAGATCCACCAGCTAGGGCACATTCGTCAAGACAGTCAGGGAGGCATTGCAGGGGATGGCCGCAGGAGTCGCACAGGTTTGTAAAACATTTCATTTGTGTGCGTGCGTGCGTGCGTGCATGTGTGCGTGCGTGCGTGCGTGTATTGTAAATGGATCAGTCCACGCAGCTGATGTTCAGTTATGAACGATCTTATATATTTAAATAACTTTTGAGAGAAAAAAATTTATTGTGTCATTTACTGACACTGAGTTTTCATCGTTTGACATGGGTGAATTTGTGAAATTTTTGAACCCATGCCATTCTTCCGATCATAGTATGGTGAAATCAGTCGAAATTGTCTAGAATTTGCACTATTGCAGACTGAATGTTCTGAATGTACATACCTTAAGATATAGTTAAATACCATTACTTCATTGCATTTTGGATAACTTACACTTGTTTGCTGTGAACGCCAGACAAAATAAACACAGATAGATTGATTTTTCGAATTATATTGACCTATGCAGATTATTATGACACCCACTTACGTGTAACCCACTTACGGCACACGTTTTTGAAAGAGGTGGGAACACAGCTGAACGGGAGATGTCCGGTGAGTTTTCCCAAGGAATTGTTAAAATGTTACACTGCTTTGGAGTGTCAAATTATGAGCAAACAAAAAATTCTTTTAATTCGGTCAGTTAATGAATGTCAAATAACCAAGCTAACCAAGCCATTCTAGTGGCTGGTGGAATATTTAGATTGGCTTCAAATCTTAGCGCTTTGCCTTGTGTGCATTCTAGAATTAGTAAATGTGTTCGCATCGTGACTTGGCTGTATGGGGCCTCCCACTATTATCACCCATGTCAAAATTATTCACACATGAATTCCTGCATAATTTTTCAACATGTGATTTAGTTTTTTGCTAGCATTTGTATTGGTGGCCTATTTCAAGTTAAATATCCCAATCATTCATATCACATCACATTCATGAGGTTTTGAGTGGAAAGAGATACACAACACGTGTCAATGAAAAGACAGACATACAGTGAAATATAGTAATACTATGATGGTGAGGAATGCTTAAACAAAACAAATAAAATTTAAACAGGTGACAAATGCCCCTCTGGGGTCCTGACTTGCATGACTTAAAAAGATTATTTGGTTTGCTTGAGCTATATTAATGAGTTGAGACAAGTGAACTTGTTGATCCTGTTAACATCAATCTAAATCATCCTTGCTTTCATTTCAGGTTGTGAATGCATCTGATGACGGGGTAGGCCCGGGTAGCCGTTCCCTTCATGGAGAGACTCCATGGATCAAATGCGAAATAGAAATGGCCATGTGACGAAAATATCCTGTATAACAAGTTTGATCCCAGTACTGTAAAAGTGCTGAGCGAACTGGTTGCATGGAAGGCATGCCATCTACTCACTTTCTGATTTCTAGGGCAATGTGCAAACTTGGGGTAAAATACGTATTTGTTTTTCTTCACCATTTAGTACAATAATTTCTGTAAATTCTTAGCATTTTGTGCTCTATATGACTATAATATAGGGTATTTGAATTTAACCCTGTGTATTTGAAATTTTGATAGAGCATATTTGTTTTAGATCTTGTTTATTTATATTTGAAATAAAAAAATTATCCCCAAAAACGTATTTGACTTCTTTCTGTATAGATATCTAAATTATGAATCAGTTTAATATTCATGTTTATACTGTAAGGTTATTTGGTTGCTTAACAATCACATCTTACCTAAATATGTTATGAGTACTTGCAAGTAATCTAAGTATCTTAAGTACTATAATGTGGTATAATGTTATTTCCTTCACCATTGTCTGCTTAGCAGCCTGGCCCCAGTTGAAGTACATTTTCTGTAATTCGACCTTCACAGTTCTTTGGTAGAAATATTTTGTGTGAAAGTTGTCTATGTTACTAAATAATAAATCTTGTTGACTGACTTGTATGCTTTTAACTTTTACTTCTCGTTTCACTTTAAGTAGGATTTTTTAGGTCAATATTACACACTGTTAGTCCCAAAGAATGACCACAGCATTGTTTTGTCATTGCAAATCTTAACAACAAACACATGAAAGAGCTGTAAGCCCTGAAGTAGTATTTACAAGTCAAAGGGTGGGTGGCTGAGCAATGGGATTCACCCAAATTATCAATGATACACACAACACTGTACTAGTTTTGTGAGAATGACTCATAACCAGGTGGGAAACAAATATGGGCAAAAGTTTCCAGTATAATTTGTCCTTCAAACATGCATGTTTCATTCCTAATTATTTAGAAGTATTTTATAACTTGGCTTTTGAAAAAAATGTTAGGTCAATGTTAGACACAACCATGAAGGGCGTTTACTTTAACCCATTAGGCCCCAGGATTTTATTAAAACATGCCACCATGTTCCTAGGATTTCTGGCAAATTTTGAGCGATTTTACCTCCTTGTGTTAAAAAAATCTAGAAAAAACTATTCAATATTGATAATTACAAGTTGTGTTTATTTTGAAGAGTAGTAATTTCTCAACATGCATGTATACATAGAAATAGGATATATTAATAAAATGTTGACATTTGATCACAATTTGCAAAGACAAAATAGTACATTTGTTAAAACTTTGAAAGTTGCGACTGACATTCGACAATGATCCCATGCTATAACCCTATGCAACACAGCAAAGAAAATGTAGCTATATGTGTTAGCTTTGCACCACTGAAAACATTATAAAATTCTGACGGCTATTTTATCATGACAAATATAGAAATACAAATTTTCGAGATAGCGTGAACAAAACTGATGAACATCAAGATTTCCGAAAGGGCAACACATGCACGTAATGAGCTGTTGTTGCAAAATGTATCCGCTATGGTGTGGCTAAATTTGGTAGCGTTTAGTAAAGTAGTTATTTGCCAGAATTTTTTTAATAGAGGGTCTTGTATGCGGCCGGCGGCGGCCATTCCAGGACTGCACCAAGCGGCCGGCCGCGACCGTTGTGGGGTCTAATGGGTTAAAGTGAAACCAGTCATGGTTTTAGGGCTATACACGTAAAAGAAATAATAAAAACTAACCATGTGCAACTAAAGTCAATAATATCACACCAGTGGTTTACTGAGAATGTGTTCTAAAAGTGGGAGATTCCGGTAATTTCTCCAAATGACTGAGGGCTGACTTGTTAACCAGCACGACCGATAAACGCGGTAACCTAGACTACAAGTGGCATAATAAGGGAGGCTGGCATGCACAGAACCAATGCAAAGTCTCAAACAAACGTGCTATTTTGCCAGAAAGAAGACTAGTTTAGTAAACAAAGGCCAAAATATGTTACATAAGTTTAGTTTGGATGCAAATAGCATGGCCATATCCTATTGGCAAGTATAGGAGTAGGTGTATACAATGTACAGTCAAGCCTCGTTATAACACAGTGGTCGGGGTCCACGATATTGGACCGCGTTGTAAGCAATGCGCGTGAGGTGTTCCTCTATCTGCCACCAGGGGTACCACGAACAGCAATTGTCACGCCACTACTGATTGCCGCTGCTGTGATGAAGCCCTGTTGTCCTGCATGGTTTATAAAGCTTATTTAGAGTAGAATATTAACGTTAATGTGTGTTGTATCGATTTTAAAATGTCATACTTTCTCGAATGTTGAACTGAATAAAATACATGTGTGTGGAATTATGGAATACAAATAATCTGTTAAGATGGACTGACTGATCGCTGCCACTGCGAGGAAGCCCTGTTGTGCCGCATGGTATATAAAGGTTATATAGAGTAGAATATTAACGTCAATGTGTGTTGTATCGATTTAAAAATGTAAAAATGTTGAATTGAATAAATTACACGTGTGGAATTGTGGAATACAAATCGACAATAATCTGTTATGGTGGACTGACTGTATGACTTGTCACTGTGAGTAATGCTCATTGAAAACAATAACCTGGAGACGAGCAGCGGAACATGTGCATGCGAGTTTACGCTTGCATATTGATTAAAAATTCTCGTAGCTTCACTTCATCCTTTGCCATCCCCAAAGCGTTGATTCGGGAACACGCATCTCCCGAGATACTTTGCATTGGGATTTACTCTTTCGTATCCGGATGACCAAATCTAACTTTTCGCGTACCGTGTACGCCTTGTGTTTTGGCATTGCGAAGATTCGAGAACAATATTTGTGATGTGTGTAACAGACTAATGGAAGGCTAATGATTCTTCGTTGCTGTTTCACCCAAGTTTTAAATTGCTATTGCCTACTCAATTGTGTTTAACACTATTTTACTCAACTTTTATTTCAATGCACTGTGAGTTATTTTCATGTATCGGCATTCAGTAAGAATGGTTTAATCTTGCCGCCTGAAATCAACTCGCTCTTGCTGCCTGTTACGTAGAATAAACGGGTTAAACTTCAATGTTTTTAATCGATTGAAAGGTGCAGGAGCGAATTGGCTGGTGTGTCTATGATGTCTAAATTACCACTGAATGTGTGAATGTTTTATTCACATGCAACACATTTGTGTGAATCACCATTGCAATTATGAAGTCGCCCGGCCGAAGCCAATGCCAGCGAAATATGATTGATGGCAGCCCAATCATTTCACCCCTGGTGGCAGAAAATTGGGGTCCACGACTGACCGCGTTATATCCGAATCCGTGTAATAATAGGGTGCGTTATAACAAGACGTGACTGTATTTTTCATTTGGCGAATGAATATTGCCAGAATACCACACTTATGAAGTAGGGTTATCTAACAGTAGGGCTCGACCCATGATATTAAGATGTGTGTTCAACAAGGTCTTCCTAGTAAACCACTGCCGTGATATTACAAATGGTTATGTTTTAATAACTCTTAAGGTGCATAGGCCGAAAACCATGACTTTTGTTTCGTTTTCAGGTTCATATAGTACGAACGCTTCTCACAAAGTGGGATATGAACTTTCGTATGAAGGTTCTCAAATGTAAATCAATTCACAAAATTACGTTCTTCATGTTTTCTGTGATTATTTAGAGTTACATAAACTTTGTGAAATGTCCATAAATGTTTCGTATTAACTCCTTCGTATGGTGCAAAGTTTTGCGTGAAACTGCCCCCTGGTCGATGCCCAGTCCTCCTACATCCCTGGTCAGTTTATGTTATACAGGGCACGAAATAAGCGGTATCACATCGCATTTTGCGATGCATATATTGCGGTTTGCTAGTCAACTGCATTTTTGTATCGCAAACTTTGCGATGCAATGTTCTTGAATAATTTTGTTTTGTTTTGATCAAGCTGTAACTGTCGTAGCATCATAGGCATGGGCGCCGCCATTTTTCTCATGTGAATGAAATGCGATTTTACCAATGCATAGTCCTCTAGCGCAATACTTGCTACAGGGGTTACATCAATTCGTTTGCACGTGTGTGGCAGCACACAGAGGGGATCATGCCTCAGTTAGACTTCCTGGTGTGTTACAGATGAATGTAAGGCACAGTAATTTTAGATATGTGTAATTTAAAAAAAATCATATCATCTGACATAACTGCATTTGAGCAGACACATCAGCAAGTTTGCTGGTAGAACATGTTAGCAGTGTAACCGTGGATTTTTAGGTGATTTAAATAGGCGGAAGAATTTTTGGAAATTTGTTTCGCCACAAGGCACGTGTGCGTAGTAATTTATGCAGAAATTGGTAAATATTGATGGGTATGGCACATTCAGCTGTTTTAAAAGAGTTAGAAATATGTGATTTTGACAAAACTCAACGAGCATATCAATGAGATGATGACAACGACAGAAAAGAAGTTTCAGAATTTTTGATGGTCCCGTTTTCTTATAAACGTGCAAAACGTTAACATGGTCACCAATGGGAAACGTATCAGTAGGCTGAACCCAGAGTTGTTTCGAAGTGCAGGCTTAGAGATTCCGCTAGCTTATGAAATATTCTGGTACTGAGTACTGGCAATGGATTTTTTTTTTGGTACAAAGCAAACGTCTACTGGTACCCAGTCTTTCCGAAAACAGAACGACGCTACTAACGCACACAAAACACCTGCAATGATGTCTGCGAGTTCAAAACGTAGCGTCTCATAAACGTCGTACACCAGTCGAAATCACAGGCGTTTGCAGTCGCAACAATAAATTTGACGATGATCAGTGCTCCTGATTAAGCATCACGGTTTTCATAACTCCCCAAATCACAAGTAATCTGCTATACAAAAACCCCACAGGACAAAATACAAAAATGTGAAAATTGGACAAAATCCCACAAATATTTATTTGTAGTTCTTCTCTAAGCATCCTTTCTAGTTTTATAGACATTTATCTGTGTGCATTTCTTACATTTTTCGAAAAATACTAATAATAGGGTATGATGTGTTTACTTTGAGGTTGTAGCACCTGCTCTAAGCTAACATTCTTAATTGGTCTGCCCTTAGCTTTGTGTTGGGAATGGGGAGAGAGGTCATATAAACGGTCCTTGCCACCTGACCTGTCTCCAGTCCTCCACAACACAAGGGGTGTAATTGGCTTGCTAACTATGCAATTTTTCTTTGAGCTGATATTTTCTGAAGCAATATCAGGCTACAGGTCTTTCCATGTTGTTTGAATACCAGTTTAGCCTTTGTCTGACAATGTCTGTGCATTGTTTATTGCTTCCTGGCTGTTACCAACTTATTGAAAAGGCTAATCGCTAAGGCTACCCACCACTAGCACCATGGACCAGTACCACTAGAAAGTAAATACTGTAACTGAAATATAAATATATAAGCAGGTGTTATTATTAGTCTTGATTTTGTGATATAAAACGTACTGTAATTGATTGTAATTGACATAAATTTTCAATTATTCAAAATATAACAATTACAATTACAGCAAAATTTCAAAACCATAATCAATTACAATTACACAATTTTGCTGTAATCAATTACAATTACATAATTGGACCCAGCCCTGATAGCAACAATTGCTATGCAATATTTTAGATTTATTTCGTGCCGTTATATTTAAAAAAAATGCTGACGGGGAAGTATTATGAATCTTCATTTACATAGCTGAGTGAACGGAAGCAATGTGGAGTGAACAACATTGCCTGAGTTTCAAAAAGGCAGCAAGAAGATTCGAAACTGGGTTCTTTCGATTGAGAGTCCAATTTTCTAACCACTAACATTTCACACATTATATTTAAGATGCACAATAAAGACAAATTGTAATTGATACTCGAGTCATTTCGCAATGCCTAAAAATTTCTGTCATTGCAAAATGACTTATCACACAGTTTGCTTGTAAAGCTACATTCTTCTATAGTGCAGTATCCATTCCATAGGACTGTTTTAGAGAGCTTTACCCTTCACCGTCTGGCAGCCCTGTTCAGTGACAATAACTATATTACATGATCTAATCATTGGAATATCTGAATTTCATCATAGTAGTTTAATCACATCAAAGATATATGGTTACTTGCACATTGTGTCCACAACATTGTTCAGTTTAATCACATCAAAATAATGAAAAATCTAATTGTTCATGGTGGATGTTCATGGCTAGGTCTTAATTGAGCTCTTTGGTTATACACACATGTACTTATAATTTAATGAAAACATTCAAAGTATAATTAATGAAAACCTAAAAAAATATTTATTTAAAACATTAAAAATATAATTTTTTGAAAACACTTATTGTTCACGGTGGATGTTCATGATGAGATCTTATTTGAACTCTATGATACTCAAATGTGTAATTTTTTCAGCATTTATTTTTTGTGAGTCACATGTTTTATTAAAATGTGCCATTTTCGTCCTTATCTCAGTTGCACCATTATAGTATGTGTAATTTTTATGTGCCTTTATCATATGTGCCGATTTGAGGTGTGCCTTTTTCAGATATGCCTTTAGTACTGACAACCCAATGACCTCGCGTTCACTATTTTTTATGGGTATTTTGTAGGGAGACCTACCAGATAGTTACTGAGTGGCTGAATGTCCATATATTCAGAACAGATATTGGCTTGACCTATTTCTCAGATAGTTAAAAGCCACAGTGTCTTATTATGGACACCATTCAACTGTATTTGACAATGGCTATACAATCAGCTGAAAGGCCAGGTGTGATCGTTATTGGAACTCCTGCTAAAAGTAGTCCAGATTAAGACATTGAATACATGAAACCATGACACCAAGTGTGGGAACAATGCAGAACAATGTGTTAGTCATATCACACAGAGTGATATCTAAGATATCACACAGAGCACAGGCCAGATGGACTGCTACTTTGAAGGATGTTAAGTCAGTGTTGAGACACTTCCTAAACTGTTTACTAGCTATATGAGCAATTCTCAAAAGGTCGTTCCATAAAGAGACTTGTGCACCCTCTGTATTTTTCCGTATTTGTTATGGAATCTAATGGCAAATACGGAAATATGCTTTCATTAATTTTGTTACGGAATCGCGCATATTAAAATTACGAATATATTTCATTGAGAAAAACCGTGGTGCCACCTATCCGGAAAATAGTAAAATTTTCACAATGTCTCCGCTAGATGTGAGTTGTGCACTGTCTGTGCCGGATATCGTGCAAGTGTACGCAAGTGTACACAGTCAAGTGGTCCATGTTGTTTTGGATAGAAAATTAATAGTGCGAAGTGGAAAGCCGAGCCTTCAACATCAAAACATGATGAAGCACCGCCTAGAAAACGTGTTGTACCGGTGACGAACGAGTTGTCATGTTATGCTTACTGTATATTTTGCGACAAAGATTTTTTGATTGGTCATGGCGGTGGAAACGACGGTCGCTGACATGTCAAGTCAAATAAACACAAGGCTAATGGGCAGCGCCTGATTTCATATAATATGCATTGACCTATCTCGTATACAGTCAAGCCTCATTATAACGCGGTTGTCGGGGTCCATGATTTCGGACCGCAAGCGCGTTAAGTGTTCCCATATCTGCCACCAGGGAGCTAGTAAACAACAGCGATAGCTGCACAAAGTCCAAGAACGCTGAATGTCGAAGCCACCGTGTGCTTACAGCACTGTCTTATATGCCAATACGCAGTTTACAGAGCTTATTAAACGAGTCAACTAGCATCAACATACTGGACCAATAGACATACGAATCGAAAATAATGACCTGGATCTGAGTAGCTGAAAACATATATGATTTGACACACGTAGTATGTATGCTGTTTAAACATAGAAAACGACAATAGGTAGAATTAATAATTGCCAAAGCATAAATTTATGACGCACCATTTAACATCGATTCATCGTTTCATATGCAGATGACCAATTCATATTTTCGTGCGTCAGTAGTGCCTTGGGTTAGCATTTGGCGTGTTGGTTTCGCGTTGCGAAAACGATTAGATTTACGATGCAATGGAAGCATGCCATTTCACCCCAGGGTTATATTGGTATTGCATACTAAATTGCATTTAAGACTATTGTGTTTCTCAATTGCAATTTACAAACTGCCAAAGCGAAGCCAGCGACAGCGATTGATGTCGGCGGCAGCGCAAAACAAACAGCATGTCGACACTCGTTCATTGACATTGTTCACCTAATGTTTCTTGAGAATTGTCAAAGCAATTCTAAGTACATTTAAGCAGGTCCATTTGGCATTTCCCCCTGGCGGCAGAAAATCGGGGTCCACGACCGACTGCCTTATATCCGAATCCGCGTAATAATGGGGCATGTAATAATCAGGCGCAACTATATTTAATTGTTTAATAAAAAATGCAATATGTTTAAAAAAATCGTGTTTTGAGTGCGAACACGGGTGTATTTTTGCACGAGAAAAATTTTACTAGAAGCCAGTTAAAAATACTGAAAATGGCTCTGAGAATACTGAAAGCTATGGCATTAGGTGCACAGGTCTGCATAAATGTGACAGGTGTAATAAATTTTAAATTGTCTTCATCATAACAAATTTAAGCATACAACTCAAATACAAAGTTTAGACTATGGAGATATCATATTTAGAAAATAGTCAGATGAGTAATAATCACAAGCTGAGCATTTACAATGTACACTAACATTTATTTGGTCGTGACTGATAACATCCATGATGTTCTCACTAAACCGTCATATTATGGTAAAAATGTAGAACATTGCATATAGCCTATACTGCTTGGCAAAAAGTTAATATTAATTAAATTCTCTTATTCATAACAAATTTAAACATACAACTGAAGCCTAGACTATGGAGATATCATGTTTAGAAAATAATCAGATGAGTAATAATCACATGCTGAACATTTGCTATGTACACTGTGATTTTCATCACCTGTACACATTTGGGCTCAGTGTCTAAGTTTTGTTACCATGTAAATCTTTGAACATTGATGTTTTGATTATAATGACACTCATATGGGAATGTTCATGCAGTTGTTAGTGGTAGTTAACATTTAAAATTTTTTTACAGCCACGTTGTCTGTCACACCTATCAAAAATTATACATGGAACAAAAACACTTGAGTCTACTCTACATGTACCACAACAGGGATAGCCTCTAAACACCTTTTTATACTTTCCTGGAAAACTACCATGCAGTTTTTTGCAAATATTGTTGCTGTTGATGATTCACAAAATTGGTTGTTTCCTTGAAGGGTCCACTTCAGCTGCGACACACTCATCAGTTGCCTTAGTGACATCAACCAGCAACACAGAGCGGGTTGCATCTTTAGGTGAGGCAACGCCTGACCCATCTATTCACTCACGATCATCGTCCAAAAAGTCCAATCACAGCATCCACAGTATTTACGGTAGGTTATCTACAAAAGTTATTCTCATGGGCATAACAAGGAAGTAACAAAAAAACCGCTAGGAATGAAATTATGTTGACCTCAATGTGACCTTCTTGATGTGTAATGAGGGAATTCCCACACTTTTGACAGTCCTGGTGCAAAATTTAAGTATTGGTGTGCCAAAAGATACCAACCATTAAAAAATTGGCGCATTTTTCATAGTACACTATATTGGATAATTTATTGTGTATAAATTGGTTTATTCATCAAATATAAATCATGTCACATTCAATACACAAAGATCAATCTGGAAAAAGACATAAAGAATCCTTTTGAAAATTTATGTGACCCACATGCAAGAAAAAAATGCAATTAATTTGTGCAGCATTCTCTATTAAATAAATATGCAATTTTTTTTATGTATTGCTGCTATCGTTTATTTAAAAGAGAATTGTTGGAAGTTGGCATCTCTGTTTTATGATACATCCACATGTGGTCAAGAGGATTGCAGAACATTACAAAGTCAGCTGATATAGCCTTTACAGGTGAAACTTTTGATCTTCTGTTGTCACTGAGCCTTGAAAAAATGGGGTGTACTGTAACTTTACATGTATAATATGCATTTCCCCCAATTTTTTTACTCCAGGTGCATATTATACATGCTAAAAAGACTAAAAAAAATTGGTTTTAACGAATACGTGTCAATCAGGAATTATTGATTGGCCTAAATTATTTATGCTGCTAAGCGACAATTCCTACTTCATTTTTCTATGCCAATGCATTCATCAATCATTCCTCTTACAAAAAAAACATATTCTTTAAAAATATTGTGCACTTTTGCGGTTCAAATAAAGCTGCAGAGTGAGCGACAATATAAGCCGCTGACGACATGGCACTACTTGGACCGACAAGGTGCACGCAAAGGGGCACTCTATAGTTTAAACCGTGCTTCGATCAAACTGTTGGAAGTGGGGAAATTGGGGGTTCATACTTCAAGAAGTTGGGGTGCAATACATATGGTGATATAGAAATTCTGTCAGATTTGAGCAAAAAAAGTCTGGGTGCATATTATACTTGGAGGCGTATTTTATACTAAAAATGATGGTATGCTTTATAAGGCATGTATGCTTAATAGATTGAATACAGTATGCCAAAAACATTAAACACATTTGTACTGATCTAATTTACAGATATTTGCTTAATTCTGACAGAAGTTAACTAATTAAATTTAAACATAACATTATTTTGTTGCGGGGGCAATCATTGAAGCTGGGTCATTAACGATGCTTTTCGTCAAGAATGTTAAAAGTAGACATGACGTGTAGCATCACTTTTAGCAATGCCTGATGGTGGAAGTTGTGTTCCTTGCTATTTTTCATAGTATTACAAGAAGCAGCTTGCATTCCGCCATTGACAGTTATTAAGTATATAATGTTATCTTTAATTTGATGTATAACATTAGCATGTGGGATGTCGGGGTGCGGTCCCAGTTGAAGACAGCCCCCTCCACCTAGAATGGCAGCAGGTCGCAATCACAAATAAGCTCCTAGCCAGCTTTGCATGGGTTAATACTGGTTCAAACTACAGCATGTTAATTATTCTGTTAAACGGTTGTTACATACTAATTTTCTTTTTTTTAAATACAGCAAATATGACCCATGCATAGTTATGTGGATGCAAGTTGAAAGTCGGCCAAATTGAAAAAAATTTGTGGCGCCACTAAACAATCACCAATTCTTAGATGTTACCATGAAAACGGTGCACTCAGCAGATGCCACAGTTGACAAAAACATCACACTAATCTCAGTATTGCTAAGGCTATGGATAACCAACAATGTTAACTTGTTGATGTCATATGATCTGTGGGATTCACATTGGCAGTCTGCCGATCAGCTATGCCCTTGTTGATGAATTTGAAATGTCAAAGCAACAGAAACTCTTGTCCTTAATTGGACTTGCCAACAACAAAGCAGAGGATGATGAGCAATCATACTGCTATTGAATTCCATTATATTATCTGTTTGGCAAAATGTTTAACTTTATAAGTCAACATGTTTGTGTGTGATGAATGAGTAATTTAACAAAACAAAGTAATTGACATACTCTATTTGACCTATTAAACGTAGAGTACATTCGAAAAACATTGAGACGCAGATAAATGCCATGAACATGTCTTTTTTATAGGCATGCACAAACATTCGTTTTTCTAGACAGTAAGGTAACCTTTTCTCTCCCACTGGAGCATAAGACGCCAACATATCTTCTCCATGCGGCTCGCACGGTCGTGGGCGAGCCAGCCAAGTTCAATCCAGTTCTTCCCAGCCATCGTTGTATCTTTATCCACAGTTTTCCAGGCGACCAGTGGTCTACCTCTTCTCTTTTTTTTAGGTGGTGTCCATTTTACAGTGGTGTGTGGAAGGTCGTTTTTGTCCATGTGGAAAACATGGCCAAGCCATCTCCACCTCTGCTTCACCTCATCGACGATGTTGTTGATGTTGGTGCATTCTGTGATTTCTTTGTGTATCACTCACTGCTCCCAACATATTCACTTTGTTCTTCTGAGGCACCTTTCCTTGAAACCTCTAAGTTGGCTTGCTGTCTTCTTGTTTGTCTTCCATGTTTCTGAAGCGTACAGTAGATGTTGGATCTGTATATTTTCATTTTGGTCTTGATGTGGAGACTAATGGAATTGCAAGTGTTGGTGAGTCTGTTGAAGGCTTGTGCAGCTATGCTGATATCTGTGGAAGTTTAATATTTTCAATGTTGCTGTATGCTGAGATGAAGCTGCCAAGATACTTCGTTGTATCTTGAGACCAACTGTTTCTGCTGTGTTGCTTACTTTTTTGTTTTTGTTCTTGGATGTCCTTTTGGAAGTGGGAAAGGATTCCAATGTTGTTGGGAAAGTCTTTATTTTCTAGCTGTGCAGTTAGTCCCCATGTGAATCCTCTTGCTTGATCACTGGTTGCCTTCCTTATCACACAGTCAATGACGACCAAAAAGAGTAGTGGCGATATGACGCATCCCTGCCTTACTCCAGTCCTCACACATCCTCACTAGCTAGGGGTGGTAGTAGTACTACAGTACCCCTGGCAGATAGACCCATTGAAACATGGATTTTTCAGTTTATACCATTGCCATGTGTGAATATACGCTGAATCGTTTCTATTTCATCCCACTTGCTGTCTTGGTTGAAGTTTTCTTGGAGATAGACGCGCCCGTGCCAAAAGTGGCAAACTACTTCAAAGACTGTTCCCACGACCAGTTTGCAGCCAGTTAAAGTTAAGTTCCCGTATGTGAGCCCCCAAGATTTCAGGAATGGTCGCTATAGGTTAACTCAATGACAGTAAGTTCCACATTTCAGCAGGTTAGTCTGCCAGGTGCACTGATGTAGGCAGAACCCCTGGTGACAAGGGTTAATCTGCCACGGATACTGATGTAGTCAGAACCCCTGGTGGCGAGGGTTAATCTGCCAGGGGTACTGATGTAGTCAGAACCCCTGGTGGCGAGGGTTAATCTGCCAGGGGAGATTTTTTGTACAATGGCTCGTGAAGGCATGGAGTGCGATTCCATCTGCCATGATTTAATACAGCTTCAATAAGTGCGGCATCTCCAACAATCTCGATGGAACAGAAGACGACATCATGTTCGAAGATGTTTGCCGCGGCCACAGGCAGCGATGTCGACGACTCATAATGAGACATAGATAAGTGGGATGACGCTGCCATGCCGGTACCGGCAGCGTTCTTCAGCAGCGATGACGAAAGTGGTTTTAAACGATTTTAACTATGACATGATTTGACATGTTTGATCTTAGTTTTTGAACACTATGGACACGGGTTTTTTATGTAATTATTTGTCACCCGCAATTGTAATACAATGTTTTATTGATGCATCTGACTTCGTTTTTTCGCTGATTATAAACCGTTATTTATTGCACTAATAGCCGTTACTACTGACAACCCAATGAGCCACCTTTCGCAATTTTGTCGGCAAATTACTATATTTAAAGCCGCACCCCAACTTTGCCGTCATCATCATCAATTCGACTACACACTATTGTAATTGAAGCCGATGCTACAAATACAGAATTTACGGTAGTCAGAACCCCTGGTGTCGAGGATGCTCTGTTGTCCATCGTGCCTCACACAACACTGGTTTGTCTGCATACATATCTTTCAGGATGTTGATCACCATCGGAGGGAAGCCATATGCCTTTATATTTCCTTATTAAACAACATTTCTTTATTAAGTTTGACATTGGTGTGGTTTATTTAATTATCATTATTTAATTGCTTTCAAGTAACACCTGATCACTTCCATAAAGCCATTCTCAGGTTTGATTGTCCTTTTCTGATAGTAAAAAAATTACAGTACTTTGCAAAACATGCACCATTTTATACTTTTGTTGAACATTTTATTGGTAGTGGGGACAGCATGTTGATATGCACCCATACTTCAATAAGTTGTGTTATGACTACATAGGTGCCAACTATTACGATTTGAGCGTAATAATTACGATATTTAGCCACGCATTACGCCATTACGCCTATTGATTACTCTTGTAGCTGGTTACGGTCTGTATTTTTTTATTAAATAATTAAAATGCAATGGCCCCCTCTTGCTAATCGTAACCTGTCATCGGTCGGTATTGTTTTAAGCCGGCAGACCTTTTGCGCCATCCAATTAGCGCAGGCGATGTTGCTCGTTGCCAGGGTGGCGACTAAATATAGCACAAGTTTCATGTGCGCTTTCAACCTATGGACTAAACCAACCGTATGTATAGTAAGTGGTCAGGATGCTGTAAGGATTAAATGCACCGCAAGCAGCAGAAGATCTGATGCTGTGGGGTAACCATGCCTGTGGGTGTAACCAATGTGCCTATGCTTGCACCCCTTGACAATTTGATGAGATAGGTCTATCTTTTCGATTTGGTGTGCACAAAATGTTCTCATCGTCGCTGGATTATCAGGTTCGGTTTGCGTTTTTAATGTTGTTAGTTTTACTGTTATCATCGTAGCAGAAGTATGCGGAATGCCAGAACATACCACCGTGAAAGAAATTAAAGGGAATCCCAGCAAAACAGAAATACAAAGTGGAATATTCACATAAATGGCCAGTTCTTCAAGTCTAAGATAAGTGGAAATCACGTTTACTGTCAAACCTCTCGAGCCAATATTAACATTGGACACAGTGGGTTGTATGACTATCGAAAACACATTGAATCAGCGCGGCATATACAGGCCGCTGGCAAAGCATGTTCTAAATTCGATACTTTCTTTTCAAAAGATACCGAATTTGCTACAATCAATGCTGAGATGCTGTTCACATTATTTCTTATAGAACCCAGCATTCTAATAGCAGTAACCGAACACGGCATTCTTTTTAAAAGAATGTTTCCAGATAAAAAATTGGCAATTTAATTGCCACTCAATATGCCAGTGGCTGGACAAAGAAAACTGCAATTGTGGAAATGCTTGCCAAGGAATGTGATGATAATATTAGCACCAATCTTCAGAAAGGACCATACAGTATTGCTAAGGATGCCAGCACAGATATGGAGAGCATAAAATGGTTCTCCCTTGTGATGAAGTACTTTCACAGTAAACATCATTTTAACCAATCTTCTCAGGGTTTGGGAGTGTATGTAAGGCTCTTCATATTATTTGCCTACTTTTGTAAGGTTAGTAGGGGAGTTGGTCCATTAAAAAAATTTCTAGAAGCATCACTGCAGTGCACTCAGCTTAAAGGTACTTCCTCAATTCAATATTTTCACTTGTCTTGTTTCAGAATCATTTCATGAAAAATCAAACCTACGACGTGCTAGTTTGTTTGTGCAAATGTGTTATTTATTTGTAATGAAATCATGATACAAAGTATTAAGGTAAGCGTCTACCCTGAAATCAAAAGAATGAAACCTTACCTTTTAAAGGTTGTTTGCATTCCATTCCCCAAAAGCCCTAAATAGGAAAAAAAAGTTCTGTGAAGTGAAATATCTGACATAGTAACAACTATGTCAGCAGCAAAATTAGCAAAATACTGTGCTCTGATTATAATCAGACATAACATGAGTTTGATTTACTATTCAAATATAAAACTTGCAGGAATATTACAATTTGATATGTGCATATTATATAAAGCACAATATGTCAAATATGCATAAAAAAATTGGTAAAATTAATTGTTTTATGTAATTTATTAAATCATGGAAAAAGCACATTTTAGCTCAATTTTGACAATATTCAATATTTGACCCACAAGGAGTAATGTCACTTCAGTAATACTTGGGTGTAGCTGCTTTACTTTACCCATCCCAATTAGTTATTTTGCAAAACATAATTTTCACTCAATATAATATGATGATGACTTTTGCTTCTGTATACAACCTTTTTAGGAGACACCCCAATTCCCCATTTTAACTAACATCTGATAAGTGACCAGCATTTTAACTTTTGAATCTGTGACAAACTGAGTTTTAGTCATTGTGGACTTATTGTGTCCATTTTATACATTGGTTTCCTCAATGTTTTATCATTGCAAGAGATAAAACAAAGTGAAGCACTAATACGATGTTGTGTCTTCAATGGAATAATCCTAAGTTTCCATGCAAATCTTGTTTTAACAGGAGGTGACAAATTGTTATCACGCCGACGAAGCAGTCTTGATGTATTGTTGGGACGAATCTACATCAAAGATCTGGCATGCTGCTTTGCTCTGCTTGAAGCTGGTCGACCCGAGGACAAACTGGAGTGTAAGATGTTTACTTACTTTTTTAGACACATGTACCACATAAACATTTCAACTAACATAAAATGAATAAAAAAATTACCTATGTTCTCAGACAATAGTCCCCACTACTATCTTCAGGTCAGCATCCTCAGGACTTTACCCTTTGGCCACTGTTCCCTGAGAACCACATTACCAGGTCAGTGTCCCAGGACAGTACCCATTGACCCCAGTTCCATGAGGACCACATTACCAGGTCAGTGTTCTCAGGACAGTACCCCTTGGCCACTGTTCCACGATGACAACAATACCAGATCAGTGTCTCACGACAGTATCCGTTGACCACAGTTCCTCGAGGACCAAATTACCAGGTCTGTGTCCTCAGGATAATACCCTTTGGCCACTGTTCCATGATGACAACAATACCAGATCAGTGTCCAAGGACAGTACCCCTTGACAACTGTTCCCAGAAGATCATATTACTAAGGAAATGTCCCAGGGCAGTACCCCTTGACCACTATTCCCTGAATATCATATTACCAAGGAAGTGTCCCAGTACCAGGGTTGAAAAAAATCATGATTTAAGAAAAAAAATCAGATTTTTAAAAAATTATTTTGATTTTTTTTTTTTTTAATATTGTATATAGATATTTATATAGATGTTTAAATTTGTAAACTCTTTCAAACATGTTCTATTCAAATCGATTTAGGTTCTTGTCTTAACAGAGGATACATGATTTTTGCTTATATATAAAGACATTAGACAATGTCCACAAGGCCCCCTGTAGTTGCATAATCTGTCTTGGAAAGGAAAGCATGCTGTGTGTCTGTGGCTGTAGCAGTGGTAATTATTGTTTGCCTATAGGGTGGATTAGCACCTGTACTCTAAGGGTCTCTATCCAGAATACAAACTAGTACAGTATTAAACAACATCAAATCAACATACTAAATTGGCAACAACTAACACAAGCTATAAGTGGACTTTAACTCAGTTGAAATGATACTTCCTCTGGAAGACAAGTTTGTGTGGCTTCACTGCATTCAGAAAGGGAATAGCTCAAACATACACAATGTCATAAAATATTTGACTATCAGGCTATCTGGTGTCGATACAGATACACAAGTGTGCGCACTTTGTGTATTGTATTAAAAAACATGCAAAACTTTGTTGATCTCGATGCTTGTAAACAATTGTTTGTGTTAAATTTATATAAATCAGCGATTAAAAAAACCGGAAGTTAAAAAAATCATATATCAATGATTTTGGGGATTTTTTGGAGTGATTTAAATCATGATTTAAATCAATGATTTATATCAAATGATTTAAATCAAACAACCCTGCCCAGCACAGTACCCCTTAGCCACTATTCCCTTAGGAGCATATTGCCAAGGAAGTGTCCCATGGCAGTACCCCTTGGCTACTGTTCCCTGAGGACCATATTACCTTTTCATTGTCACAACTACATATTTTAGCTTCAGGAGCGCAATTTATCAACGTTTGGCACCACAATGTTCAAGGTCATCTGTAATAGCCAGAAAGGAATATGGAACAGTGAAACTCATTTATCGGAGGAAGACCCCAACTGACCAGTATCTGAACTTTAGTTCTCACTATCCGCTAGGTACCCAAGTTGGACCATAAAGAATATGAAAGAACAGCAAAATCAGAAGGGAAAGACCAAAGTCTACTAAAAGTATGGTCACTCTCCTTTGTATGTCAAAGGATTAACAGAACCTGTACATCATGAGATTGCTATAGCTGAGACCACTTGTAAACATCAGGAGAATGCTAGTGCATCCAAAGGACAAAATGAAAGAGAACACAAAGATACTGCATATGCCAGATCCCTTGTAAGAGCTGTGGCCACTTTCACATTGGCAAAACAGGGAAAACATTTGGAACAAGACTCAAAGAGCACAAGAAGGAGGTTGAGACCATCACAAAACAGATGATTTACACGTAAACAAAATAAAGTCGGTGATGGTAGAGCATAAGTCTGCAATCACAGACCATGGCCATGCAGGCAAAAACAATTGCATCATTGACTGGGAGGGAGTAAAGGTGATAGAGAGAGCAACAGAAGCACGAGATGGAGTAAAGAGGCCATATGTATTGTATCAGAAAGACGACTCATGAATTGAGATGAGGGGGATACTGACTTAGCCATGTATGGGACGGCCTGCTTGGCATGCCAACTGGCGAGCACAAGAAGAATTGTCGCCCCAGAATTCAGTTCCTCACGACGATTAACAAGCAGAAATTTCGAGCAAATAAATGCGGGCGTATCGATTAGAATATCTAACTATGGATCGAGAGAACCCAGGTTCGAATCTTCTTGCTGCCATTTCGAAGCTTTGGCAATTTTTTTCACCCCAAGTTGTTGCCACAGTTAACTAAGCTGTATAAATGAGTACCTGTCTAAAAACAAAGGTAGATATGTGAACAAATAGTCTCCGTGCAGTAATTGTCGAGATGGTGTTGGAATGAACAAGGCTGCCAAGGGGTGAACTGTAAAGCAAAATTTAACAAGATTGCCATACAAGACAAATACCCAGAAGGCAAACGCGCTTTGAGCAGTCCTAGGGACTGGATACCATGCTATATAAGAACGTAGCGTTACCTTTTGAATCTCGATATTATTCCCTATCAAGTTGATCAACATTTTTACAAACAAATGAAGGGTGCTTTCAAATACATAGATAGAGTCATAAGATTTAATAATCTCCATGGATTATGAAAACCTTCCCTTTGTTTCAGTTATGTTCAGGCTATACGACGTAGATGGGAATGGCATCTTGGATGCAAGTGTGAGTACCTCTTTCATTATTTTCCAATGTAGTCTAGGCCATATTTAAACAAAATGTGAATGTTGTAGACCTGTGAAAGGTGGGTATAAACACCTTTCAAAACGTAATTTGGGAGTGGATTCAGAATATTTTTTTACTCCCACAATACTGTGACTATCCAAAATTGCCATCAGCTGATGACATTGCTGTCAGCGGATGACGTTGACCCGTCTGCAGAAAACGTTGTCCAGTCTGCCTACGACATTGCCATTAGCCGACAACTTTGCCCTGTCTGCTGACCATGTTGCCCTGTCTGACGACGACGTTGCCCCATCTGCTGAAAATGTTGCCCCCTGTCGACGATGTTGCCTTCAGCCAACGACTTTGCCATCTGCTGACGATGTTGCCTTCAGCTGATGATGTTGCAATTGAAATGGAGTGTATTATATACTGGAAAGTAAAACCAGCACTGCTGATGAAACAGGTGACATGCAAGTAATAAAAATAGGAGGCATTGCACACACTGAAAGGAGGGAAATCACCTGGCGCTGACAACATTCCAGCAGAGCTGCTCCAACACAGTGGCCTTGAAATGATAAAGGTCCCAACTACGCTATGCCAGAGGATCTGGAAAACAAAGGAATGGCCCAAAGAATGGACTCAATCTATGGGCATTCCACTTCCAAACAAGGGAAATCTAAGACTGCAAAAATTGCAGAACCATCAGCCTCATCAGTCACCCAAGCAAAATCATGCTACGAGTCATCTTGGACAGACTCAAAGGAAAACCAGAAGAAATACTTGCTGAAGAACATGCAGGGTTTAGAGCCGGATTGTAGAAAAACATCTGATTCACTTCACTGTAAGAAGGTGTTTGACCATATTTGGCATGAAGGCTTATGGCAAGTCATGAGAAACTACAACTTCGACAAAGATCTCATACAAATCATACAGGCACTGTACACCAGCTCAAACAGTACTGTACTTGTAAACAGAAACCATCCCGCAAGGCAAGAGAAGACAACCAGAGGAAATACTGGCTGGATAATGTAAAGGAATGGACACCTTGAGACCTACCGACCCTGCTACGCACAGCAGAAGACAGGTTACGCTGGCGAGGACTGTGTGAATGGCACCCTTACGACCGCCCGGTCAAGGGATGAAGGTGAAGGAAGGTATTATAAAGCACGACCAGTTTGGCCATGAAACATTGTTTAATTTCCCAGGCGCTATGGCCAGTTGCCAGGGCATTGTGGCAAATTGTCACGTGGCTGCCACGTAATTCGAGACCTGTCTGTCAGGTACCTGTTCCTTGGATGTAGTGTTTTTGGATGGCAATTCGTAGCTGTTGTCTGGCCACTTTGGGAACTCTATAACCATCGAGTGCTTCAGTGTAGACAAAGTATTTTGACCTGCACGTCCTTTTCATGTAGGGCCCTCTTCAGCTCCCTAGCCTTTGGGTGCTTACTGAAGGGCATCTTTCCTGCCAAGTTAAAACAAGGAGATTATAATTGAGAATAATTATTATTCACACATAGTAATAATGATGTCTTATATACTGCTGGTATCCACCAACACAAGACGCTCATGGCGCTTGCTCCATTTTCAGAGCTAATTTTGGCAGCAGCTAATGCAGTGCCCTTCACAATTGTGATTGTGCAGGTGCACGTTAGAGTTAATGAGTAATTAGACACAATTAGCCATAGACACTGCATAGAAGTGTGAATGGATATTTAAGCAAATATACAAACATAGTTGGCCTTTATGTGACACTGTTGCGCAATGGTCGTGTAAATAAATAATACCATTGGACTATTAAAGCCAGTTAATTTACATTCCATTACTGAATGTATATCATATACAATACATACATATAGAATTTCAGAATTATCAAAACAAAGAAAATAAATAATAACCAATGCCTCGCTACACTGCGAGTATAACTCGAATTAAGATGAAATAACAATGTAAACGATTCACATTATCGCTCGAACGCAGTTCACATATCGCTCGATAACGATTCACCTATCACTTGAATACCGTCCACACACTACTTGTGTCACTGGTTCCCAGACAGTCCCATCTTTTCCTGCCGCTCAACCGACCACCCCCTCACACGACGCTCCAGCTTGCCCTCTGCTGCGTATATGTCTCTCGGCTATTCAGCCCAAGCTGGTTGCCAGTCATTATATCCCAAGCTGGTTCTGTATGATACAATTTAACACAATCACTACGCTGTCAGAAAATAATCACCATGTACACGTGAATAACAACGCAATAATAATCCTATCAGTTTACCATTTAAATTATACAAAATACGATTACAGGGCGTGTCACCTGACAAGCTCGATACCAACAATGGCCGACACGCTTTATGCAAATAATGGCTTAATTCTAGGATAATTCTAAAAACCATATTTGCAGTAGATAACTCTTCAACTTCATAACATGTGTTAACACATAGGATATACGAATATATCTAAATACATACACACGTATTATCAGCTAACAATGTAATAGATAATACTTTATCCAGTCGCTTCATTGTTCACATTGTGCTGCGTCACACCATTTGTTATAACTGCTCCTTGCACGCTTCCAACGAGTTATTTTCTCATAACTTTGATAGCTACTGACGCACAATTTCAGTATAGTTGCTTTCTTGCGGACTACAACATTGTTTTATGAATTGCAGTAAAGTTGCCTTCTCGCAACTTATCACCGGCCGTCTCTTAACTATTGCAGTATAATTGCCTTCTCGCAACTTATCACCAGCCGTCTCTTAACTATTGCAGCCGCCTCCTCGCGAACTACAAGCGACCGACTGTCTCTTAACTATTGCAGCCGCCTCCTTGCGAACTACAATTGACTGACCCCGGTTAGAACAGCCCCCAGCATATATATATAGTCTACCAGTCATATGCTTCAGTAAACATTACCGGCCTGTTACCTAACATAATGCCCATTGCTATGATTACTGCCTAGCCTGGCTCGACAATAGCTATATAACCCTTGTTACGTAAGATAGTGGCTATCACTACGACTATGGCATAATCATAAAATAAATGTATAATATTCACTATGACTATAGTATAACCATAAAATAAATGTATAATATACACATTGTCACACTCTATATAAATATACATTTTTATCACAGAAACCTACCTTTCTTTGTACATCAGGCGCCTGCTTGGAGGGTGGGGGGGCGTGAGGGGGAGAGGAATTTCAGTGATCTTTTGGTTGCCGTTCTGCCTGCTTCTTTGGCTTCTGCGACGGCTTGCACTAAAAGACCGAACACGCGTTCAATACGAGCCATGCTATAGAGTCCAGTTTTTCTTAGCTGTTAGAAAATACTGAAACACTTCCGTTTTCATGGAATTTCATCATACATAATTATATACACCATATAATTTCATGTATCCTACCTGATTTATTGTTATATAACTGTTATGTCTTTCAATGTTCATAAATTGGCACTTTGTTCCTTCTACTGAAACAAGTATGACATTGTCCACATTTAATAGTTATTTCTCAATATTACAAATGTTATGTGGTCGGTATAGATTGACACTAGTTGGTTGGAAAAATTTTGCTAACCAAGTAGTTTCCTTTCCCATAGTCTAGTCGTCCAGAGACTCTACAGCTGTTATGCAGTACAGCTGACTAATTACTGATAGATGGAACAAAGACTGAACAACTTGTGTATTTGAACGGAATGTTGTTATGCATGTATTGACCCCCACCAACTGGCTGGGATTCGTTGAATCTAATATTTGTGTTTACAGTCCAGCTAGACAGATGCTGTTGAAACACTGCCACCGCCACTGGCCAGTGGGGGCCAGTGCACGAGTGAACGACAACAGCACAAGGTGCTAGGTCGATGTCACAACCTCCTCCTGGGGCAGTGGATGCTGCACGAGAGGCAGTTGAGTGCCAATTGCACTTCGTCTGTCGGGGTCCAGGTTATGGTTACCAAGTGAAAATGGTCCAAAAAACCACCTTCACACCATCAGTTGGGTGATACAATGACACCCCACGGCAACGGGATTGCTTGGGTGGAACATAACAACATGAACCCCATCTCATGGATGTCAGTTGAATGCGAATCGTGAAACATGAAGCACATATGAGCATATCGGTGTTGCAGACTCTATTTTATAGAGCTTGTAAGCATTCGGTATTCAAAATGCAATACTCAAAAGAGAAAACTCATTAACATATTCCTATCAATATCCTCATAACCATTCACTATTTTAAACACTTCTGTTTGGTCTCCTCTTAGTCTCCTGGTCTCTAGTGTTATAAAACCAGATTCTAGTAAGTGGCTTTCTTAACTAAGGTCTCTCAATTCTGGAATCACTTTAGTTACTCTTCATTGTATTCTGTCTAGCTTAGCTACGTCCTTCTTACGATATGGCCTCCATGTTTGTATGCAATATTCCAAATGCGGCCTAACTGTTGATTTGTACAGGGGTACGATTAGCTGTTTCTCCTTATATGTGATAGTTCTCCTAATTAGCCCTAGAATTTGATTACCTTTTAAAGCAGCAATCCAACACTTAACCTAGCTACAACTGAAATTAGAAAATCTAAAAGAACCTTTGAAAAAAATTGGCAGGTAATATAAAAAATGACAGCAAGAGTTTCTATGCTTATGTAGGGAGTAAACAGAAAGTTCGAGATAAGAATACTTTTGTGTCATCTGCAAATTTCAGTACTTTACTTGATATGTTCCAAATCATTTATATATGTTAAAAATAGTATAGGTCCTAATACATATCCCTGTGGTACCCCACTCAGAACAGATTTCCAGTTGGAAATCTCACCATCTACTATTACTCTGTGTGTGTGTAAGCCACTCTTCTATCCAGTTGATTACATCATTACCATGGGCTTTTAGTTTAAATAAAAAAATTTGATGTGGCACTTTATCAAAAACTTTCTGAAAATCTAAGTGATCCATCATCTACACACTTTGTAATTTCTTAAAAAAAAATTTAGATTGGTTAGACATGACCTTGCTTTTAGGAACCCATGTTGAAATGTATTTATTAATTAATTTTTTATAAGGAATCCTACCATGTGGTCTCTAACGTTTCTAATAATTAGCATATAACTGATGTTAAACTCACTGGTCTGTAATTTGTTCCTCGATCCCTAACAATATAATGTTTGCCTCTTCCCATTCTGAAGGAACTATTCTTTCTTCTAGTGACAAGTTAAACACTTTTGCAAGTGGTGTACTAATTTGCTATGCAATTTCCTTAAGCAGTTTTTGTGGTATCCCATCAATTCTAGGTGATTTATTAATTTTCATCTTCTTAATTTTCTTTGCTATAATTTCAGGAGTTACAAATATTATTATTAAAAATGTCTCTCGAAGTCGTGACAGCCAGCTTGCACGAGCAGCTGACTCTTACGCCCACTCTCACTGCTTCCTGCAGCAGCTGCTGCTGTGGCAGGCTGTTTATTGGATTGTCCGGTTGAAGTCAGACATGCCTGCAACATGTCTTCGATGTAGTTAATTGTTAACTATTGACTTGTTATAACCTGGTGCTCCCAGGATGCCAGTGATTTCTTCCCAGGCACTCACTAGAAATGCACTGACAATTGGATCACATGTGACCCAGATTTATCAGTAGCCCATCGGGCTCCTCTTGTCTCAATGTCTCTTAGCCCGACGGAAATTCTGGTAGCCACAGCCTACCAGGCTACCGCTATTTCGAACACCGAATCTGCTGCAGCCTGTCCGTTTGGAAATATGCGGACATTGCTTGTATTGCGAACGTCTCCTTGTCAAAGTGACGAGGCCGAAGAGGCGCCATCGGATGTCCATCGTATCTGTGCTTATTTGACGGCATCGACACCGTTCATACAACTTTACGTTTCTTATCCTCTGGGGTCAGCGAATCCTGATGAGTGAGTGGAGCTGCTTCTGATGGAAGGCATCTAGTTTTTCCATTTCCGACCCCTTCATGCCCCATGCACCCGCGTTGTGCAGTAACACTGGATGCACAAATGCGTTATATCAACGCAATTGGAGTTGCTTGCTGATGTGTTGTCTTCGTAGCCAAAGAGACCACCTCGAATGGAAAGCAGTGACTGCAAGCATTTTTTTAGCAAGACAGCTCCTCAACATCTACAAGCAGGGATCCAAGTTTCTTGGTCGTCCTCCATTCTTTGGTAACATGGTCGGCAGGGTTGAAAAAAATCTTAATTTTTTTAAATCAAAAATATCGGATTTAAAAAAAATGTAATCACATTTTTTTTTTAAATCTGGTATATAGACATTTATATAGATGTTTATATTCATAAACTCTTTCAAACGTGTTTTTTTCAAATCGATTTGGGTACTTGTCTTAACAAAGGGTACATGATTTTTGCTTATATAAAGACTTTAGACAATGTCCACAAGGCCTCACCCTCTGTAGTTGCATAATCTGTCTTGGAAAGGAAAGCATGCTGTGTGTTTGTGGCTGTAGCAGTGCTAATTATTGTTTGCTGAGAAGGTGGATTAGCACGTGTCCAGAGCTCTGTGTACTCTAAGGGTCTCCAACCAGACTGCAAACTGGTACAGTATTAGACAATTGTAGCCCAGACTGTCTCACTTGAGTCAACATACTGAATTGGTAACAACTAGCACAAGCTCTAAGTGGACTTCAACTCAGGGCTTCTGACTTGAAAAGATACTTCCTCTGGCTTCCTCTGTGTGGCTTCACTGCATTCAGAAATGGAATAGCTCAAACATACACAATGTCATCAAATATTTGACTATCTGGCTATCTGGTGTCAATACAGCTACACAAGTGTGTGCACATTGTGCTTTTGTATTAAAAAACATACAAAACTTTGTTGATCTCGAAGCTTGTAAACAATCATTTGTGTTAAATTCATATAAATCAGCGATTCTATTGGCTATTGCCTAATTATCGCTCATCAAATGTACCGCTGATAGCAGTGCCAGTGAGGAAAGCTGGACTCATGGCGAGTGTAGTCACATGTAACATAAATGTGTGATGTGGTTGGTCATGTTGTGTTAAAATGTTTGCCTGAGCAACATTAATAAAGTAGTTACGACATTTATAAACTTGTATTCCTTGTGATTGATTTGATAACGTTTGCGTCATTTGATAATGTTTGTGTTGTCTGAACAACACGGACCATGTCCATGGACATGGTCATTATTGTCATTGACAATAGTCATGACTACCTAGGTAATGCTCTTGTGTTCTTCAAAATGGATCACACTTGATGATTGGTAATTATAAGTTAAAATTTACGTTTTACAATACTTGTATGGCGTTCTTTGAACAGATGAACATCAGTTCTGTGCTCCACATTCTTGATAATGAAGATTTTACTCACATTTTACTACATTGGAATGAAAGCCTGTCATCTAATAATAGAACCATTTGATAAGGCATTATGAAGTCTTGATATTTGGTAAAAATTATTAATATTTTTTTAAGAACAACTTAATTTTGGGGAACCCAAATTGTTGTTCAGATGGCTCTTAAATGACTCCCCACAGTGGGAGAGGGGATACCCCCATACACTCCCCGCAGTGGGAGAGGGGATACCCCCATACACTCCTCATCATTACTTTTGGTAAGTAGTTTTGTCCAGTTTGCACAACACTTGATTGAAGTAACCCATGCTGTTGCTGCGGGCGTGAGTAAAGGGAAGGATTGGCAATATGTTGTTAACTGATGCCACACACACATATTTTTTATTCATTAGAAATCCGTGAGATTTGTTCTCCCATGTTGGAGACCAACAGATGTTTCCCGGCCATTCCGGGAGACTTAACATGTATGGGCGTTCAGTGAACATATAACTTTGGCATACGCTGAAAGTAGTTCCATTGATTCTACCCGATTAGTCACTAACAAGTTCATCTATGAATACCGACTGACTGGGAACAGTTTCTACAGTACATGGTCATGGTCTTGGTTCACAGGACAGCATAGTCAGGAAATGATATTTACGACTATCCACTTATCTTGCAACAGTTGTTGGCATCGATTCCATGACATGGTGTTAGTGACTTAAGGCCACATTTAGAGTTATTTTGATTTATCCTATCATTATTATAGGCTATAATTCTTATTAGTAGTTCCCGTTTTCTAGATTATAGCAACCCTAGTTGTATGCAATTTTACTGTATTTACAGCCTAACATGGACTTATCCTGGCTCTGTCACTCCACAAAGTGCGATACACTTGGGTACGCCAACGTTGCTTGACAAAAAATAAACATTGACCTATCCCTGCACCGTCCCGCCACCCTTACTGATCTCCCTGCTGGTAATTCGAGATGCACCCTCTTCCCACTTGGCGCGTACAGCCTTTTAGTCTCACCCTAAATTCATACGTTATTTTCATTTTGTGGGTACTAATTGTACTCCTTTTGTTATAACTTACAGTTTATAAGGTTGCTTTTTACTTACGGTTTGTTTTGGTCATTGTTGGCCACACTTTTAATCACTATTTTTTTATAGTTATCAATTCTAAGTTTTGTACGCAACAATCATGACGGATAACTCCGGGACGACATGCCATGAGCGGAAATGCCTGGTCTGCACTAGGGTGATGCGCAGTGGGGACAACTACCCAGGCATGTGTCACTCTTGTCACGGCTGTAGAGTCGACCATAAGTGCGACATTTGTTCTGAGTGGACTGATGAAGTCTGGACTAGCATCGTCGAGCACACGAAAGCCACAAGCTCCACTCTATCAATGTCAACAGACAGCCCTAGCCTTCTGACTGAGCCAGGTGGCTCGAGCAAACGGCCATGTTCTCGCTCTTCTAGCTTGTCATGTGGCAGTTTTCACGGATTCTTTCCACCTCCATCTCCAGAGAGATTCCGGGAAGGCAATCGGGATTTGGTGATGGCTGAGATTTTGCGTCTACTCCGCCATCAACAGAACCCACAACCAATCGTTATATCTCCCAGTTCCGTAAATGTACCCGGAACGGTCAATGCCATTGTATTAACTGCGGTCACAATAGCTAGACCCGGGTTTCGATGTCGGGCCCTTCGTCCCTCCATTCCCCGTGATGTCATAGCACCTATGGCTATGTTTAAAACCTGCGACGTAAGTAGTGCCCCCATTATGAGTGCTTCTGGAGGCCCAGCTATGGGCCACATACCCAGCACTCCAAGTGAATGGAACTCAGCTGGAGGGTTGGCTTCGACCGAACACCCGGTGCCGGAGGTAAATTCCCCTGAATACCACATTCGGCACTGGGCCGGACACCCAGAGCCGGAGATCATTTCCTCGGAATACTGCGTTCATTGCCGGACAAGTCGGCTCTGTTCCAGCCAAAGCAGTTAATTATAATTTTGGTACCCGGACCCAACAAGGAAACTGGGCATGTAACCCATTCCCACATGTCGCTACTACTGTGAATGGCGCTCGTTCCATCAGCAGTTACAGCTCCGGAAAACATGGCCAGATGTTTCCTTCTGCATCGACAGGCTCGGCCAGAAACCTAGCCGATGTTTGTATTTTGGTGCCGTTTTCGGGTCGCAAAATACCAGAGGCCACACTCTTCTGTCTGTTCTTAGTTGGGAGACGAAAATTAGTCGGCGTACTCAGAAAACCAAAAATCCGGCAATGGAACACCACCTGTTGCTATACAGCCGTTCGAAAAGACGATGTCACCCTTGGACAGGGTTAACCTGGCCCGTGCTTTTCTAGCCGACGATATTCCAGCTATTGATAATATATCAAACGACGAACTGCACTTGTCGTCACTGGCACAATCTGATTATATGCTTAATGCACAGGTTCCCATGCACAGGTTCCCATTTTCAGCGGCAATGCAAATCATTTTCGTAAAATCCATCGTGATTTACAACCCACTACGGTGGGTATATTGCAACATTTTGCGACAGTCCCTCGCTCTAAGGAGGCCGTTTACAACCCCTTAGAACTGCCGTCAGGAAACTTCTCCTTTTCTAAGGATCCTCTGGTCATTGACCGAGGATACAGCTAGGCCCGATGGTGTTGCACTGGATTACTCTATGGTGTTCAACATATTGCAGCACCAACGGAACCAGGCTCTGCGGGATGTCTCTCCTCTTTTATCACAGGATGAAAAGGAGAGTCTACGTACCGCTCCATTCATGTCTTTGTTACTTTTTGACGATCTCCCGACAAAGCTGGATTTGCTCGAAAAGGTGGTTGGTAGGCAGAGAGAAAACGCCTTGTATCGTGCCTCTGCATCTTTTCCAGTGTCTAGACACTCACGACCTTCTCCAAGTTCTCATTGGACGGCTCCGACAAGAACTGCCTTCCGACAACAGCTTCTTATGCTTTCTCCCTCTTCACGTCCTCGGCCCTTTCTGTCCACCAGAGGACGTGGTTCAGGGCATTTCTTTCATGGTCAAGGAGGAAGGACGCATACATTTTGACTGCCAATGTCACGCTCCTCTGTCACCGAGCGGCCCAACTATCGCACACCCATCCACTTTAGGTTCTCCAGGGATACTCCCTCGGGCGGTTGTACTCCCCCTTTACTTTCAGAAAAAGTGGGAGCTCAACTGTCCCGGTTCTGCGATGTCTGGAGATGAAAGCGATGCAGCGGATGGGTGTGCAAGGTCATGGAAACCGACTTCTGTCTACGTTTTAGGGAGTGTCCTCCCAGGACATGTACCCCTTCACCATTTGTAGACAGGGGCCCCCTCCTGAAGAGGAAGGCACTCTCAGCCTTAGTCCACAAAATGTGGAGAAACAAGGCATCCGACTCATCTTTTTTTACAATATTAACCAAGTTTATGGTAGAGATCAAGGTTCTGGTGCATGGAATGGGCATCAATCTATGTTAGTACATGGACGACTGGCTGATATACAGTGTACTCGACATCTCAAGATCAATGCCTCCGAGACACAGTCCGAGTTCTCTCTGTCACATGATGGGACTTCATTCACCGGATGCAACTGCCGAGCCAAATGCGACATCTGTGATGCATCACGAGGATTCTTGAACACCACCATGTACTGAGAGTTCAGACTAATGGTACGACTCTCCTTGTTTTTAGGGAGCAGGTTCTGTACAAGATACAGCATGGACATGTTCCTGTGATGACTTTGTTACTGAACAAGGTCGTGACCCGTTCGTTCGTTTCCGCCATAAGATCGTCTATGATGACGAGGTTCCTTGTTGCCGAATCGAACATGCTCGCACTCAGCAACCCTTCCTCGAACCGCACGTCGACTTAATCCATCGTCGCATAACCTGATTGCCATGCTCGTATGTGGCAGATCCTGTTAGGTTTGTTTGCGGCAACAGAGAAATTAGTTCCTCTGGGTCGCCTTCACACCCACGAAGCCCAGCATTGCATCACGCAGCACTGGGATTTCAATTCGACAACAAGCAACATGTGGATCCCCATGTCCCCTGCAGCAGACGACAATCTACAATGGTGGATGTCGGGACACAATGTTCTGATTGGAGCTCGGGTAATCCTCAAGGATCCATATGCATATTTTTTCATGGATGCATCGAACATAGGTTGGGGTGCGCATTGAAACTCTGACAGTTTCCGGTGTTTGATCGATGACCGAGAAAGCACTTCCCATCAGTGTGCTAGAGTTAGAGGCCATACACCTAACAGTGCTTCACTGGCTGAAGCAGCTCACAGGCCTAACAGTTCTTGTTACGTCGGACAACTCCATGGTAGTATCTTACATCAACAAGCAGGGCGGGACACGGTCAATATCGCTGTGCAGACAGACCAAGAGGTTACTTTTCATGTGCCAGAACAGCAAGATAGTGCTACGAGGATGTCACATTCCCGAATGTCCTGTCTCGCCCAACTCAGATGTCAGGTACAGAGTGGTCCCTACACCCTTCTGTCTTCCAAACAGTCATACGGGAGTGGGGAATTCCATTGCTGGATTTATTCACAACAAGGTGGAACCACAAACATCCAAATGTCCTGGATTCGTCAGCCATGGCAGTGGATACCCTATCAATGAGCTGGAAGGCAATGTAGGCACATGCTTATCCACCTGCCGCTCTGTTACCACAAGTTCTAGAGAAGGTCCAATGAGACGGATGTGAACTGATCCTCATTACCCTTTGCTGGCCACACGCGATCTGGTTTCCACTTCTAGGGATGTTGGTGGATTCCCCTTTACAAATCCCCAAAATCCATCGAGATCCTTCAAATCTACGGCTATACGCGTGGAAGGTATCCATGACGCTCTTTGTAGCAGGGGCTTTTCGGTCGATGTTGCTTCACGCATCACTAGATCTCAGTGAGAGTCTACTCAACGAGTCCAGGTGGATGATATTCTCTACTTGGTGAATCACACAATAGGTTAATCCACTCTCGGCTGCTGAGAATGTAGTCTCAGATTTTCACCTTCACACAGAAAAGCATTTGGCAATTTCGACCATTGAAGGGTATCAAATGGCAATCCCCAGCACTCTTCGTGCCACTTCTGATGTTGAGGTGAAATCCATCATTGAAATCTATACTATGAAACATCGAACTGGAACAAGGACTATGTCAACGCCCTTTCCCAGAGTTGAGTCTGGCCTTGGTTTTATCAGCTTTAACCAAGCATCCATTTGAGCCATTGAGCAAAGCATCCGACAAACTGGTAACATGGAAGACAGTTTTTCTAATTGCCCTTGCCTCAGGCAAATGGAGGGGCGAAATTCACTCTTTTGAACATGCCTGTCTCCTGCTGGACAGAGGTTACAGAGTGGGTCTGTCTTTTATGTCAAAGACACAAGTGTTGGTTAAAGGCCCCAAATGTGTTCCTTCATGCACTATTTGAGCGACGGCGTGGCCGAAGACAGACTCCTGGGCCCTGTCCGAGCTTTGCGATTCTACCTGGAAAGATCTATGTCACGGAGGGAGAACAAACGCCTCCTCTTGAACAGTATCTAGTTGGATCCGCAAAGCCATTGAATGTTATGCACAGTCATCTTCTACACTGCGGTCACTGGGTCGGAGGTGTCCGGTACACCATGGACGATTAAACAATTTCTCCTACTATACTGTTCGAGCACGTCGATCTCATTGGACAGTTTCACTTTTTCCGTTACCAGCTGGGATATGCGAGCGGCTGTCTTGGCAGCTTCGTCAGCAGCTAGTGATATGTCCATCTGGGAAGATTTGTACAGTTCTTGCTTCATGTTTCCGATTAGGTCTGAATCCAGAATGGAGTTGACGATTTTTTGGATAAAGTTTGTATTGTCAATAAGTCTTGCAATGATTGCCTGACTAATTGATTCGACGACAGTGGCGATGATTGGGTCGTTGTTCTCAATCAGCGCAATGATTGCGCTGCGCATGTCTCCGTTCAGTGTTTCGCTGATTGTTTTTGAAGCGCTGGCGTTTCCCTTACATTGACCTTTAGGCATGATCACTATACGATTGTGCTTCTAGACACAACATGAAAGGCTTTTCTTGCTGTGCAATGATCATTACTGTATTTAAAAACGCAATTGGTATTAAAATAGCCCCGTAAATCTGGACAAAGTCCATTAAGAGATACTTAAAATACATATAAAAATATAACACAATCTGATGATAATATGAATAAAACTAATTACCTAAGAACATGACATGTCACATATGGCAAAAATGCAAATTATACTGAGACATACATAATTACATGCAATGAAGCACGCACACATCCACGCACAATTAAAACAGAAATACTTAATTGTACTGTTTTATTTCAATCAGCAGCGCCCCCGCACAGAGTTTTGGTGAAACTGAACGATGCCTTGTCATATGCATCGATTTTACGGTAGCTTTGCCGCTACGCGTAGGCGTCGTAGGAGAGGGCAATATTTTGGTTTAATTCTTTTGTAAATTTTGATCGTTTTGAGAAAGTAAATGTACTTTTTTGGCCACGAAAGTAAAAGCTCGTCGAGGGCGATCTTTTACTTTCTGACCTAACCATGAGAATACACACAGGCATCAATCAAGCTCAAAGAAGGGGGTCAGCTTTGCGCACTGCTAGATTTGCGAAATTGACTTTTCAATATCGCATGGTGGCAGGTACTGACTATTCTAATTCTAGTGTGTTGTAGTGACTGTCCAACTAAGTCTAAGACTAACTCACTAAGTCAGTGTTTTTAGTAGCGAGTTGATACGAAACTGCTGGGGTAGGCTAATATGTACTAGAGTAGACTAGACGACGACTAGACAACTAGCGTTAGATAGTGTATCGTAATGACAGAACCCGTTCATCTCGACCCATGTCGATCTCGGCCAACCTATTTAATTGTTAATCGGGAATCAGTTAGTTGTGTTGGGTGTAAAAAAATATGTATGTGTAAATAAATTAAAATGCTACGTGGATGTTTTGTTAAACCGTTTTTACTACCATGTACGTTGATCTATGTGTATGTATGTATGTATGTATGTATGTATGTATGCATGCATGCATGCATGCATGCATGTGTATCATCATTATTATATATGTCTAATTTTTACATAGATGTTTTGATCACGTTGATCTCAGCCCACCAATTTAAGACTAGCTGTTAGCGCTGCTACCATGTCTATGCTACGCAATTTACATTCCTATTGTGTAATGTTTATTTGCTGAGAATGCAATAATCACAATGTAATAATACCAAATGGTTTATTATACATAAAAACATTACAAAATCTCAGTTGGACATCCATTCAACATATTACAATAAATTATAAAATGCTGACCAATTTAATATATATTTCTTTTACCAGAAAGGCTACTCTGGTACTCACAATAATTTTAAAGACTACATTACTAGCACCCTATGAAAAAAACTGCTACAATCCTTTCAATAGTTTAGCAGCATTATTGAAATTATGCATGCAATATGTATAATTGGTATATACTATAAAAATAACGCTACAATAAAAGGCGTGGAGCAAATTATAAAATGCTGTCAAATGTTGCCAAACTAGCATTACATCATATCCAATATATCCCATGTAAAAAGTTCAGTTCATGTTCCTACAGTTCAGTCTGAGGGATGACTATACCTTAACCGTTGGCCCGTGCAGTCGTGAACACGCTCGCAGAAGTTGCAAAGCAGAGCGGTCGCCATTCTCGTATTCATCCCAGTATGCAAAGATCTTGTGGTGGAGATTCACGAATGTCTTCTTCTGATACCACTGCAACTTTCCCTCCGACATGAGATGCACTTGTATCGGGATCATGCTGGATTCGTTGTGCAGCAGCGACACCAACATGTATAAATTCATCTGGGCACAACCACTGGCGGTTAATCGGTTGTGCCAACCCTCAAGGTCGTTGTTCGTGCGCACGGACTGGTAGTAGACACTCCAAGCAGCTGGTGGGCAGATGTCGCTCATGATCAACGTGCGGTTGATATATTGCAGAAGTGGTGTCAATGCATCTGTGGTGGCTTCTTCTTGTAATCGTCGGAAGATGTGGGGGCGATGTGTTGTGCTGGGATGAAGCAGAGTGCCATAATCTTGCAGATACTTGAAGGTGCTGTCATCTGTGGTGAATGCGGCTTGGAGGCCGCACTCTTGTATATGTCACCACATGGCCTGTGTGAAGTGGAAGGCACAGACCTTCAATTCTACATATGGGAAGACGATGTATGCTGCGCACCACGTGGCATCTTCAAAATCAAGCATTATGCGCTCGACCTGGCGACGGGGAAGCATGGCACACAGTTGACGAAAGTAGTCGGTCTTTCTACGTTGAGACATCATGCACATAACCAGTGGCAGTTGTTTTGTGCAGCCTTCATGCCGAACAAAAGCATTAACCGTAAACAACTGGTAGAACAGCTGCCATACATGACGTGAAACGTGGCATCGACGTACCAAGTCTTGGCGTTTGACATCAGATCGAGCTGGACGTCGGAGGCAAAGAGAAGGTGGCGAGCCCCTTCAACGCGAATGTCCCAACGAAGAAAGTTGTCGGGAATATGGTCCATATTTAGTTGGAAATCTAGGTCCTGAGGGCGCTGCGGATGATTCCGACGACGGTGGTAGTTGGCGTTGGCCGCCAATCGGGTGATGTTGGGCAGGGCAGGGCATGGTTTGTTGTCTGGAACGAATTCGGCGATCATTCCACCAACAATCTCCCCAGCTGATTTGAATGGATGTGCGTTAGCTTTGCTCTTGCATTCGTGTGTAATCGATGCGATAATGGCAGCACCGAGATTCGGTTGGTGGATGTGTTCCCTGGGTCCAGGCAAGAACACACCCTCTTCCTGGCGAATAGTGGCTGTACAGTTCACAGTCTTGGACCTCAAGGAACACCGCCAGGTGGTGCAGTGTCCGTTGCACCGCTTTACGGTGTACGAGTAGCCAATGGAGTCGAATAACTTGTTCATCCCTCTAATTGAAGTTTCTTTAATGATCTTATACGTGTCAACGTGTGCCATGGCAGTTACATCTTGTGGGTCGGGGTCGGCAATTGATGACTCATAGAGGTCATATATAATATAATACTAACACCCTATGAAAAAAACTGCTACAATCCTTTCAATAGTTTAGCAGCATTATTGAAATTATGCATGCAATATGTATAATTGGTATATACTATAAAAATAACGCTACAATAAAAGGCGTGGAGCAAATTATAAAATGCTGTCAAACGTTGCCAAACTAGCATTACATCATATCCAATATATCCCATGTAAAAAGTTCAGTTCTTGTTCCTACAGTTCAGTCTGAGGGATGACTATGCCTTAACCGTTGGCCTGTGCAGTCGTGAACAGGCTCGCAGAAGTTGCAAAGCAGAGCGGTCGCCATTCTCGTATTCATCCCAGTATGCAAAGATCTTGTGGTGGAGATTCACGAATGTCTTCTTCTGATACCACTGCAACTTTCCCTCCGACATGAGATGCACTTGTATCGGGATCATGCTGGATTCGTTGTGCAGCAGCGACACCAACATGTATAAATTCATCTGGGCACAACCACTGGCGGTTAATCGGTTGTGCCAACCCTCAAGGTCGTTGTTCGTGCGCACGGACTGGTAGTAGACACTCCAAGCAGCTGGTGGGCAGATGTCGCTCATGATCAAAGTGCGGTTGATATATTGCAGAAGTGGTGTCAATGCGTCTGTGGTGGCTTCTTCTTGTAATCGTCGGAAGATGTGGGGGCGATGTGTTGTGCTGGGATGAAGCAGAGTGCCATAATCTTGCAGATACTTGAAGGTGCTGTCATCTGTGGTGAATGCGGCTTGGAGGCCGCACTCTTGTATATGTCACCACATGGCCTGTGTGAAGTGGAAGGAACAGACCTTCAATTCTACATATGGGAAGACGATGTATGCTGCGCACCACGTGGCATCTTCAAAATCAAGCATTATGCGCTCGACCTGGCGACGGGGAAGCATGGCACACAGTTGACGAAAGTAGTCGGTCTTTCTACGTTGAGACATCATGCACATAACCAGTGGCAGTTGTTTTGTGCAGCCTTCATGCCGAACAAAAGCATTAACCGTAAACAACTGGTAGAACAGCTGCCATACATGACGTGAAACGTGGCATCGACGTACCAAGTCTTGGCATTTGACATCAGATCGAGCTGGACGTCGGAGGCAAAGAGAAGGTGGCGAGCCCCTTCAACGGGAATGTCCCAACGAAGAAAGTTGTCGGGAATATGGTCCATATTTAGTTGGAAATCTAGGTCCTGAGGGCGCTGCGGATGATTCCGACGACGGTGGTAGTTGGCGTTGCCCGCCAATCGGGTGATGTTGGGCAGGGCAGGGCATGGTTTGTTGTCTGGAACGAATTCGGCGATCATTCCACCAACAATCTCCCCAGCTGACTTGAATGGATGTGCGTTAGCTTTGCTCTTGCATTCGTGTGTAATCGATGCGATAATGGCAGCACCGAGATTCGGTTGGTGGATGTGTTCCCTGGGTCCAGGCAAGAACACACCCTCTTCCTGGCGAACAGTGGCTGTACAGTTCACAGTCTTGGACCTCAAGGAACACCGCCAGGTGGTGCAGTGTCCGTTGCGCCGCTTTACGGTGTACGAGTAGCCAATGGAGTCGAATAACTTGTTCATCCCTCTAATTGAAGTTTCTTTAATGATCTTATACGTGTCAACGTGTGCCACGGCAGTTACATCTTGTGGGTCGGGGTCGGCAATTGATGACTCATAGAGGTCGTATATAATTGCCGTCCATTGGTACGGACGCGGCGGAACGATCCCCTGGTGGTGGAGTGGCGAATGGCACGGTGTACGTAACATTGAATTGGAGTTGGCGACCATGGAAGAGTTGGCGACCTGGGTGGAGTTGGTGATCTGAGTGGTGGCGTTGAAGGGCGTTTATTCGGCGAGGACGGAGCTTCAACCAACGTGGATGAAATCTCGGGTGACGCTGCTTTGCACGGTTGACATCGCCAGTGATGAAATAAAAAATATTTATGTATAAGTGCGTGCGTGCATGTGTACCCAGTAAAATCGTGGAAAATGGCTAACCAATATTTCAGTGCATGCGATAAATATCAGTTGTTAGCAGATGGATGGACGCTATGCAAATGAGTAGAGTAATTACTATGTTACTGTTCTAATAATTATTTTCAAAAATGCACAGTTTTTATAAGGCAATAAGCAATGCCATTCACTCAGTATTACCTTCAACCATCAGCTGGTATGTTGTGGCGTCTATTGCGGCTCTATGACCTGATTGGCTGCTAGGTATACATCTAATTAATGCACCGCACTTCGGCGCAGAGCACAACGGCACAATGATCTTGGCTCAAACAATTGTGTACAGATTATTTCCTCAGTTAAATCAAATACAGAGCAATGACAGTGATAAGCGATTATTGTATTTTGAATAAAATGGAGCCACATGCATATGGTCTTTGATCTGTACAGTGTTTTTCGTCAGATCATTTTGAATGTGAAGCATGGTGTGTTATTCACACCTGCTCACTAAACAAAACAGACAAAGCATTGCACTTAGGAAGGATCTAGTTATTGTGGCGTCCCTTTGATGACAAGTACAGGAATAACAAACCCTTAAAGTGAATGGTAATCCATTACTAGTTAGAACTGAGTAGATCTTGCTTGTCACCAATCCGGAATAACATTGGCCGAATTCGGTTCGATATCATTACATTTTACTTTTTTATTCTGCAAAATTACATCGCCACCACTTGCCGTATTTTACGCGCACTGGTTGCATTAATTAAACATAAAATTTTATGTATAATTAATTTCTCTAATTACTTTAACTTTATTAAGTTATTAAAGTAAACTGTTTTGTCTCTGTTTTTGATACAATTTTACCAGTAAAAACTTACATAAGCCAGTCTACCAGAATCTGCCAGGAAAGTTATTTAAATTGTTTTTATAGTCATTGGCATTATAACTACCATTATTTATTCATTACATTGATTGTTATTGCAAGTGTTTACGTAACGTTGTAAAATGCCGTCAGCTGCCACTGCATCTAAATGGCAACTTGTCGTGGATCCGGGACAGTCGTAGCTTGTAATTGAAACGAAGAATGCCCAAGTTGTCAAGGTGACATGCAAGCTGTGCCAGAAATGGCAAGACAAGATTCGCCACTGCCGAAATTATAACGACGCATTGGTGGAACGGTGCTTCTCGGTGAAGAAAATCAAGACAGACTGGCGGGCTTCTCTGGATACATCAACACTGGACATGCTGATCCGCATCAAGAAGATGGGCCCAGCTGTTGATGTCTTCACATCCACCAGTGCAGTCGACGTCTTCTTCGCAAAGAAACAACCAGCTGAGGGAGACGCTGCAGAGCGAATGTATAAAAGTGCAAAATCATGAAATGGTGTTGTTTTCACAACTCCCCAAATCTAAACTGCTATACAACGCAAAATTCGTGTTTGCTACAATTGCTATGCAATTTTTTAGATTTATTTCGTGCCCTGAACAAGTCACCTAGATGCTGTTGAACCATGTAATGTAAACAAAGACAAGCAGGAGAATCTTAAACTCTATCCTGCAGTGAATGTGTAACTAGTGTAAATCCCAGAGAACTGATGTTATATGTTCTATACGCGATGGTAATCCTTGCTGCCATCTTTTGCACACATTGTAGTTTATGACCAGCGAGCAGGGTATCTCCATAATCTAATTTAGAAATAACAACTGCATTCACATGATTTTCCATGTTCATGGTACAGGCATATACAATTCCACGGTTCTTCGCCACTGGTATTGGAAACACCAAGCAGCTACCAATGGTATCCTGGATGTTGTTTGCCACCAACAAACTTCTGCTTCAAGCCAAACATGTATCATTGTCAGACGCGCTGAAGTGAATTGGCATGATTGCTGTTGTTGATTGCAGGAACTGGATTCAATAGTTAGCCAGATGATGACAGTTGCAGAGTACTTGGGTTGGGATGTGACACAACTCAAACCAGTAAGTTGTCTTATTAATATTGTGGTAATTAAACTCTAATTTTCCATGTATAATATGCCCCAAGTATAATACGAACCCTGACTTTTTGGCTCAAATCTGACAGAATTTCTATGTTACCATATATAATATGCACCCCAATCCCCAGTACCCCTTAGCCTGTTTGTATCACCTTGGTGTTTGTTGACTAGATCCTACAAGATATGATGGTAGAGATTGACTACGATGCGGATGGTGCAGTATCATTGGAAGAGTGGAAGAAGGGTGGACTTACAACAATCCCACTGCTAGTCCTGCTGGGCCTTGACTCGGTATGTCTCCTGATGTGTTTTTAATTGATCTTTCCATACTCGTGTGTGTATGTGCTTGTATGTGTGTATGTGTGCATGCATGTGTATTAAATGTATTTAAAAAATGCTGTCACTATTGATAACAAAAGAAAATATCAAACTGCAAAATGAAAGCTCTAATAACTTATAGTGCTTCAGACTACAACATAATAACAGCTCTAGTGTAACTTATAGTGCTGCAGACTACAACAGAATGAAGCACTTTAAGTTGCACTAGAGCTGTCATTCTGTTGTAGTCTGAAACACTATAGATTACACTAGAGTTGCCATTCTGTTGTAGATTGAATCACTATAAGTTACACTAGAGTTGTCATTCTGTTGTAGTCTGAAACACTATAGGTTACACTAGAGTTGTCATTATGTTGTAGATTGAATCACTAATAAGTTACACTAGAGTTGTCATTCTGTTGTAGATTGAATCACTATAAGTTACACTGGAGCTGTCATTCTGTTGTAGTCTGAAGCACTATAAGTTATTAGAGCTCTCATTCTGTTTCAGTCTGATATTCTCATTTGTCATCACCAGTGACAGCATTTTTTTACTTAATACATTTTGTATATATATTCTGGCAACATAAACATGTCATAATTGCTGGTAAATATATAACCTGTTTGTACAGAGACTAAATACAATACATAGCTGAGATATTGGAGGACACTTGAATAAGGGGAAACTAGGCCTAGTTGTGGGGCAGTACCATATGGTTTAAATGGGCAAGGGCTCTTTATTGTGCAGAGTTGTTTTTTATATCCTATTTCGTTTTATATATACTTGTTTATTATATTTTTATTAACTGATATATATTTTTAATGCACATTTGTGCATGCGTGCGTGTGTACAAGCATGTGCATGTTTGTGGTTTTTTAGACCTTAGATAAAGGTATTCGTAGCCATTTTATGCATGTAGACTAATATAGTTGTGTCTTGGTTAATATCAGTTTAACTGTACTGATGCTGTATTTGCAACACCGTTGTTTTATATGTAGGATGTAAAAGATGATGGAACTCACTGTTGGCGTCTAAAACACTTCAACAAGCCAGCCTACTGCAATCTCTGCCTCAACCTACTCGTGGGACTTGGCAAACAGGGTCTCTGTTGCACGTGTGAGTTGCATATATTATACTGCCAACACAAGCTTATCAAATTAACATGCTTAGCATAAGACATGATTGAAATTATTTTTGGTATAACCATTTTTATTCTTTCCCATATATCTAATTAGATGTTCTAATATGTTACATACGGCTAATGTTAAACTCTTTGGTCTTTAATTCACTAACTTGTTTCCCAAACCCTTTTTAATAAGGGTGTAATGCTTTCTTCTTTCTATTCTAGCAGCACTATTCCTTTTCAATAAAAAAGCTGTGGCCAGTGGTATTGTAGTGCTACTGTTTCCTTTAGTAGTTTTGTGGAATTCTGTCCGTGATTTAGAATGCTGATTGTTTGTCTCCCTTACCACTGCTAATTTGCTAAACAGTTTTAAATATGTGGTAACCACAAATGGTTGACCAAAATGTGTATATTTGTTTCCAACTCAGAGTGACAGACACAACACCGACATTTGCATGCTTTTGTTTACAACATGGTGTTGTGTGGTGCCATTTGGTAGAACAGTAAAAAGTGATGCCACCATCTAGTGGAGCAAAAAGGGGTGCCACCTGGCAGAAATAATTTCATCATAGTTTTTAGAAACAGAGTTTGGTGTGCGCTAATTAGAATACAATTTGTGACATTTTTTATTGTCTTAAAAAATTGTCAAGCATACCATAGGTTGAATATGTTACTTCATTCATTCAGTCATATTCTCTTGTGAGGTAGCAGAATTGATTCAGCCGCGTCATGGGCGCTTCTGCAGTGGGTCATGAGAGATGGAGTCCACAGCAGGTTACACATTTACCCCCTGTGAGGGATCTTTTACTTCCCCTGGCATAGACACCAGATAGAAGGGACCAACAGCTTTTACTGTCTCTTCTGAAAGACACAGGCAAAATGAGGTGAACGAAATTGCCTAAGTTTAGAAATGGCAGCAGGTGGTTTTGAACCATGGTCGCCTCGACCAAAACTGAGACGCCCAGCACATGATCACCGTGCCCCACTACTAATATAGGTATTCGTACATGAACAAAATATAGAGTCCTTGACCCCAAAAGACCGAGATCATGTTCCTAAAACATTTTTTACGTACCCTGTAAATAATAATAAAATACATACATCTAAAAAACATGAATACACAAGGCTGTTGTAGCCTCTATAGTACTGAATACATTTAAAAAATAAGTATATACAATGATCAGCAGAATGACCCTTCTTGAATGCAAACTGATTGTCAATTGTGCCCAGGTATGATTCCATTAGTTCAAGCAATATAATTAAAAAAATCTTGGAAGCAACTGTAACCAATGCAATGGGCCTGTAGTTATTAAAATCGCTAGTGTCACCAGATTTGTTTTTGATCAAGGGAATAATAATCGTTTTCATAAAATCATCTGGGCCCGTATACTTGAAGAAATTTCATCGTACATAAGAATTTGTGCAAATATGGCGGATAAGTTTGTGTTCTTGAATAACTTGCGAATTTGCCAGCTACGAAAATCACAACTTACAAAATTCTCGCGAGGTTTCGTCCGCGTTGCAACAGTTATAGTAACTAAAATTTAGTTCCGTTTAAGCAATGTTTTGCTATTTTCCATCTCCATGCGTGTTTATGTTGATGAATGACAAGACATCAAAATGGATAAACATTCAAGAAAAACCGGTGAGTTGTCAATATAGCAATATGCAAAGCATAATATAGCAATGACATTTGAAAATAATAATGTATAGGTAATAAACGTAATCAGAAAGTTGTTGACAAGAAGTATTTGTATTCCATTTTGACTAGTGTACTCTCGAAACCGACGCTGTCTCAGACTGTATTACAGTAACTTGAGTCTTGAGTAAGACTAAGTTGTGTAAGTGCTCCTTCGTTGTGGCTTTGTCTTTTCGAAAGAATCAAAGTCGAGAACATGGACATCGTTATATTGGCCAGTTGTTATGCATTATTTGTCAGGAATAATGTGTTCACATGTGGATTTAACAACAAGCTTGCCAAATAAAGAAAAAAGGAAACCATTGTCTTATTGTAATATTGAGTGTTCAGCATAAGTTATATTTTTATTCATCTGTGAATATGTCTGTGAGTCTATATGTATGAATAATTTTAAGGTAATACATAATACACACAATAATAATGTAAATATAACATGCACACACGCACGTACGCATGCACGCACCTCTAATAATATAAATGTATACACATTATGATTAGTATTTGTGATCATGTGTTACATGGAATAACCTGTTTAAGATCTCTTATTTAATTACAGCACTGACCCAACACTGTTAACCTCTCCGACCAAAGAAATAACAACACAAAGTAAATTATATGACATGGTCATGTTATGTATGATAAAATGTACACTGTATACTATAACACGTGCAACTATGTAATTATGATTAGCAAAGATATGTACATACTATTGATTTTACACATACTAGTAGATCACTGATGATACAATACCATTATAATTATATTTCAATCCCACAATTGCCACGGTTTTGCAGTTAATTATTACAAACTAGTCTATGCAAATAAAGATGGTATACCTTAAATGAATATAATGAAGAGTGTCTACCCATGCAGACAAATAATGCTGTATACCACACGACTGATGTTTGTCTTATATTGTGGTAACATTTAAAGGCTAGTGACTGTTACTACGTGTAGGTTATAAAAGATATGTACAAAAGCTGTTACATGAGTATGTATTACATGTATACACAACATGATTATCTATGTGTGTCACTGGTAGTATAGTAAAAACTATGTATCAAGTATGGCTTTAATTTGCAAATTAAATATCAATGATCTATAGTGCAACATCACAGCCTACATATGTACTGTGGAGTCTCGTTTATCCGTTCTTCGATAATCCGGATGTTCCGCGATCCGCACATTTTTGTGTGGGAACCATCTCGACACCATGTTAATTGCTCCGTTAATCCGGTTATTCATGTTTCCGGCTCCGCACACTGTTTTTGGGAACCAACCAGCCATATAACACTGTATTCTGATTCAGATAACCGGTCGGTCGGTCGATCTCTGATTAGAAAATCAGCCGAGCGGAGCCAATCATCGCAGCAGCCGCCCGGTTGTGAGCAAATCAAGTGGTCAGTTGCAAAGGCATCACATTGGCTTCAAACGTTAGTGCGAAGCCGACTGGGCAATTAGCAGTCAATGTTTGCTTTAACTTCACATCGACATTATTTGAACTTTGTCCATGTGCCTCTCATTTTATAGAGATAATAAAATTACTGCTACTCCCGTGGTTGGCTGGCGAGGTTTAAATCTAGACGTGGCATCTCTAGTCATAGATTCCATATAGAAAGCGACAGCGCTGACGTAACCAAGGTTGCCACCGGTCGTCAACAACTGAAACAACTTCTCAACGGTTACGACCCAACTGACATTTACAACTTCGATGAGACCAGGTTGTTCTACAAGCTTGGACCTAACAGGACACTTGCAATTGGTCCTGTCAGTGGCACCAAGGCTTCAAAAGAACCAATAACCGTCGGCCTTGCTACGAACGCTACTGGCACGCACAAACTCAAGCCAGTCACACATCCAACCTATGGACGGCGGCATCATCCATTATTTCAAGGCACACTACCGCCGCTATCTGACCTGCCACTACTTGGAATGCACATTGTTTTATTCTTTCTCAATGGGGTACATTGTTTCATTAATCCGCATGAGTAATTTATCCGGTCAACATCACTGGGAACCAAAGTGTGCGGATAAACGAGACTCCACTGTATTTTCAGAAGGAAACTTGACAAAAAAGAAGAACTGCTGCATCTTGAAATTAAAGATGCAAATTGCGACTACTGCAGCACCAAGACGACAATTTAGTGGCTGAAAAAGCTTATAATCTCACAATTCCATGAACAGTCTGCGTATAAAGATGTCTTCCATTATATATCGGCCAATGTAATGCTGAGCGACATGCTATATTAGGGGCGTAAAAGTATGAGGATCCTTGATAAGTTCAAACGAATTTTTAGTCTACAGTTAATGATTTTCTTTCGAGGTAATAACTTTAAAAACAACCGCTAAATAGAACACAGCAAGGAATTATAAAAAATTGTTTTTGTAAGTAAAATTTTGTGGATTTTTTACATACATTAATCATTCGAACACACAAAAGTCAGCAATGCCATGGGCAATTATAGGTGGGAGGTAAGATTGATGGGAGGTGGATTCTGTCAATTGGTGGGAGGTTGGTTCCCCAAAACAGGTGAGAGATGGGAAGTTGAAACCCTTGCCACACCCCCTCAACATAGTGGAATTGTGTAATAGAAATCGCGGTTCAAGTATATTGAACCATTTCAGTACTACAGCCCTGATCCACTGTGACCACTGAATACTGCATTCCCAGTGAATATGCAAGAAAATCGACTGCATCACTTCAAGTCAAGATTTCAGCAACAAAAATGCATTTTATGAATAGGAATATTATATATAATATTTTTTTATATCCTGAAAGTATGATAATCAGCGAGTAAAATGAGCCATATCATTTTACATTTTGTCATCATGGTAACCAGCAATCCAAGATGGCCACCACGATTTCAAAGTTTTTGCAGTTGCTGAACGCAGTTGTATGCCAATGTACATACAGTGTATTTAATGTAAACTACTCATGTTGATTATGCTACAGGAGTGTACTTTGATATAAAATACAATATAAAGTACATTTTGTGGAGTATGAGAAAGTAAAAAACAAGTTATTTATCTGTATTTTAAACATATATGACAGAAGTGTTCATTTGTATATTTGCTAATACATTCATCGCTACTGTACTGGACCGGTTCCAATCAAATTTTGCATTTTGACGGATTCATAGACACCATTTTCTTCTAACAAAAATTAAACTACGCATCATCCACCATTGATAGTACAGTGCGCAGCTCATCCTCAGCGTTTACACCATCACATTCATCATCACTGACTTTTGAGTAACCATCGAAAATACTCTCGCTGTCAGTATCCATTTTGCCTCCGGCTCTGTCGCTAAGTTCGCCAACATCAATGTTGTTTCGATCGTCAACATCCGACAAAGATTCATCGTTAAAACTATCAAATAATCCGTCCAAAACATACAGTGGTAAATTGTCAGTTGACCAGTATTCCGGCCTGTTGTACTGTAGCATCACACACCGCGAGGCCGGAATACCGGAATATTATAACATGTATTCAATTTATAAATCAATGCAGTCAATTAATAATCGGTCCTGTTTGTTGACTTTTTTATTATTTGTTGCGACACTATGGCTATGCATTGGTAAGGCTTGGTCCTGGGTGCCATTTACAAAAGATGCAAATGCATGTATAACGTACAGTAAAACTTGACAGAATGTTTAATTGATACTTACCTGGATGTCGTTGAGACCCACAAATACATTTTTACGATGTTGTAACACTTGGTTGTGGGGAAATCGCCATCTGAATACATGGCACAGAACTTACGAAAAAGTTTTCTTTTCTTGTATGTCTTGGTTGCATTTAAAAAAAAATGCCACATCTTTACTATGCATGGAAGTTGCCATGTTGTGTGAATTAGCCATTTCTAGTCTCTGTGGGCACTGATTGTGCTAGGAGGTAGAAAGTCGGAGGAGAGCAACTAAAATGATTCTGAACTGTGAGACTTTAGTTATGAAGAATGCCTAAAAGAATGTGGTTTAACAATCCTAAAGACAAGGAGGTTAAGAGGAGATTAGATTGAAGTTTTTAAGATATTGAATGGGTATGAAAATGTTGATAGAAATATTTTTTCTCAATTAAGCAAGATAGTGGAACCAGAGGACACAAAGTAACAGTAGTGAAGGATCAGTGTAGATTGGATATAAGAAAATACTAATTTTTGCAGAGGACTAATGAATGGAACACTATCTACAGATTGTGTAAATGCTAGCATAGTGAATGTGTTAAAAAATAAACTTGACCAATATCTCAGAAGGACAGATCACACATAGATGAAACATTGTTGGACTCTCGATAAGCCAGTGGCTTCCTTATCCACTTGCCATTGGGTGTTTTGTCTTGGATAGCAGTCTTGTTAAAACAGTCACTCCTATTAAGTGAGTAATGTGTTGAGGTCATCTACAAACCTACTGTGTTCTGATGTTTTTCCCAACTGTTGAAACATTTTCCCACCCTATTTCATGTTATAAGAATTGTTCATTCAAGTATACTTGGCATGCATTTACAGTCTGCAAATACACTGTGCATGAACGGTGTGTATACCGTGCTCCAGCCTCCTGCATAACAACGTATGTGAAGTCTAAGAAGACATCTGCTGTAAGTACTGCCTAGAAATAAGTTGTAGCAAGCGATACATTATTTTTAGATATGTCCTTGCTGTATTAGATTGTGTGCATTTATTTGGTGAATATCCAAGGAAGTGGGCAATTATGGTGTTACTGTTTTACTTGCATTTGCCTATAAATATTGATTGACATTTTTTATATAGAGGTGCCAACTATTATGATTTGAATGTAATAATTATGATATTTAGCTACGCATTACGCCATTATGCCTAACCCTCCATTGATTACTCTCGTAGCTGGTTACAGTCTGTATTTTTTTATTAAATAATTAAAATGCAATAGGCCTGCCGTCGGTCGGTATTGTTTTAACCCAGCAGAGCTTTTGCGCCATCCAATTAGCGCAGGTGCCGTTGCTCATTGCCAGGGTAGCGGACTAAATATAGCATAAATTTTACGTGCGCTTTCAACCTATGGGCTAAACGAAGCATTAAATGTGCCGCGAGTAGCAGAAGAGCTGACGCTGTGGCATAACCATGTCTGTGGGCATAACCGATGTGCTTGCACCCCTTGACAATTTAATGAGATAGGTCTATCTTTTCGACTTGGCGCGCATGAAATGTTCTCATCATCGCTGAATTATCGGGTTTGGATCGCGTTTTTAATGTAGTTAGTTTTACAGTTATCGTCATAGCAGAGTTTGGCGGAATGCCCGAACTCGCCACTGCGAAAGAAATTAAAGGGAATCCCAGCAAAACAGAAATATAAAGTGGAATATTCACATAAATGGCAAGTTCTTCAAAAGTCTAAGATAAGTGGTAGCAGTCACGTTTATTGTCAAACGTCGAGCCGATATTAACATCGGATACAGTATGACTGTTGAAAACACGTTGAATTAGTGCGGCACGTACAGGCTGTGGGCAAAGCATGTTCTAAGATTGATACTTCCTTTTCAAAAGATACCACATTTGCTGATATGCTGGTCACATAATTTCTTATGGAACATAACATTCCAATAGCAGTAAGCGATCACCCTGGACCTCTTTTTAAAAGAATGTTTGTGAAGACAGTGGCTTTCACAAGTGACAAGGCCAAAGGAGATATGCTGATGGCAGAAATAAGGTATAAAGAAATGGAAAATCAAAAGGAAAATGCTGATCTTCATTGGTCAGGCAGCCAAGAAGTTTCTGTATGCCAACAAGGAGCAGCTGAATGTTCCTACATTATAGAGAAGTATCCTTATGACAATGAATTGTTGATCAATGCCTCAGTCATAGACATTGACAAAAGGCCTGGTGCATCCTTCAGTTCACTCACATACTTCAAAGAGTGGTTTCCTTGCTTACTGCCTGTTGATGCTGACATTGATATTTGGGGAATTTCTTCGGTATCAGGTGGAGCAGTTTCCGAAGGAGCTAACACCTCAAAGAATTGATGCAGCATGGCATTTACAGATGACAGATGCAAATGGTGTCAAGACGTTTTCCATGCTAGCTAGTATTGCCACCCGAATATTAATCATATTCCACAGTAATGCTGACTGTGTAAGGGCATTCAGCATTGTCAGGAAAAACAAAACAGAATTCAGGCCAACTTTGTCAATCAGTGTATTGAATACTCTGCTGATGCAGAAAATATCCATGTCAGCATATGGGCAAAGCTGCAATATTCCAGGCATACTCAGAAAGGCAAAACAGGCAACAACTTCTAAGGTAGCAAACAATTATCAAGGTATATGTTTTCATTCTTTGTGTGTTGCATGCATTGCTGCTGACTGACACATTAATACATGTTGTGTATTATTCAGAGTGTAAATTTTTTTATTTTAACCAATTTTCTCAGGGTTTGGGAGTATATTATGTTGACCCCCTCCCCCTCCCCCCGATTCCGTAAGGGTATTACACTTTTACATCATCAGAAGTTGGCACCTCTTTGTATATATATATATATATATATATATATATATATATATATATATATATATATATATATATATATATATAATGCACATCAAAATGTTAATTCCATGCAAGTAATAAGTTTAGGATCAAATACATTTTAACTGTGTACATTGTTTCCAAATATAAAAAACATCAACATGATTATTATGCAGATTACTAAAATGTGTGCATGTTGTGAATGGTAAAGCATGATCATTGGGTGCTGCTTTTTGTTATGACAGACAATGAGCCATCACTGGGTAGAGGGCAACTGCCAGGGAAAGTGTGATCGCTGCAAGAAGTCCATCAAGTCATACAATGGGGTCACTGGTCTGCATTGTTGTTGGTGTCAGTTGACTGTAAGTATCTTATAACCACTTGTTCCTTGCATGCCTTACAACTAACTCTCTTTACCCACTATTAATATGATGCAGATGCTACCTGGTGGCAAGTGCTATTTTAAAACATGCTTAATTTTTTTGATTTCTATAATATATAATAATGTTTATTTAAGACAAAAAGTCCATAATATATACATAAAACAAAAATACATGCATGCACGCACTCACGCACGCACACACACACATGTTGTGCATTAAAAGCACATATATAGGCCCATTTAATGTATTTCACAGTGATGATTGAGAAAGATGTTTCATGACATAATAATCAGTAGATAGAGACTAGCTGAGAATAGCTTTTGTGCAAAGGCAACGAAAGTGAATCTATATAAACAAACAGTAAATTTATACACACTGTGTGACCCTTCATTTGCCTAATTTATACTTTTTTAGGGCTAGAGCCTAGGCTAGCTTATTGCATAGGCATGTAATATATACATACATGTATGCATGTGAGTTATTTCTAAATAGTGTGTCTTTCTACTGATTATTATGTTATGTAAAATCTTGCTGTGACACAATCATAAATATCAACTTGTCATTTTCAGACATTTATTCTTGTAAGAAGTCTTGTACATGCATATATATATATATATATATATATATATATATATATATATACATACACACATATATATATATATATATATATATATATATATATATATATATATATATATATATATATATATATATATATATATATATATATATATATATATGAGTTAATAATACTATAGTAATCTAACATAGATACAATATGTACATTAAAGCCATTAATATTAGTTAATTAGGCAATTGTTAATACCACAAGGCATGATCTGTAAAAAGTTGATGTCTTGACACTTTTTTCACATTTTTATTTCTCATGACACAGCTGCTAATATATAATGAAAAAACAATTCTGCAGTTTGAATTTTTATTGACATTCCTTAGTCAATATCAAAGGCAACACCGACTTGGCAATAATACTGTTTAATTTTGGTGTCTTCACAAATGAAATTTAAAGAAATACTATATCGATTTTGAAGCCTTTTTCATTTAATTTTCTCATACGTACTACCATATCATAAAACTATTTTTAAAACCAGGTCTGCAATTTGAATTTTTTACTGACATCTTGTCAATGTCAAATGCAACACAGACTCGGCATATAACATTTGTAAAATTTTGACATCTTTAAAAAATCATCTTGAAAAGTACTTTATCGATTTTTAAACTTCTTTCACATTTAAGTTGTTATTGATACTATCATCTCCTAAAACTATTTTAACAACCAGATCTACAATTTAATATTTTTAGTGACATCCCAATCAATGTCAAATGCACTAGGACCTAGTCCTTGACCTTGGTCTAGAGTCAGACTCGGCTATACAATTTATTAAAAGTTGACGTCTTCCAAAACCCATATCTCAAAAAATTCTTTATTGATTTTGTAACTGTTTTCATATTTCAATTTCTCGTGGCTTCTGTCATATCGTAAACATCTTAAAAACACTTCTGCAATCTGAATTTTTTACTGACATCCCTAGACATAGTCAATTTGAAACGCATCACCATGAGTGTGACACTAAGTCGGCTGATTTTCTTAATAATGTTCTGAATATCACATACGTGGTTAGTTTTTACCAAATTGTGTAGGAAACATTTTTTCACTTGATTTCTAGAATACAATTTATTACTGCATAATAATATTTTCTGGTTACATTTGTGTAAAATATGCTGTTTTTAACGAGAAAACACGTGCACTGTTGACATACCTTTGGTGTGTTTTACTCTCAGTTTGGTCACATCCGGTGTATGAAACGGCTTTGACATGCCTCAACTTGCTTATAAGGCTAAATTGCAACCTCTTATATTACTTTGATGAAAAACATAAAATATTTAATATTACAATTTGTAAAACTGGTTAGAAATAAAAAAATGTAGTAGATATACGTGGTGTTGTTACGAAGCGAATGTCAATTCCCGTTGCTAAAAAAACATGGCGACTGCCACTGGAGCCATATCATTGCTGTTCAAAATGAAAAGCCTAAGGTATTGTCACTGACGTACACTCCTACATTATGTGACTGCTTGCTTTGCCAGCTATGCTGACGTGGCGCTCGCTTTGCCAGCTATGCTGACGTGGCGCTCGCTATTATCATAACCATATATTTTTTCTATAAATATCTAGCAAAGAAAACTGCAGCCAAAGTAGAATTAGTTATTTTTCAGGTGACATGAGGTATCTTCAATGCATATATATAAATCATCTTACAAAAACCTTCCCAGCAGGCAAAATTACATTGAAAAGACATTGCACCTACCTTCTTGTGTAAATAAATTGCATGGTTTTATAAAATCTTATTACATCTTGTGCACTCTGTACTTAAACTATTTTAGGAAAAGTAAGTACATAACTGTATCCATCAGTAATACAGACACTACATCCATAAATAATACAGACACTACATTACACAGTATATACAGTGTACTTAATAAATGTGCATTGCTGTTAAAATGACATGCATCTGTAAATAGCAATTTTTCCAATTCCTGTCATGCTTCATTGCCCATATTACATATTAAGGTCACCTTGCTATGGAGGTCACTTTGGCCTAGTCAGTGGGTGACCTTAATAGTGAGGTTCGACTGTACAGCGAGAGAATTCAAGCCATTTCAGCCTAAAACAAACACTGAGATAACCCAGTATATGAAAAATATATATTTGAGAAAAACAAATTTGTTGACTGAAATATTCATATTACTGTAGAATGGCACATAAGCATGTGTTTTCTTGTTATATTCTATATATGGTGATTGTAGTGGATACCTAAGTGCCCGTATCCAATAATTTTGGGCTAAAATGTTGCTATTTTTTAAATGCATTTTTCTTACTTTTAACAAGTTTCACAAAACAATCAACGTTCAATGTATTATATCTATGCTGATATTTTAGCTTGGACAGACTGGACTATTATATATATCATATAAAAAATAAATGACTTGGATTTCTGATGGTGTCAGTAACTCATTTTGGCTTTCTGACAACATAATAATTATTATGACTGATTTTGTGGGAGAATACATGTACATAGTAAACAAATAAACAAAACTAAGGGCACACGTTTTATTACCACCTAAAAGGCATTCGTTCCTGGTTGTGTGCATCAAGGAAAGTAAATAAACGTTAAACTAAGAATTATGATTTTAGTCATTTATTTATATGTGGTCTCATGCTAATTAATAACTGCAGGCTGAGATCTAATATAATCACACACAGCCAGATGCATGACAAGTAATCTGAAATTATGATGAACATTGGTGATGTTTGGCAATTTTATTAGAATAATACGATATAAATAAACGCTAAACTAACAAGTTCTGTTATCTTAAATGCATATGAGCAATTTTGAAGAGGTTGGCACAAAAAATTTTCAGGCTAGTAAAATATCAAGATTTTTTAAATTAGTTTTTCAGTTTGGATGGATACTTCCATCATTACTCTACATGAAAGTAATGATGAACAGATAGTTGTTCAAGACTGTACGTTATTAGGGGATATGTCATTCTTGCATGCACGGAACTTTATTAGTTGTGTTATTAGTCAGACTTTATCATAGTAACCTGGCCACCAGGGCATACATTTCCATTTCCTTTTTTAAATGTCTTTTTGTACTGCAAATTTTTTTTTCAGTTGAACTAATTCAAATGAAGCATTACTGTGCCTTTTTATGTTTTTTTTTAAATTGTAGTGGTTTTTATAGGAATGTTTCAATGGTGCCTGGAATTGCAAGTTACTATGACGTTGGTACAACACATAATTTGGCCTGTTGGTACAACATGTAATTTGGCCTAATGGTATACCACATAATTTTTTTGATGGTACAAAGCATAATGTGGCCTGATGATACAAAGCGTAATTTGGTCTGATGGTATGCCATGTAATTTGGCTTAATGGTACAACACATAATTTGGCCGGATGGCACAACATGTAATTTGGCCTGATGGTATACCACGTAATTTGATTTTATGGTACAAAACATAATTTGCCCTGATGGTACAACACGTAATTTGGCCTGAATATATAAACACATACTTTGGCTTGATGGTACAACACAATTTGGCCTGATGATACAACACATAATTTGGCCTGATGGTACAACATGTAATTTAACCTGATGGTACAACATGTAGTTTAGCCAGATGGTACAACATGTAATTTGGCCTGATGATACAACACATAATTTGGCCGGATGGCACATGTAATTTGGCCTGATGGTATGCCACGTAATTTGATTTGATGGTACAAAACATAATTTACCCAGATGGTACAACACGTAATTTGGCCTGAATGTATAAACACATACTTTGGCTTGATGGTACAACACAATTTGGCCTGATGATACAACACCTAATTTGGCCTGATGGTAGAACACATAATTTGGCCTGACGGTGCAACACATAATTTTACCTGATGGTACAACATGTAATTTAACCTGATGGTACAACATGTAATTTAACCTGATGGTACAACATGTAATTTAGCCAGATGGTACAACATGTAATTTGGTCTGATGTTACAAAGCGTAATTTGGCCTGATGGTATACCATGTAATTTGGCCTGATGGTAAACACGTAATTTGATTTGATGGTGCAGCACATAATTTGGCCTGATGGTGCAGCACATTATTTGGCTTGATGGTTCAACACATAATTTAGCCTGATTGTATAACACATAATTTGGCCTGATGGTACAACATGTAATTTGACCTGATGGTATAATGTGTAATTTAGCCTGTTTGTACAACAACTGATGGTACAACATGTAATTTAAGGTCTGATGTTACAAAGCGTAATTTGGCCTGATGGTATACCATGTAATTTGGCCTGATGGTAAACACGTAATTTGATTTGATGGTGCAGCACATAATTTGGCCTGATGGTGCAGCACATTATTTGGCTTGATGGTTCAACACATAATTTAGCCTGATTGTATAACACATAATTTGGCCTGATGGTACAACATGTAATTTGACCTGATGGTATAATGTGTAATTTAGCCTGTTTGTACAACAACTGATGGTACAACATGTAATTTAGCCAGATGGTACAACATGTAATTTGGTCTGATGTTACAAAGCGTAATTTGGCCTGATGGTATACCATGTAATTTGGCCTGATGGTAAACACGTAATTTGATTTGATGGTGCAGCACATAATTTGGCCTGATGGTGCAGCACATTATTTGGCTTGATGGTTCAACACATAATTTAGCCTGATTGTATAACACATAATTTGGCCTGATGGTACAACATGTAATTTGACCTGATGGTATAATGTGTAATTTAGCCTGTTTGTACAACACAATTTGGCCTAATGCTACATGTCATTTGAAGTAGCACTGTCTGTTGCAGCTTCACAACAAGTGTGCATCCCAGATAAAGCCAGAATGCAACTTTGGTGAACTACAAGAACACATTCTGCCCCCTACTGCCATTTGTCCAGCAGTTCTGGTGAGTCCTCGCATGCAACTCACTTGTTATAGTTACATTATGGACACTGATAACGTCTGCGCGTCTCTGTTCATGATGTCATGCTGAACGATTCTGATTTGTTACGCCTGCGATCGATGAGGATTTTGGTGCCATAGAAGTTTCATTATTATTATCGTTATGGACTTAAAGGTACGTCTTAATTTAGAAAAAAAACCTGTTAATTATTATTATGCTATATCAAATTATCAGTAAATATAATGCCAACATATTTTGTTTAAGTATAAGAAATTAAGTATAAGAAATGCATGTACATTGGAGTTCATTTGTTAAATTGGCCATTACAATCCATTCATCCCGTGACCTGTATGGTTGTATTTGCCATGTTAATTAAATTTGCTGGGGCACCTATATTGTGGTGGTGCATGCACCTTGACAGATACCAAATATCGTGGCGAATTAGAATCATTGCAACAGTGCAAAATTATAATTGGTTCAACTTGTAGACGTAATTCATCTGCTGATGGAGCACAAACTTGACTTACAGTAAGGTGTTTTATGTATCAACAATTGATTTGTTCGACTGAATTCAGGCGTGTATGCTTTCTACCTGTCTGCATCATAGATGCCATGTAACTATTTTCAAAACAGGTCAAAATTAATATAAGTTTTATTTGGTATTTGGTGACATAATAAAAGTAAACCACAATGGAAGTGACTGTAGCTACAATGTAAACGTTAGAAGCAATTTTGTATAATTTTCATCTGCCCCAAAATGACGTGTTAATGTCTTTATTATAATGAAAATATCGCAGGAGACCTGGGTGGGATTTTTTAATTTATTATTTTGTTAGAAAGTCTCAGAGATGTCAATATTTGAAAAGTAGAAACTGTGGGAATTAATTATTTTTTAAACTAGGGTCATTGCCATGAAGTAGCAATCATTTTAGATTTTGAGGGTGTTTTTTGTACCCTAGTATATCTGAAATGGGTTGATCAAATTCATTGACATTTTTTTTGCAGTTTGTATATAACTTTCTGCACATGGCTACATAGATTCTTTTCAAAATATAGAACAAAACATTTCTAGATTAATTGTACTTGTTTCTAGTTTGACTGCTTGAAATGTTGATCACAGTTTTGGGTTTATTTGCCATTATCTGAATGTCCCAACATTTGAAAATAAACTCTGTGTAGTATATTTATATTTTTGTGCCCCACTCCAATGGTGTGCTGTGAGAAATGTCAAGCCATTCCAGCATAAAATAACCAAGACAGCCCAGTAATTAACGTGAACAGATGTATTTTTTATAAAAATGTATTTAAAGGCCATATCCAGTAACTAAATGTGCATATTTTACTTAATGAAAAAACGATTGATGCTCTTTCAAAAGATGGTATTGCCAAATAATGTTATGTACTAAATCAGAACAATCACAAAGTGCCAAGCTATACCAGCATTAGATTTGTGTCAGCTATGTGATGTCACGTGTGGAACACAGCCACTTGGCCTCGAGTCACTCGTTAACAATAATGGCTGACTCCAGTAGTTCTACAATTGTTTCTGTTGATGTTAGTCAGTCCGGTGTGGCACCATACAGGCATGAACCAGCTGTGAAGAGGGTCAGACACTGGCGGTGGCCCTGCTGTTGACAAGTTGATAACATTGACTTGTTGTGGCAGTACTCGTAACTCGTTGTACATCTTGGCGCCTCTTTTAAGAAATTGAAGATTTCTTGACGTCTGTCTTTTGAAGCCCATCTTCTACTGCATTTATCCCTCGAAGTCCTCAGAACGAATGACCAGTCAAATTGGAATTGCCACAGTTTTCCACAACACATCTTTTTACCACTTCTACACGTCAAAGAGAGAAACAGTTGAAATATATTAAAATCCAGCGTCCTAGAACGTCAGATCTGAGGAAGATGTGTTTTACACATGACATCATAAATGTGCCCCTCTTGGCATTTCCGAAAAACAGACATTTCCATGTTTAGATTATGACTTGTCATTGTTTACAATAAATTTTATCAATGTTTTGGCCACAATGTAGTTTCGTATTTGCCATAACATTGAAGAACACATGTACAAATATATTTATTTAGTTGCAGGTATTTTATATATATGTATGCCAATTAAAATATAATGCATCATCAAAAGTAGCGTTCGTGTGTGTGTGTGTCTATGCATGCATGTATGTTTGTGTAATGACATGCGTTACAACAGGGTAATCATGAAAATTATTTACACTGCTAAGCAACATTCTTACCTAATTTTTTCTATGCCAGTGCATTAATTGAATTATCCCTTTTAAAATATTGTAATTTGCTTCCCCTGAGTGTTTCTTGCCCCAGCCCATCTCATTCACAACACCAGTGATTACATTAAAACATGCTTAAGACACTGCTTAATGGCCTATGTAACACAGTTATATTCGTACGCACACACGCACACAGGCATGTTTTGGGGGACAATTTGGCTTAAAGTTTTGATGTAACCTGTTGAGCCTGTACATGTTAGCATGGTAAACTAATGGGTGACTAAGTTCCCCCACGAGATCGATGCTAGATACGCCACTGCACAAGCATGGAGTTACTATAATGACTAGAACTACAGCAGTCACACAAACCCTTAACAAATAGATGAGCGAAAGTTTTCTTTAAAATTGTGCCATTATAAAATTGTGCCATGTAAAACAAATGCATTATGTTTTATTGGATTCAAACAGGCAACAAAAATGGATCATTTAGTTACTCTCGGACTCTCTGTTAGGTTAGATAAAACAACGCACTCCTGACGTCTACAGTTGATGAAAGGCCATTCATCCACCTCACCGCGTCTTCTTTTTGGCTTCTTCGCTGCATCCTTGGTTCCGTTCTGTGTTCCTTGTCTAGTGCCAGCGACTTCCCTTTAGCCTTTTAGTATTTTAGTGATTTTTATCCTGAGTTCACCTGTTCAATGGATTGCACCTGTGTGTAGCAACAACAAGAACACTGCTGGGATTCAAGCATGATGTTGCACCTCAGGCATGACAGCTTATGCAAGACAGTTCCTGCATCATCTGCAATTTGACCGGTGCGCTTGATTGAACAATGCTGCCTGGAGAGCCGCATGCAATGCAGGAGGCGCGTGCAATGCAGTGGTGGCACTCCATCGGCTCACCCACCGTGGCTCTCATGGGTGGTGTCCACAAACTATGATGCACACCAGTCATGCAAACGGGCGTCAACACCGCTAACCTGTTGAAAGTACAACTGAACACCAATGTACAGCCTGCCAAGTGGTGTGAATATGAGGTCAATTTGTAACAAGGCTGATTTCCTTGTTGACTACGTTTCTGACCATGACCTGGACATATTGTGCATCACCAAGACGTGGCTATCCAGCGAGGACACTGTAGCTGTTTCTGCCGTCGCGCCTTGCAGCTATCTCTTTGAGCACATTACTTGGAGTAACCTTCGTGGTGGCTGTGTTGGCGTTCTTTTCAAATCATCATTCACTGTTGACCACTCTTGTCTCGATCTACAACTACGCTGCCACAAAGTCTCCTCTACACTACACCTCTTCATCATCTACGGACCGCCGTCGTCCAGCCCCAACTCACAGCCGTTCGCCATCTTCTGAATTTCGAGATCTCTTTGAATGCGGTGGTATGAAATCCAGTATCATCATCCTTGGTGATTTTAACGTGTGATACGGTGACAACAGCGACGCACACACACGAGCTCTTCACAACAGTCTGTCAAACGCCAACATGAGACTGTGTGACCGATACTGCCGGACACTGGCTTCCACGAAAGCTGCACTAGTAGTGGTGTTGATCTGACAATCGGACGAAGCCAGCAAGCTTGGAACTCCTCATAAAAGTAATGCAGCTTAAAACATCAAAACCTGAAACCATGCACGACATCGATGTTGCTGTAATCCCCAGCGGTCTGACAGCAGTACAGCAGTACAGCCGCTTGACGTTAGCAGCAATCACCCATTCAAGCAGCAGATGCGACACTTGTGGGAGCACTGGATGATTCATGGAGCTCCTGTTGGCCGACGTCGTGTGCCGGCCAAGGAGATTCTTGTATAACGGCTCGTGAAGGCGCGGGGTGCGATTCCATCTGCCATGATTGAATACAGCTACAAGAAGTGCGGCATCTCCAACAATGGAACAGACGACATCATGTTCGAAGATGTTTGCCGGTGCATGCGGCCATGGTCAGCGATGCCGATGACTCGTTATCAGACATGGATACGTGGGATGATGCCGCCATGCCGGTACCAGCAGCGTTCTTCGACAGCGACGATGAAAGTGATTTTGAAGTATTTTAACTATGACATGATTTGACATGTTTGATCATAGTTTTTGAACACTACAGACACAGGTTTTTATGTAATTATTTGTTATGCACCAGTGGCAATAATAATTGTAATACAATGTTTTATTGATGCATCCAACTTCGTTTTTTCATTGATTATAAACCATTATTTATCGCACTAATAGCCGTTACTACTGACATCCCAATGAGGCCAATCTTTGCAATTTTTTCGGCAAATTACTGTATTTAAAGCCGCACCCCAACTTTGCCATCATCATCATCAATTCAGCTACACAGTATTGTAATTGAAGCCGCGGCTACAAATAGAGAATTTACGGTATGTTGATCTGCCACACTGGTATGGGACCACATCAGTTGTTTGGCTGGGCCTGTGACCCTCGGCATGGCGGGAAGTTCCACTTTCCTCTTACACAGTCTAGACTCTCATTTAGGGTGTGGGTGGGCCTGTGCATCCTGTGCATCCTGGGCGTCCTCTGCAAATGAATGCTTGGCCAACTTCTTTCTCTATACAGCCTTATTCTTGCTACTGTCTGCTTATTTGCCTTCTTATTAGCAATGAACGTCATTGCCTTCCATTTTTCTCTGTCGCAGCCTTTCCTTTTGTCAAATCACTGGGTCATCTTTCCCCTTTGCCACTGTCAGTTGCCGATTTCCTTGCGCGTCAACTGTCCATCCTATGAAGGGAAATACATGGTTTCAGTTTCGTTATGCCCAGTACTAAACTATTATTATGCCCGGTACCAAGCTGATATTGCTCATCTAATAAAGCTAAAATAATTAATCCACCTATTATCGCCACCACGAGGAGAACACAATCTACCAATCGCAATTATTGAATATGTTGTACGTTTTGATGATTCCCTAGATCCATGTGTCTCATAAAATCAAACAAATCAAACATTACTTACAATTTTGCAGAAAAAACATCACCCCAGCATGCACTAGAGGTTCCTTCACTTTCCAACCGAGGGCGTTACACATTGCAATAGAGATGTTGCCATGTCATACACAGAACGCCACAGCCACAGCTTGGTACCAGGCATAACAATTTTGGTGAACTACTGTATATTCTCCTGAATGGTTTTTATGTCAAAAACATTCACCTATAGTAAAGATTGTTTTTTGTTTTTTGATTGGTATGAAAGGATATTTTATCTGTAAAGTACATTATGTACTGCTTTCAATGCTAGCTACAAACATTAATTTATAGTATTGACACAATGGTGAGGAAGCTTGGTAACAAGAAAAATGGGTCGATTAGCAAGGAAATAATTTTGGGTAGGAGAACTTATTATTTGTAACTATATTATAGTTCACTATATAGATATGAAACTTAAATGAAATAAGTGAAAAGTTAAATGGCCACTGACCTGAAAACATGGTAGTGGACATGCATGCTCAGGGCCACTGATCATAAAACATGACAGTGGGCATGCATGCCTAATGCCCGGCGTACACTGGTGAATTGTTAAGACGTGACAGTCTGTGACAGTCTACTTGTAATCATTGCTGATTTTCGAGCACGCACACTCGTGATTTTCAAGCGCATACACTCACGACTTCTTACGATGATTACTGGGCACACTGACAACTCCACTATCGACGACCTGCCACAATCCTAGTGTCGAGATGGCAAACTGCATTTGCGAGCGCCCTGTAGTGTTTACTTTGCTCATGATAACAAAACTATAGGATCCCTGTGTTTAACAAATAAGTGGCGATTTTGGGGCGAGCATCTGGTCTAAGTCCACAGAAAAATGGCACCTTTGTGGAGAAAGCAAGTGGCAGCATTTTTTTTAGCTGTAGACACACTTTCTCTGATAAGACGACGTCGAGAGAAAGGGAAACGGTGTGGGAAAGGAAGGCGGTGGGTCACACCCCATATTGAGGAGTGAGCAGAGCAAAGGCGTTCGTCAACCTTGTCACAGGACTCTGGGAACACGAGGAAGATGCATATTGAAATTTCATACACATGCCACCATATATTATCGATTAGTTGCTGGCATTGGTCATGCCGATTATCATCAAGGAGGACATTCGGCTATGGACAGCAATCTCGCCTGCAGAACAGCTGACCATTACACTGAGGTTTCTGGCCACCGGTAAGTATCTGTTTCATTTACATTGCTTTCACGCAAGAAGAATGCTGTGGACAACTGTATAATTATATAGTTCGGCACACTAAAAGTCAAAACAACAATTGCTGTGTTTTGGCTGTCCATAACCCATATTGGTGCAACTGTGGTTAGACGGGTCACTGTTATTTTTTTAACCATTGTTATATAAATTCTTGTCTACATCTATGTATACCTGTGCCATGTTTGTCTGATTTTTTTTAAAGACCACAAGTGCTTGCACTTTATTGTGTCATCTCGATTTTCTTTCCTGATCATTATGTGCTTTATTTTTACAGGAGAAACGTTCATGAGCCTGCAGTATCTCTGCAGGGTGGTGTGACAAAAAAGTGGTAGAATTGTCCCCTAAGTGTGTGATGTCATCTACACAGTGCTGAAAGACACCTACGTGAAGGTGTGTTTTTTTCACAAACAAATAGTTATTTGCAAAAAAAATGATTAATGATCTGGCATAGTTAAGTGAAATATAATGATGCACAGTTGGTATCACCTCAAAAAATTTTGATATACAACATATATATCCAGGGAAACATATTTCCATAAATAGTCTAAAACATGTTATCACAACATTATAATGTAGTCATAGATGTAAACAAAATCATACAATCTTATCTATTTGCATACACAATTGAAACCACATTCAGTCATATACTATTTTAAGTTGTGTTAAAAATATATACGACTACTAATTAGAAACACTTCTTAGTTTATAGATTACAAATGAATTGGCACAAGTTAACTAGTCTTTCAGTACATTTCATGATGATCCCCATCTAACATCATAGATGAGAATGACTGTCCCAGTGTCAGTTTAGGTTTGGGTTACTTGTCGAGGGTATCAGCACTGCGGCATAGGGTGGAATATGAGGATGAGGGAGGGGGGGTTTGAATGTGTACACCAGGCCTGTCCTTGTTGACTGTCATACACTGCCTGTTTGATATTGGTTTGAATGACCAACATGGCCGGACTGTTTGTGATTTTGCGCATTTTATTACCCAGATTCTTCACAAACACTGCCACCTCATCGTCCGACTTGTGCTTGTTCGCATCTTCCAGTGTTTGTTTCATTGTAATGAGTAGGTCTGCTTCAGCGGTATCTGTAGCACTCTTCCCACGTTTTGCCGTCTTTGGTCTTGATGATTGTGGTGTCTCATGAGTTGGGTCGAGGTCACCCAAGTCATCATGCATTATTGATCCCTCCTGGGTCGACTCACACCTTTTAGCCATCCTTCATCGTCACTCTCTCCATCTCCAGAATCGTTGTTGTCATTTAATGGCAAAATATAAATGTAGAAATATTTTTGAAGCAAATATTACTGTAATTCACACAACCACAATAATTATTAAACAATAACAGCTGCTTCTTCTCTTGTGTTTACAGTGCCCCCAAAACAAGACTGAGTGGAAGACTGGCAGATTCTACACGAGATAGAATCTGCCAAACTGCCTCAGCGCCCTGGATGGGAAACACGTCTCACTCATGCTACCGATCAGATCTGGGTCAACATTCTACAACTACAAACACACATTCTTCATCATGTTGATGGCACTTGTTGATGCAGACTACTGATTCCTGTGGACCAATGTTGGGTGCAACAGCCGAATCAGCGACGGTGGTGTGTTTGACGGGTCCAGCCTCTAGCATGCACTTGCATGTCGATCCGATGTGTTCCCAACCCGGCACCATGCCCCAGTGACGATAGGCCCCTTTGCTATTACATCTGCGCTGATTATGCCTTTCCGCTGCAAGAGCAAGGAGGGTAGTTGAGAATGCATTTGGCATCTTGACTAATAGGTTTCGAGTGTTCCTCACCAAAATAGCACTTGAGCCAAAAGTGACCAGAAGTGACCAAACATGCGCGTTGCATAATATGTTGCGTGACAAAATCGGCATCACCAGCAGAATGGTTGTTCATGAGAACCCAGACCCACACAACATCACCCTTGGAGTGAGTTAATCAAGTCAACCAAAGTCTGGTCTAGCCAAAGTGAACATTGAATTGGTAGACTATGTATATGTGTGCCCCTATATGGTGGATCCATTCCTGTCTTTTGGTGGTACGTGTCTTCACACTCCAACTTTTCGGAGGCTTTATGTGAAGGAGTATTGTGCGCGCAAACTGGCTAGTTTTTTGTTGATGTCGTCCACTATAAGTAAACAGATAAACGCAAAATAAATATTTTCAATAAACTGGGATATGACGATTTTATAAATTAATATTATATTAAATAGTTGATGTATATGATAGCTGTAGGCACTATAACAACACATATCAGGACTACACAAACCCAAACATTTTATTAAATTGAAAAAAGTGTAGTATTTTATTTATTACCAACTAAAAATTATTGCATTCTTGTGCAAACCTTACAAAACGCAAACATACAATATATTCAAAGTCAACAACACACCTGCCATATAGAGTTTAGTTAGCGGATGCTGAGTGAACTTTTTGAAAACAACATTCAATCATAAAGTCGGATTGTCCCAGCTGTACAAAAGTCTATATTAGATGGGTCACTGGGTGAAAAAATACGCAGCTACGGGTACTAGCATATGTGTGCACAAAACATGAAAATACAATACTTACCAGTCGTCTTGTAGTGCTCAACTGTCTTTTAGGACGCTGCATGCTTCCTGTGGTGGTGCGAATACCCTTTTGAGGTTGTGGTATACACAACTCCTCTATGTCACATTTCTACCATCAATGCCTCATTCTACTCCATATACCAGGTCACCATTTTGATGCTTGGACATCACTATGAGTGTATAGTCAGGGTTGACATGTAACGAAGTAAAAATACTTTGTTACAATACTTGAGTAGCTATTTCAAGTAATTGGCATGTATTGAAGTAGAATTTTGACTAAATACTTTTACTTGTAACGAAGTAGTTTTATTTAAAGTAATGCGACTTTTTACTTCATTACTTTTATTTACTTTGCAATATATTTTCGTTACTTTTTTGCGAAACCAATGCTGCCGGTGGCGCCCTACCATCAACGACACTTTATAAATCGTGCCTAGTTGCCAGGCCAAAAGCTATTAATAATATATATTTGCATGCAAACCTCTCTGGGAAATTGATGCAACCACTGTTTTATATATAGGTCAGTGAACGAAGGTCAAGGCCGTTGACATTAAATGTCACTTCGAGCACACAACGCTTGAACACCAACTCAAACCATGATGCAAATGTCCCTATTGCACCATATAAACTATTAATCGGTAAGTTTCCAATGCGTGTTACAAATATTAAAATAAAAAAAAAATTATAAAATCTACATTGTATTGATAATCCCCATACACTGACACAATTATAATATTTGCGAGTGAATGCGCATCGTGGATCGAGAACTTCACCTATGTTCGCCCATTGTCAGCAACAGCCTTATCGGCTTACGTCAGCATTAAACAGCATTTTACTTTCACAAATAAAATTCATATTTAGATGTTTAATAAATTCATAATAACTATTACTCTACAGAACTAAAGAGTAAAGAATTGATACTCTGCCACTTGACACATCAATTACTTATTCAAGCTGACCCATAATATCAGGGACAGAGACATAGGCCCTGGTAGGGCACTTGAATCTTGATTGCAATTAGCAACAGCAGTCCTCTGTTGCACTGGTCTGTCTTTTTATCAATTCTAGCCCCAGCTGGTACCAGGTAACCAACAAGCTAGTTGCTAAAGTGTGTTGTTTCAATGTTTGTGTGAGCTGATAAGACATGTCTGGGAAGACATGAGAAGGTGGGAGTTCATAAGCTTCATCAGCTAGGCATCAAATGTCTTTAATTTTACTATGGGCAGTTCTTTGATCAGTTTCCCTGACCTGACTACTAAGTACTGGACTGACCCTCTAGCTACCCAGATACAATCACACCTGCTTACACATATCGTGTTCTACAATCTAGCTCCTCCCATACCCCAGTGGAACAGGTTGATAAAAATACAGGTTGTGCCTCATCATTAATTTAGTTCTGTATTTAACTGACATTATTTAATGTTGTGAGCTCTCATTAATGATAATGTAATTTTCCAAACATCCAAGTGAGCACCGTGTTCAAGGGTGGCTGACCAATTGATCAGCTAAGGTTGGCTGGGAACACTTTGTTATAGGCAGAGTGGTTGCAGAACAGTTGCCAGATGCAAGCTGTGTAATTTATATAATATTACTCATGATTTTGTTGTTATTTCTAAGTGTTGTACTTTTACTTCTACTTTTACTTCAAGTACTTTGGAAAAGTAGTTTTACTTTTTACTCAAGTATTTTTTTACAAAGTATTTTTACTATTACTCAAGTAGTTTTTATGTGAATTACTTTTACACAAGTACAAAATTAAAGTAATTCAGTCAACCCTGTGTATGGTGTCACTCGACAAAATGCCATGCTTTTATTGGCCAACAGGTCGCTTCATGCCACTGACTTGAAGACATGACAGTGGGTATGCATGCTCCAGGGCACTGACTTAAGGACATGACAGTGGGTATGCATTAGTGCCCTGCGCAGGCCTAGAATTTGATCCCAAGCCCGGCCCGCAATTAGCAGTTAGTGTCCAGGCCCAGCCTAGGCCCGCAATAATTTTTCAAGCCCGGCCCAGGCACGCAAACTAGAATTTAGGCCCAGGCCCGACCCAGACCGTGAATGTTTGGCCCAGGCCCGGCCCGGCCCGCAAGTTTCAGGCCGAGGCCCGGCCCATACCCGTGGGCCAAAGATGGGTAAGTCCGCAGCCCGCTAAGTTTAGAGAAGATAAACCTATAATCTTATAACAAAGACGAAAAACAAATAAACTGTAAAACAGACTTATTGTTTTATTAAATAAAAAAGGTCTATAGTGTGCTGGATGAGTTCTAAAAATTCAGCACCACCAACTTCTTCAAACTTACGAATATCCTGAAGAAAAATAAAGAAAAACTTCTTAGTGTCATTACTATTAAATATGGTAACATTTGTTATATTTGGCTTTAATGTATTGGTTTATTGTTAGGGTAGGATATTTGTTTATCTAACCCTGACTTAACCCATATGCAAGCCACAATCCCAATTTATATTGTTAATTGAATTAGCTCAACTAAGTTAACATAATTTAATATGATATTTCAATTAAATGTCACCCACTAGCATTTCCAGCAGGCCTGCAGTCACTAGCCTGAGACAGACATGTTCAGACATGTGTGAATTAGTACAAGTGTGAATGAATTAGGACTGGGGAGAAATACCAATTACCAACTGGGTTTGGTACTGGGTAGTGGGCTAGTGTGCACTTGGCAGTGGGCAGGTCTTTCAGGTGGGCAATGTTTGGAGGGAAGACCTAGACAATAGAATGTCCACTGGTATGGTCAAAGGGTGATAAGTTGATGGTTAATCATGGCTTGATTGCCTCTGCAAATATTTCTAAAGTAAACATTTGGGGCTGGCTAATTCCAGCCAAGTGAACTTATGGGGTCATTAGATTCCATGCAAGATCTCAATTTGCAACTATATAATACTAAAGAAATAATTTTAAGCATTCATTAAACGGAATTACAATTTATAATCAGTTTTTATTTAAAAAAATAAAGTAATAATCAGTGTTTTGTATGAATATTTTTATTATGTCTAGGCCCGGCCCGGCCCGCTCACACTAGGCCCAGGCCCGGCCCAAGCCCGATGTGTTTAAATTGTTTTCAGCCCAGGCCCGGCCCGGGCCCGCAGTATGTAGGCCCAGGCCAGGCCCGGCCCGCAAAATTATGTAGAGGCCCGGCCCATGGGCCGGGCTTGGACCAAAAGCCCGGCCCGCGCAAGGCACTAGTATGCATACTCCAGGGCACTGACTTAAAACTACCCCCTCAGTCTGATGTTTGTGCTGGGTCTTATTTCTAAATAATTTTGCAGAAGTCATACCTGCCTACTATGACATGCTAGCTCGTTTGTGCAACTTGATTATGTAGTTTTGGTGAAATAATCAAACAAATAATTAAATTACTTAATGTTTCATCGAACATCAAGTCAAAAACTGATGAACGTGGTACAATCTCGTCTTTTTGTGAAGTCAAGCCCATGCAATCAGCCTTTGACTCCACAAGGTGGGCATATCCACCATTTTGAACAATATTTTTGGATCCATATTTTTCACACTAATATTGTCTAATAGCTCGCGGTTATCTGCCATGGGATGCAATGGACGGCCAGTCATACATGAAACAGCATCAGCTAAAAAAGAGGCTGTTGTTCTATGGAAAGAAACCAAAAAAGCTGCTGGAACCAAAAATGATGCCACTTTTGCAAAGTGCCAAAGATTCTGCTTGACAGGTTCGTAATTTCAAATTGTTCAAAAGCACATAGCATAGGCATACCTCAGTCATGTAGATTTGGTGTGAATTGCATATCATAATAATCCCAATAAAGCCCCATAAGTGAAGCTAAGTTGTGTCATAGACAAAGTGTGGTGTGTGGGTAAGGGTATCCGGACATTTAGCCAATGGACATTTAGCCAACAGACACTTAGCCAATGGACATTTCGCCAATGGACACTTAGCCAACAGCCATTTAGCCATCATTTGCAGGGGGGGACATTTTGCCAACATTCAAAAAATGATATCTTACATTTTGGATATCTTTATTGTTTTTGATAATGTCCATGATAAGCAAATCTTGATGAATGATTAAACTTGCATTTTCACTCACCTTTTTATTCATTATTTTCCCAAAAGGAAAAAAGTTTATTTGGTAAATCACATGATGGAAAATATGAAGTTTAAGATTGATATATTTTAATTATTTATAAAGTATATATAGTATAAAGTTATATTTTCCTTTGAAAATGACCTTTCAATAATTCATTATTTCCCCACCCTTTGGCTTAATTGGAGACAATCCCAGATATATGTGGCTTCATGTCAAGCTAGAATGAGCTCTTTGTAAGTGATCAGCTTATCCATCTGGGCTTCAATCTTGATTAGAATAGGCGATCCTCCATCACAATTGGCCCAATTTAATTTCATTCACCTGGAACACATGGCTTCCATGGGCTAATGGGATAAAAGGACTACCCAATATCAGAAATTAAATCTTACACAAGTTCAACCATGGAGATTATAACTACTAGCCGAGGGAAGCAGAAAGTTTGTCTGGAAGGTTTTATGTATACCAAGCAGATAACTTCCAAAAACCAGATTAGATGGCAGTGTGTTAAATGCAACAACCACTGCAAGGGTGTCATATCTACAACTCTTGACCTTAGTCAGGTACTCAATACCAAACCTCACAACCATGATGCAAATCCAATGGAAGTTGCAGTTGCCAAGACCAAAGTCGATATGAAACATTTAGCAGCCAACACCAGAGAACGACCAGCAACAATAGTGTCTGCCAAACTTGCTGAACTTCCTGCTGCTGCCAGGCAGTTAGCTAGTGAGGAAGATGCCATGAAGAAGATGATACGACGCGTACGAAAAGGTCAAGCCCCTCCAGTTCCAGCTTCACTCAGTGAACTTACCATTGAAGGCGAATGGACCCAAACATCAGGCCCTACACCAGAACCATTCCTGATCTACGACAACGGCCAAAACTCAGATTCCAGGATAGTTGTTTTTGCATCCCCACCTGCCCTGCGTACGCTCTCTACAGCTGACACATGGTTCATGGATGGCAACTTCGCTATGGCACCACCTGGATTCCTTCAACTATATGTTATCCGGGTCCCCCTTGGATCCACGACTGTTGGTATAGCATATGCCCTGCTACAACGCAAGACCCAGGACACATATGAGGAACTCCTCCGTGCCTTGTTGGATAAGTGCAGCTCTATGGAACTGTATCCGGATCCCAGAACCATTATGGTTGATTTTGAGCAGGCTGTTATCAGTGCCATTGGAGCAACCCTGGACAATGATGTCCAAGTCAGGGGCTGCTTCTACCATCTGACCCAGGCAACCTGGCGAAAGATACAAGAGCTGGGGCTAGTGCTTCAATACAGGGATGACGAGGACTTCAAGTTGTTCTGCGGACAATTAGATGCCCTAGCCTTCCTGCCCGCCGAAGATATCCCTGAGGGAATCATGTACCTCCGTGGTAATACCCCTCCTGATGCAGAACCTCTGGTGGATTACTTCGACCAGACTTACGTCACTGGCACTTACCGTCGTGCTGGAGTTCCACGAGATGGTCCATATGGAGCAGCCATTGTTCGTATGAGGAGAGTTCCTCCTCGGTACCCACCTGCCTTGTGGAATGTTCACCAGGCCACTCTGGATGATGAACCAAGAACTAACAACCAGTGTGAAGGCTGGAACAATCGTTTCACTCATTTGGTTGGCTACCAGCATCCCTCCGTGTGGACCATGATAGATGCCTTGAAGAAAGAAGATGCAGTGGCTTGCACTCACATCGCCAAAGATCTAAACGGTCAACCTCCCAAGAAGAGGGTTAGGCGTGAATACAAGGACATGCAGATCTGTCTGCGTACACTGTGTGAAGATCGTGCAGCAGGCAGGAAGACCATCCCTGAACTACTACGTGGAGTGGGTCATAACATACGCTGGAAGCCTGTCAACCGTGAGAATGAAGATTGATTATAAACAGCTGTGGACTCAATATATGCAATGTTCGTGTTTGCAAGTTTTAGACTATGAGACATTACTTTGTGATCGTTACATTCGTACAATGAATTAAATAAAATACAATTACTTACACTTGTATTGCATTTATTGAAATAACTATATTTATGGTGAAAGCACACAGAAACATAATATAATTTTTTTAATGTTGGCGAAATGTCCCCCCTGCAAATGATGGCTAAATGGCCGTTGGCTAAGTGTCCATTGGTGAAATGTCCATTGGCTAAGTGTCTGTTGGCTAAATGTCTGTTGGCTAAATGTCCCGGATTCGTGGGTAAGCGATACGTGTACGGATGTGGGTAACAATTCAAAAAGAAAATGTCTAGCTGTTGATATCTGACTGATAGCATTCACTGTTATGCCTGTGGGTAATTCTGCTAGTGTGTGTATTTTACTAAATGTTAGCGTCATGAGGCTGGGGGGGGGCACTCAATACGTTGCCAGTATACCATCCTTAAGATTGGATGCAAGCAACGTGTTTGGGTAATGAAAGGTATATATATATATATATATAAATATATATATATATGGCAGTTAGTTTAACTCCAGAAATGGTAGCTAAGAAAATAAAGGCACTAATAAATAGGTTAGGCAAACTATTAAAATTCAATTCAACATGGATTCCTAAAAGTGAGGTCATGGTTAGCAAATGTGTTATGTTTTTTGGAAGAAATCACTAAATGGATAGATGAGGGATCACCAGTAGATGTTATCTACTTAGATTTTCGGAAAGTTTAAAAAAAATGACACATCAAAGAATTCTACTTAGATTAAAAGCCCATGGTATCAGGGATGATGTCAATGACTTGGACGATAATATGACAAGCAAGGTACTGAAATTTGAGGATGACACAAAAGTGTCTACACAAATTAGTTAAATGGTCTAAAAAATGGTCAATTTGGGGAAATGTAAATGCCTGATGGGAACTTGGATGTAAACTATAAAATGGAACATACTATTTTAGGTGCTACCATAAAAGAAAAGGAATTAGGAGTAATAATAAGTGCCGATATAAAAGTTTCAGAGCAGTGTGGTATTGCTGCTTCAAAGGGTAATCAAATTATTGGGTTGACTAGGAGAACTATAACATATAAGGAAAATGAGGTAATTATTCCTCTGTATACAGCAGTAGTTAGGCCTCATTTAGAATGCTGTATACAAGCTTGGATGCAACATTGTAAGAAGGTATAACCAGGGTTGACTGAATGACTTTAATTTTGTACTTAAGTAAAAGTAATTCACCTAAAAACTACTTGAGTAAAAGTAAAATTACTTTGTAAAAAAGTACTTGAGTAAAAAGTAAAACTATTTTCCAAAGTACTTGAAGTAAAAGTAGAAGTAAAAGTACAACACTTAGAAATAACAACAAAATCATGAGTAATATTATATAAATTACACAACTTGCATCTGACAACTGTTTTACAACCACTCTGCCTATAACAATGTGCTCCCAGACAGCCTTAGCTGGTCAGTCGGTCTGCCACCATTGAACACTGTGCTCACATGGATGCTTGGAAAATTACATTATCTTTAATGAGAGCCCACAACATTAAATAATTTCGGTTAAATACAGAACTTAATTAATGATAAGGCACAATCTGTCTTTTTATCGACCTGTTCCACTGGGGTATGGGAGGAGCTAGATTGTACAACAGGATATGTATAGGCAGGTGTGATTGTATCTGAGTAGGTAGAGGGTCAGTCCAGTAATAGTAGTAGCCTCTCATGGAAACTGATCAGAGGTAATACAACCTAGCACTGCCCATAGTAAAATTAACAAGACATTTGATGCCTAGCTGATGAAGCCATCTGGCTTGTGAACCCCCACCTTCTTATGTCTTCCCAGACATGTCTTATCAGCTCACACAAACATTGAAACAACACGCTTTAGCAGCTAGCTGTGTTGGTTACCTGATACCAGCTGGTGCTAGAATTGATCAGAAGACAGACCAGTGCAACAGAGGAATGCTGTTGCTAATTGCAATTAAAAGTGACCTGTCAGGGCCCCTGACCCTGTCCCTGTCATTGATATTATTTATGGGTCAGCTTGAATAAGCCATTGCTGGGAAAAGATGCTGCCAAATGGCAGAATATAAATTATTTACTATTTAGTTCTGTAGAGTAATCATTATTCTGAATTTATTAAACATCTCAATATGAATCTTATTCATGAAAGTAAAATGCTGTTTAATGCTGACATAAGCCAGTAAGGCCATTGCTGACAATGCCAATGGGCGAAAATTGGTTCTCGATCCACGATGCGCGTTCACTCACGAATATCAGAATTGTGTCAGTGTATGGGGATTATCAATACATTGTAAAAATTACAAATTTTAATATTTATAATACATATTAGAAACTTACTTATTAATAATTTATATGGTGCAATGGAGACATTTGCATTGTAGTTTGAGATGGTGTTCAAGCGTTGTGTGCTCGAAGTAACATTTCATGTCAACGGCCTTGACCTGACCTATGCCAGTATTTGGCCGAATTCGTTCACTGACGTAGATATAAAACAGTGGTTGCGTCGATTTCCCAAAGGGAGGTATGCATGCAAATATGATCGCGAACTGGAATGCGATTGAATTATATTAATAGCTTTTGGCCTGGCGACTATGAAAAGTTTTTGAAATGTCATTGATGGTGGAGCGCCACCGGCAGCAGCGGTTTTGCAAAAAAAATGTCACGAAAATATATTGCAAAGTAAATAAAAGTAACAGAGTAAAAAGTCGCGTTACTTTAGATAAAACTACTTCGTTACAAGTAAAAGTATTTAGTAAAAATTCTACTTCGTTACACGCCAATTACTTGAAATAACTACTCTAGTATTGTAACAAAGTACTTTTACTTCGTTACATGCCAACCCTGGGTATAACTGATTCCAGAACTTAGAGACCTTAGTTATGAAATACGCCTTAAAGAATGTGGTTTAATAATCCTAAAGACAAGGAGGCTAAGAAGAGATCATATTTAAGTTTTTAAGATATTGAATGGGTATGAAAATATTAAAATATTTTTTTCTCACTTAAGAAAGATAGTAGAACTGGAGGACACATGGTGACATTAGTGAAAGATCAGTATAAATTGGATATCAGAAAGTACTCATTCTTTCATAAAACAATAAATGAATGGAACAGATTATCTATAGATTGTGTAAATGCTAGCAGCGTGAATATGTCTAAAAATAAAATTGACCAATATCTCAGAAAGGTGGGTTAAACATAGATGAAACAAATTTTTACTCTCGATAAGCCAATGGCTTCCATATCCACTTGCCATCTGGGCCTTTGCCTTGGATGGCAATCTTGTTAAATCTTGTTTAATTATATCCCTTTGAAAAGTATAACATGTCATGCAACTTCAGGCATGTTTTCAGGATTTCGTCTGCACTTACAGAATTCACTCACAAGTTTTGGAAAACATTTCTTGTACCAAAGCATGTATTGTTTGTTGAAACTACTCATATCCATTCTCGGAGATGTTATTATTGCAGTGTCATGTTTGTGTGTGAAACCAAATTGAAATGTGTACAATAAATATTTGTAATACCGGGTCGAGCGTGTGTTTAAATGTTGCATGTGAAATTACCTGGATTGATTGTATTTGCATGCAGGCCTCCCGCAGGTTGTATATTCTAACTGTATCCTCCTGGCTCAGCTGACCACCTCTATACCTACCAAGTCACTGACTGCCCCTCTCACGTGGAGTGTGGGGTGGTATCTGTAAAGATAAAAACATAAAATATCTTTCTCAAATTAATGTGATTTGGCAAACACATATAAACATCCTTTTGGCTTTGTGCATGAAAACAAAATGTACTTCCTAAGTAGTTTCATCTCCAGTAGGAATATGTAATATAGCAATAACTAGTGATGTTTTATCTACAACATGCACATAGCATGACATGTCATATAGCAGACAGTGTTTACCAACTCGGTCGAATGTAGGCGTTGGCAATAATATGGCGCTGGCAGTTACCGGTGCCGTACATATGCATTTTATTAAATTAACTAGATATTACCTAGACTACTCACACACATAAACAAAGCGGATTTGCGATGGGCTAAACATGTTCATCATGCTTTAATGGTAAATTTTTTTAAAACATTGTTGTATTCAAATAGATTTTGTGAATTCCTTTTCCCATGAAATGTTCTGTGCTGTCATTTAGACTTCTGTTTGAGCAATGTCGGTGTTGCCTATTACAGGAACGAAAGAAGCCAGATGGGGAAAAGGACAGGAAAGACCTGAGTCGCTCAAACTCATCCAGTGAAAACCTTGCTGAATGTCCAGCACTTCAGGTAACTGCGTAATGGCATCTAGTCAGTCATTCTTCATAGACAGCCATATTTGGTTTATTAGATATATGCTTCAATGACAGTGTTGTATATCACACGCACACACACACACACACACACTTATACGCATATATATTTTATGCAGTCGGGCCACATTACAACACAGATTCGGATATAAGTCGGTCGTGGACCCCGATTTTCTGCCGCCAGGGGATATGGGCCTGTCTTTTAGGGGCATTTTGGCTGCATTTGTACGCCTACGCTACTCAAGCCCTTAGCCAGAAATAAAATTTTGCCAGTCTTGAATATTCTAAAAGGTGTAACCTTAAGCACGTGAATGGCTTCAATGGAAGCCGTTCACATCTATGATATGACAAACATTATTGGGCTAATTGATTTTTTTCTGGCGAGCCAATGCTGGTTAATATAATGACAGCCATTATTGGCCCATTTGGCTTTTGCACTGGTAAGCCAATGGACAATGCAAGTTGAGCAAATGTCAAATGATAGCCATTTTTGGCCGAATTAGGTTTTTTCAATGACAGGCTAAGTCCAGTTTAACCATTATTGGCCCATTCGACTCTTACTAGCTGGGCTGCGAGGTTGGCATTATGACCTGCCCAGGAGTAACAACATGCATACATTTAAGCCTTAGTATTTAGCCTAGTTCAAAAACAATGAAGCCAAAACATGACATAGTAATGAAAAATAGGTAAATGATTATATTGTCAGTTCTATTTAATAAAAGAAGAGCCAACACATGAAGGTTCGTGAAAAAGTAATTGATTTTATATATATATTGAAGTAATGCTTGAAACATCTTAATTACACGCATGCAAATACGTCTAGTATGAACAGATATTATTACAATCACACTCAAAATCAAATGCTTGACACTATGCCTATGGTTATATCTGGAAAAAAAACTTCTGCCGTAGTGCATGCCGATTATGTATGTGAATCAGAGCCCGAATCAAACTCAATTTCAAAGTCGACCACGATTGTGCTTGGTCACTGCAGAGTGCCAGCGGTGGGTGATAATACAGTAACGTTTTGGTTACTAGTGGCAGGAAAATCAAAATTGTGCATCTCCGTTACCATAACAACAGATGAGGAAGGCACCGCTGCCTGGGATTGTTCAGGACAATCGCCGGAACACTGCTCTTATTCATGTTTACGAAAAAGGCATCGATTGTCATATGAACTTTGACGCTGACATGTCGCGCCATCTTTTCACTCTGTCTCGCTTGGCAGGTGCCATTTTGAACTCGCCCCACGACATTCAGGTCACAGGATTGTTTCTTCAAATGAGAGCGCCGATGGATAGGCACAGGGAAACCCCACAGAAATGTGTTTGCCAACCAATGACGTACACGATTACAATAAATAAAGATCGGCCACAGTATCACTTAATTTTTCAACGATGTAGAGGTTAAAAATATATAGTATGACTGATAGATCGATGGTATTCGCTATTCTACCAATGACAACATTCGTCGAATCCCGAACGCGTGCACAAAGACTAAGTTAAAAACATTTTATTATGAAAAAATATAATCTTGTAAAAAAAAACCTGTCTTTCATCTTTATTTTACCTGACTTCATCAGACATTTGCCTGTCTCCATGATGGGTAGACGGATCCCTGGCTGTGGTGCATGTCTGTGGTGCGCGTGGTGTGCATGTGTGTGGTGTGTGTGCGTGTGTCTGAAGTGCAACTTTTGTGAACATTTTAAATGTGCACAGTCAGCTGTGCCAAGTCTAAAGAGATCCAATCAGCATATCGTAATAAGGATTATTTGGATTTTTTTAAAACTTACCTGTCTTACAGGTATGCACCTCCCAGGGCTGACACTGGTTTGTTGTTGTATGTATGTATACACATATATATATATATATATGTTTGCATATTCATATGTACCAGTGCGTGTGTGCGCACATGCTTGTGCTGCACAGACACGCACACATCAATGTTTTGTTGTATTGAACCTGATGGTTGTCATATCAGCTAGCATTAGTTTCCTCCATCCAGTGATCAGAGTTTAATTAATATACACTTGTCTAATGTGACTGTGCGACAGCTTTCACAGTAACATACTGACAATACAGATAATATATGCCATAGTGGTGGTGGGATACTTGACATACTGACACTACAGAAACTGTGTGCCATGGTGGCGGTGTACTTTTCATACTGACTCTACAGATAATGTGTGCCACAGTGGTGGTGGCGTACTTGAAATACTAACAGTACAGATAGTGTGTGCCACGGTTGTGGTAGAGTGACATTCTGACACTACAGATAGTGTGTGCCATGCCGTACCCACCCACCTGCCTGCCTGCCTGCTTGGCTCTCTCTCTCTCTCTCTCTCTCTCTCTCTCTCTCTCTCTCTCTCTCTCTCTCTCTCTCTCTCTCTCTCTCTCTCTCTCTCTCTCTCTCTCTCTCTCTCTCTCTCTCTCTCTCTCTCTCTCTCTCTCTCTCTCTCTCTCTCTCTCTCTCTCTCTCTCTCTCTCTCTCTCTCTCTCTCTCTCTCTCTCTCTCTCTCTCTCTCTCTCTCTCTCTGCCCGCCCGCCCGCCCGCCCGCCCGCCCGCCCGCCCGCCCGCCCGCCCACCCGCCCTTTATATACTAACACTACAGATATTGTGGGCCACTCCTGCCTGACCCCCGTCCCACCCGTCTGCTTGCCTCTCTCTGCATGCATGCCTGCCTGTCTCTGCCTGCCTGTCTCTGCCTGCCTGTCTCTGCCTGCATGCCTGCCTCTGCTTGCATGCCTGTTTCTGTCTGCCTGCTGGCCTACCTGCCAGCCTGCCTGCCTGCCTGCCTGCCTGCCTGTCGGTCTGGTGAGACAGTCGACTATACATAAAATAAGCAGATTTCTAAATTAGTTAATAAACTAAAATTGTTGGTTGGAGGTGGAGGAGGACTTGCTTGGGTGGAGGAGGACTGCCTTGGGTGGGGTGGATGTGGAGGAGGATTGCCTTGGGTGGAGGACTTGCTTGGGTGGAGGTGGAGGAGGACTGCCTAGGGTGGAGGTGTAGGAGCACTGCACTTATCATTCACTTAGCTGTGTAGTGCACAGTAACATGCTTTGTTACTAATGGTAACTAACACAGCTGTTTGGCTCACCACCCCGCTGTAGGGTCAGAGCTCATTTCAGATCACACCACCACTTGGCTGTATCCCCCTACTTGTCTTCATCAACCCTAAAAGTGGTGGCAAGCAAGGAGAGAGGTATGTGACACTACAGCAGATCTTGCAACACTTTTGTTTGCCATTCTTTCTAAACCATGCAGCATCTTCCTAATTCTTTGCAGGTATTGTGGACCAATGAAGTATGATGCACACACAGGGAAGGATGTTAGGGTTATGCTTTGCAGGACAGTTGTGAACACAATTGTGTCAGTTAATACATCCATTCTAGTAATATTGGCAGGATATAGACAACAAACTTAAAAAGATGAATGCTTCCAAAATGTTAATGTTACAGTTTGCCTGTAGTAATGACATAACCTTGTTATGGCTAAAATGGTGTCATGGATCAGAGGTTTAATTAGTAGCAGTTTTCTTCAGACTAATTACATTATCATATACCATACGCAAGGCAAGTGTTTATGTTTCCAGTGTTTATGTTTCCAGGTTACTGCGGAAATTCCAGTATTTACTGAATCCCCGTCAGGTGTTTAACATCATAAAAGATGGCCCGATGCGTGGGTAAGTAGGAATGTGGCCATAGGCCACAGGTGAAAGATATCGGACATTGGCAATAGGCCACAGATAATGGTATTTGATATTCACTGTAGGCCACATGTAAATGGTGTCTAATAGTGGCTGTCGGATGCAGGTAAATGATATCTGATATTGGCTGTAAGCCACAGGTGAAAGATATCTGACATTGGCTGTAGGCCACAGATGAAAGGTAACTGATAGTGACTGTAGGCCACATGTAAATGGTGTCTAATAGTGACTGTAGACTATAGGTGAATGATAATTGATAATGGTTGTAGGCCATAGGTGAATGGTGTCTAATAGTGGCTGTAGACTAGAGGTGAATGATATCTAATAGTAGCTATAGGCCACAGGTGAATAGTGTATAACAGGGGTTGGCAACCTTTTTGAATGGAGGGCCAAATAAGTGACTTTGAATAGGTTAGCAGGCCACGCACGCACGCACGCACGCACGCACGCACGCACGCACGCACGCACGCACGCACGCACGCACGCACGCACACTCGTGGTAATTGGCACAATGCAATTATATACCTTGTGTCTAGCAGTTGTATTGACCACTGTTGTAAATAGCACGTCCACGAATATGAGTTATTATTATTGTCAAACATCAACGTCTGATTTTGAACAACAGTTGGATTATTCAAAAACACATTATTCAGGTTACGTGTTCTTGGCATGCCGCTGGTGCCATGTTGACCCGTATGACACTGAGGCCTGTTGCTGGTGATGTTGCTTCGCCACCAAGTGGCCCACACCTGGCTGCAGACTTGTTCCTGCGCGCATCAGCTTACTTCGGTGTACTACAGAAGTTCTTCATATCGCACATTCATCTTGGTCACAAGGTGCTGGAACTGCCGATAGTTTAGACAGCGAGAGCGAACACAGTTTAGTCTTCACGGCGACCCTTATTACGTTCTGCATTTTCATCGACTTGCCACACGGGCTTTCCCGTTGGATGATGGAGTGTGCCCTGAAGAGCTTTGCTTGGCACCTCCTTAGTCTTGAACCTTTTCCATCAGCGTACAACTCCGTTCGCCATTTCGCTGGCAGGCGACGAACGTTAGTTAAAACAACACATTATCACTCAAACACAAATAAGGTAGTAGGGTAACCTGGGGCAACACGGTCCCTGGAGGTAAGATGGCCCCCACCATGTACTCAAAATATATAAATCTTAAACTTCCAAATCTGGTGCAAAATGAAGCTTTAATATGCATTGATCTAATATTTTGCCAATAGTAAAATGGTGAAACTCACCATACAATGGTGTGAATCATGAATCATGGACGTAATTGGTGACGTGATAATATTATTAATCAGTTGACAGATCAAACAATACAAAATGTGGAATAGTATATTGTGCTTTGTATACATCTTATTAAGACACACGTCTCTGGGGCAAGACAGTCCCCATGCATATGGGGCAAGACGGTCCCTATGTCTTATCCCACACGCACATCGTCACACTTTGTCAAATGTATTACACATGACCAATTATGTTTAATACATTGAATATAATACGAACATTGTATAATTTACGTTCTGCTAGCCCGTAGGCTGTAATTATGATGGGATATCACTAAACCAACATTAGATTATGTATGGATTGCAAGGTATGTATTATATGTTAACTACCATTTAAATTTAAAAACCATAATGGCCTGATATATTACTATCATACCACTTGTATATAATATACATTTTAATTTCAGGCAATAGTTCGTTCATACAGTCGAGCCTTGTTATAACGCGGTAGTCGGGGTCCACGACTTCGGACCGCGCTGTACACGAGGTGCGTTAGGTGTTTTCATATCTGCCACCAGGGAGCTACTAAACAACAGCGATCGCTGCCCGCTGCACCAAGCCCAAGAACGCTGTCGAAGCCCCATGTGCTTGCAGCACTGTCTTATACGCAAATATGCAGTTTATGGAACTTATTAAACGAGTATACTAGCATCAACGTGTATTATTTTTAAATGTCACACCCTCTTGACTCTTGAACTGAACAAAACACATGTACGTATACCGTTATGGAATAGATCTACTACGATGATGATGTACTGGACCAATAGGCCTACGAATCGAAAATAATAATGTGGACCTGAGCAGCCGAAAACATATAAATTATGATTTGACAAATGTAGTATGTAAGCTGATAAAAAAACAGAAAACGACAATAGGTAGAATTAATAATTGTTTCACTTTGTCTTTCAACTGATCTCGACCGAAGCATAAATTTATTACGCACCACTTAACATCGATTCATCACTTCATGTGTGGATGACGAATTCGTATTTTCGCGCACCGGTAGAGCCTTGGGTTAGGAATTTGACATGTTGGTTTCACGTCGCGAAAACGATTAAATTTACGATGTAATGGAAGCATGTCATTTCACCCAAGTGTTATGTTGGCACTGCATACTAAATGCATTTAAAACTGTTTATCTGATTCTTACGAGAGGCGTATTTGTGAATCTCGATTGCAATTAACAAACCATCGAAGCGAAGCGAGCGACAGCGATTGATGTTGGCGACAGCGCAAAACAAACAACACGTTGATACTCATTCACTGACATTGTTTTCCCCTAATGTTTCTTGAGAATTGTCAAAGTAATTCTAAGTAGGTTTAAACAGGCCCAAATTCGGGGTCCACGACCGACCACGTTATATCCGAATCTGCGTAATAACGAGGCGCGACTATAAGTAAAAACCACAGGGAGGGGGTTACATTATTATTATTATGTTCATCACGTGGACATGTTATTTTGTATACCAATGTGGCAGGGGCGGGCCGCATTTTGTACAATATCGTTGTCAGTCCGCGGGTTGCCGACCCCTGGTGTATAATAATGGCTGTAGGCAATATGTGAATGATGTCTGATAGTGGCTGTAGGCCATCGGTAAATAATATATCTGTTGGTTGTAGGCCACAGGTGAATGATATATGATAGTGGCTGTAAGCCATAGGTGAATGATGACTGATAGTGACTGAAGGCCACATGTGAATGATATCTGATAACGACTGTAGGCAACAGGTGAATGATATCTGATAGTGACTCTCGGCGACCAGTGAATGCTATCTGATGGTGGCTGTAGGCCAGAGGTGAATGATATCAGATAGTGGCTGTAGACCACAGGTGAATGGTGTATGGTAATGTCTGTAGGACACAGGTGAATAATATATTATAGTGGTTGTAGGCCACATGTGAATAAAGGTAAAAGTATGTATGCTCATGTGAACGTTTACCAAGTAGACATAACTTTTATTCGTCCTTCAAGCTGTGTGTGGACCATGTGCTCAACCCTCACCCCAGTGAGGTACCCCCCATGCTGTAAGTGTGGGTTATCTTTTCTTTGTTGGTGATGGTCATTATGTTACATTTGGCTACATTGAAATCCATCAGCCATTGTTTAGATCATCTTGTAGTGCTCAACTGTCTGTATCTGTCTTGATTTTGCTGTAGAGCAGACAGTCGTCTGTGAATAGTCTTATTTTTGAGATGTTATTTATGAACAGTATTAAGAGTATGGGTCCCAGTACTGTTTCTTGTGGCACACCGGAGATGATCGGGGCTTCCGATGAAGTGAACCCACCAACCACAACTCGCTGCTGCCTGCGTGTTAAAAAAGCCTATGATGTTGCTGTCCATGTTGTAGTACTGGAGCGTTTGGATGAGGTGATGGTGTGGCACACAGTTGAAGGCCTTGGAAAAATCCAAGATGGCCACATCAGTTTATGAGTGCCTGTTTAGTGAACTTGCAAAATCATGTGATGTGATCAGAAACAGGGTCTCGCATGAACGTCTGCATCTAAACCAATGCTGGAAGCCATCCAGGATGTGGTGCCTGTCTAGATGATCCATTGTCTACGAGTTGGTTGCGTGCACCCTTCTTGAAAACGGGTGTCACCCAAGCATCCTCCAGTCATTTGGTATAGCTTTGGTGGAGATTGACTGCTGTATGACAAATGCAAGCATCACTGACTGTTCTGTGCACAATTCTTGAAAGATTGTAGGAATGTCATCTCGTCCTGATGCTTTCCTAGGCTTGATGTTCCCGAGTAGCTTAATCACCCTGGCACTTGAAAAAAAAAATCAGGGCATCTTCAGGTATGGCGAGGACTGCTTAGTGGTCATGTTCGAATCTTCTCACATGAAGGGGGTCAGTTGCCACCTTACCATCTGCAACTAGTGTAATTACATCACAGATGTCCTGTTGCATGCTCTTTAGATATCGCCACAGTCCTTTGGATTGCGTGCCTTCTTCAATATTGCCTATCATATTACTAACATAGTCCCAGTGAGCGACTCTCAGGCTCTCATTGGTCTTCTGTAGCTTTCTGAAGTGTTCTCAGTCTCTGCCCTTTGATTTCTTTGCCCTGTTGTAAGCCTGTTATTTCTTCATGGTGAGATGACGGGTGTACTTTGTCATCCAGGGTAACTGGTACCTGCCTAATACCTGTTTCTTTGGGATGAACATGTGGATGGTATCCAGGATTGTCTTCTTGCAAAATTGCTAGTTTGCTTCCACTGTGTTAGTGTCAGGGCAGTTGATGAAGAAGCTTTCTTTTGCCTTCCTGAGGGCATCTTTAATTCCTTCCCAATCAGCTGGGTTGAACAGCCTAATGACTCATTTTTTCTTGCTGTTCTGCTTGGCACTGATGTTGCTGTGCATGACAACTATGTGATCATGGTCGCTGATGCCTGGGCCTGTGGTACAGCTCGTGGTGAGTTCAGGGGACGTTGTAAAGTACAACTGTAAGATATTGCCTCTCTGGGTCCTTTAGTTGTTCCTTGTGATGGTTGTGGCTCATGCTCAAAAGTAGGTCACAATGTGCTTTATTCGGCTCTCTCGGGTTATTTGCTAGTGATTCCCATAGTCAGTGCCAGGTAGGTTGAAGTCCCACCTATAATGAGAGAGGCATTCAGGTGTTCAGCTCGCATGTTCAAGATCGGTTTGTCCAGTTCATGTAGTGAATTCAAGGACCATGGCTGTTCTTCTTTTATTGTGTGCATTCTCTATTACTGATTGTTTCAGATTGAAGAATCTCACTGATTGTTGTACTAAGTATGGCCGTGTGTTTGATATAACTTACAATGCCAACAGATCATACTGTATGGTTATTGATAACAAACAAGGACAAGAAAAGTATTCGCCTAGCTATCAATAACCGTTCACTATCTCAGACTGATAAATGTAAATACCTTTGTCATATACCAGGTAATCAACAGTAACCTTACCAGAACATTTTGTTAATGCATCAGCACCTTTAAAACAACTATTTAATTCATTGTTTTGTACAATGTACATCTCAAGTCTGGTGAAAGGCATTACTGTGGCATATAAAACAAAATTGTCTCCCCATAGTAGTGCAAGCTGTCCAGAATGTTTTCTACAACTTATGTAAACTCGTAATGAATGTATTCAATAATCAATATTTAGCCTGTCAAACCGTTTAGAATGAAAATCAGTTCAGTAGTTTTCAAGATATTGCATTATATATAGATATTGAAATTTCGGGGTTAAATTTGTATATACCATTTATGTATAATTGTGCAGTGTAAACGGGTCACTTCCCCTCAACAGATTGCTTTCAAATTTTAACACAGTTTTCTCATCAATCCTCACATTTTAGCCCATAACCATGGTTGTTTGAAGAAATAATTTTTCCCATACAAAATGTATTACCCTAATATATCGTCACATCAGTTCAACAAGGTTGTAACTGAATTTTGCAAATTGTTCAGGAGAAGCAAAAGAAGATTTTCATTAGTTACAGTTTCTTAATCCCTGTGTATGCATATAAATGTCCTACATATGTTTTATTTGGTGTATGCATTAAACAAAATAATATTATGTAATACTGTAAAATAGGTCAAATATACAGTTACAACCTTTTTGCACTTAGTTACATTAACAAGATTTAACAAGATTTGCCATCCAAGCCAAAGGCCCAGATGGCAAGTGGACAAGGAAGCCATTGGCTTATCGAGAGTCCAACAATGTTCATCTACTTATAGCCCGCCCTCCTGAGATATGTGTCAACCTTGTTTTTAAACATATTCACGCTGCTAGCAGTTACACAATCTGTAGACAATTTGTTCCATTCATTTATTGTCCTCTGTGAGAACGAGTGCTTCCTGATGTCCAATCTACATTGATCCTTTACTAATTTTACCTGATGTCCTCTAGTTCTGCTATCCTTCTTGAGTGAGAAAAACATATTTCTATCAATATTTTCATACCCATTCAATATCTTAAAAACTTCAATCTGATCTCCTCATAACCTCCTTGTCTCTAGAGTTGTTAAACCACATTCTTTCAGGCGTTCTTCATAACTAAGGTCTCTCAGTTCTGGAATCATTTTAGTTGCTCTCCTTTGTATGCGTTCAAGCGTATCTATATCCTTCTTACGATATGGTCTCCATGCTTGTATACAGTATTCTAAATGAGGTCTAACTATTGCTTTATAAAGAGGTATAATTAACTTTTTTCCCTTGTATGTTATGTTTCTTCTAATCAATCCAAGAATTTGATTACCCTTTGAAGCTGCAATACCACACTGCTCTGAAACTTTCATATCAGCGCTTATTGTAACTCCTAAGTCCTTTTCTTTTACAGTAGTACCCAGAACAGTATCTCCCATTTTATAGTTTACATTCAAGTTCCTATGTCCTGTATGTAGGCATTTACATTTCCCAAAATTGAACAACATCTGCCATTTCTCAGACCATTTCACTAATCTGTCTAGATCGTTTTGTAAATGTTGTTTATCACCATCAGTATTAACCTTTCTAAACAGTTTTGTGTCATCCGCAAATTTCAGTACGTTACTTGTTATACTGTCGTCCAAGTCATTGATATAAATTAAGAATAACATAGGTCCTAATACTGATCCTTGCGGTACCCCACTCAAAACCGATTTCCAATTTGAAACTTCTCCATCTACTACAACTCGTTGTCTTCTGTCAGTCAGCCATTGTTCTATCCAGTCAGTTATGCTATCCCCGATACCATGGGCTTTTAATTTAAGTAGTAATCTTTGATGTGGCACTTTGTCAAAAGCTTTCTGAAAATCTAAGTAGATAATATCTACTGGCGATCCCACGTCTATCCACTTAGTGATTTCTTCCAAAAAACATAACATATTTGTTAAGCATGACCTCGCTTTAAGGAATCCATGTTGAGATGAATTTAATAATTTATGCATACCGAGGAAGTCCACCATATGGTCTTTAATTAACCTTTCTAATAATTTACAAATCACTGACGTTAAACTCACTGGTCTGTAATTCTCTGACTTATTTCTCGAACCCTTTTTAAATAATGGTATGATGTTTGCTTCTTTCCATTCAAACGGAACAACTCCCTCTTTTAATGACAAGTTGAATACTCTTGCAAGTGGTATACTGATTTGTTCTACTGTTTCCATTAGTAATTTTGGAGGAATCCCATCCACTCCCGGTGATTTGTTATCCTTCATTGTCTTTATTTTCTTAGCTACCAATTCTGGAGTTACAACTAACGGACCTAAATAGTCAGATTTAGCCCCCTGAAATTTAGCATCAGCAACTGGTAATGAACTAATATCTTCTTTGGTAAACACTGAACTGAAGTAACCATTTAGGTCTTCCGCCATTAAAAACCCCTGTGATATTATATTTCCAGCACTGTCTTCTAGAGGTCCAACCTTGTCTTGTACGTTTTGTTTACTCCTGACATATGCATAAAAACTCTTGCTGTAATTTTTTATGTTACATGTTAGTTTTTGCTCATAGCTTCTTTTAGATTGTCTGATTTCAGTTGTAGCTGCATTAAGTGCCTCTTTGTATTTTGCATAGTCTTCGTCCTTTCTGGTACGCCTATAAACCCTCCACATAGTTTGTTTTAGCATTATTTTTCTAATAGCCTCTTTTGACAAGTGTTTCTTTCTACACCGTTTTCCTTGTTTTTGGAAGGGAACAAATTTATCGATGATACTCTCAATTTCATATTTTAGAATATTCCAACATTCAATTGCGGTCTTACTCATCAGCATGTTATTCCAATCTAGCTTTGCTAAGTATTTTCTCATATCTTTGTAGTTACCTTTGTGGAAGTTTCTCTTGTACGTTTTCTTATTTTTACTTTCTGATTTTACATTGATGTCAAAATGTATTTGATTATGGTCACTATTACCCAATGGTTCAAATATTTTTACATTGTCCACTAATTCTTTTTGTGATGACAAAACTATATCTAATACATTTTCTCCCCTGGTTGGTTCTAGTACGTGCTGAGTAAGAAAGCTATCCTGGATTAAAAATAGAAATTGTTGGTCCTCAATCCCTGTGCTCTCTAGAGAATTCCATTTTATGTGTCCATGGTTAAAATCTCCCATTATGATACATTCCCCTTTACTAACTTCCTTTATAGCGTTTTTTATTTTTGTGTTGTCCTCTTCGTTTATGTTTGGACTTCGGTAAACTAATCCAATAGTTAATTTTGAATTTCCTGAAACAATTTTGCACCAAACAGCTACATCGCAATCTGCTTCCCTTTCTAGTTTTATTTCATAAGCCTGAATAGATTCTTTAACATATAAAATAACTCCCCCGCCCCTTCTTCCTATTCGATCTTTCCTAAACATTACATATCCTGTCAGTCCTAATTCAGCATCTGTTATATCTATGTTGGCCCATGATTCAGTTATACCAATTATGTGAGGGTCAATATCTTCTACCATAATGTTTAATTCGTTTTTCTTATTTACTATGCTCCTTGCATTTAAACATACGCATCTATAACCTTTTTCAGAGATGTTTTTCGGATGATTTGATATTGGTTTATCTGTGCTAGTGGCCTCTTGTTCTGCTTGAGACACCTCTAGGTAACCCCCCTGCACTTCTAGTTTAAAGAATGTTTACTTCCAAAAATATTTGTCATTGTACCCAAGTCACTATCTACTGCTGCTGAAAGTTTGTCCGCGAATACTGCCGCCCCCTTTCCACTTAAATGAAGCCCATCCTTCATGTACATATCAGCCCTCCCAACAAAACTTCCCCATAAATCCACAAATCCAACTTCCTCTTCCCTATATAACTTCTGGACTAACATGTTAATTGCCATCCCCCGACAATTTCGATATTCTATTATAGTCTCCTCGATAAACCGGAGATACAATCTTTGGTGACCAGCTTTCCTATGTATATTATAATAACAAGCCAACAACCATTACAGTATTACATTTATTTTCTGTCTTGACACTTTTATTTATCTAAATGTTTATATTTATGTTTTTCTTGGACTTTCTTTCTGTCTTTAAAGAATATCCATTCTCATAATCAACTAAACAATCAGCACCGTATTATAGTGCCGATTGTAACTGATTACATATAAATGACAGTCGTAATATGTTTCCTTCACTTGTTTTTTCAGTAATATTTTGCAATAATTTTAGTTTGGTTTTATTTACCTTACTATTATATATGATACAAATTGGAGTGTACACATTAGTGGAAGTGTTTTCTGTTTTTTTATAGGCTACAATTCCTCAAAGACATACCACGACTGCGCATTCTCTGTTGTGGTGGCGATGGCACAGTCGGCTGGCTGCTGGAAGCAATGGGTTTGTAAATATAATTACATCACTACCAATGTGCTAAAAGAAAGTATATTGCAAATAACATCTAACTAACTAACTTTTGACATGGTTTTATTGTTAAGAAATTAAATTTATTGCTACATAGGACCTAAGAGAGAGTCATGCACTTCACAAAATTCCTTCATTTACCATGTCAAACATCCACATAAGTTCCATCGTACAGTACGAATGCTTCATGAAACTGGCAGTGGTACATGGGTTTTGGGGCATGTTGCATCCATCATTGCCATGACGTTGCCCTATCAAAAGTAATAAGCTCTTGGCTGGCTTTTCTCCCCGTGCAATGCCAGGTAACTCAGCTAATATATATATACATATACATACAGGGTTCTCAATAACTTTTGTAGAACGCAGAAATAAAAAGTAGTAGGCCCATTATCTTTAGTGCAAAAGTCATAACACAAGCTGTATTGAAATATGAATGCCAACATGTGCAACCACATCTCCAATAACATTTGAACAAACATGTACACTTATGCAAGTTTGCAAAGTATTTAACACTTTTCATTATCAGAAAAAATATGTTAATATTTATATGTTATGATGTTGCAGACAAAATGGCGTTTATTGAGAAGCCTTCTGTAGCAGTTCTACCTCTGGGCACAGGCAATGATCTCGCCAGATGCTTACGCTGGGGAGGAGGTATACTGTTTTCATTGCACTTAATGCTTTTTCGATGCTGTCTTGAATCTTTCAGGGATGTCTTTTCTTGCATAGAATGTTAAGAGCATGACAAAGCTTCAGTTGAAATATGTTTGACAACAGTGCTTAAATTCACTCTAGTGCATTTTATAAAGAAATATAATGCTTTTCACTAGGTTAAAATAACTATTAATAATACCTTGTCAAATAGTCTACAAAATATATGTAACAAGTGTGCACATAATGATAAAAACATTGAATTTGATACATACACATTTTCTTGGCTATATGGTCATCACTTTAAACCTGTCATAACTGACCATTTTACAGAATAGCCACTGTTGATTTGTAGCAATTTTGTTTTTGTATATGAAGTATTTGAGTTGCAAACTTCAGATACCAATATTATTTGAAATTACCTTAAGCTAAGCTGACTTTAACATTAGTAAAACTTCAACGTGCAAATGGGAAGGGAGTGGGGGAGACGGGAGGGAAGACAACCGGAGTGAAGGAGAGGGGAGTAGCGGAGACAGGAGGGAAGGAGAAGGGAGTGGGGGAGACTGGAGGGAAAACAACCGGAGTGAAGGAGAGGGGAGTAGGGGAGACAGGAGGGAAGGAGAAGGGAGTGGGGGAGACGGAAGGGAAGGGGTCAGGACAGAATGTGATGGAGGGGATCGAAAGGAAGAGTTATTCTGCAGCAGTGATAGAGGGGGTGAGGAAGAGAGCGAGGGTGTTTGTGGGGGATTCGATAGTTAGGAAGACCGACAGAGTCTTAAACAAGGGAGATGATGTGGTGGTCTGCTTGCCTGGAGCCAAAATAGAGGCGATAACTGAGAGGGTAAAAAACATCGTAGGCTCGGGTAAGGGTGGATCTGTTTTAGTACATGTAGGGACAAATAACGTAGAGAGGGAGGGTACAACTGCCATAGTTAGGAAATATAGGCAGTTGGTCAGAACACTAAAACAGACGCGGGTTGAGCAGGTAATACTGTCAGGGATTTTACCTGTAATGGGCAGGAGGGGTCATAAATATCGAAATTGTCGGGGGATGGCAATTAACATGTTAGTCCAGAGGCTGTGTAGGGAAGAGGAAGTTGGATTTGTGGATTTATGGGGAAGTTTTGTTGGGAGGGCTGATATGTACATGAAGGATGGGCTTCATTTAAGTGGAAAGGGGGCGGCAGTATTCGCGGACAAACTTTCAGCAGCAGTAGATAGCGACTTGGGTACAATGACAAATATTTTTGGAAGTAAACATTCTTTAAACTAGAAGTGCAGGGGGGTTACCTAGAGGTGTCTCAAGCAGAACAAGAGGCCACTAGCACAGATAAACCAATATCAAATCATCCGAAAATCATCTCTGAAAAAGGTTATAGATGCGTATGTTTAAATGCAAGGAGCATAGTAAATAAGAAAAACGAATTAAACATTATGGTAGAAGATATTGACCCTCACATAATTGGTATAACTGAATCATGGGCTAACATAGATATAACAGATGCTGAATTAGGACTGACAGGATACGTAATGTTTAGGAAAGATCGTATAGGAAGAAGGGGCGGGGGAGTTATTTTATATGTTAAAGAATCTATTCAGGCTTATGAAATAAAACTAGAAAGGGAAGCAGATTGCGATGAAGCTGTTTGGTGCAAAATTGTTTCAGGAAATTCAAAATTAACTATTGGATTAGTTTACCGAAGTCCAAACATAAACGAAGAGGACAACACAAAAATAAAAAACGCTATAAAGGAAGTTAGTAAAGGGGAATGTATCATAATGGGAGATTTTAACCATGGACACATACAATGGAATTCTCTAGAGAGCACAGGGATTGAGGATCAACAATTTCTATGTTTAATCCAGGATAGCTTTCTTACTCAGCACGTACTAGAACCAACCAGGGGAGAAAATGTATTAGATATAGTTTTGTCATCACAACAAGAATTAGTGGACAATGTAAAAATATTTGAACCATTGGGTAATAGTGACCATAATCAAATACATTTTGACATCAATGTAAAATCAGAAAGTAAAAATAAGAAAACGTACAAGAGAAACTTCCACAAAGGTAACTACAAAGATATGAGAAAATACTTAGCACAGCTAGATTGGAATAACATGCTGATGGATAAGACTGCAATTGAATGTTGGAATATTCTAAAATATGAAATTGAGAGTATCATTGATAAATTTGTTCCCTTCCGAAAACAAGGAAAACGGTGTAGAAAGAAACACTTGTCAAAAGAGGCAATTAGAAAAATAATGCTAAAACAAACTATGTGGAGGGTTTATAGGCGTACCAGAAAGGAAGAAGACTATGCAAAATACAAAGAGGCACTTAATGCAGCTACAACTGAAATCAGACAATCTAAAAGAAGCTATGAGCAAAAACTGGCATGTAACATAAAAACTGACAGCAAGAGTTTTTATGCATATGTCAGGAGTAAACAGAACGTACAAGACAAGGTTGGACATCTAGAAGACAGTGCTGGAAATATAATATCACAGGGGTTTTTAATGGCGGAAGACCTAAATGGTTACTTCAGTTCAGTGTTTACAAAAGAAGATATTAGTTCATTACCAGTTGCTGATGCTAAATTTCAGGGGGCTAAATCTGACTATTTAGGACCGTTAGTTGTAACTCCAGAATTGGTAGCTAGGAAAATAAAGGCAATGAAGGATAACAAATCACCGGGAGTGGATGGGATTCCTCCAAAATTACTAATGGAAACAGTAGATCAAATCAGTATACCACTTGCAAGAGTATTCAACTTGTCATTAAAAGAGGGAGTTGTTCCGTTTGAATGGAAAGAAGCAAACATCATACCATTATTTAAAAAGGGTTCGAGAAATAAGTCAGAGAATTACAGACCAGTGAGTTTAACGTCAGTGATTTGTAAATTATTAGAAAGGTTAATTAAAGACCATATGGTGGACTTCCTCGTTAAGCATAAATTATTAAATTCATCTCAACATGGATTCCTTAAAGCGAGGTCATGCTTAACAAATATATTATGTTTTTTGGAAGAAATCACTAAGTGGATAGACATGGGATCGCCAGTAGATATTATCTACTTAGATTTTCAGAAAGCTTTTGACAAAGTGCCACATCAAAGATTGCTACTTAAATTAAAAGCCCATGGTATCGGGGATAGCATAACTGACTGGATAGAACAATGGCTGACTGACAGAAGACAACGAGTTGTAGTAGATGGAGAAGTTTCAAATTGGAAATCGGTTTTGAGTGGGGTACCTCAAGGATCAGTATTAGGACCTATATTATTCTTAATTTATATCAATGACTTGGACGACAGTATAACAAGTAACGTACTGAAATTTGCAGACGACACAAAACTGTTTAGAAAGGTTAATACTGATGGTGATAAACAACATTTACAAAACGATCTAGACAGATTAGTGAAATGGTCTGAGAAATGGCAGATGCTGTTCAATTTTGGGAAATGTAAATGCCTACATACAGGACATAGGAACTTGAATGTAAACTATAAAATGGGAGCTACTGTTCTTGGTACTACTGTAAAAGAAAAGGACTTAGGAGTTACAATAAGCGCTGATATGAAAGTTTCAGAGCAGTGTGGTATTGCAGCTTCAAAGGGTAATCAAATTCTTGGATTGATTAGAAGAAACATAACATATAAGGGAAAAAAGTTAATTATACCTCTTTATAAAGCAATAGTTAGACCTCATTTAGAATACTGTATACAAGCATGGAGACCATATCGTAAGAAGGATATAGATACGCTTGAACGCATACAAAGGAGAGCAACTAAAATGATTCCAGAACTTAGAGACCTTAGTTATGAAGAACGCCTGAAAGAATGTGGTTTAACAACTCTAGAGACAAGGAGGTTATGAGGAGATCAGATTGAAGTTTTTAAGATATTGAATGGGTATGAAAATATTGATAGAAATATGTTTTACTCACTCAAGAAGGATAGCAGAACTAGAGGACATCAGGTAAAATTAGTAAAGGATCAATGTAGATTGGACATCAGGAAGCACTCGTTCTCACAGAGGACAATAAATGAATGGAACAAACTGTCTACAGATTGTGTAACTGCTAGCAGCGTGAATATGTTTAAAAACAAGGTTGACACATATATCAGGAGGGCGGGTTATAAGTAGGTGAACATTGTTGGACTCTCGATAAGCCAATGGCTTCCTTGTCCACTTGCCATCTGGGCCTTTGGCTTGGATGGCAAATCTTGTTAAATCTTGTTAAATGCGGATGGGTGGTGATAGCAACTAAATGTACTTTTAATGGGAGCCTCCCTTACCCTAATACGTGATCTTTATATTTGACCTTTTTCTTTATGTACATTAGCTGCATGCATGTGTGCGTGCGTGTGTGTAAATTTATACTAACTTGCATAATATACGTGTATATTTGCACTGTAATATGTACAAAACCTACTATTTGGGTCTAAAAAATGCATTTCTTTTTTTTCTGTCTTTAAAATTCTTCGTAGGCATGTTCTTTGAAAAACGTTCAGTTTCTTCTTCTCAGTTCGTGTTATTCTCCACAGTTCAGCTCCATACAGTAGCACAGCTACAACATTGCTCTCGACGATTTTTAGTTTTGTCTTGGTACTCTACTATATCCATAATTGTTTGAATGTTACGAATGCACCTCTTGCCAAAGATAGCCTTCTCCTAATGCCCTCCTATGTTCCTCCATAGATAACACCACTCCTAGGTGTGTGAAAGCATCAATGTCTTCTAAATTCTCATCTATTCTGACTGGATTGTTGTTTCTGTTTATACGTATTACTTTTATATTGATGTTAAGTCCAATGTAGTTTGTTGCCTGATTCAAATTATTTGACTTCTCCTATATGTCTTGGTGATTGCTTGCCAATGCCAGGTCATCTGCATAATCTAAATCTTCTAGTGATTATGTAAACTTCCAAGTGATGCCTTTCTTACGATCTCTTGTGGTACTTTGCATGATCCAGTCAATGGTAATAATGAAAAAAAACCTGTCATAACACAACCCTTCCATTCTCCTGTCTCTACTGAGAACCACTGAGGTATTTACACCATTAATCACACAGCTGGTACTTCCGTACTTTTCCTTTTATTACTTGAACTAAGACAGGTTGTATTCCATAGTGTCTAAGTATTGTCCACAGTTTTGTTCTTTCAACACTGTTGAACGCTTTCTTGAAATCTATGACGTTGATGTACAATGGGTGCTTGCCATTCAGTGCTGTGCTGCAATATGTTACGGAGGATAAATATTTGGTCTGCTGTACACAACTTTTACAAGAGCCAGGTCCTCTTGAAAATGCCACCCCACTCCAGCAATGTCGACAAACTAGCCTCCTGACGGAGCAACATGACTCGAGCAAACGGCTACGTTCTCGCTTTTCGAACCTCTCAAGCGGCAGCTTTCATGGATTTTCTCCACTTTCCTCCAGATTCCGGGAAGACAATCAGGATTCTGTGATGATGTAACCCGGACCCAACAGGGAAACTGGACATGTAACCCATTCCCATATGTCACCTTGAATGATGCTCGTTCCATCAGCAGTTATGGCCCCGGCAAACAAGACCAGAGGTTGCCTTCTGCATCGGTGGGCTCTAACAGAAACCTGGTATTCGTTTTTTATGCCGTTTCATCTTCGGGTCGCGAAGATGAAACGGCATAACACACATTCCTTCTTCTGACCGTTCTTGGTCAGGAGACAAAAATGTGTCTGTCTACTCGGACGACCAAATATGCGGCAATACAACACCTACTGTTGCTGTACAGCTGTTCGAACAGACGATGTCACACTCCAACAGGGTTAATTTGGTCCTCGTTTTTCTGCCCAATGATATTCCAGCTACTGATAATATATCAAATGATGAACCGTGGTTGTCTGATTGTGTGGTTCCTGTAGCTCCCATGCCCAGGTTCCCATTTTCAGCGGCAATGACAAAACATTTGAGAAAAATCCACCGGGATTTACAACCCACTACGGTGGATAGACTTCTCCTTTTTTAAGGATCCTCCAATCATTGACTGAGGATTCTCAGATGTTACACGCTCTCATGCGAGGAGGGGGGCACACTCAAAGAAATTGGGTGCAGAACAGCACTATTTCTGTGATCTAGTGTCCATGTCGGGAAGACAGCTATATATATCATCCTTTCAGGATTGGTCAGGCAGCCCTGAACCATTCAATCCAGGGCCTCATTGACCATGTGAGTGTGGAGAATGCTCCAGCAAAGTCTTTGGTGGAACAACTGAGGGTAGCATTACAGCTTTCCCAATCTGTGGCTACAGCTAGGTCCGATGGTGTGGCATTGGATTGCTCTATGGTGTTCAACATATTGCAGCACCAACGGGACCAGGCTCTGCGGGATGTTTCTCCTCTTTTATGACAGGATGAAAAGGAGAGTCTACGTACTGCCCTATTCGGGACCTCATAACTTTTTGACAAAGCTGCAGTTGCTAGAAAAGGTGGTTAGTTGGCAGAGAGAAAATGCCTTGTATCGTGCCTCTGCATCTTTTCCGGTGTCTCACTCACAGCCTTCTCCAAGTTCTCGTTGGACGGCTTTGACAAGAACTGCCTTTCAAAGTATCCTCCTATGCTTCCTCCCTCTTCACGTTCTTGGCCCTTTCCGCCCACCAGGGCATGTGGTTCTGCCATTCCTTTCGTGGTCGGGGAGGAAGGAAGCATAAATTTTTATGGCCTATGTCAGGCTTCTCTGTAACCGAGCGGCCCACCCATTTGATGTACATCCATCCACCTTGTGTTCTCCAGGGACACCTTTTCAGGTGGTCGTACTCCCACCTTTACTTTCAGAACAGGTGGGAGCTCAACTATCCCGGTTCTGCGATGTCTGGAGATGAAAGGGATGCAACGAATGGGTGTGCAAGGTTCTGGAAACTGGTTTCCATCTACTTTTCAGGGAGTGTCCTCCCAAAACATATACCCTTCACCATTTGTGGATAAGGGGCCCCTCGAAAAGGAAGGCACTCTCAGCCTTAGTCCACAAAATGATCCAAATCATCCACGACACATCTTCTCCCAGTTTTACAGCCAGCTGTTCCTCGTACCAAAGACGTCATGAGGATGGAAACCTGTTATCGACCTCTCACTCCTCAACACATTCTTGGAGATTCCCCATTTCAAGATGGAGACTGCAGAAAGCATACAGTGATCTCTACCTCGGGACTCCTGGGTAAAGTCCTTCAACCTTGTCAATGCCTACTTCCACGTTCCAACCCACCAGGGTTACCAAAAGTTCCAGGCTCGGGATACCCTCTATCAATTCATGGCCCTGCCATTTGGCCTGTCTCCAGCACCTTGGGTACTTACCAAGGTTATGGTAGAGATCAAAGTTCTGGTGCATACATAGAGTTACATAATTAATCATCCCCCTATACACAAGAGCGATAAGCCAGCTCACTGCAGTGAAGCGGTCATGGACCACTGGCCGGCATTTCATTGCATGGCAGAAACAGTTGCATCCACTGCATGACACACAGGGTAGTACTGTTTATAGTGTGAACATAGCATGTTACAAATAGTTGTCTAACATATGTAAGTAAGTAAGTGAGTAAGTAAGTTAATTTATTTCCTCCTCACCATCATCATGTACAATATAAGGCAAACAAAAGCAATGAAGATGAGGTGGCTACCAGAGAAGTATAAACTTATCGGGCTAGTAGCCAGTGATGATGACACCAGGAACCAATTAACTTGAAGATTTGTCATTGTCATTTGTTCTTAATGGGGCATGGCCACCCGACTGATTAATAATTTAGGTGAGGGTGGTCCCAGCAGTTGTATTATAAGTGTGGGCAGTTGGGTTGTTCATACTGGAGTGAGCATCCTGCATTAGTGTTAAACTCTCCAAGATAAACATTTTGGAGGCTTACTGGAGAAAGTTGTGGGACAACGAATATGGTTATTTCCTGTGCGGCTTACAGCTGTACAAATCGACAGAAGACAGGATCTAACATCTCGTTATTTTCAGGTAATTTATGTCGCAAATGTTTGTGCTGTGTTAGTGTATAATGTGAATGAATGTAACAGTTTCAGAAATGTTCTGAAATATCAATATATTACAGATACGTTTGTTTTTCTTGGGGGTAGCATACATTAAGTGTTTCCCAGTAGTCACATTGATTGGGTGCAACATAAAATGTTAAAGGAGTAGGATTCAGTTTTATAAATAATGTATGCGTGCGTGTATGCATATTTGTAACTCTTTTTTAAAACTCTACTAGATGTCAGCTCCACTTTTTGGTGTCGTTTGCCTTTTCTTCGTTGTATGAACCACTATCATGTAACTCATTCTGTACACATTGCAACATTCATTGCATTCTATGCATTTGTTTGACAAACCATGTGAAAGGTTGCCCACTAAAACAATTGACAGCTTAAATGAGAGAGCACATTTCTTTACATGAGGCGTGTCCTTGGGCAAGTTGGCCAGATAACATTCGAGAAAGATCTTGATCTGCAGGTGGCAATGGCTGTGATGGAGCAGCTGGGGAATGTGTTGGAAGATGGGAAAAGAATATTTTTGGAACCTTAGAGAAGAATGTTCAACAGGGCTTAATGAGATTTTGACCACTTGCAGTCATTAGCTAATACATGTATAGAGCACTTCAGAAAGTTCAGTTTTGATCATGTTTAGTGGTGCTACTGTTATAGTTAATATGTTAGTTATGATATTTCATATACAAGGTGCATGGATAGATTGTGCACGTAATAAGGTATTAGGTATATATAGTTAGATAGTAATAATCTCTTATTAGTACTGTATATCTGTAGATATATGATGAAGACTGGGTGCTGTACAGTATAAACACTGGGCCTCCAGTGGGTTCTTGCCATGCAGCAGCATGAATGTCATTGGTCCATGCCTGCATCACTTTATCATGTGTCAACTGATAAGAGCTCAGCGGTCTTGTTTTACTAACGGGTGTTCTATTTATGTCCATGGTTGCAAGTCAGTACCTGGACAACTGGCTGATGTACTTGACATCTCGAGATCAATCCTTCCGAGAACCAGTCCAAATTCTCTGTATCTGCCTCACAATGGGACTTCTTATTCACAAAAAAGTCCAACTTCATTCCCACGCAAAAGTTCCTGTTTCTGGGATATCAATTCAACCTGATTTCCCCCACATTGGAAAGACATCACAAGATTCGGGAGATCATTCAATCCCTCCTGACTCGACAGGGGGACATGCTCGCATGTCGCAGATCCTGTTAAGTTTGTTTGTGGCAACAGAGAAATTAGTTCCTTCATACCTGCGAAACCCAACATTGCATCTCGCAACATTGGGATTTCAATCCGTCAACAAGGTGGACCATGGATTCCCATTTCCCCTACCGCGGAAGAGGATCTACAATGGTGGATATCGGTACACAATGTTTTGATGGGAGCTCAGGTAATCCCCAAGGATCCAGACGCACATTTGTTCACGGACGCGTCGAACATAGGTTGGGGTGCACATTGGAACTCATTGACGGTCTCCGATGTCTGGTCGATGTGCTAGAGTTAGAGGCCATACACCTAACAGTGCTCCATTGGCTGAAGCAGCTCACAGGCCTAACAGTTCTTGTTGCCTCGGACAACTCCACTGTAGTATCCTACATCAAAAAGCAGGGCGGGACATGGTCAATATTGCTGTGCAGACTGATCCAAGAGGTTAGTCCTCATGTGCCAGAACAGCAAGATAGTGCTATGAGCACATCACATTCCCAGAAGAATGAATGTTCTCGCGAATGTCATATCTTGCGTAACTCAGATATCAGTTACAGAGTGGTCCCCTTACCCTTCTGTCTTCCAAGCAGTCATACGGGAGTGGGAAACCCCATTACTGGATTTCTTTGTAACAAGGTGGAACAACAAGCTTCCAATATTTGTGTCCCCTGTCCCGGACCAATCGGAGGCCACATGCGATCTGGTATCCACTTCTAGGGATGTTGGTTGATTCCCCTTTATAGATCCCCAACATCCATCGATTACTGTCGCAACCACGAGGACTAATCCATGGAGATCCCTACAGCTACATGCGTGGACAGTATCCGGGACGCACTCTGCAACAGAGGCTTTTTGGTCGACGTTGCCTCACGTGCATCTAGACCTCTAGCGAGAGTCTACTCTGGCAATCTACGAGTCCAAGTGGAGGATATTCTCTGCTTGGTGCAACAGGTTAATCCACTCTCGGCTACTGAGAGTGTAGCCTCAGATTTTTTCATTCACCTCCACACGGAGAAGCAATTGGTAATTTCAACCATTGAAGGGTATCGCATGGCAATTGCCAGCACCCTCCAGGCCACTTCCAAGGTTGAGGTAGGGCAAAATTCATCATTGAAATCTTTACTTCAAAATATTGAACTGGAACAGGGACGATGTAAACACCCTTTCCCAGTGTGAAATCTAGACTTAGTTTTATCAGCTTTAACCAAGCATCCATTTGAGCCATTGCACAAAGCTTCTGACAAACTGATAACAAGGAAGACAGGTTTTCTAATCACTCTATGTCTGTGGCCACGTCTCCTGCATTCCACAGATAGGCCAGGAACAGATCCTGAGGGCTTGTACCTGGCGGTGTCATAACACTTCTACACATTTTTATCAGATCTCGTTCAACTGGGACTAATAGTGGCTGTGGAGACAATTCTGGCACCAACAGGCCATTAGAGGTACATTTGTTTATACCCCAACATCCATTTATCTATATTCTGCACTTTGTGAAGTGACGGAGCCAGGATAAGTCCATGTTATTATGTAAATTCTATATTTTTAGAATTACGTTATGTATTTACGAATAACATACTTACCTGGCTCCATTGCTTCACCATATTACCCTCCCTCCTGCCCCGCTATAAAGAGATAACCTATAACAGGACAATCCTCAAGTGCAAAGTGGGGGTATCTTGTATTACCAGCAGGGAGATCAGTAGGGGTGGTGGGACGATGCAGGGATAGGTCAACATTTGTTTATTTTTGGCGAACAATTTGTGAAGTGACAGAGCCAGGTAAGTATGTTATTCGTAAATACATATTTTAATTCTAAAAATATAGATTTTGTTGTTATTTAGGATGTTATTAAATAATTTCTGTAGTTGTCCTATTGATGTTTCCATGCTAGCTTGCAACATTTCAGCATTTTTGTTGTCAATGCCTGGACTTTTTCCACTGTTTAACTTTCTTATGGCTGTCCTGATCTCATCTTCTGTAGACGGTCTGGTTTCAATCTCTTGTATGGTTTCTATTTTGCTTAAATCACAGTCATCTGGCAGTTTAAAAATGGTACGTTCTTATATATCGCGGTATCCAGTCCTTGGGACTGCTCTAAGCACTTTACACTTCAGTTCAATATCTTCTGTTATTGTGACATTCAGTACTTCCTCAAGATGTTCTTTCCACCTTTTCATAACTTCACACAACATGTTAATTTCCTGGGCCGCACCTTACTGTTAGATAACCCTACGTCATAAATGTTAGTCTAACAAAATTTGCTCGCCAAATGAAAATATATTTGTTTACACCTGTTCCTATATTTGTCAATACGATATGGCTATCCTTTTTGCGCTAAAACTCAACTTATGTTACATATTTTGGCCTTTGTTTACTAAACTAGTTATAATGAGATATGTGTCAACCTTGTTTTTAAACATATTCATGCTGCACAATCTGTAGATAATTTGTTCCATTCATTGATTGTCCTCTGAGAGAATGGGTACTTCCTGATATTCAATCTACACTGATCCTTTACTAATGTTACCTTGTCCTTGTTCTATTTCTATCAATATTTTCATACTCATTCAATATCTTGAAAATTTAATTTGGTCTCGTCTTAACCACCTTTTTCTAGGGTTGCTAAACCACATTCTTTCAGTCGTTCTTCATAACTAAGGTCTCGCATTTCTGGAATCATTTTAGTTGCTCTCTGTATTTTCTAACATATCTATAATGATATGGTATCTTATGATATGATATCCAAGCTTGTATACACTAGAAATGAAGCCTTGACTATTGCTTTATATAAGGTATAATTAGTTTTTTGTTATGTTATATTTCTCCTAATCAACCCAATAATTTGATTACCCTTTGAAGCTGCAATACCCCACTGCTCTGAAGCTTTCATATCAGCACTTATTGTTATTCCTAAGTCCTTTTCTTTTACAGTAGAACCTAGAACAGTATCTCCCATTTTATTGTTTACATCCAAGTTTCCGTATCTTTTATGTAGGCATTTACATTTAAAAAAAATTAATAACATCTGCCATTTCTCATACTACTTAACTAATTTGCCTGGATCATTGTTTATCACCTTCATTGTTAACCCTTATTAACACTTTTGTGTCATCTGCAAATTTCAGTACGTTGCTTATTATATTATCGTCCAAGTCATTGATATATATATATATATAATATATATATATATATGTATATATCAATATATATATCTGAAATTTGCAGATGACACAACAATTTTAAGAAGGGTTAACAATGAAGGTGATAAACAACAATATATATATATATGTATATATATATATATACATATACATATATATATATATATAATGAAATTGTTAACCATGGCTTCTTAACACTTTTGTGTCATCTGCAAATTTTAGTACGTTGCTTGTTATATTATCGTTCAAGTCATTGATATATATGAATATATATATATATATATCAATATATATATATATCTGAATTTTGCAGATGACACAAAAGTGTCAAGAAGGGTTAACAATGAAGGTGATAAACAACGATATATATATATATATATATATATTATATGATAATATAACATATATAATATGATATTGTTATATTATCATCCAAGTCATTGATATATATATATATGTGTATATATATGTCATATATATATATATATGTCATATATATATATTAAGATATATATATATTTTAATTATATAAGGTCGTATTAAAAATAATAAAGGTCGTAATACTAATCCTTGTTGTACCCCTCTCAAAACTGATTTCCAGTTTATAACTTCTCCATCTACTACAACACGCTTGCCATCCCGATACCGTGGGTAATTAATTTAAGTAGTAATCTTTGATGTGGCACTTTGTCAAAAGCTTTCTGAAAATCTAAGTATAATATCTACTGGTCACTAGTAGATATTATATCCCTCGTCTATCCACTTAGTGATTTCTTCCAAAAAACAACATATTTGTTAAACAAGGAAGTCCACCATATAGTCTTTAATTAACCTTTCTAATAATTTACAAATCACTGATGTTAAAGTCACTGGTCTGTAATTCTTTGACTTATTTCTCGAACCCTTTTTAAATAATGGCATGATCTTTGCTTCTTTCCATTCAAAGGGGACCGCTCCCTCTTTCAATGACAAGTTGAACACTCTTGCAAGTGGTATACTAATTTGTTCTACTGTTTCCATTAGTAGTTTTGGAGGAATTCCATCCACTCCAGGTGACTTATTGTCCTTAATTGCCTTTATTTTCGTAGCTACCATTTCTGGAGTTACAATTAACTGCCTTAAATAGTCTGATTTAGCCTCCTGAAATTTAGGATCTGGAACTGGTAATGAACTACTGTAATATCCTCTTTGTTAAACACTGAACTGAAGTATCCATTTAGGTCTTCCACCATTAAAAACCATATGATATGCAATTTTGTCCAAATGATGAAATAACTTTATGCGAGCGTAGTTGTTGTCCACTGAGCAATAGAGCGAGGCTGGCTGGGTGGTGTTAAAGTATTAGTGGCGCTCCCTCCTGTATTAGCTATGCAAGCCATGCCATTAAGACTTTTAATCGAAAGGAGGTGCTGATCGGGTTTGCAAGACCAGTTGGGTCACGTGCCTGTTATCAGCCCAGTGATTGGTCGAAAGTGATACGGCTTAAGGCGGGAGAGCTGTGCGGGTTGTGGAGCCAGTTGTTTCTCAGCACTGATCCAGTTAATGACAACAATTGTGCGCAAATTTGAAATCCCACCCACCCTCGCTAATATTACATCAAATGTTTCCTTTCTAAATATGTCACATTGTATACACGCGTAGGTTCATTGTGAAACAGTACTTGCTAAGAGGTGGCACACAGAGGTTTTAGAGTTTTTTGCGCTTTTTTCTGTCCAGATTGGTACAGAGAGTTTTGCATTAAATGCTTTTCCCCTCTTCGCTGAATCATCAGCTGTGTTCACAAGGTTTTTAGTGGGGGTTAGCTGAGTACACTACTACTTAGTGGGGCAAAGTTGGGCCTCCTCTGCATGATGTGTTAGTGGTCTATATATGTGTGTGTGTGTGCATGTACATCATTAAAAATATGTTTTCTGTGTGTACATACTTTATGTATAGGGGATCAGTGTTTTTACATGAATGTACATATGGTTAGTAAACTTTGTCTGTAATATATTGTTTATCCGTATGATTTGATGTACGCCCCTAGAGTGCAACTCGCTGTTACCATGTGGAGCTCATTTTAGCTAGGTGTGCTTCGGCGTCCCATACTTATTATTAATTAAACGAGATACCATTTTACTCACACATGCATGTCGGTTTATAATAGCTGTTTCAGTCTGATTTATTATGGAGTTTCAATTTAATGATGCAAGACGCAGGCTTGCAAAATTATATTTCCAGCACTGTCCTCTAATGGTCCAGCCTTGTCTTGTACGTTTTGTTTACTCCTGACATATACATAAAATCTCTTGCTGTCATTTTTTATGTTACATGCTAATTTTTGCTCATAGTTTCTTTTAGATTGTCTAATTTCATTCGTAGCTGCATTAAGTGCCTCTTTGTAATTTGTGTACCGGTAGTCTTCATCCTTTCTGGTACGCCTATAAACCCTCCACATAGTTTGCTTGTACCTATCCTGTATTAAAAATAGAAACTGTTGGTCCTCACTCTATGTACTGTCTAGAGATTTCCATTGTATGTGTTCATGGTAAAAATACAGCTAAAATGAGTTCCCTATGATAACAGCGAGTTGCACTCTAGTTGCACTCGCGTACATCAAATCATACGAATAAACAATATGTTACAGACATTACAAAGTCTACTAACCATATGTACATTGATGTAAAAACACTTTTACGCACTTCCTTTATAGCATTTTACATTTTTGTGTTATCCTCTTCATTTATGTTTGGACTTTGGTAAACTAATCCAATAGTTAATGTTGAATTTCCTGTAACTATAATACACCAGACAGCTTCATCGCAATCTGCTTCCTTTCTAATTTAATTTGTAAGCCTGAATAGATTCTTTAATATATAAAATGACTCCCCCTCCCCTTTTTCCTATTCGATCTCTCCTACACATTACGTATCCTGTCAGTCCTAATTCAGCATCTGATATGTCTTTGTTGGCCCATGATTCGGTTATACCAATTATGTGAGGGTCAGTATCTTCTACCATAACATTTAATTCGGTAAACTCCCCCACACTTCTAGTTCAAACTAAAGCCCATATGCAATGCAGAAGTGTTGAAGACATCAGTATTTACAATATTACAAGAATGTGTATAAAGTATGGACCTACAGCCACTTTGTTTACAATGAAAAAGTGTTGAAGACATCAGTATTTACAATAATCTGGTTAAATTTTTTTGTAGAAGTAGTTTTATATCAAAGTGTAAATACATTTTCTAACAAAGGTATTGCAACTGTCATTACAAACTGCAAGTGTTACATATGTATTATCATGTAATTACATCAATCATTGACATTTGTAAGACTTATTCTCACTACTACAAGTTGTTCTGCCTGTTCCTATGCCAACAACTGCATGCAGTGAACCAACGAGGACTGGCAAGTGTCAGTAAACTGACTAATAAAGATAATCATATCATTTAATATTAGCATGATCTGCCATGAAGGGCTATGTTTGTGTTCATTTTGTTGCTATACTGAACAACAAAAGAAAATACTATGGTCTGGGATATGGGTAGTGCATTAAATGACTAGTAGACAGTATTACAGCGTATTACTATTTCATGGGGTTGGGTGGTCAACGTTGTAGTGGTCCATGTATTTAAAGTTCTAGATTAATGTAGTTGAATACAACCATTTGTTTTTAATGTTGCAGGTTATGAGGGTGAAAGTCTAACAAAAATTCTCAATAAAGTCAGTCGTAGCACCGTTGTTATGATGGACCGCTGGCAGATAGAGTTCAGCCCGATGGAAAGCGATGATGAACAAGGAGACCCCATTCCATACAGCATCATCAATAATTATTTCTCAATTGGTGTGGTATGTATTGCAATCTTATTTTATACCAATATAGTATCAAAGGAGTTAAACCAGTTTTACAAAAAAATCATTCAGCCTGGTGAACAATATGTTCACAACAAACATTGTTTTATTTATTATTAATTAGTATTACACTAATAGTTGTTGTATTGTTAAATAATTTTGTCACATGGACTAATACTGTGAACATCCTTATCTATTAATCATGAAACATTGAAGTACGCTGCAACCTTATATATTTCGAGCATTGCAGTATGTCTTTGTCTATGTAAAAAAAGGATATTTTGTTGAATGTAGTAAACTAATAAAGATGCTGTTTTCCCAAAAGGATGCATCAATTGCACATCGTTTTCACATCATGCGAGAGAAACATCCAGAGAAGTTCAACAGCAGGTATGCATATGACATGCTGTCTAGACTTCCTGTGATACGCATGCACATGACATACATTATTTGCCTTTTCCAGTATCAGGCATGTACATGACATGCTGTCTAGACTTCCTGTGATATACATGGCATTACATGCACATAACATGCAGTCTTTGCCTTCTACCGGTAACAGGCATGCACATGGCATGTTCATTGATGTTTTGTGTTCTGTCATAAATCAAAGCGTCTTTATGCCAGTTACTTCAGGATGATTTCTAAGTTTGTATTTAACAGATGAAGTTAATGTCAACAAATAAAATGTTTGATGTTCACTAAAAGTTTCAGTTACTAGCCAGTCATCACATTGTATTTATATGTGTGAATACAAATATTCATGTACTGAATACTATGTTCTTTTTCATTCATACACACTTATTAAAGTATATGATTCATCAGTACGTGTGCAGCCTTTAAATGTTCTAGCATTCATTCTATAAACCTAATCTATTACACCAGACTGCAACAGCTCTAGTCTGCAATGATAACAATTCTTCTAATAGCCTGTATTCTGTCAACTTGGCTGTTAATTCATCAGTCTGTTTGTATCATATCAAAATCAAATTAAAATGTTGTTATTCTGCACATAATTTACATTGTGTTTGAGCTATTTGAAAATGAGTGTACCTACTAATTTGAGCATTCATACAATTATGTTTGTATTAAGCATAATTAATAATAATTAACTTCTATGGCACCTATATCCTCAGGAATCTGTGCTCAGAAGTCTTATGCCTTAGTCTTATGCTGATTATCAGACTATCCTTTGTCGTGTTTACCTGATTCGCGTTGTTAAAATCCTGACATTTTCCCTTGACAGAATGAAGAACAAGTTGTGGTACTTTGAGTGTGGAACATCTGAGACATTCACATCGACATGTAAGAATCTGCACGAGAATATAGACATTATGGTACGTTGTGAAAATGCATAGTCAAGGCACTGACGATGTGTAATGGTGCTTCTCTTGGATGGTCAAACCAAATAAATAATTGCCAAACTTCATTTGTAAACTCTTAACCACTTATTTAAGCTTCACAGGTTTACAGCAGATGAAGCCCAAGTTATTATTGCAGAAAACTACGTCACTTTAAACATTCTGGACCGTTGTAAAATGTTCTCATATTATTTGGGTTGTCACAAAATAGCATTGGATTGAAACATGGCAACATATGTGAGGGAATATAATGAGGGATCTGCTGACAATTCTTATGGTTTTGAAGCACTGATGCACTTTTAAATCAGTATCAACTGCAGAAGATGCACGCATGCTACTAAAGATGAGGATTAGCAGGAACACCTTAACCAAGAAATGTTCCAATACAAAATCAGAACACAAATGTCCGTTCAACCAAGGTGTATATCTGTGTAAGGTTTGATAATCATCAGGAGTGTTTCTTCAACCAAAGTGTGTATCTGTGAAAGATGTGAGAATGATCAGGAATGCCTCTTCAACCAAGGTGTGTATCTGTGTAAGGTTTGAATATGATCAGGAATGCCTCTTCAACTAGGGTGTGTATCTGTGAAAAATGTGAGAATGATCAGGAATGCCTCTTCAACCGAGGTGCGTATCTGTGTAAGGTTTGCAAATGATCTGGAATGCCTCTTCAACCAAGGTGTGTAGTTGTGAAAGATGTAAGAACGATCAGGAATGCCTATTCATCTAAGGTGTGTATCTGTGAATGGTTTGATAATCACCAGGAATGCCTCTTTAACCTAGGTGTGCATCTGTGAAAGGTTTGAGAATGATCAAGAATGGCTCTTCAACCAAGGTGTGTATCTGTGAAAGGTTTGAAAATGATCATGAATGCCTCTTCAACCAAGGTGTGCATCTGTGAAAGGTTTGAGAATGATCGGGAATGCCTCTTCAACCAAGGTGTGCATTTATGAAAGGTTCGATAATAATCACGAATGCCTTTTCAACCAAGGTGTGTATCTGTGAAAGGTTCTATAATCATCAGGAATGCCTCTTCAACCTAGTGCATCTGTGGAACTTTAAAACTGAGGTAATTCTGTATGAAATTTTTTTTTAAATGCCAAAATTTTATTCACTGCTACAAATATGTTTGGCTTGTTGTGACACTTATGTTATATTTTAGACCTGTAAGTGTGAAATAGTTTTAGAGGTATTGCATGTCAAAAACGATAGGAAAAATGTGTGCCACCTCATAACCTGTATATATACATAAATGTGGCCTTGGGTGTCTTGATTTTGATCTTATAATAAAGCTGTAGCATTGCCATATCCAAAATGAATAAACTTTGATTTTTTTACGTTTCACCTTCTACAAAGTCAATGTATTTAGTAAACTAGTTTCATGCTAAGATTAATGTGGGCCCACAGTATGTTCTTGAGATACATCAAATTATAATAGATTCTGCTGAATCTAACAAGATGCCTTAAATATTAAATATTCTGAGCATTTATAACAAATTTGTTTTGATCACTTGTTGATTGCTAGATATTGTGTTTCTTATGATGACAAAGCTACTGGGAGTATTCCCATTAGGAAGGCTGGCCACTGGCATCATATTCTACTGAGTCTGTGAGCAGTTCACATTGTACCTCACATTATAGGCTTTCTGCTTGACAAAGTAGCAATAGAAGTGTCAAGGGGCAACAGTTCTGGATATGCCTACTTATATAAGCAAGTGTAATAAAATATATTTTCATGTTAAAAGCAGTTGTTAGATTTCATCTAGAAAAGTAGGTAATAATCAGAGATTATCCAAAACACCCACCAGGGAGGAGTGGGCCACTACATCAGAGAGAGTACTGGGTCAATGGCCCACTCCACCCTGAACATAACAATTTGGATATGTTTAAGGTAGGTGCCTACCCTGAAATCAAAGTAATAAAAACTTAAGTTTTAAAGATTGCCTGGAATTCATTATATCCCCCAAACCCCAAAAAGCAACACAAAAAGTTGGGGGTCTTGTGCAAATTTGTGAAATATAGTAACAGCTACCTGGGCAGCAAAACTATTATTAAAAATCCACATTTTACCTGCAAGGAGTAATGTAAAACTAAATTGTAAAATAGTTGTTTTACATGTGCAGCTTTATATTAAAAAACACTTTGAAATCAACAGTGTTTAAAAAGCCCACTTCGAGAGTTTCTGGCACAGCTCTGTTGTTACAAAATGTTTGGCCCAAGAGGCTGCAGCAGCCATATTTCTAGGGCTGTAACAATACATATTGTGATACATAACGATAACAGTTGTAAAGAAACAATTTATTTGTACTGCATTTCACAGCTGTAAATGTCTACTAAAAACACAATGTTCAGGAAAAATTTTTAATAACTAAAACTAGTGAGATCAAGCGAGATTTCGACAGGTAGCATCTATTTGGGGTCATGCCTCAGTTAGACTTCCTGGTGTGTTACAGACGAATGTAGGGTGTAGTAAGTTTGGATATAGGAAGTTTAAAAAAATTCATATGATCTGACATAAGTGCATTTGAGCAGGGACTTTGTCAGGTTTGCTGGTGGAAGCTGTTGAGAGTGAAATGGTAGATTTTTAGATGATTTTAATAGGCGGAAGGATAGGCCACTAGACACGTGTGCGCCATAATTCATGCCAGTATTGGTAACCATTGACGGGTATCACACATACAGGCATATTACAAGAGTTAGAAATGTCTAATTTTTACAAAACTCGACCAACATGTCAGTGGGTTGATGACAGTGGCTGGTAAAAACTTTTAGAATTTTTGATGGTCACGTTTTCTTATAATCATGCAAAACGTTAACATGGCCACCAATGGGAAATGTAACTGCAAGTTGAACCCTATTAATGGCACGTTGTTATGTGTGCACATTTTACACTATACCAAACACATTAGACATTATTTGTGATAAAATATGCTACCTGATCATATCTGTTAACAATATTACCCTCATAGTAGTTCGTTCAGATTTAATGACTAGATTGCAATGATGCATAACATATAACTGTTATTCACAGTGTGACGGCTGTTCGCTGGATCTTGCTAATGGGCCATCACTGGAGGGCATTGCTCTCCTCAATATCCCCAGCATGTATGGAGGATCCAACTTGTGGGGAGATAATCCAAGTCAGAAGAAATGCAAGAAGGCCGCAAAATCAGCAAAGAAAGAAAAAGACCGCGAGTTCTCCAGTAGCAGCATGTCATCCATGGATCTCTCATTTGCCATTCAAGGTGAGCACAGCTGCTCTGCTCAGAAGTTACAAACTGTCTATGGGCCAAAGGGTTTTCCTGAACCAAAAAGTAATATATGAATTATTTGAAAAGCAATGAAATATAATTTTTTTCACTTTGAAAACAGCATTGCTATGACAAGGATGTTTTCACAAGTAAAGGGTACACTTTTTCAAAAATGTAGTTTCCCTAACTGTATTCAAACAATTCACTGTATAATATTAATTCTGTGTGATTATCATGCACTGGCTATACTTGTATAGTAAGGAACCTACAGGCAAAATTGTATGAAGATACATCAAATATATGTTAAGGGAAACCTTTGTATGCTGTTATTGACACATATCTTATTCCCACTTCAGTTTATGTTAATAGTAAAGCCTGCACTGTAATACCAGGAAGCAAGTGAAAAATAACCAACTGTGTTAATTTGCTCATCAATTAGTAGTATGTACGGCATAAAGTCAATTACCATAAGTTACAGTGTATAATACAAATTTTTTTCCTTCATTTTTTAATTAAAAGTCCGGGTGCGTATTATACATGGTGATAGGACTAAAAAATTTCTCCGACCGGATATGGATAACGCTACTGGAACACTAGTACTATGACGTCAGTGAGCAGGAAGCATACTCGACCAGGAGCGTCGCCAACCAGGAACAACGCAGAAATGTGTGGACAGTTTCGGGTTAATACGCTCAGATATGTGTTGCTTCCTTAGCACCAAGGCATCATGATTGGCGTTCTTGAATCACGTGAACGATCTGAATAGTCAATGCCACGCCCACGGGTCAGCCAGTGTGACTCCATGTTTAAAGTTGTGAATGCAAATAAAGATGACTGTACCGTATGTATGTTTCACAGTAGAAAGTGTGCATGTAACATACCATAATAGAGCTTGGTATTAATTTAAAATTGACAGCAGAACGACGCAAAGTAAGTTCTAACAAGCACAGATTTAATCAGTTGCGCAATGGTCAAGCTAAAATGCAAGTTACGTAGGGTTTACATGACTGACGAGGAGATATATCGTCGCGTGCGACGAGCTGGTGGCAATGCCGTAACATACATGACATGTTTATGATTCTGAGATGGATTCAAGGATCATCACACAAACAAACTTTGATGAAATAACAATGGCCAACCGTGAGTCACACTTCAAGCAAACTATTAGAAGCTGGGAAATCAGGAGTCAATGCCAAAAGTTGGGGTGCGTATTATACATGGTAATATCGAAATTCTATCAGAATTTAGCAAAAGTCAGGGTGTGTATTATACATGGGGGCATATTATACACGGAAACTTATGGTAGCATATAAATTTAATGGTGCATTTTCCGTTAATCACAAATTGGCATGTCCTCATCAAAAGGTCACATAACAATACCAATAATAGTGAATTCCTTCTGATAAAAAATGTAGCTACATAATGTATTAGACATCCTGAGTACAAACCAAAAAGCCAATATTGTCTAAGTTTACAATATGTGGCCATCATAAACTGATGCATGTCATTCTTGTTGAAATTATTATTTTGACATGTGATGCCACATGCCAAAACCAGGATCTTCTCGATAATTTGACAAAACCATTTTATTATAGATTCAAATAGATACACAGCTTTAAAATGACAACAACATGAACAGTGTAGCTTACTACTGGGCCAAGATGTTACACTTTTAGTGTACATATTCTTGGAATAACAGTTTTGAGAAAATCAGCTTTAAAAAACGGCATTGAAAAATTGCTTCTCCCATAGCAACCATGCACTTATAATGCTCCAAATGGAATTAAATTTTGTATATTCCTCCAGTAGCTGTGCATAAAGAAGATTCAGAAGTATAAAGTGGAAAAACCTATTTTATTGAATGCCACCTCATTTACTACCAGGTTTGGTATTCCCGGAGACTACCGCGAGCACTGGGAGCTGAACCCCTAAAGTAAACCCCTGAAATATCTGAAAATAAAACATTATTTACACATTACATACATAATAACACTACACAATGTCAGTTCCCCTAATTTGAAAAGTCCGCTCCCGCTGGTGCTGAGCCAACCAGTGCAGGCTCAATGTGGTCTTCCCCTGGCCCTGCTGAGGCGCGACCTCCACGGGCTCGACACGGCCTTCGAAGTAATCTTCAATCACAGCAGCTAAATTGCTGTCCTCGAGATTGCACCCCCTCGCACGATCCAACTCGGTAGCCAAATAAGCTTCTTCCGATGCCATAGTGCAAATCTTTAACGAATCGAAGACGAAAATAGCGGGCGAAAATGGCGAACAAAGAAGAAAGTGTAAACAAGCCGATTGCGATTTTCGACCAATCAGTGAGTGTTTCGCTACTTCCATACCAACAACAGCACTTTGTTGCAGGATAAATTATGTAAAATAGGAGCTGTTCCATTGGTCTAGAGTAAGAGATTCCCAATCACGCGTGTAGTTGACTTCATGTTTTCCAGCGATGTATAACATAAGTGAGTGAAGATAGTCGATCAAAAACATGTAAAAATGGCTTTGTTTCAGACTTCTCAACCCCAACGCTAATCAGGGGCTTCAATAAAGTGCTAAATATTACTAGTCTGAACAATCTTTCTGCTTATATAAATGGATTTATGGAAAGATGGATAATTTTGCTGATTGATTCCATCGTTAACCCATTTTCGACAATTCGAAGGTACACCATGCATTTTAGGCTCCTGCGCTGAACAAAATCTAGCGAGAAGAGCCTAGTTTTGGCGTGGCGCGTCACATATCCAAACTTGTTTTTACCTTTGTAGAAATTTTCATTGTCTTATCAAGGCGACTTCATCAGTACTAATTATGTTGAATCATCATACACGTAAGAAGGAAGTTTGTAATTGCCCTCTTCTCGGTTTATCACTTTTTGGTCGTGCGTGGCATCGATATGGCATCTTTCATGAGCCTTCTTCTGTGTGACTCTATCTACCACTTTTACTCCGTCCCAGTCTATGAGATGGTTTTCGGTGGTTGTGTGGTCTTGCCATAGACATAAATAGAACACCCGTTAGTAAAACAAGACCACTAAGCTCTTATCAGTTGACACATGATAAAGTGATGCCGGCATGGACCAGTGACATTCATACTACTAGTAGTACTGCACGGCAAGAACCCACTGGAGGCCCAGTGTTTATACTGTACAGCACCCAGTCTTCATCATATATCTATAGATATACAGTACTAATAAGAGATTATTACTATATAGCTAAATATACCTTATTACATGCACAATCTATCCATGCACCTTGTATATCAAACACCATAGCATATTAACTATAACAGTAGCACCACTAAACATGATCGAAACTGAACTTTCTGAAGTGCTCTATACATGTATTAGCTAATGACTGCAAGTGGTCAAAATCTCATTAAGCCCTGTTGGACATTCTTCTCTAAGGTCACAAAAATATTCTTTTCCCATCTTCCAACACATTCCCCAGCTGCTCCATCACAGCTATTTCCACCTGCAGATCAAGATCTCTCGAATGTTATCTGGCCAACTTGCCCAAGGACACGCCTCATGTAAAGAAATGTGCTCTCATTTAAGCTGTCAATTGTTTTAGTAGGCAACCTTTCACATGGTATGTCAAACAAATGCATAGAATGCAATGAATGTTGCAATGTGTACAGAATGAGTTACATGATAGTGGTTCATACAACGAAGAAAAGGCAAACGACAACCAAAAAGGGGAGAGCCTCATTAAATGCAGATGACTTAATAAAGAAAAAAATCTTATTAATGAGCTGACATCTAGTAGAGTTTTATAAAAGAGTTACAAATATGCATACATGCACGCACACATTATTTATAAAACTGAATCCTACCCCTATAACATTTTATGTTGCAACCAATCAATGTGACTACTAGGAAACACTTAATGTACGCTGACTACGCTCCCCCAAGAAAAACAAACGTATCTGTAATATATTGATATTTCAGAACATTTTCGAAACTTACATTCATTCACATATACACTAACACAGCACAAACATTTGCAACATAAATTACCTGAAAATAACGAGATGTTAGATCCTGTCTTCTGTTGATTCGTACAGCTGTAAGCCACACAGGAAATAACCATATTCGTTGTCCCACAACTTTCTCCAGCAAGCCTCCAAGATGTTTGTCTTGAAGAGTTTAACACTAATGCATGTATGAACAACCCAACTGCCCACACTTATAACACAACTGCTGGGACCACCCTCACCCAAATTATTTATCAGTCTGGTGGCCATGCCCCATTAAGAACAAATGGCAATGACAAATCTTCAAGTTAATTGGTTCCTGGTGTCATCGTCACTGGCTACTAGTTTATAATTCTCTGGTAGCCACCTCATCTTCATTGCTTTTGTTTGCCTTATATTGTAAATGATGATAGTGAGGATGAAATACATTAACTTACTTACTCACTTACTTACTCATTTACTTACTTACATATGTTAGACTATTTGTAACATGCTATGTTCACACTATAAACAGTACTACCCTATGTGTCTTGCAGTGGATGCAACTGTTTCTGCCGTGCAATGAAATGCCGGCCAGTGGTCCACGCCCGCTTCACTGCTGTGAGCTGGCTTGTCGCTCTTGTTTATAGAGTGGTGATTAATGATGTAACTCTGTGGGTCTTGCGGACTTGTTGGTGGTCCAATATGTCCACCCTCACAGACTGTGACGAGGGCAATTACGAACTTCCTCACATGTATGATGACGCCATCCTACATCATTGGTACTGATGAAAATTTCTACAAAGGTAAAGACAAGTTTGGATATGTCAAAATAATAATTTCAACATGAAAACGAACTATCCTGAGAAGTGTTTACTATGGAACGGTGCGACCACAGCCATGAACTGGCATGACCTACAGGTGGCCAGCCTGTCGCTCAACCTCCAGCACGGCCATGGGCCATACCACAGAAGGAAACAATGCGAGCCACGTAGGAAGGTGTTCTCAGTTAGTTGAGCAAGCAGCCAATGTAGATACAGCCACCAATAGCCACATGCGAGTTGGGGGGCGAATGCACAAAAATCCCTTACCTAGCAGGCAGTAGTCTACATATTTGATTGCACTTAAGCAACTAACATAATATTCCCTGGCAGGGCTAGAAATTTTCTTTTTCTGCAAAGTTTCTGATCCTGGGTGATGGAGGCATTTGTGATCCAGGTTGCAGATATGTTTTTTCTATAAAAATGTATCTCTTAGTTCATAATGTGCTCTGATTGTGAAATGTAACACCTTTATTTTTCCGAAATACCCAGTATATCAAGGGTTCTTAGTGGTTTTTATGGTAAATCAAATGTTCACTACATAAAATGTTAACTTCCAAACAATCGCAGAAACCACATGCACGCACGCCGAAAGATGGCGGTTTATACTGGGTAAAACATAAACTTGCACGCTGTGAATACTTCGGCACATAAACCGTTTGGGAGTATGTAGCACCATCTGGGTGGTTTATATTAATTATAGTAGAAAGCACGCACCCACGTATTGGTGCAATACACAATAAAAAGATAGTAGAAAGCGCACGCACGCACACACACACACACACACACACACACACACACACACACACACACACACACACACACACACACACACACACACACACACACACACATTATTTCTCTTGTATATAGTAATCCCTTGTATCCTACTGATGAAACACATATAGTTAATGCATAAATATGCCAAAAGCTAATACAGTAAACATATTATGTCTCAGAATAAAATATCCTTTTGTTTCTATCAAATATAGATGTTTTGTGCATTTTTTTAAGTGAAAATATATTTACAGTTCCTTAGTGCAATACGTAGGCCATTCCATAGAAACACATTTAGCCCTTAGTGCTGTATGTAATTTTTTTTTTTTTGTCCCTTTGCCTTGTATTGTGCAAACTGTCTTCATTGGAATAAAAGAATCTTTGAATGCTATTAGGCAATACCTGGGTAGTTTATATTTCACTTTGTACATCGATAGATGTTTTGTATTCAGTTAGGTCAACATTTTTTATAAATTTAAGATTAACAAATAAGATATTTGTATGGTCATGAGCCTTTGCTCCACGAATAATTCTCACAACTCTCTTTTGTAGAGTGAATAGGGGCATTAGATTTGTACGATAAGTATTTCCCAAAATCTCTGAGCAGTAGTCTAAATGGGGAAAGAAAAGTGAGAAGTATAAAGTAATCAATGCCGAGGCCTTTAAGAAAAAAATTGCTTTATAAATTATTGACATTGTTTTAGTCAATTTGGATTTTATCGATTGTATATGTGCTTTTCAAGAAAGCTTATCATCAATAATTATGCCAATAAGTTTTGTTTCATAGACTCTATAATGTTTTGGTTTATTGTTATTGCAATATCTGAAGTAACCCTTTTTCAAATACCATGTAATTAGTTTTATTAATGTTAAGAGACAGTTTGTTAACTGCAATCCAATTATGCAGTTTACTCAGCTCTTGACTTATTGTGTTACTAAGCAATTCTGGACTATCAACACTATAAAATATATTAGTGTCATCCGCGAACAGTATAAATTTGAGTATACTAGAAACATTACACAAATCATTTATATATATATATCAAAAATAATTTCAGTCCAAGTATTGAACCACATACTACTTCTAAGAGATCCGATTTTACATCATCAATGTAGACGGATTGTGTCCTAACAATAACCATTTAAATACTATTCCGTGAATACCATTTATTTCTAGCTTTTTTATAAGTAAATTATGATTGACAGTATCGAAAGCTTTTTTCAAGTCTGTGAACACCCTGATTGAAGCTTTTTTATTGTCAATTGCATTAGTTATTTCCTTGGTCATTTCTAATAAAGCCAAAGACGTAGATATGTTTTTCCGAAAACCATACGTGCTGTCACTTAGTATTTTATTTTGTTCCACGAATTTTTCAAATATGTTATCAAAGAGTTTTTCTAGAATTTTTGAGAACTGCGGCAATAGAGAGGCCTGTAGTTGTTAAAATAATTTTTTTTGCCGGTCTTATAGACAGGAATAACTTTTGCCATTTTCATATTATCTGGAAAAATACCTGTTTTGAATGATGTGTTACATATATGTGTAAGGGGTTTAGCTATGTAGGAAATTACCTTTTTCACAACATACATGTCTATTCCATTGTAACCTGTAGAGGATTTTCCCTAACACTGTTTTACGACAGTCAACAATTCTTGTTCATCAATGGAGTGAAGAAACATGGATGTCTCCATATTCGCATGCGCATAGTCATAAATGCTTGCTTTATTTATCGGTGGTTTGATGTTTTTGGTGAGATTTGGTCTAATAATGACAAAGAATTCGTTGAAACCATTGGCAATGTCTTGTAGATTTTTATGTTTTATTTTTCATTTATAAAATGGTCTGGAAATTTCTTTTGATTACCGAATTTAATACCTTCCGTGTTCCCTTTGTATCATTGTGGTGTTTTTCCAGTAAATTACTGTAGTACTCTTTCCGCATATCTTAAAATATTTGTCAACATTTTAAATATTTTTTATATTTATTCTTGGCATCCATTGTTTTACATTTAATATATTTTTTGTGCAGATTATTCTTCTTTTTACACGCATTTGCCAAACTATTAGTAAACCATGACCTATTTGACTCCTCTCTCCTTTTCTTCTGATGCACATCTTTTTTAACATATTTATTTAATTGTAGAGTTTAGATGTAGAGTTTATTCCTCAATACTTGGGGCGTCTACAGTATTACTGTATAAAGAAAGAAAGAAAATAGGGGACTGTTCATCTAATGCATATAGATAACTTCAAATACAAGCAAAACACAAGGATTCTGTTAAGCTAAGTTTCCTTTGTCCACTCTGCACAAAACTTGATTGAACTAACCCCTGCTGTTTTGTGGGCATGAGTAGATTGATGATCTTTTGTTAGGCCACACAAAAATATTTTTGGTTTCATCAGAAATCCGGGAGATTTGTACTCCCGTCTGGGAAACAAGGAGATTTGATAGATTTCCGGGAGTCTCCCAGCGGATTCAGGAGACATAACCGGTTATGGGTGTATGGCCAGCTAGACTACCCCATTAGACCATGGTGTACATGATATACTGTACATACGTCTTGAGTACGGTATTAAGAAACATTATAAATTATAGTGCAGCCATTAACATATAATGTTCAGGACCAACTAAAAGACCTGTGGACAGGAAAGGGTGGACAAGGCGGAAAAGGTGGGCAAGAATTCATCTCTGCGCTTCCTCTTTACATGCGTTGTAGATGTTGTCATCATTTCCTATTGTGCATGCGTCTGTGCATTAATTGTGATTTCTTTTATCAACATTTGAACTACAACATAAAGGCTAAATAAAAATATACGTTTGTAGTTAGAATGTTACCGATTTTAATTGTGCAGCGTTTTTGCAGCATTATTATGCAATTACTAAATAATAATATGACAATTCTTGGTTTGTTTTTATTGTTGTCATTATGGCAATGTTTATGTTGATATGTAAAATTAGCCATCAAACCACATGAATAATGTCAAATAACAAACAAATGTTTTGTTGCAATGGTAGTAGTGTATTTTAATTAACACAAATGAAAATGATTGTGATGATAATTTCATCAATGAATCAATGACAAAACATAAATTACATATAATATACAAATAGAACATACACAGTGCTTGAAGAAAATTTACATACCAAAATACAGTAACATTTTGTTTTCATTATTTATATTTTGTAATTTTTATGTGTGCAGGAAATACGTTTTATTGTTTTTGCCTCAATCTTTGAAATGAAACACAAAAATGGCAAAAACCCAATTAGGCCCTAATAATAGCACCATTGCCTGGCAACAACACCGCTTAGCCGGCTGTCTATCAGCTTGTCCGCACAAGACACATTCTAAGGCAAACCCACTTCTCTGACTCTCGCTCACCTTCGTGAACTCACAGAGAAGAGAGTCTGGCCTCATAAGCATGGTTTCCACTCCATTTTATGTAGGTGTTCCTGTGAAGCACCAGCAGCCACTCAGCATCATTATCAAGATTCTACAGGAAAATCCTTATAGCCAAAAGTGTGAAGAGGGTGCATTTCGGATTACCAGCAGGGAGATCAGTAGGGGTGGTGGGACGGTGCAGGGATAGGTCAATGTTTGTTTATTTTTTGGGGCGAGCAACTTTGGTGTAGCCCAAGTGTATTGCACTTTGTGAAGCATATGTTTTAATTCTAAAAATATAAATTTATTACTGTTTGGCATTGGGATGTTAGTGTTCTGAAGAGGACATGTTTTTAAAGGAAGATGACACAAATTAGTTTATGATGGCTACATATTGTAAACATAGACACTTAGACAAAATTGGCTTTTTGATTTGCACTTGAGATGTCTAATACATTTTAGAACTACTCAGTTAACCTGAGAAATGACCGGAATCTCCAACATTTAGAACACAAATGTGGTGCGGTTTTCTTGATTTTAATTGCACGTGGTTAGTTTTTATTATCTCTTAGGTGTATAGCCCCAAAATAATGACTTTTTTATTTAAGTATCTTACCAGAGAAAAATCTAAACATACCGGGTAGTCGTATAGAGCACCATGGAGCACCATTCTGTGCAATGGGATATGCTAGCTCTGTGTATTGTCACTTGCCATGGAAGTCATTTCTAAGTGACAGGCACTGACATTTCAATGCTCCGCCTCTTCCTGGAAGGTCAAGTTATACATCGAGGTGTTGATTTCAAAATTGCTTCTACTTCATTTAGATGCATTTGGGCGGTCAGTATTATGTATGTATATATATATATATATTTATATTATTTTACATAGAATGATTTTACGATAAAAATGAACAGACCAAGTCGCTTTAATACACAAAGTTTAGTGCATATATGTTCATAACAGCTTGGCACTGGAAAGTCAGTGAGCGATCACCCCCCTCCCCCCAAAGTCCAGGATTGTATGTGCTGATCATCACACGATGTCCAACCCTTGTCGATGTAAGCCGCTCCCCACATCAGGCTGTGACTGTGCAACATGACACCATGGTTGCTTGTGCACCATTTCTCTCCCTAGGGATAAGACCACAGTTGACCTTCATGTTTATTGTTTCACACGAATGTAGGGCGTATGAAATTGTAAAATTGGAAATTAATATTATGTGACATGAGTGCCTTTGAGCAGGAATATTCACAGGTTTGTTTCTAGAAGCTATTGGCTGTGAAACAGTGCATTTTTTAAAGAGTTTAACTGGCGGAGGGATTTATGGGAATTTTTCTGCTATGGGCCACGTGGGCGCATGAATACATATTTTTTTCAAAATTTATAGGCATTGCACGTCGGGGCGATTTAAAAGAGCTGGAAGTATGTGATTTTGATAAAATTTTAAGAATTTTTGATGGTCACGTTTTCTTATAATCAGACAAAACGTTAACATGGCCACCAATGCAATTCTCAACTGTGGTCTGACTCCCCTAGTCACTGGACAGCAGGTGCTCCACTTGATTTACTGGTGGATATCACCATGATACCTAGACAGTGCACACAGTTGGCAATAAAACGTCTAGCCTCCCACACTTACTAGTACATCAGTTACACAGTGGGAATGAATGTCTGCATTCACTTCGACGTTGGCATCACCTGGGAATATGTCCAGTTTTTTTTAACATTTGTCCTTGTTATCTCGATCTGTAAACTTACTACTACCTCCAAGTTTAGCTGCAATCAGCTGTTTAAGGATTTTCTCATCAAACAAGCATGTTTGTACTGAAATTAAACTCTTCCAACGTGTTTCCTACTGCCTTACGTCTCCCAGTTGTGAACAGTCTTGAGTGTGAATTTTACTTCAAAAGTTATTGAGAACACTGAGCTATGTGATTTATGCATATCATACAATATTGTGCATGACCTTTTAGATTGTGTAGAACAAATATTATTGCCTTGCTACTAATTAGAACAAATGTTTTTTTAAAACATGTTAATTATAACGAAACAACTTACTGAGAAAAGTCTGTAATGGTAAGTAAAAAGACAGTAATAAAAAGTTAATATAACAATATTTGTTATAGATGTAGGTGACCGAATGATAGAAGTAGTAGGACTTGAAAATGTCATGCACGTCGTACAGATCAAGGGTGGAATCCGCTCGTCAGGGAGACGACTGGCGCAGTGTTCACAGGTAGTCATCAGGTAAGCCCCCACATCAGTTACTAATACAGTCACACAGGTCAGCCATGATCTAGTAAGACCCAGTTGTATGTTACCTACATCTCCACCTGTCCATGCCATCAGGTAAGACTCCCAATTGATTACTAATTACTCCACCTGTCAGTGTCAGCAATAATTAACCCAGATAAATTCAAATGTAAAATTGAAACAAAAGTTAAATGTGCTTTAATAAAGTTGTATATATGATATATAGAATTATTATTTTTTATAGCGACAAGTTTATTTGAAGCCATTGGTTAAAAAGAGATCCCCTTTTAGCAGAAAAACTAATTTTAACTGTTTCAAGACAGTGTTTAAATTAGAACAAAATATATTTGAAGTATCATTGAGGTGACAAAAATGATACATTATCCCCTCTGTGATATTGTTAACTGTTTACTTTTGCGGTCTTTTTAGTCATACGCAAAATGAAGCAAGATGTCTTGTTAAATGTGGCATTAAGTGAGTATGACCGCTAACTAACACATTGTTCTGACAGGACAAGACAGCGGTTTCCCATGCAGATTGATGGTGAGCCATGGATGCAGCCAGCTTGCACTGTTAGTACCTTATTTCTTTTTATGGCTTAAATTTTTATATTTGTATTCATACTGCTTCTGTATTTCATATTTCACCCAAATCACTGCTGGTATTGTTTTATTGCCACCTTAGTAGGTGTTTAACCACTTCCTCACAGGCCCAAGCTTTCACGTATTGTATGCTGTATCACTTTTATATCCCCTCCACTGTGTAAAGTCACGAGTGCCTATTTTGTCATGAAACACTCATTAAGGTAGCTGGGGTGGCTGAACTGAACGTCAACACCACAAATAATTACCCGGCACTAACTTCGTATTTTGCCAATCCATCCTTTAAAAAAACAGTCCTTTTCATGACCCCACGGATATGTGAAAGCTTGGCCAGTGAAAATGATTGTAAACACACCCTGCCATGTGTTTGTCAGATGGCTAGCGTAACCTGATATTATAGAAGACAACACGTTACAAATTCAAGGGCCATTGTGGCAGCAAATTAAAGGGCCATGTCAATATTGGAAATGGCCATTATGTTATGTCATTAATATGTAAATTGCCAGTGAAAAACATCACATTTCAATCATGATATGCATATCTATTGACATGTATGTCATTTATTTCTTTGGTGATTTTTTCAAAACAATATAATTTGGCATTTTGTGGCTATTTTTTCACATTTACAAAAATGTTTTAAAAATCTTGTAACATAACCAAATAAATAAAAACTCAAAATTGTATTAATCTGGAATACTATATAGTATTTAAAATACAATAAATGGTTAATTTATTTTTCAAACTTCTTCTGAAACGACTCAATCCCAGACAAGCATATGATAGCCACCCATACTACCTTAAGAATAATATTGTAACCATTTAACCAAATTAAATTGTTTTTTGCTATTGTTATGCCTATTGACATTACTCTTGGTCATTTTGAACCATTTTGCATTGCATTCTGTATTGATTTTGAAAACATTACCCCACCTTCATATATCACGAATGCCTGTTTTGTCAAACAAATATATATTAAGCTAAAATTATTCTTTAACCATATTAAATTGGTCTTTTTGACATCCACTGACATTATTTCTAAATCATTTTACATTACAGTGGATGCAGGTATTGATTTCCTGGCCAAAACATTACCCACCCTGTAAAGACACAAGTGCCTTTATGGTAACAAAATACACATTAAGATAACATTTTAATCAAATAAAATAATTTGTTGTGCTATTGTGGCATCCATTAACATCACTTCTGGTTATTTTGAGCTATTTTGCATGTCTATATGGGTGCAAGTATGGGTGTCCTGGCCAATACAGTCCTCCACCTTCAACAAATAAGGCACTAGCAACTTTACAGGGTGGAGGAAGTTTTTGGCCAGGATATCAATAAAGGCACCTACAAGAGTTGCACAATTACTACAAATCACCAGAAATGATGCCAGTTGGTGTCTCAGTAGTAACATTCGGTTAGTACAGTTAAAGCCTTAAAGGGTTACACTTTTAAATTAATGTTTAATATAAGTATGACAGTGTAACTGATAACTTTATGGCAGATTTTGGTTAACATAAACCAATTATGTCTGCTACACCACCGTGAATAAATTAAGCAAAAGTTGAATGACAGCCTAAAGTGGCAGTGTATTTTTGACACAAAACCTTCATCAGTCATAATTTACTGCTGTATTACATTGCGTGCACATAAAACACGTTCATATGCAAAATTGCATTGTCGTGAGTCTTGTAATTTTTCTCGAACAGTATTTGAAACATAATTTCCTGGTTATTAATGAAAACACAATCTCAACAAATGCTTGTTTTTGTGTTGAAATTTACGGTTTGTCACTGGCGTTTTATGTACTGTTGACAAAACATCATGACCATTTGTAATATTGACATGCCCTTTAATTTGCCGCCACAACAGCCCTTGAATCTGTATTTGTAACGTGTTGTCATCTACGATATCAGGTTATGCCAGTCATCTAACAAACATGTGGCAGTGTATGTTTACGGTCATTTTGATTGGCCCTTTATCTGGTGTGGTCACCAGGTCACATATGTGTTGGCATTTCCATTAGTTAATGATAAACTACATTAATGCTGATATTTGCTTGTTTAAGTACATGATTACCCACGATTAAATTTTAGTTAGGTAGATATAATACTGATGTGTATTGTGTGTGCATTACAGTAACCAGACGATGTGTTCTGCTTTCACGGCGAGCGAATATAGCTGGTTCGAACATCGTGGTGCACATGGTCATTACTATGGAAACATTGCCGCTTTTTCGGGAACTCAAGGGGATATCCAAAAGGACTGAGTTTTTATAGGATGAATTGGCGAAATATGACATTAGTGCCAGGTGTTTTTTTGTGGTGTCAATGTTTTGTTCAGCATATCCTAGCATGTTATGAATAGAAAATTAAAAAATCAACTGATCCACTAGCCGCCCCAGCCACCTTAAAATGTTATCCTAAAATGTGTGTTTTGACCAAAATGGCACTCGCGACTTTACAAGGTGGGTGAATGCTTTGGCCAGGAAATCAATACCTGCACCCACAGACAGATGCCCGCATAATGCAATGGGTGTTACAATAATAAAAAAGCTATTTAATTTGGATAAAGAGTTACAATTTCATCTTAGTGTGTATTTGTTTGACAACATAAAGGCACTCACGACCTTACAGGGTGAGGTATTTTGGCCAGGAAATCAATTCCTGCACACACAGAGGAGTCAAAATGGCTCAAAATTACTATGAGTAAAATCAGTGGGTGCCACAATAGCTAAATGAAGCCATGTAATTTGGATAAAAGGTTACGCTGTTATCTCAGTATGTCAAAAAAAGGCTTTACAGAAATGATTTTACAGGGTGGTGGAATGGTATGGCCAAGATATCAGTAGCTGCGCACACAGAGAGTGAAGGTGAATAAAAATGACTAGGGTTAATGTCAATGGATGACACATTAGCAAAAAACTATTTGGGTAAAGGGTTACAATTTTATCTTAATGTATATTTTTTGATCAAGTAGACAATCACAACTTGACATGGTGAGGGATATAAAAGTGGTACAGCTCTGTTGATCTTTGAACTACCACCTAAATGATGACCACAACGGGTTAGGCTATCTTTGAACTACCACCTAAATGACGACCACAACGTGTTAGGCTATCTTTGATTGAACTACCACCTAAATGACCACAAAGGGTGAGGCCATCTTTGAACTACCACCTAAATGATGACCACAAAGGGTGAGGCTATCTTTGAACTACCACCTAAATGATGACCACAACGGGTTAGGCTATCTTTGAACTACCACCTAAATGACCACAAAGGATGAGGCTATCTTTGAACTACCACCTAAATGATGACCACAACATGTTAGGCTATCTTTGAACTACCACCTAAATGACCACAAAGGGTGAGGCTATCTTTGAGCTACCACCTAAATGATGACCACAAAGGGTGAGGCTATCTTTGAACTACCACCTAAATGATGACCACAACGGGTTAGGCTATCTTTGAACTACCACCTAGATGATGACCACAAAGGGTGAGGCTATCTTTGAACTACCACCTAAATGATGACCACAACGTGTTAGGCTATCTTTGAACTACCACCTAAATGATGACCACAACGGGTGAGGCTATCAGAAAATGTCAAACCTTTGTCAGGAAGCAAAATAAATGTAAGTGCATTTTTGCCCATTGCTTCCCGCTATATTTCGTGTTACGACTAAAACTAAGTAATAAATTACCAGGTCTAGGATAAATATATTATAATATATTAATGGATATTGAATTTATGAGCTTAGAAAAGTGAAACTGTGAATCTTGGGGTCACTTAGGAAAAATTACTTGATTACTGACCTTAAGTTTTGCCCTACAGTGGTCCATCATATTATTTCATGCTCTACAGACACGCAGCTATAATCAAAAGGCACTGGTAAGTATACTTCATCCTGATTGCACCAATTGGCCAAATTTCAGTATATATAATGTGAATATTATAAGCAATAGTACATTACTAGTATGTTATGGAAATGACATTCCTTGATTTGCAGATCTCGATCATGCATCACAACCAAGTGCAGATGTTGATGGCACCGCCGTCCACCAAAAAAAGCACACTCTTTGGTTTTCTCAAGAGGTGATAAAGGCAAGTTAATTAAATGATGGACATATTGTACTTCTTTCACTCAGTAGATACATATTGTAAAAATAGTGCGGTGATATTTATTACTTTTCTGGCAAATCAAAAGTAATAGCTTGCCTAGGCTGGCTAATTCTGTATTTAATTTTTATTATAATATGTATGAAACAGTTGATGTCATTCCATGTTTTGGCCACCATTTTGATGAAAAATACAACTGTGCAGAACTGTTGTTGATCTTCTATGTTTTTTGTTTTTCAAAATGTCTACTGTTTTCACGAAAAATAAATAATAATAATAATAAATCCCTTGAAACTAGCATCTCAGGTTTGTGGATGTTAGGTAGCATATCTTATGCGGCACACAAAACCATTCAAATCATGCTTGCTAATTTGACTTGTTGACTTGAGTCACATTTTGACTTAATTTTTTGGAATTCACATAGATGACTCGAGTCGCACATTTTGACTTTGACGGGGACATCTTTGACTTGAGACTTGATTTGACTTGGAGTTCATTGACTTGTGACCTGACTTGACTTGCCAGTTTGTGACTTGCCAAGTCTAATTATTATGCGTCCACACCAAGATGGAGGTACATTGGAGATGCAGTGCTCTCGGATCTGATCTTTCTGAAGTGTAATTAGAAATCACTCCGGCCTGCTGTCTGATATTGATTACAGAGTGAGTGTTGCCTATCAGAAACGTAATTGCACAAGCCAGTTGTTAGCTGTGTGAACTATGACATTTCCTAAGTCACATTTAATGGCGAGAGATTAAATTTTAAGTGTTATACAATAGTCATAATATGATCATAATGATCATTACAACTTTTTCTTAATTTAAACAGGGTTTACTATCATTACCATTTTGCAACTAACACCATTTCATCACCATGATAATGACTGTAACCTAGAGTGTTGATATTACGTGTAAGTATGCACTTTATGTGTATCGTATTAACATTAATCGTAATAAATAATATCTTTAATAAATTGACCTGTTTATCATTGATATTTCACTAAATACGAAGTGCAAATGCTAGTGGCATGACTTGACTTGTGACTTGAATGGTGAATGCTAGTAACTTGGTTTGGAATTCAGAGAGGTGACTTGAAACTTGACTTGGAGGTCAGATACTTGACTTGACTTGCAGGTCATTGACTTGTGACTTGACTCTTGCCAGTTTGTGACTTGCCAACAAGTCTGCTAATTAACCATGATATATTCTAACATTTATCCAACAAAGTATCCAATTAAAAAATTTCAAAAGCAGTTGTATTCAGTTAAAATTACTAAAAGTTGTCATGGATTGGCGGGGTTTCCGATAACTAACTGGCACATGTCTAGTTCATGGCCTTAATCTCTATATTTTCAATGCTTGCGAATGATGGTAACACCAGTGAACAAGACAACAAAGACAAGTGAAAAAAATAAACATTTAATAGACAAAAAATATGGATATACTTCACATAAGCAAACAGTAATCAGCCACTGAATTATTCACCCTGAGAAATAACAACTAATAGTGCCTAACATGACACATGGCTATCCATAGCATCAATCCAAGGTAAACTAAATATGGCAAATTAATTTAGGCGAGCAATTTGTTTGTTGTTGTTTTTTGCCGTGTGGTGGCGCCACCATTTTCCATTCGCATTTTGTTGTCGCCATGAAATTATAACTGGTACGTGCTGGCGCTATGACTTTTGTACAATTAAATAAATGCTTACATTAGTACCAAAGGTAAACCCCATTCATTGCAATTGGTGAAACGGTTTTGAACTGCAGCATGTCATCAATCACCATAGGCATAGCCTAGGCAAGGCCAGTGCAGTAGCAGTGTGCTGTGTCCGTGCCCATGGCAGTGACCACGATGTGGCACTGCCACTGGTGTGCGACTTTGCTTAGGCAGTTTGAAAATTGCAATCGAGATTCACAAATACGTCACGTATAAGAATCAAATGTATAGTCATAAATGCAGCTTAGTAGGGAACACCAATATAAACTGGGGTGAAATGGCATACTTCCATTGCATCATAATGCCAAATGCACAACTCAAACTTGGTACGCAAAAATATTAATTCATCATCCGCACATGAAACAGTGAATCAATGTTAAGTGGTACCGGAGATGTGTGTCGTGAATTTATGTGTTCAGAGCGGGTGAAAGACGAAGTGGAACAATTATTAAAATTGTTGTTTTCAGTTATTAATCAACTTTTATACTCCTTGTCAACTCATATGCGTGTTCGGTAGCTCGGATCCAGGTTATTATTTTCGATTCCCATTACAGCCTTGTTGGTCAATCAGATCGTAACGAAATATTGTTGATTCCTTATCTATTCCATAACTGTACATGTATACATGTATTTTATTCAGTTCGATGATAAAAAGATAGTTGTTCAAGACAGTACAAATTTAATAGGGGGTGTTGCATTTTTTAATGCACAGAGCTTTATTAGCTGTGTTATCTAAGTATCAGTCTGACTTTGTCATTTTTTATATTGCTTCTTTATTATGAATAGTAGTTTTAATGTTTTGTAACTCTGACTTCTTAAATGATTTGTTGAGTTCTAAAAAACAAAAAACCTGCCAACATTTCTCAGAGCTGAAATTGAAAACTTATTAATTTATCAGCCGAGAAAAAGTTGTAATTAAAACATTTAGATGCCATTTGATAAATTGGTATACCTTGAAAACATTTACTGGAGCCTTATTTTATTAAAACAGTGCTGATACAAATGCACACACATTAACTAGTGTTACTGTATATATGTATATATATTGGACCACTTATGAACATGGCCCGATATATATCAAAGGAAACTATCAATGTTGTGCTTTCCACTATTTAATTTGAAACTCGTCAGTGATAGGCACCAATAGGTACAATATGGCAACTATTCGACCAGGCAATTGAGGGAAAATCTGAAATTTGGATTATGACATACCGGTCCAATATAGATGACCATTCGTCTATATTGGACCACCTTTTACGTTATATTGGACCGGGTAGTCAATTCAGTGGATCTCTTCGTTGTTTTCTTTGCTGGTTGGTTTAGGAAATGGGGACATAGGAAATAACGACCAAAATGTCACGAGTCTCTGTGCCTGCAAGCATTTATACATTGTATGATGATCTGAAATTCCCACAAATGCGTAATCAATGGATTCATTAATAAAATTGCTGTTATGGCTACAAAAAGTGTAAAGAACTTTATTCAATGAAGGTATCAATATTAGCCGTCAAGTATCTTCTTGTCATCCCCCAACGTTTGCCCACAGATGGGGTGTCACAGCTCGCAATACGAGTTGTCCAATATACCGGAACGGTGGTTCAATATAGCGGATCACATTTAAATACTAATTTCACTGCCCATGTGCCTTGGTTAGCTGAAGTGTTACAAACTACTGTCCCACATCACTTTATTTACACACACTAACATTATATCAGAAGGTGAAAAACCTACTATATATGCTCACCTTTGCAGAGTCCATAATTTTTTACTCTCGATGCACATTTTATGTCAAAATCAGTCGGAAGATGGAGCCACGTTACCTTTGGTACCGTTACTTACTTACTTAATCCTCTTCGTGCGGGATCATACATAAGGCCGACACCAAAGAACGCCAATGTTGCCTGTCCATTGCAAGCTTCGTCACCTGGCCCCAACTCCACCCGAGAGCCTTCATCTCCCGCTCTACTGATCTCCTCAACGTCTCCTTGGGTCTCCCCCTCGCTCTCTTGCCACCAGGGGTCCAGCGCATGGCCACTCTTGGAATGGATGTCAGTGGCATTTTGCAGATGTGTCCGATCCATTTCCATCTGCGGCGTTTAACCTCGAGAGAGAGATGGGCTGCATACCTGTTCTTTCATGGAGATCTGTGTTGGAGATTTTGTTCGGCTAGTAGATTCGCAGTATCTTCCTGAGGCACTTGTTTTGGAAAACTTCCAGCATCTGGCATTTAGTACCGTAGTGAGGTATATATGGCCATGGTCCAATATACCCGACCTTCCCCTATATATATGCATATACATACTGTAAGCTATAATATATATATATGTATATGTGTGTATATATATATATATATATATATATATATAATATATATATATATATATATATATATACATACTGTAAACTTGTGTTAATGTATGTACTTTTGTCGGCTCACTGCATGTATACATAGTTTAAGTATGAAGTATAGCTGCTGATTTATATATCACTTTTTATTTCCTTTCAGATGCAACAGAACGAACATGAATTGTATTGCAACAGAATGAACATGAATTGTATTGCAACAGAATGAACATGAATTGTATTTGTTCATCCAGCACTTAGAAATTCTTCCATTCCCTTTTCCTGATTGATCCAGGTGTGGTGAAAAGTTGGTAATTTGTCCCAATTTTTTGTAACATTTGCAATACAACATGTTTTGCCATTGTCCACCCATATGCTTGGTTGTTTTTGTACTATCAGTGTTTCAGTGTAATCTACCATCAACTTGAAATAGTTTTATTTGCTTTTTTGTACATATTGCTACTTTGTTAACATACACTATTGTAAGTCTCCCTTCTTATATTTCATTTATAAAAGTATTGTTGTGACATGACGAATGTGTTGTTTTTATATTTTTTCACTCATTTGAGACCAGTATTGCAACTTATTTTGTCTTCAGTTATCATTTATTTAAGAAGATGAGTTACTTGTTCAGCAAGAAAGCATCAGTGTTTACCCAAATGCTCTTAACTTTTTTCTAAACGTTGGCACATAAAGCAGACTTGATGGTTTGATGCAATAAATTTGGTTTTCATAACATTATTTTAAAAACTAAAATGCAAACATATATATATATATATAGTCTGTCTAGTAAAACGTGGATATAATTATTAAATAACTAATTCTGTTTTATCAACTTGATGCAAACACAGTTGTTTGAATACTTATTTTTGAGTAAATATTGCAATGAATGAATGCTGGTGTTAACAGTTCCATTAGGCACTATAAGCCTTGTGGTGTGGCAAGATTCACTAGCAATTATATACAGTGAACTAGGTACTTAACTTAATATAATTAAAATAATAAGATAATTAGTTTTATATAATAGTATTGGATGATATGGTTAGTATAAACACTTTTGCACACACTGCTTACCCCATCAAGGTAAAAATCTTGGCTGTAAAATGGGGGTATTTTCTAAGTCTTTCAAATATATCCAAAATAGTAAAGCATTTATTGATGTATTCTTGTTTTTAGTTACACATGTACATTCACACATTTGAAGATTCTGGAGAAAAACTAGGGGAGGTAAAACAAGATTCCAACAAATGCATACCATTTTGCTAACTGCGTGTAGTTGAAATTACCGAAAATGTCCCCAGTCCAATTTAGAAATGGAAAAAATATGAACTTAATATAATAACAAAATAATTATTTCTTACAGAAGTAGACATGTTGAGCTTCTTGGAACAGTCGTTCTTCTCATCCAATCAGCCTGTAGTTTATTGTACCATTCAGTCAAACTATGATGATTTTAGCCAGTTTCTTCAATGTGTCCTACGTTATCCACCACCTTATCTTACCAACTGAAACTTTGTACACTTAAAAATAATGTTTAAGAAAAGAAAATAGTGCGTAGTGGAAGTTCAGAACATCGCCATGGCATGAGAAAAAATAATTAAGGTACACATAATTTCAGCCAGAGATGTGCCCTAGCAAACTGAGTGTTTTGTGCTGATGAGGAGAAATGGAAAATGTTGTCCATTTTCTAAACACATATCTTTGAATCAAGGAAGCCATATCATTTATCTTCTTATGATGTCTTGCATTGGACCCTTGTCTTGAGCTGTGAAACAATGGTTGTCACACCAGAAAATCGTGGCTGCTGGTGTGGCTTTCAACTCGAGATGCCTGTGGATAACGTAAAGAACACACCCTTGCTGATTTGCCAGTATATGGTTCATGCACAATGTAGACAAATTGTATATATATATATATATATATATATATATATATATATATATATACTGTATAGTAATGCTTATTGATTTTGAGAGTTTGGACTATCGAGTGAATGCTTGATACAAAATTATCAAAAAGGGTCAGATATGTTTAAATAAATGTGTATTGCATGAAAATGATTAAACAAATCGTGATGGTCTGTTCCTTCGATCCTCTATAATAAAATACTACATCATTTATAATATCATACTGTGACATCTACAGCATTTGTGAAAACATCTACTATAGAAACGTGTCGATGAAATGGTACAATTATCATGGAATATTACGATTTACATTGCCATATACGAATAACGTAGAACACATATGAATGTAACCTTCTTCCTTTCATTGATTTGTTAGAATATATACTTAAATAGAGAATGACCTGAACACAGTCAATCTGTCACAAATTAATATTGCAGATTTTGAATTATACAAAACTCGAAAACATCTCCATGATTCCTTCTAGTGCTAACAAAATCATAATTGCTGATAATGTAGAAAACAAACACTGCTCACTACAGCAACATTTTGCATTAATTGATGATAGAGTAGTTTTGTTATTACAAATCCACACTGATATTTTATTCCCCAACAACAATTTCAATGGTCTTACCATTATTTGTGTCGCAAAAAGAGCTTAGTTAACTTGGATAATGTTGAACACCAAATCAGCCTGCAACTGATCATAACAGCTGAGAAACTATCTCAGCAACTGCAGAACAACTTAAATGCACGCTGTGATCTGCCTGTTGGAACAGGTGGGATTAATTTGGCCAATACATCATTAGCAACTACCCATAGAACATCACGACGTTTGGGCCAACGGTAGCTTCCCAAGACAGCCAAAACTGTGTACCCTTTGATTTCGGTTATCTTCCCTACATATATCTTCTTGCTATACTTCACTGCAACAATAATGATGTTTTATTTGATATAGCGCCAGATCCAATTTTAAATTGTTCGACAAGACAAATAGTTAAACAATTGCTAAATTAACATGCAATTCTTTACAAATACATTATACAATCTAGTTAAAATACGAATATAAAATATATCTAATGTAATAAAATATAACAATAATCATATATTAATTTAATATATATATATATAAGTTAAAATTATATGAATTAACATTAATAAAATGCAGATAAGTACAGTAAATAAATATACTAAAATAATTATCATAATTAGCACTCGATGGTGTTAATATTATGTAGAAATAAGACTAAATATATATAACTGACATAATGTACATAAAGTTATAATAAATACATAAATATGTTAATACATAATAAGATCAATAAATTAGTGCAGGAACTACCATGTTGGCCAAGAATAAGAGTCGATAAAAATGAGTTTTTAAGCGTGCCTTGAAAGTAGATTTAACAAGATTGCCATCCCAAACAACAAGTTCCAGATAGCAAGTGGACAAGGAAGCCATTGGCTTATCAAGAGTCCAACAATTTTCTCATCTATGTGTAGCCCGCCCTTATCAGATATCTGTCAATTCTATTTTTAAACATTCACACTACTAACACAATCAATTGGCAGTTTGTTCCATTCATTTATCACCCTCTGTGAGAAAGAGTACTTTCTCATTTCCAAACTACACTGCTCCTTAACTGATGCTGCTTTGTGTCCTCTGGTTCTACTGCCTTCTTTAAGTTTGAAGAACATATTCCTATCAACATCCTCATAACCATTCACTATTTTAAACACTTCTATTTGGTGTCCTCTTAGTCTCCTGATCTCTAGTGTTGTCAAACCACATTGTAATAAGCGGCTTTCGTAACTAAGGTCTCTCGATTCTGGAATAATTTTAGTTGGTCTTTGTTGTATTTTTTCTAGCTTGTCTTTGTCCTTACGATACGGCCTCCATGCTTGTATACAATATTCCAAATGTGGTCTAACTATTGCTTTGTACAGGGGTACAATTAGCGGTTTCTCCGTATACGTGATAGTTATCCTAATTAGCCCTAGAATTTGATTTCCTTTCGAAGCAGCAATCCCACATTGCTCTGAAACTTTCATGTCAGCACTAAATGTTACTCCTAAGTCCTTTTCTTGTGTGGTTCTACCTAGTACATCATCCCCCATTTTATATTCTTCGTCCATGTTTCCATGTCGTGTATGCATTTACACTTCCCAAAATTGAATAACATTTGCCATTTTTCTGACCATTTAACTAATTTATCTAGATCATCCTGTAAACTTTGTTTATCTGTATCATTAGTAACCTTTCTGAATACTTTTGTGTCATCTGCAAATTTGAGTACTTTGCTAGATATGTCATCTTCCAAATCATTTATATATATATTAAAAACAGTATAGGGCCTAATACTGATCCCTGTGGTACCCCACTCAAAACAGATTTCCAGTTTGAAATCTCACCATCTACTATTACTCTCTATCGTCTGTGTGTAAGCCACTTTTCTATCCAGTTGATTACATCATTACCTATACCATGGGCTTTTAGTTTAAGTAACAATCTTTGATGTGGTACTTTATCGAAAGCTTTCTGAAAATCTAAATAGACAATATCCACTGGTGACCCGTCATCAACCCACTTTGTAATTTCTTCCAAAAAACATAGGAGATTGGTTAGACATAACCTTGCTTTTAGGAACCCATGTTGAGATGTATTTATTAATTTATGTTTTACAAAGAATTCCACCATTTGGTCTCTAATTAATGTTTCGAGTAATTTACATACAACTGATGTTAAACTCACTGGTCTGTAATTTTCTGGTTTGTTCCTCGATCACTTCTTAAATAGCGGTGTTTGCTTCTTTCCATTCTGAAGGAACTATTCCTTCTTCTAGTGACAAGTTAAGCACTTTTGCAAGTGGTGTACTAATTTAATTTGCTGAACAATTTCCTTAAGCAGTTTTGGTGGTATCCCATCAACTCTAGGTGATTGATTATCTTTCATCTTCTCAATTTTCTTTGTTATCATTTCAGGAGTTACAAATAACTGTCCTAAATGTTCTTATTTATTGCCCTCAAATTTACTAAATGGAACTGGAAGTGAGCTGATATCTTCTGTGGTAAAAACTGAGCTGAAATGCTCATTCAGGACCTCTGCCATTTGAAACCCGTCTGAAATTATGTTTCCACTGTTGTTTTCCTGTGGTCCAACCTTATCTCGAACTTTCTGTTTACTCCTTACATAAGCATAGAAACACTTGCTGCAACACAATGCTGTTGCAGTGAGATCCAAGTGACAATACAACTGTAGATCAACATAATGATGAAAACAAAGTCCATGAACTCTGATTATATTGCCAATGGGTTGGACATAAAGCGAGAATAGCAATGGTCCAAGCACCGAACCCTGCTGAACACAACAATGCCGTTACGCAAGCGTAGCCGCTGAATCATTATCTTGTGGTTGATTATATCGAAGGCTGCGCTAAAGTCAATGAGAACATACCTTATCTATTGTCCATTGCGGCTTTCAAGGCATTTGTTACACATAACAAAGTGGTTTCTGTTGAATGTTTTTTTCGGTAAGCTGATTGGAAACAGTTCTCCGTTCGCTGATTGGAAATATGACAGATGATCCTTCGCGTAATAACTTTCTCTCGATGACCTTGGAAAGCTGGCTTAGGTTACTAACTGGACGGTAATTGTTGAGTATCTCCTTGTCAAGTGATTGTTTCTTTAGCAGTGGCCTGACAGTTGCCTGCTTGAGCACCACAGGCATAACTGTAATATAGGTGATGATAGGCACGACACTTTCCATGTTGTCATTTAGTTGCTTAGTAGGAAGAGGGACAAGCGTGCATTTATTTGCGTCCTG